>VWND01000076.1:636027-1272055 GCA_009599575.1 Blumeriella jaapii | reverse complement strand
TCGACACCGATTCTCCGCGATTCGTGGATCTCTGTAAGTGGTAACTTGCACTCTTCGCTCTCGAATTCGGAGCTTGTGCCCGCGGACTCGAGCCATTTGCGTGAGATGTATTCGCCGCATTGTGATTTAGGTCCTGATTTTCCGACTGCCGGTCACGAAGATCAGTTCCGTTCTCGTGATATGGTGAAAGCATTGTAGGATGTGGAGACGGCCCAGGGGTTTCACGAATCTCCTTCACCGTCTTGGGGCGTGAAATGATTCTTACATTTCGCAGGCCATTGGCAGGTTCGTCCGGGTTTCCCAGTATAACACTCTCTTGGGAGTTGGGGACGAAATTGGCGTCGGGTATGTGACCATTCGTGCTCGAGTTATCATGCACGACCTCTTCGTCCTCCTGGGATGGCAGAGGCTCGTCAGGGTCTGCCATCCTCTGGCGCTTGCTGGGTACCCACGAGCTTCCTGACGTCGACTTGTTCGCCTTCGCAACCCCATCTCGTTCACGTTTGCGACTGGCCGAGTGGTCAAACCGCAGGGCGGAAGAGGGGGAAACGGAGTCGCGAGCGCCCGGGATTGTAGAAGCTTGTATGAATCGAACAGTAGACATGGAGGTGAAGAGGTTGCCCAAGATCTCGCTCTGGGTGACGTCGAATTGCAGATCATCCTGGACCTTCTTGAGGGTGAGCGGTCTGCGACCTGTTAGCAACGGCGCATAGATAGGAGAGTGAGTGGGTGCAGTCGATGGGAGCAAGCTACGTACGTTCCATAGTTGATGTGATGGATCCTCGAAGCTTCTGCGCAGAACTCCTCGACCGTAAAGTCTGGAGACGCAACGACGCGAAAACTGCGAATTGGCTTGTCGGTCAACTCGTGCGCGTTCGGTGGAAAGAGCTGGACTCTGAGCGAGTAGCCCGCGGGCCCTGGGGGGGCCATTGGAAAAGCCATGTTGCTACTGTTGAGCTTTGAATAGAGCACAAGCAAGCCGTGTGTAGGCTCTCGAGGTTACGAGGGAGGTGATTGCGAAGGTGTTGGGGGAGCCACCGGCGCTCGGGGTGCAGAGGTCGCGTAAAGTGGATTTAAGCAGTTGAGCTTCCTTTTTTTTTCTCAGGGACGCGACGAG
The DNA here is from genome assembly GCA_009599575.1 of Blumeriella jaapii. Taxonomy (NCBI): domain Eukaryota; kingdom Fungi; phylum Ascomycota; class Leotiomycetes; order Helotiales; family Drepanopezizaceae; genus Blumeriella; species Blumeriella jaapii. Next base: position 1,270,938 of record VWND01000076.1, on the reverse strand, counting down.
CCGCGATTTAATTAACGCTTCGGCTTGGCAGCCAAAGAAGCTCAGCTCTTGGGAGAATGAATAAAAAGGGTAAGGCTGGTTGGTCAACAGGCTCAAATTTTGAGGGGCGTACGCAGAAGGCCATTCGAAGAGTGCAAAAAATGTTCGTTTTGATTTGCTTCTCGATCCCCAACCTTCCTATTGAAGCGAAGCCGTTCACAGGTACTGTAGATACCAGTAGGTTCTTCCGTGACGGTGGTGCAAGAGCCCTGGGATACTAGCCGCTCGATTCACCAGGAAACATATCATTTCTCTGAAGATATCAAAAGGCTTTCTTCTATCATAGCATTGTATTTCCATAGAACCTTCTTTGGACGCTTCCGGTCCGATGGAAGCCAAAGCGACCAGCTTCCATCGATGTATGTAGATCACTACATATCATCAGCACCCACGGCTTTTCAGTAACACCTGAAATGTCCCAAACTCCAGTGCCCCTGTCTCCTTGCTCCACAGAAGACCAAGATGTCAAATGCACACAACCCCCTTCATACTCCATCTCCATCCAGATTCCCATTTCAGCCCATCGACAGACATTATTCCCAACTCAAACGCCATCACACCCCCTCCCAAAATCCTCCTTTCCTCTCTCTCTCCCTCTCCCTCTCTCCTCTCCCCTCTCTCCTCTCCCCTCTCCCCTCTCTCTCCTCTAGATTTCTCCTCTCCTATCTCCTCTAGATTCTCCTCATCAAACCCCCCAACACCCCCCCGACCCACCCCCCCACCACCACTACCCCAGCAACACCGACCGCAAGCCCCATCAGCACACAAACCACGACCCACTTCCTAAGCTTAAAGGCGTCCTCCAACTCCGCGCGCATCAGCTTCTTCTGTTTCGTATGCCAATGCCACGGCTCCTGCTTTCCCATCCCCCTGCCCGCCCCCGGCGACGACCCCACGACCTCATACGGCCCCTTCGCGGCATCCAGCTGTCGAAACAGCAGCGCGTGTACGACATCGTGCGCGCGGCCGAGCAGCGTCGACGGCGGCGCCCGCGGGGGTTTGTGCACGTGGGTGCGCAGGGAGTGGTTGCGCGAGTCGATGAGGGCGAGGGAGAGGAGGAAGGAGAGGAAGGTGAGGGGCGCGATGAGGAGCTGTTTTTTCCTGCTGATTAGCTTTCGCTCACTTGACGCTTCGTATCTGGGGACGACGTACTCTGCTAAAAGCGCTCTCTCTAGGCGGCGCCTCCAAAACGGGTGGAGGGGAGCGGGGGGCGGGAGATGCCATTGCGGAACCCTTCGAATTTGCTGCGACGCCCGGTGCGTGGAACACGAATGGCGAGCCTCGAAGGATTGAGCAGCTCTGTTGTTCACATTGAGAGAAGGGAGGCTCTTGGAAGAATTGCCCTTTGTGTTGCGTGTGTTCTTATATTCTGATCCATGCCATCAGCGCAAGCCTGATCCCGTTCTCCGCCGCCAAGCCCACGTCATTACATGGCTGAGCGACGAACCTTTTGGTCGAGCCAGACAGGTTACGTACGCCTTTCTCGTAAAGTTCGGACCCCGTTTCGTACAGTGTTCAGCCATTATCCGAACATACGAACAGACCAATCAAGAAGCATTCATCAACATGTACTATATGTACAGTACTGTACTACGGGAGGTAGGCTATGTTGATCAGCATTGTTTACCGTACAGTCAGTACTATGCAGTATACTGTACCTACAGTACCAATCCCCTATCCAAGCTCGCTCGCCAAAAATTAGCGAAGAACCATCCCTTTCTTCAGAAAGTAAACAACCCCCCCCCCCCCCCTTCACAATGCAAACCCTAAAAATAACTATCCACAACATCAATGCCCGCCCGGAGCGCAAACTCCACCGTCTCGAACCCATTCAAGCCACTCGCGAAGAACGTCTTCCGGCCTCCCCGCCCCTGCAGCCTCTCAAACTTCTCATACCACCCAGCCCTCAACTCCCGCGGCCCAAAGTGCGGGAAGTACTCGTTCTCCTGCAGGCCCACGATATCGGCATCCGTCACGGCCCGCGCAACGGACAGCGGATCCCGCGGGTTCCGGTTGACCCGCGACAGCGTCTCCTTGAGCAAGCGGCGCGCCTCGGCCAGCGTCGTGCAGTTGGTGCCCCAGGACCACGCGGTCGCGATGTCCGAGCTGGCGAAGAACTGCAGGAACGAGATCGGGGCGCCGGTCGGCGTGACGGGGATGGCGGGCGCCGGGTTGAGAGCGGCGAAGGTAATGTCACGCGGCGTTTGCAGATGTACGGCGCTGGAGAAGTAGGAGACGAGCTGGATGGGCGCGAAGACTTCGCTTTCGGCGGGGGTGAGATTTAATTTGGCGGCCCGGAGGGCAGAGAGGGTGGGCGGGAAGGCAAGGATTAGGGAGGAGCATATTTGAACACTGGGGATGAGAAGGCCGGGGATGGGGCCGGGCTTGAGGTAGGTTATAATGGGGAAGGGTCCGTCGCGGTCTATGAGGCGTTGCTTGTTAGCACGTATGACATGAGATAGGGGGGCGAGGAGGTCATGAGCAACGGAAGGGATGTGTACTGATATTGGTGATTTTTGTGGAAAGGTGGATGGGGCCTTTTATGGCTTTCGCGGCGTAGTTGACGAAGACTTTATGGAAGTCTATGAGGTAAACGTCATGAATCTGGGCGAAATATCCAAGAACGTCCGGGGTCAGGTATTGCAGCATATAAAGCTAAGACGTAAGAGTTAGCATGTACGAAAGGAGGTGTGAGGAGGGAAGCTTACGATTGGAATCTCTCTCAAGTCGCCGTATCCGAAGGCTATCATAGCTTGAACAAACAAAACTGGAAGCGCTTGGTAGTTGTTGGTTGCTAGCCATTCGGCCGTGGTGACTGTGAGCTCGGCAGGGACGCCATTCTCGCCTTGTCAGTACATACGCTCAAAGCGGGATCTGGGACTATAACTTACCCTATACCCAATAACACTGTATGGAGCAAAGATGGTGGTCCAATACGCAGTATAGCGTTGGAACTCCTCGCCAACCAAGGCTGCAAAGGCAGCGGAGACAGGAGGTGATTGAACGGTGACGCCAGTGCTGATGTTGTACACCCACTTCGTCATGCAAAGTCAGCACTTTCATTTCCCACGAGTTCTGAGCCTGCTGCTGGCAGAGCAAAAGAAAGCGCACCCTCAAGCCAGCCGAGTATTTTTGTACATACGCGTTGCCTATTCTCAAGCGGCACAGCCCGCACACCCGCGACATCAAGAACCTTCAATGCCTCGGGGTAACTCGCATTCGAGAACAACAAGGCGCCCAACGGGTGGAACGCGGCACCATCTCTATACGATTCGAAACAGTATCAGTCTCCCTTCTTACTAGTCTCTCAAAACTCCCTCTCAAATTTGATCATCAATCCTCGGGAGCGGAAAAGAACTCACTGGTCGTATACGGCCTGGCACTTACCGCCCACGCTGCCCTGTTTCTCAAACACCACGACGCTCCTCCCCTTATCCTCGAGTCTCTTCGCAGCGATCAAACCAGCAGGGCCGGCGCCAACGATGCAAACCGGGGAGGCAGAAGATGCTGCAATAGCTGTGCTAACCAGAGCAGAGACTACCGCTGGGACGAGGTACGTGATCTTCATCTTGACCGAGAGAGTCTTGGAGCACTCGGAAGTATTGGACTATTATACGATAGCTTGAAGCTGGGAAGAAAGAAAAGTGTGTAAGAGAAGACGTCAATGCAAATGCAAACAGTCAGTCCTTATACGGTGGGTTGGCTCGTATGCCAACAAGAACAAAGTATCACAATCGTCTAATCTTGTAAGCACCACCACTAACATCAAGACATTCAGAAGCCTTACCCTATGTTTGACAAATGATTCGTCTAAATTCAACACACAGGCGCAATTCCCGCCGATCATTGCTCGATTTCAGTTCAGCCCTCGCACACATAAAAATTGACTAAGAAGGTAGTGACAGCTGAAAAATATTGGCTTGCACCGGGGGCAAAGCCACACGACATATTCGCGTGAGCATGACAGCTCAGCTTACCAATTATTGACCCGTGTCTCTGGGCGACGCCTGGGGAATAAGCACGCGTGGCACTGGCTTGTGATTTTCAGACTCGTAAGTCCACGATGTTGGGGTTGTATAGGGCGGCGTAGCAGCAGGACGTAACCTGAGACCGTCTGAGAAGATACGAGTACTTCTGGTAGTAACAAAATTCCACTTGAAGTAGGACAATTAGTGGACTTTGAGAGCTGCACGAGCCGCAACATACTATTTACTGTCAACTAGAAGTAACATGTAGTATTCTTGAGTCCCCGGTTGATCGTTTGATACACGACCCTACCTCATCGGGATGTTGCTTGGCTGACGCGAACGTTACACCTCTAAGTAAGGTGATGGGCTAGGGAAACGGACATCCAATACTTGATCCAGGAAAACCAGGATCCAATGGGCATAGAAATTTCCCTACAGGCCCGTTCTCGTATTCGCGATGTTCAGAACCAGGATATCCACAGCTCCGACCTCAGTCAGCTCATCCATGACTGTCGCAATCTTCTTCTTCTCGACCATCGAGCTGACCGCCACCCAGCCTTCTTCCTCCAGGGCATTGATAGTGGGTGCACGCTTGCCGGGGGTGATTTTGGAAGCGGCCTCCAAGTTTGTGCGGTGGACGTTGTATTGGCATAGTACGTGTTTTTGGGCAGCTATGAGATGTTAATGGTGGCTGTAGGATCATGGAGAGGCAACGTACTGATGACACCATAAATTCTAGAGGCAATCAAGTCGACTAATTGTGGGTTTGATGGGTTCTTGGAGCGGACGAGAATAGCTCTACTCGACACGACAGTGTCAATTGCCTTTAGCCCTGCAGCCTTCATGGTTTCTCCAGATTCTTGATATCGTCAGCTCTAGGTCGTATAGCTAAGGACATAATACATAACTCACCAACTAGATCTACGATCCCGTCCGCAACACCAAGCGCACAAGCCGCCTCGACACTTCCACTCAATTCGATGATTTTCGTCTTCAGCTTTCGAGGCTTATCACCGTTGGTATTTCCAATAGACGCGTCAGCCTCCAACGCTGAGAAATAATCCTCGGCCAAGTGAACAAAGCTGGTTCCAATATTCTTCCCGATCAGATCCGATGGCTTGATATACTCGCCCTTCTCGGGTACCTGGACCTGTAATTTGCACGATCCAAAGCCCAAATCCATCACTTCCTCACAGCCGAATTGGCCATCGTGTTCGATTGGTGTCGTAATGCCGGATTCTGCTCGCTCTCTCCTCGAACGCTGTACACCAGCTTCATGCTCGGCAACGGTGTCGCGGCCGGTATACCAAGACTGACTCGACCTTCTCCAACGAAGGTGGGGATGTCTGCGGCGGGAAGGAAGACCAGGGCAATGGGGAGGTTCTTGACAAGAGCAATGTCGAGCCGCGACTCTCGCCGAAACTGGATATCCGCACCTTCGAGTAGATCGAGTGCTGCCTGTAGCAGTCTGCCCTCTAGATCACAACGTCAGAAACAGTTCACATTCAAAGAGAAGTTCCACGGGTCAACCCACTCTTGGGAACCGCAAACAGTAATCTGCCTTCTAGGCTTTCGGGATTGTTAGCAAAGGTCTCCTGGCGCTCGAATTCTGCGAAATCAGGCATCTTGATATAATCTTACTGGTTGACAAGATCCATTGCGTACAATCTCTTGGGGGGAAGGGCGCCTTTCTGTTCACCATCAGGCTGGCCGATCGCGGGGCAAGATACTTTGCGTCGGCCGCACAGCGCAGCAAAGTTTCTGCGGCAGGAAAATGGTACAGACAGGGATCGACTACTGCTCACAGGTGGTATCGAATCGGCGGCCGGATAGGCCGGAGATGAGCCTTTTGCAATCGGGTGGGATTGAGGGAGGATTGAGAAAGTTGTGGTTGTAGTTTGGTTCGTCGAATGGTGCCCCACGTTCAACACGTTTGAGCCCCGGAATTCTGCACGAGCTACTTATTAATCGCATTCGGCAATCGCCTAACCCGCTAGCATGGATTAGGACGTATTTTCGCAGCACCATGCGCTAACCTTGTTTATTTTGAGACCTTTGATATATACTTAGTACTGTATGTATTGCCAAAATAATCTTTGACAATAATTGTCATGTTATTGATTGTGAAATAACCAGATACTGCTTTTGTCCAGATGAACTATGAGTAGCTCCAGAAAAGCACGACTGTGCAAGGTTGAAGTCTCTTTGGCTGCTCAAGTACAGCAATATAGATAGATACCAGGGTAATGATGGCCCGGGCCTGAGGGGAGAGGCTACCATCTCTATAGGTAGCCGGAGGAATCCTACTACCTACCTATTCTACAAACAGGTCTCTCTAAATTTAGAAATTCTCGCAGTTTTTGGGTACCGGCGTGACGGAGACGCCAGAACCAAGGATTTCTACACGATCGTTCTCTCTTATCGGTCTTGTGTATAAAGGCGGACGGCATCCTCCAGTTTGTAGCGAATATCATCAGCAAAACAACTCACCACAACGCAGACTACCACGGCGCAACAGCAACTACCTCCTACTACTCCTACCCCGTTCAGACTTCAAACGATCAGCAAAAACAGTAACCATGCAAATCTCATCTATCCTCGCCGTGGCAGCCCTCGCCCTCACAGTATTCGCCAATCCTCAGCAGGGTCCTGAGGATAAGAAGCTTCCCATTCACGCAAAAGTCATGAAAAAAGTGCACCAAAAGATCACGACATACAAGGAGGAACATAAAATAGTATGCGCGAGAGGTTCTATGATATGCAGATAGTATGTATTCTCCCACCACTGCAAGGTTCTTGCCTGCCTATGCTGACTTTTTCCTTCCTCCCCTTTAGCTCAGATGAGGATTATTGCGTGGTCAAATGTAGAGGCCGACAAGACAAATGTGTATGCCCTGCTTCAGGTCCACAGGGCCAACCGATGTTTGGTAAATGCGCTCTCATTGCTCTCAAGAGGAAGCACCCGAAATGCGATGACCTAAAATCGTATGAACCACCAAGAATGCCAGAACCACAGAGACCAGCTGGGGTGGTGTAGAAGTTTGGCTATTTGTACGCTTGTGGTCATAGATGTTGAGTTTGGCGGAGTCAAGGTCGTGGTGTATTAGAAGCGTGCTTTTCTGGGTTTTGCTGCATATAGAAATTGCATTTTGTGTAAAATAGCAATAATTTGATATGTACTGTACTTCACCGGTTGTCCTTGGCAGGTTGCATTTCACCACGTGACCATTCATGGCCTCTTGCCGAGCGAGCCCCACAATCTTCACGCACTCAGAAATTTCCACAAGAACTCTCCGTCACGAGCACCTCTAACCACAACCACACCACTCCGAATCCACGCGCATTCACACAGTCAGTTCTCCTGGGGCAGAGATCTTCATTTCCAGACCCGACAACAAACAGAACAGAATACTGATTTCGAGAGCAGATCGCAACTATGGATTCCTCCAAGGTCCCCGTCAAGCTTGTGAAGGTCACCCGTGTCTTGGGCCGTACCGGTGCGTTACCATGAGGAAGAGGAGCTATGCTGGGGAGAAAGGACGTTCGAGCGAAAGGGTTGCTGATGGGTTTGGTGTTATAGGTTCCCGAGGAGGTGTTACCCAAGTCCGTGTCGAGTTCATGGACGACACCACCCGAAGCATCATCCGCAACGTCAAGGGCCCAGGTACGAGTGTTCCGGAACATTTCTCGCTCGCAATTTCACCCATCCACCTACCACACATCGCAGATTGAGATGGGGAGGGAGCACGATGTTGGGAAAGGAGAGCAGACCTGAGGCTAACGTGATATTTTCTACAGTCCGCGAAGACGACATTCTCTGCCTGCTCGAGTCCGAACGTGAGGCCCGAAGGTTGAGATAAGGGGAGCATTGGGTTCTTGGAGTCGGCAAAACAACGGATGGAGACATCACCTTTTCGAGTCATTCTTGCGAGGCATTCGCTGCGGGAAATGGTTGTAGCATGGGGGTGGAGCTAAGGCACTTTCTCGTCAATACAAGGCTCTTGAACAAATACCCCGAACTGGATGTGCGCCATGTGACAGTCCGAGGGTGCGATTTCGGCGATGGTTGTAAGAGATAGGGCCCGGAAACAAAGGATCAATAATCGCTGTTATCCTATTTTTCGAGCTGCGACCAATGACCTCAACCATGGAAAGGATCTCAGTCGACCGATCGACTACCTGAACCGCCATTGACGACCAACTCCAATTCGCAGGTGAAGCCCTCGGTTTCCAATCGAATTTGCCATCATGCCACTACCGCCACAAACCAATATCAGTGCTCATCCAAACTCTCAGCCAAGTAGTCTTGTCTGTCTGCCTGTCTACCTATCTCTCCTAATGTCTCCTTCCATCTTACTCAGATCTTCCTCCTCCTCATCACCACCCAGCTACTTACCGCCAACACAGCGAACGAGCAGCAGCGGTCGACCCCCCCCCCCCCCCCCCCCCCCCCCAGCTCAGCTACCACCAGTCATTGCACAGCTCAACATCACATCACATCACAACACAGCCCATCTTATGCCTCTCCCATCCCCTCAGAGTCGCCTTTCTTCCCCTCACGTAAGCAACGCAACCCGTCCATACCGGTAAACCACACCCCATCTCGCTAGCAACACATTCACATCTACTCACATAACGAACAGATACACAGGGCAGGCACAACAATGTTTGCCGCCGATATCATCCTCTGTTCTGCCTCTGCTCTAGTTTATGTACAGTACTACACAGTACTTTCCCCTCCAAGAAAAGACCTTCCTACTCCCTTCCTACTCGCGATACCCGGTCCGGTCCCGTCCAGTCCGGTTCACACGAATCTAATCCAGCCCAACCTCCAGGCCTCGGATGCCCTCCTGGCCTTTCTGCTCTCCTGCCCATCGCTCGATAGCCTCCACCAGAAACAGCAAGAACACCGCTTGCAGAGAAGAGCATGTATCGAGCGCACGACCTGCACACCTGCCGCCTGACCCCCATCTCGTCTCTGGCTTGTTCCGTCTGCGTGGTTGTTAACGTTTGCGTGCTTGGTGGTTCCATAGTTCATTTGCTTGCATGGTCATTCGTTCACTTGCTCTCGATTGATCAGCACCCGCCACTTCCAGCTCCACGTCCAACACCTCACTCTCTCTTCGTCTACCAGCCCTCCACCACCTTCGTCTTGACATGCATCCCCTTCGCCGGCTTCGCCGTCACGCCGCCCCGGACCTCGAGGTTCTTCTCGTCCAGCTCCGTCGCATCGCTCAGGGCGAACTCGAACCGGCCGACCCACGCCGCCAGCAGCGCCATGAACTCCGCCTTCGCGAAGCCCTGCCCGATGCAGCTGCGCGGCCCGTGCAAGAAGGTCAGGTAGCTGTAGTTGCTCTGCGCGCCGCCGTTCGCGCTGTGCGGGTTTGCGTCGGACGGCAGCCAGCGCCCCGGGTCGAAGGAGCCGGCGTGCGCGCCCCAGAGCGCCGTGCTCTTGTTGATGGCCCACGGGACGAGCACGATGCGCGTCCCCTGGGGCACGGCGTGTCCCAGGATCGTGGTGTCGCAGGCGGCGTCGCGCAGCGTCAGCGGGACCGGTGGGTAGTACCGCAGAACCTCGCTGCACACGGCGTTCAGGTACGGCATGCGATCCATGTCGTTGCTCGTGACCGTCTCGACCCCCGCGCAGCTCGGGCTCGGCAGCTTCTCTCTCACTTCCCTCCGCAGCTTCTCCTGCACGTGCGGGTTCAGACACAGCATGTAGATGGCCCACGTCATGGCCGTCGCGGTGGTCTCGTGGCCGGCGGCCAGAAATGTCATCATCTGGTCAACGAGGTTCTCCTCGGAGAAGCCGCCGGACTCGAGCGCGACGGACAGGATGTCGACGTCGGTGAGCGACTTCTTTTCGAGCTTTTCTTTCTTCTGCCGGATCAGCTGGCGGCAGGTTGTGCGGATCACGGCGGCGGCGGCCTCGATCTCGCCGTTGCGCTTGATGGGCAGCGTACGCACGAACCAGCTGGGGAAGAAAACGCCGAGGAGGCTGAGGATGGCAGCTTGCCGCGACGGCTTGAACACAACCTGGTAGGTTCTGTTCAGGAGGGTGTCAGGGTCTTTGATGGCGCCGAAGTCTTGGCCCATGCCCGCGAGCCCGATAATGTCGAGAGTGGCTCTGCTTGCCCACTCCGCGACTTCTAGGATGGCGTCGTCGTGCTTCTCGCCTTCTGGCCGTTGGTGCGCCTCGGGCAAGTCCGCGTTGGGAAGACCGCCAGCGTTGACGGCGACGGCCATGGCGTTTACGGCCTCGCAGGACTTGGACCAGAAGATGGGGACGAGGTCCTTGACGTGCCTATAGGCAAAGGCCGGCATCAGGTTCTTTCGTTGGGTCTTGTGCTCGTCGCCTTCAGCAAGCAGGACTCCAACACCGAGCAGCCGGCCGATCCCAGCTACGATTTGCGAGGGTTTGATGAAGTCGTAATTCTTGGTCGTGAGAACCTCGCCCAGGCCCTTGGGATTGGTGATGAACAGGCGCTCCTGGTTGAACATTCCCATGTAGCGAATGATGCCGTCGTTGGGCACCGTATTGACCCTATTTGTTCAGGATTAGCCGTCGATCTTTGACAGCGCCTGAGACTGTAAACCAACCATTCGATATGTGGCACCCCCGTAGTGTTGGCTCTGATCTGGTCAAAATGCCCATTCCACCAACTCGCCCCCGGAGGCGTAGGGAGGTGTCTCAAGGGCGAAAAGAACCTCGGATACAGTGCAATCTTCCAGAATGCCCAGAGCGAGAAAGACAGAAGCCATATCTGTACCGCGGTTCCGATATAACTCGGCCGCGAGAAAACAACGAGTCGGGTTGAAATCGTACCAAATACATCGAGCCCAGTCCCGACAAGACGGTGATGGGTTTGATAGGTACCCCGGCCATTCTGTGCTGTAAGCTCGCAGATCACAGATCCTGATCGGGGCTGTTGTGGCGGGGTATGTATACACATACCTATATACTGTAGGTACCTATGTACTGTACAGTAAATACAGTAGGTGGGTGGCGGGGGTGGAAATCTAGGTCCTGGCTGCAAATGTGACAAGCTTATCTAGCAACAAGATTCTGGGCAATTGCTTGAGCACTTTGCCTGTCAAACAGCACAGTACGTAAACAATGCACCAAGGGGTAGCCTCTTCCTTGAGCCTCGGCGTTTCTCGCGTCGTCGACATCGGACGAACGAGGAAAGCTAACTACTGTAACTGCTAAGCGAGGATAGGGGGTGAGATAAAGATCCCATGGATGCACGTGACACGCAAGATGGAGTCCTTTGTATAGTACAGTACAGTACATACGAGATGCCGATGCTCAGAACACCAAGCGAAGCCATCGAGGAATGCGCCGCGAATTTGTTGTGATATTTTTCATTTTCGAGTTACTGAAGATGGAAAGTCTGGTTGCGGCTTGCCTTCGGGCTGAGGCTTTTGGCTTCGGCTTCCGTGACAGTGCTTCAGAAGCGAGAGGGAAGAAAAAGCTAGCAGTTTCAGGTCTTAAAAGGATGTCGGCTCTTAGTTCCTCGAAGGGATGGAGATGGCATATTCGGCTATATACTACTGGTTCTATCTGCCGACGTCCATCTTCAGTCTGCTAGACCCAAGACTCAGTAGTTTTTTGTGTATCCTTGCTGGATTTACAAAATCGGTGTTGGCTACCGTTTTAAATTCTGTCCCCGAGATGCAAAGAGCGTGCTAGGCAGATCAGAGCAGGAATGGCCACTCGGCGATCGTGCCTTTCAAAGGCTACGTTCACGGCTCTGTGCTCTGAAGCCGATAGCCACTTGCAATCCCCATGATTGACAGCTTAGGCACCGGTGCGAGATCAACTCTGCTAATCGAACGGTATCCTTCTAAGTCCTTGCCCCCCAGCGCCCTTCTTCTTTGCCTCCAGTGCCGCAGCAACGCTACTCGGCACCTTGATCCCACAGCAATCGCCCCAGCTGTTCATCTGGTGCACATGCCTCATGCCATCAACCATTACGACCGTCTCGCCGCCCTCGGGATCCTCCTCCTCGCTCGGCACACCAAACTCCTCTTCCGTGCTCATCTCCTCCACGGCAGGGATCATACTCCCAAAGAGGAAATGCTGCATAACGGGGAGCTTCTTGAGGACTTCCGCGATGAACATGCGCCGCATGCCCGCCTCGACCTTGACCCAAGATTTCGCGGAGGAGATGTCGTCGAGCATGGGGCTGTGCCAGCGCAGCCCCTCGACATTCTTGACGGAGTTGACAAAGTTCACTTGTCCAAGGTAGAGGTAGTCGTTGCCGTATTCCTCGAGGACCAGGCTTTGGTGGATGGAGAGCGGACGGATGTATGGTGGTGGAGGAGCTGCGACGACCCAAAAAGGAAGGGGAGGAACTGGTAGTCATCTAATCCCCACACTCCATGGGAGCCTGCGGGCTCAAGATAATATGTTGATTGTATGATTCGCATCAGCGACAGGTATTGCGTGAAGACTCTCAGGACAAGGGCTTTGAAATCGGAACGTGTGACGATGCCTAATTGGTACAGGCAGAGCAGCCAGAGCATGAAGTTCAGCTCGTGGCCTGAACCGTAGTCGATGCGCGTGCGGTTGCCAAAGGATTGCAAGAGGTAGGTGGAAAGTTCGGTGATAGCAGAGGAGGAGGTGATGCCCAGCTGCTTGTGCCATTCTGTATGCTCCTCTGCTGCGAGGTCGAGGAAGTCCCGAAAGCCTTTGTTGCCGAAGCGGGAATCGCCTTGTTCTTCAGCAGGGCTACGCCGAACTACTTCATGCACTTGAGAAAGGATGTTTAGGAGGGTTTTAACAGCTGGGCTTAGGTCGTTGTCGTGGACGGCGGAAGCGGGAGTATCGACGACGGACTCCGCAAGGCTGAACACAAAAGCTACGACGAGCTTGTACGTTGGCGAGGCGAGGAACAGGTCGTGATCTTTGGATGAGAGGATCCGTCGCGAGGGCTTCTTGAAGGTCAACGTCGAGAGGTCTGGCGGGGATGGTAGCTCTGGGGTTTCTGGGACTGGGAGAGGATTCGAGGGAGGTTGTTGTCGACGGCGTGGTTCAAGTTTCGGTAGACGGTCTCGCAGATTCGGTATAGCTGCAGCCGGCTTGTCTTCTGGCGTAGGCGTTTGCGTTTCTGTCGTTGACGGCATTTTGAATCTGCTGTTGTTGTTGCGTTGAGAGGGAGAGCTGGACATTGTTACTGTACAGTACAGTAACGTAGCGGCGCTTGTGCAAGGGCGGGGTCACCCGTGTTCTAGCGACATGCCACCACCAGATTGGAGCTATGTAAGTGTGCAAGTGGTTATCAACAAAAGTTTGTTTACAAGTCAATCGCAACCCCAAGACTTCGAACTCACTGTTTCACCCACTTCAGCAATATGGCGCCCTCGACAGAACCCACGGCAATATTGTCGCATCTTCACCGTACAGACGGCTCGGCAACCTTCTCGCAGAATGGCTATACAATCATCGGCGCGGTCAATGGCCCTCTTGAGATTCAGCGACGCGACGAGCTCCCGGAAGAAGCTGCTGTTGATGTTCTGGTACGACCTGCTGCCGGTGTTGGAGGTATGTTTATCTAAACACTCGGTCATCATATGGTATCCTAATTCTAGCTCTAGGTACACGGGAGCGACATCTAGAGTCGATTCTGCAATCCGCTCTGCGCCAAATAATTCTTATCCACAACTTCCCACGCACCCTCATACAAATCACCCTCCAGATTACGAATACACCAGAGAGCGACAATGCAGGTTCGAAGTTGGTACAGGCGAGCTTGGTGCGTTTGAATGCGGTCTCCAGAAAAGATCGGGGCTAACACGTGGGATAGAACCTTCCCATCCTCCCCGCACTTCTCCAAACCGCAGTATTAGCCTTACTATCTGCCTCGATGCCTTTGTCGACGACCCTTACCTCAGTCTCCTTTGCCCTCAGTTCGAAAGGCATGATCGCCAATCCCACAGTCCTCGAATCTCAGGCCGCGAGCTCAGTCCACGTCCTGGCGTTCACATCCCATGGGGAATTGTTAGTCGCGGAAAGCGAGGGCAACTTTAGCCTGAAGGACTGGGAGTCGGTCTGTGAAACTGCGAAAGCAATGTGCTGTGGCATTCCGGGAACAGGTGGCGGCCAGGCCGTTGCTGATGACATGAAGGCTGGCAGCATGAGTCTGTTCCTCAGATCGACTCTGGCGGAGAGAATCGAGACGGACCTCCGGTGGAAGGACTGAACGGAACGATGATCGAGACGGAACCTCAGTGATCACCACATCTATCATCTTGGAAGTCGCGCGTTTCACGGATCCTGTCCATGAAGGTCTTCCCGCATTCTACGGTACAAAGGCCGTCTGAGGAGAGCAAGACGGAGCACTTCATAGCAGAAGCATAACTGCCAAGGCCGTGACAGCTGGGAATGGCTGGCAGCCCACTGTTAAGCAAAAGAAGTGACGAAGTTACTTCTGAGTTTGGGAGATCTGGTTGAGCCGCTTGCATTTCGTAGCGCGCCAGTGGAGTTTGCGCTTCCCGAGCCCCTCGTGCAAGCGAGGAGGTTTCAGCAATACTTGGTCCCATGCGAGTGAACAACATCTGGTCTGAGTCGGGCAGTTGATGGGCACATCTTGATTCTACTTGTACATACTGTACATAGCATAGATGATTGCAACATGTGGTGACGGCGAAACTTTCCTCCGTGTGTCTCTGGCCGCTGCGTGGACCTTACAGTACTGTACGTGAAGAAGTTGCGCTGCAAGCATCTCCATGTTTGTAAGAAAGCGACCGGCAATTCGGCAGTCTCATGAGGGTTTCGTAGTCCGATGAGAATGCCTTCTGAAGCAAGAAGCAACGTCCGCAGAATCTTGTCACCGTCGGAGTCGGAAGACCTGAGTCTGTCGCGCCCGTCATCTTTGAGACGATCGGCCTCCAGGACATGCTGTTTCCGCTGCGATGAGGTTGGCCGTTGCCAGCCGTATAAGATATGGATGTCGCCGTCGTCTCGCGGACTTCTGTTCTGCCATATATTTACCCTTAATTGTGCGACCCTTAATTGGCTGCAATAATTTTCCGAATCCGCGACCTGGCGTCCGTTGTTCAACTCTACTCTCGAGATAATCATCCAAGCAATCGCATGTAATAGATCGTACACCACTGTTCCTTTCGTCCATCAAGGCCGCCACCATCACCATCGCCGTCACTCTCACCACCACGCAAGTGACTCTCTCGCGCGCGCCAACATCACATCCGTTGCAGCCAATGCTCGCCTAGGTGTAAGTTTGATCCCCCCTTCACATGCTTAGTTTTACAACACCGCACCTCACTTCACTTCACTTCACTTCATATCACATAAGCGCTGGTGGTCCCCGACCGCCCGTATGATCCTCACTCATGAATACTTCACCGTCTCTCATGATCTCTTGGCGGTGGCCACGCAGGCGCCCGCCCGCGCTGGGTGCGCTGACAGACGAATGTGTTGGGCCGCCCGCTGACAAGAGACTCGACAGCTATCGTCACCAGAGTCTTGACCACGAATTCCCATCATCGATCACTTCCCCGGTTGAGACCTGACTCGGACCATCACGACATCCATCGCATTTCGGAAACGTGGTCCTTATCCGCGTCCCAGTCTCGTCCATGTTCGACCAGCTTCCATCTCCGCCGTCAGTCCAGCCCGCGCTGACCAAGTCCAATAACTATCACTTTCCCTCTATCGATGAGGCTTCTCAAATCCCCTGTGGAAAGGACACAATGTCTGATGCGCCCATCAAGCATGGATTGAAGGGGTGTCACGCTGTTGGGGACGACCTCCTCCGCGAGTACGCACAGCAACTCGGCCCATTAAACACCACGCACAAGTACCACCTGGACGTTGATCCTTCAGAGTCAACGTTCTCGGCGGCTACCACCGTGGCTAACAATTCACCGAGCGATGTGATGTCGTTGCCCGCCTCTCCGGTGTTCCCTACCCTCGCCTCGAAGACAACATTCCCGCTCCGCCATGTCGCTCCGTCAGTTGAATCAATCCCGCGACAGACTATTGTCAAGGCAATAGCTTCGCCAGAGAGGAAGCATAACCCAAATGGCCTTTCGCTCCCCGGCATTTTATCTGCAGGGAGCCAAAGGACAAACCGCTCCGGCGCTGCTCTCACACCTGCGAAGTTATCTGCCGCTCTTTCGGACCTTGCGTTGCGAAGCGGAACCCCCACCACTCCTCGAATCAACGCCCTCCGATCCCCCTGCTTCTACCACGAACGCTTCGATGATGTGTTGAACATCGACAAAGTGCTGGAGGAGATTCGGGGCAATGAATCTATCTCACATTCGTCATTGATCGCAACGGCGACGGGAGTTCGGGAGATATCCAAGCAATTACAGCGTCGACCGATGAAACGGGCCGTGCGCAATGTCATGATTGTGACGAAAGCGAGGGACAATCAATTGGTACACTTGACGAGGGAACTCGCGAAGTGGCTGATGGCTACCCCGAGATATGGTTCAGAGCTTGGCGTCAACGTCTTCGTGGATGCCAAACTGCAGCACTCGAAGCGGTTCGGCGCCCAGTCTTTGCTAGATGAGCATCCTCGCCTCCAGCACCTGTTGAGATACTGGAAACCAGATATGTGTCGAAACCAGCCCGAGAAGTTTGACCTGGTCCTGACGCTTGGTGGTGACGGGACGGTGCTCTTCACCTCCTGGCTCTTCCAAGGCATTGTCCCCCCCATCCTGTCTTTCAGCCTGGGTAGCCTGGGCTTCCTGACCAACTTCGAGTACGACAAGTTCAAGGCCCAATTGGACAAGGTCATGGGTGAGGAAGGCATGCGAGTCAGCATGCGCATGCGCTTCACATGCACTGTTCACAAAGCTAGATTGGATGGGGCCGAGCCGAAAGAGGCAGAGCAATTCGAGGTTCTCAACGAGCTCGTCATCGATCGCGGACCATCCCCCTACGTCTCTAATCTCGAGCTCTACGGCGACGACGAGCTCCTTACCGTCATACAGGCAGATGGTTGTATATTCGCCACGCCTACGGGCTCGACGGCCTACTCTCTGTCAGCCGGCGGTTCCCTTGTCCACCCTGACATCCCCGCGATCCTCCTCACACCCATCTGCCCACACACATTGTCCTTCCGCCCTATGGTCCTCTCCGACACCATGCTCCTACGCGTCTCGGTGCCCGGGAACTCTCGCGCTACAGCCTACTGCGCCTTCGATGGCAAGAATCGGGTCGAGCTCAAGCAGGGCGACCACATCACCATCGCCGCCTCGCAGTACCCCTTCCCGACGGTCATGAAGTCCGGCTCGGAGTGGTTCGAGAGCGTATCGACGTCCCTGAAATGGAACACCCGTGGTGCCGCCCAGAAAGGCTGGGACGGCCTCGAGGCGAACCAAGAGGAGGAAACGGAGTGGGATATTGACTTTGATGACTCGGCATATGGCACTAGCGAGGATCAAAGCTCGCCTGCCATCCCTCTGACGAAGAAGATGTCGTCCCTGGTCATGTAGCAGTCTCCCCTGTTGCATTCGTGCTCTTCTGTTCGGCATGCAGCTGTGGCGCTCGGTGTTGGGGTGTTGGCATGAGCGATGGATGTTTTACAAAGCGTTGTGCTGGCGAAAGGTGTGAGGCGCGGCTTTCTTAGGCGCTTTTGTCTCGCAACATGGGTTATCAGGATCAGATACAATGCCCAAGTATCTACTTACCTATCTTGCCTTTTTTTTCCATAGATATACCTCAATAGATCAGTAATCTGTCACCGATGCACGACTGAAATGTCCATCGACTTTTTTTTGCGCCATGCCATTCTTTCTTGTGATTCTATCACTTCTGACGTTTGCAACCCAAACGATGTGATGCATTTTCAAGAAATTGATCCGTTTTGTGTGGCTGTTCTTCCTACCATCACATCTGTTCGAACACAGGTAGGATTGAGAAGACGCGAGAGCGAGTGAGTATGTACAGTACTGTGCAGAACTGTACGTATCCCGTACGTACCTTAGGTAGGTATGTTCTGGCTGATGCGGACTGGTGAGTGCCCCTCCCATCATCGCATCGCCCCAGTTGCACGACGGGAGCGGAGCCATGCACGTCGCAAAGCAGCATCTACCTGGTCTGGATTCACGTCTATGGGAACCGTGTCTCTGCCTTCTACAGTACTACTCGAGCCACTGGGCGGGGCAGAGACGAGTGCGCGGTCCGGATGTTGTGTTGTGTTGGTTGTGGTTGAAGGTTTCGCCGCCACAAGATAAGGTATAAGCATAGTTATGGTGTAGGTACCTACATACCTAGGTACCTACCTACCCAGGCAGGCTTTGATTTAGACTTAAAAGAGTCAGTCGGCTCCATCGTTTAACTTCTGGGTCTGCTTACAGACGATGTACATACAGTACAGTACAGTACTGCGAATCGCACCCCACGCGTCAGAAGACGATGTCGCTGTCGAAAGGCAGCGGCTCACTAAACCAACCACCCGTCTAAATGCCGCCCCGGCCAGCTGAGTTAGCTCTGCTCCGTAAAATCTGTGCCGACGCCCCGTTCCACAGCCGTCTTGGTGCGCGGCATTCACCGCACCGGCATTGACCACAACCTCACGTTTCTCTCTCTCTCTCTCTTTTTCTCTTTCTCTCTCTCTCTCTCTCCCTCCCTCTCTCTCTCTCTTCCTCTCTCTCTCTCTTCCTCTCTCTTTTCCTCTTCCCCTCTCTCTCTCCCTCTCCCTCTCTCCCTCTTCCGCTCTCTCCCCCTCCCCCCCTCTCCCCCTCTCGTATCACCCAAGCCATGCCCCGGCGTGACGGCAGCATTTCTCTGGTCGCGCGTCACTTCGCCCCGGACCGACATCATGAGCGACAAGGAACTCGAGATGGGGAGGGATGGCGGCGCGCTGGACAGCTTCCGATCGCACAAGCCTGCGGCGCCGAGCTACACGAGTGGCAGCGTGCGAGAGCCCAGCTACGAAGAGACGACCGTGGTCCAGCAGCCCTACTACGGGAGGGTGTGGGCAAGTTTCCAGAGGGTCCCTGGCCTGAGGATCACCCCCAACGGCGTGATCGGGTCGAACGGGCATGTCTTCCACTGTGAACTGGCGGCCCAGAATACGGCGAATTCGCCGCTGGCGAGAAAGCTGAAAGGGCGGCATCTCCAGATGATTGCAATCGGCGGCTCCATCGGTAGGTTCCCTCCTCCGGCTCGACGCACAAGATCCAGGCTTCATGTGTGGTAGGAACCGGCCTTTTCGTGGCATCGGGGAAGGCTCTGGAAGCGGGTGGCCCGGCCTCGCTGCTCATCAGTTTCTCCCTCATCGGCATCATGCTCTACTGTACCATGCATGCTCTGGGCGAGATGGCAGTACTGTTCCCCGTCGCAGGCTCGTTCTCCGCATATTCCACCCGCTTTATCGACCCGGCCTGGGGCTTCGCCATGGGTTGGAATTACTGCATGCAGTGGCTGTGTGTTCTGCCCCTGGAGATCATCGCGGCCTCGATCACCCTCAACTACTGGGAGGAGAGTCTCAAATACAAACACGCAACGTTCGTGTCCGTGTTTCTGGTTCTGATCATCAGCATCAACATGTTTGGCGTGAAGGGCTACGGAGAAGCCGAGTTCATGTTCTCGTTCATCAAGGTTGTTGCTGTCATAGGATATCTGTAAGGGGGACAACCACCGCCCATACCTGGCCTGCGTTCTGACCATCTTGCAGCATCCTTGGTATCATCTTGAACTGTGGAGGGGGTCCCGATACGGGCTACATCGGTGGCCTGTATTGGCAGCATCCCGGTCCCTTTCACAACGGCTTCAAAGGGCTGTGTAGTGTGTTTGTGACAGCGGCTTTCGCGTTTGCTGGGACCGAGTTGGTCGGTCTGGCGGCTGCCGAAACCGCCAACCCGCGAAAATCGCTCCCGACTGCCATCAAACAGGTCTTCTGGCGTATTTCGATCTTTTACATCGCCTCGTTGGCAATCGTCGGCCTCCTCGTCCCCTACAACGACCCTCGCTTGCTCTCGGGAGGAAACACGGTCTCGGCTGCATCGCCCTTCGGTAAGACAAGGTGGAATCCTCGCTCCCCTTCTAGCCAGTCTGATCCTGAAGCATTCTCAATTCGCTGCCCGAGACATGTCGCCATGACAAACACTAACTTTGCCGTGCTGTAGTCATATCGATCAAGAACGCAGGGATCGAAGTCCTACCTTCCGTCATGAACGTCGTCATCCTGATCGCGGTTCTTTCCGTCGGCAACTCTGCCGTCTTTGGATCCTCTCGAACGCTCGCCGCACTCGCAGACCAAGGACAAGCACCTCGCATCTTCAGCTACATCGACCGCAAGGGACGTCCGCTGATTGCAATCTGCTTCGCGGCCTTTGTGGGCCTCATCGCCTTCGTGGCCGACACGGGCCACCAGGACGTCGTGCTCGACTGGCTTCTCGCCCTCTCGGGCCTCTCTTCCATCTTGACCTGGGGCTCCATCTGTCTTTCGCACATCCGCTTCCGGGACGCCTGGAAAGCGCAGGGTCACAGCCTCGACGAGCTCGCGTTTGAATCGCAGCCGGGCGTCATCGGCTCCTGGATAGGCTTCCTCTTCAACTGTGTCATCCTCCTCGCTCAGTTCTGGACTGGCGCGTGGCCTGTAGGCTATGCGAGCCTGACCGTTTCGGAGCAGCTGCAGAACTTCTTCAAGGCCTATCTCGCGGCCCCTATCGTGTTGCTCTTCTACATCGGATACAAGCTCTGGTTCCGCACGCCGTTCATGCGGGCCAGGGATATGGATCTCCGAACCGGCAGGAGGGACCTGAACCTACCCGCGCTCATTGCAGAGGAGAAGGCCGAAAGGAAGGCCTGGCCAAGGTGGAAGAGGACGTACAAGACATTTTGTTGATTTTTGGGGGGGTTGTCACGGAGTCTTTGGCGCTGTTGTGGTTTCTTACCCATCTTTCCAGGATTTCACCGGTTGACCTTTTTGGATTTTTCTTTCTTGGTTTTTTTTTTGGTTTTTTTTGGGCAGAGAAACTCTGGAGTTTTTGGTCGGCCATGATAGCGTTGGCGTACAACGGGAAGGGGGGGTGGCATGGAATGACATTTATTTACGCAGCGGTTATGAAATCACGAATCAAGATCTGAACACAAAGCATTGCATCAATCCCAGTTCCCAAGTGGTCCACCCTCCTCGTCCCCCGAGGCTCGTGCTGTCTCTACATAAAAGCGTGTGAGCAGAAGTGGGTTAGGGGGGGGGGGAGGGCAATTTCTCCATCCAGTTGTCCTTGCGGAGATGCGTGGGGACGCATAGATTCAAAGGCGGCGAGATGGTAAAACCGGATGGAGAGACGATTTTCTGCGGAGCCGAGTACTACATAGTGCTAATCTCCTTACAGATCGTAGCGATATACGATCGTCTTCTTTGGGGTTATATCATCGTCGTTGTTATACAGTACATACATACATACATACTAGACTTCTGCGAAGCGTGGCACGTTGCTGTAAAACAAGTCTAGCTCGAACTAGGAGTCAGGAGGTCGACGACCTTCTGGACCTCCTCCCCGAACAGCACTCTCCCCTCGCCCTCCTCGCGGCGGATCCTCTCTCTGGCCTCTTGGTTGGCCCTCTTCCACATCTCGATGCGCTTCAGATGCGCGCGGTCGAAAGCCTCCCTCCACGAGGGGTCGAATCTCGGCAACGGCCGGCCCCTCCCGTCCGCGGTCGGCTCGCCCGCCATCTTCCTCACGTCCTCGAAGTACTCCTCGAAATCGGGATACAGGGCCGAGAAGGGCACGCCGTCGCCCTTGCGCGCGACGCGATCCGCCTCCCACTGCTGCTGGACGGCGAGGGGCGGCAGCGCGACGCGGCCGGCGAGGAAGCGGCCGGCGAGCACGGCTTGCCACTCGAAGACCTTGAAGGTGAAGCCGGCGGCGACGGCGCCGACGAAGCAGAGCGTGGGGTCCTGCTGCCAGAAGACGTGTTGGTAGAGGTGCGGGAGGCGGTTGTTGCGGATGCTCGAGGCCAGTTCGGGGAGAAAGTGGAGGGTCCAGGAGTATCTGCGGGCTCGCTTAAAATAGGGGCTACGCAGGGAGGAGGTGCCGTAGGCGAGAGGCGGTGTTGTTGACTTACCCGGTGCCGAAAATGATGTGGTCTACGTCTTTCAGGTGCGTACCGTCTTCGAAGTAGACCGTGCGTTCGTTGGTCTCGCGCTGGGAGGTGATGTGCGTGATGGGTGGCCGGCGCAGGATGTTGGGGTGCTGGAATGCGTAGTCGAAGAAGTATGGATGGTCTGGAGAGTGATGAGCTTGGATTTTTCCCAAAAACGTGCGCTCAACCCGGGAGGCTACTCACATTTACCACGCACGACGCAATTGAGAGGCACCTCGGCGATGTCGGCTATTGCATGGGCTATGTCTGGTCCGGAGATGCTGGCTCCGACGATGACGGTTCGCTTTCCGCGGTATTTTTCTGGGTCCCTCCATGCCTTGCTGTGTTCCATCACCCCAGGAAAGTCTCGAGCGAGTTCGGCCAAGCCAGGGGTGTACGGGATGAATGGAACCGTGTAATGTCCAGAAGCCACAACGACAGCGTCGAACGACTCGGTCCACCACTTGTCCTCGTTCCCGTTCTCGAGTGGTTGTCTCAGAGTAAGCACCCATTTCCCACTCTGCTCGTCCTTGTGTACCAGCTCTACAGTCGTGTTGTACGTCACGAAGTCCTGGTATCCGTTTCTGTCCAGTAGACGCTGAAGATAGCCTTCCACCGCTTTCCAATGCCGGAAGGGGGACTCGACTCCATGCCTTTGGATATTCAAGGCGGACCTCTCTTCGGGAAATGGTTCTTGGGAAAAAGACATTGCTGACGCATCTATATTCGTCTCCAGCGTAGGATAGATCGACGTCTCCGAGAACCGATACTGAGTACTGTGAGGCGTAGTAGTGGGAAGATTCGGCGGAATTGCGAGAGTCTCGTCCGGAGTGCGATTCGCTAGCTTCTCCAGATCGGGGTACTGCTGAACATGATCTGCTGGGTCGGAGATCCTGTATCGCCACTTTAGATGTATAGTTCGCACTTTGGAAGCGGTAGTCTACCAGCATCCTCCAGCCTTTTCCCTCCTCTCGAATACTCGAATCGTATCGAATGCTCGCTCCTGGGCAAGAGCATCAACTGTGATGGCCCCGGCGGGACCAGCCCCGACGATTGCAACTGATTTGATCGGAGCCATGCTTTTATGCTCGAGGACGAGAGAATCGATACCGAACTTTCATGTTCATCTCATGCTTGCTCGCTAGTTACACCGTTGAGACAGCTCTGCAGCTCGCTTCGTCCTCGGATGCGGTACTGTACAACAGCAGGTGACGCGCAGAGTGAATTTTGCATGCACACATTTGGATTGGGAAAGGTAAAAAGATTATATAGCGATTCCAATCCACGTGGGCGATGGGCAGGGATGGTGCATTACTTGCAGGATGCCCCTCATCCGCTAGATCGAACCAAGTCCCGGCAGAAGGGAAAGGCAAAAGACCTGGTAACAAAGGCAGATCAAAAGAGACGAACAAAGCAAAAACAGTTATCAAGCATCCCGAGTAGACAATCCATCCAAAGAGGCAGTAGGGAGAGTTGGTCATGGCTAAGTCTTTCGCTCATTGCGTGGTATCATGCCGATCTACACATAAGGATGTCTGTCTATGTACAGATAAATACCTACATAATAGAATCTACAGTAGCTGTGATGCAGAGAACTGTTTACAAAACAGTATACTAGCGCCGTGGTGTCAATGCAGTGTACGTACAGTACAGCACTGTACTATACAGTACTGTAGTATGTACGTGTACATTTCCCAACGATCTCAGTACACAGATTTATAGATTCATATTAATAATTCCTTTCTTCAACCTCAAGTCCATCACAGCACCTTGGAGGCAATTCACTTACATCACCTGACCTCGACGCCCGTCCGCGTCACGAGCGTCTTCGACAGGGCGATATCTCCGAGGACGCGCAAGGGCTTGAAGTACTGCATCTGTAGGTGTCCACCAGGCAGTCGACGCCGGCGGGCTCAGCGGCGATACGCAACTAAGGGCGGCGGGCGAGAGGCCCTCTTTCTTGCTGGCTTCGCCATGGGCGCGGACTTTGGCTGGCAAGCTTGCTTTCCCTGGACCGCTTGACGTGGTGCAGTTGTTGTTGCTGTTGCTGTGCCGTAGTGGCCCATGAGGAGCTCGAGGCTGTGAAGACGTTGCGGCTCGGTAGGTGCACTGCTCTTGTGCGGCTGGCGAGCGGATGTCAGCGCTTTCGTGAGCATTATGTTCCTCGTGAGTGCGGAGTAGAAAAATCTACTTCAGGTCGCTGTTTTGTGGTGTCAAGAGATGTCAACGCTGCCCGTTGTGTAATCTCATGGGGTTGGCATTCACAACATATACTGTACCTTGTGTAACCAGTGACTTGAATTGTTTAAACGAGGGCAAAACACCCTTGTAGAGATATCATGCTATCCTTATCAGCATGATAGCGTCAGCTTGGAATAGGGCGAGTGTCAAAGATAGGTATGGAGCCATACTTTCCTATTGCGCAGTGCTATCCAGATCCATGTGACATAAAGACTCCCAGAATTTCAATCATTCCCTCGAGAAAATTGATCTACCTATCACTACAAAGTGATTTGCGGTGGCTATTGCGGTGTGCTTCACAAGCTTCCCATCAAATCAAACCTACATCCAGACGCTCAACAGATGTTTCCAGACCCATCACTCTCCTCGTCAACCTCACTGATCCGTGCCCGAGCATTATCTCTCCCACTCAGATCACGCAAGTCGCCAGTGATGACACGGCACTCCTCCCAAGCTCCTCGATCGCCCAGCCACTGTAGTACGGTTAGCAAATTTCTCGCCTCCAAAGAAGAAAGAATTCAAGGGCAGAGTCGTCGAAACACTTCTCGTACGGCCAGAGCCGCTGAGAGCAGAATCCTAGCAGAACGGAACAGAAGGGGAGAAAACGCACCTGACAAAGTTTCTTCGCCGCTCTCCCGACCTTCATGCCCAGATCGCCATCTTCCTCATCCCCAATGTCGATCCCCTCGCTCTCCAGCCCTGTCGCAACAACCTCGCTCCACGCATACAGATCCCGCATAACCCCCACAGCATCCGCCTCCGCTCTGTGCGGCGCCATCTCGTCTCCCCGCGCTCTACGCCAGATGTGCGTACTGATCAATGAGATATTGTCCATGAGAGTAGCAGGCCTGGCATCAGCCGACCTAGTGTGTGAACGGCCGTGGCGACGAGGCGAGTAGGGATGGTAGCGGGCGCGGGCACAGCGAAGGTGGCTGTTCCAGTGACGTGAGTTATGGGCGAGCGTGCTCACGTAGGAGGCTGTTGAATCCATGCAGATATTGTACAGGGCGTTGAGTAGGATGCCGCGCTCCTCGGAGATGTTGGTGAAGGGAGGTCGGATGGTGCTGTCTGAACTTGTAGGGCTTGGTGAGCGGAGTGAAGAGGTGGCTGAGGCTGTCATGGGGTGATCGGTACCGCCTGAGTCGTTGTTGACGGCTGAAGACGGGTTTGCACCTTTTTGATGGCTCCACTGATATGGAGGTGTAAGGGGCTGGTTCAGAAGATCGTTGATAGGCACGCGAGCATATGAACAACCGACATCAATAGCGGCAGTTGTATGTGAGGCGGGCGACGAACGTTCGATCCTTCTCTCATCTCCAGTACAGGAGCAGGCAGAGTTAGGATTTATAGCTGCTGCTGGTTGCGTCTGATGACTCTCTCCTTTGGATGGGCGTGGGCTCAACATTTCAATGTCCTCCGGCGTAACACTTCTGAACCCGAACGCATTTGGACACGAGACGCTGTCGGTCTGTATTCCCACTGCTGGTAAGGTAGCGCAAATTCTCGACGGATGAGGGAAGCAGTATATCGGAGGGAGGTGACCAAGTCGCTTGTTACCACCATGTTGCTCAAGGCGGGATAGGGAGTTGAAGCCTTGACAAAGACCATCAAAAGTATTTCGAGTTGCACTTGCTGGAGATGGGGGTTTTACATCTTGCATGAGCGCACTGCGATGGCTTGAGACTAGATCATTTCTGTACATCCTGTAATGTGTGAGCCGCCTTTGCAAGCCGGTTTTTTGGGTGTCTCTGAGCAGTATGGTATGAGGGGTTGAAATTTCTGTGGATGGAATGACACTCTCGGTGGAGGGGGACGAGCGCTTTTTTAAGTACTCTAACACTCAAAGACCAATGCTGGACCATGATAGAAATTGCCTGAAAGATGAAACGGAAATCGGGAATCAGAGATAGGGGTTCAACGGAGGGCTCTCCGGAAGCAACAATGAGCAAGACATAAAATGCCTTGATACTTTGATTTAAGCTAGCTCTAAGCGTTCCAGATGACAATTCTTCCATCAACGCCACTCGCTAGAAAGAGTTAGCAAGCTTCCAGAACATAGAAAGTTGTGGGCACTTACTGCTGAACTTTCGCACAGCACCACCAGATCCCTCGTAGACACGTATAGTGCTGATGGTGTTTTGATGAACTGTCTTCAGCTTGGTATCATCCGTAGTCTTTCCTTTCAAGTCCATTTGCTTGAACATGTTGAAGGCTGACTCTTCCCTCGCATCTCCTAGTCCAGGTCTTCCTTTCGATTCCAAGGACCCTGTAAGTTGCCAACCACCTCGTGACCCTTGAATCGGTATGCCTCGCAGTCATAGCCTGCAGCGATGATTTCACTTTCCCCATTCCAGATGAGACTCATGAAGGGCAGAAGCTGAGTGCTGACGCTGACTACTGCTTTTGGAGGCTGGTCTGCGCCGCTTGGGTAGACGACAGTGATGCTGCTATCATGGGCAGCAAAGGCAAGAGCATCTCCACTGGGCGAGAAAGAGACAGCATGGACCCATCCCGCCGAATTATTGAGATATTCCCCGCAGACAGTGTTGAAAGGTAGTCTTTCACCCCAAACTCCTGGCTCCGGCCTAGCATCTACACCTTTGACGAAGCTCGAGAATACTCTCGCGTGGGCGTCTGTCGAGCCAGCTGCCAGTAGAACAGAGTTCGGATGCCATGCCACAGTAGTGATGGTGCTCCGGATGGGCTTCTTAATATGCTTGGACACCCACCAGTCGTTCTCTTCTTCGAAATAACATACAGCGATGACTCTTGCACCGGAGCCTACGGCAAACTTGGTCTCCGAGGGGGACCATCGCACGAATGTAGCAGCACGGTTGATACGGAGCAGAACGAGGGTCGGCTTGTAGCCAGTTGGCGAGGGCTCCCAGACCAAGGCATTTCGGTCTTTCCAGAAGTCAGCATAGCGAGCTATAGCGAGGGATCTCATTCCGCACCTTGCGAGCAAGTGACAATTCTACCACTCTCCAACGCGATATCCACACCGGTGACGGTCTTATCGTGTCCCTTCAGCTCATCTTTGAGTTTGAAACCAGCACCTGCACGGCCGTAGAGCTCGACACTGGTATCCCGAGCTACCGCCAATGTCTGCTTGTCGGCAGAAAAAGAGTGGTCAGCGATTGGGTGATGGAAAAGATGGTGCACTTCTGGGGCGGCCATAGTGACGGTTTGCTGTGGTTGGTAGGAGGAGCTCTCTACTACCGATAGATATCGTTGTTGTTGTTGTTGAAAGGAAGAGTGAAATAGTGGCAGACGAGGCTGATGACCTGGTGGGGTAAATTTGGTTCCTGAGGTTCAAGGCCAAAGAAGTAGCCACGCTAGTGTTGTGAAGCTTAATTTGGGCATCTCAAAAGATATCTCATCACCTCAACCCCACCAAGAACTGCCCCTGGAGACCGAAAGTGAAGGGAGGATGGCACGCGTTGTATGTATACATCCCTCGCCTCCTGCTTCAGAGATATTGACTTTGAGCTGTAGGAAGGACAGGCCCCAGGGCAATCGAATGCCGTGCGCAAGCCCATTGGCAACATCCCTTCATACGCACCGAACCAATCTCTATATGTCACCAATATCCCTTCCTCAAAGATTCAGAAGCCGGACTTGCGAGTCGCTCTCTATATGCTCTTCTCTACCTATGGCCCGGTTCTCGATGTCGTAGCTCTCAAGACCATGAAGATGCGTGGCCAGGCGCATATTGTCTACCGAGACGTACAGACTGCAACCCAGGCTATGAGGGCTTTGCAAGGGTTCGAGCTTTTTGGAAGGCCAATCGTACGTTCACGCAATACTCCCAAGTTCTTACACTAACACGTCTTACAGCAAATTCAATACGCCAAGTCAAAGTCGGACATCATCGCGAAGCTAGATGGCACATTCCGCATGCCTTCTGCGGCTGCAGGGGAGGTCACATCTACAGAACTACAAAAAAGCGTGTTCGATGGTCCCCCGGCTGCCTCGAGCGCACCAGTCACCGGAGGAACCTTGAAACCGCCACCCGCTGCTGCTGTGGATCAATCTATGGAGGATGCGAGAAGCCCTACAACGAGTGTGGCAGGTCAAAAAAGAAGACGAGACGAGGACAGCGAGCCGGAGGAGGATAGTGATGGAGATGTTGCAATGGACGAGGACAGTGGCGATGACGACTAGACATGCCCAGCTTTCACTGTTCTCTCTGAGGCGTTCGGAGTTGGACGAAGAGATTTTGCGACATCCGCGATTTGGCCCAAAAGTTTATACCAAGCGTGGAAGAAAATCGATCCACATTCAAGCGTGATTTGCGACCCATGGTATACTTCTTGTGACGATGTATTGCCATTACGCTGACAAATGCAGGGACCAGAGTTTAAGTCGAGGTCAGTTTGAGCCTCCACTTCGCGCCATTTCCGGAGGAACCCAGAGCCCTACGCACCCCCCAACCAATCCAATCCACACCATCAGGTAATTCTCCAGAGAGCAATCGAAACCCTCCATGGCTTCGTTTGTCTGGCATGGGTGAACGAAGAAAGCGGGAATGTCTGTAATCGGGTGAGGCTGAAGAATGTCAGCAGCGTCGCTACGATTGACCTGCGTAGGGCAAAAACCTACAGCCGCCGAGATCCCACCTGTGACTCCTGCTGCCCGAAGATTGCTTTTGTATTCGGGAGGCACGAGAAACCGGTAGACCGAATCCAGATCAAAAGTTGGCTCACCCATAGGCAAGTCATGTAGGGTGAACCAAAGGGTGGGCACACGGTAGGTCGGGTGGAGGTGTATCTCATAGGTCACATATGGCTGGTGTGAATACTGGGCGTACTGCGGGGGTGCTTCTGGTTTTGTGAGGGCTTCCTGGAAATCCACATCAACAACGGCGGCCACAACAGGGGAACCAAGATCGCTCCTTAGGAGGCGAGTAGAGCCAATACTCACAACGTCGCCATCTTCATCTGTACTGTCCATCTTCATTTCGGCATCTATCATGGCGTCCGCGTTCTCGCCAAGTCCACCACCTCCACCGAGCCTTGAAAGGGCCACGGACAGCTCATCTGCGTCTTCGGGGGGTTGGAGCAGTTGGAGGATCTCGATATAAGACTCTCCTGTGGTCATGACTCGACGCGATCGTACCTTGAATGCTTTCCTGGTAGCGCCCAGCTTTGCTCGGACGTACTTTTGGTCGAAGAAAGCACTGGCAAGCTCAAACTCCTCTTGGTCGAGGAATGGCCATTGGCGGTACTCGTCACGGTGAGCTGTGACGATTTCCATTACGAGGTTGGGTGTGTTGTGCTCCGATCCCAAGGTGTTTTCAGAAATAGGAGGGAAGGGCTATGAACAGATCAACGTCGGTACCATGTATATGGCAAAGACTCTCCCCCACCTATGTAATGGAAATACCTTCTTCACCTTCACGATGTGGAGTCTCCAATCTTCAGTGCAATCGACTTTGTTCTGTGTCAAAGTACTGTAGCTCGTCTCCCCAATTCCCGCAAAGTCTTGCAAGCAGCAGTCTGTCTACTAGAATCAACAGTCGCTAAGCAGCGTCAGAGCTGTCGCAGAGATCGCAGACGCTTGTTCTCTGCCTCGCCATATGATCTACAGCCTTGCACAGGTATTTATATACTCGTTTGGTGGGACAATGGATTTCTCTGAAGTTGTACTGTATGTAAGGTACATAGTACAGTACTGTTCTGTAAGAGCACCACGGCCACGGCGCAAGGCTTCGCGTCAAGCGGCACGCCAAGTCTCCCCTAGCAAAGCAACAGAAAGTCAAGCCCCAAAAAGCTACAAGTATGTCCATCTTCTGCTTCTGGTGCAGCGTTTGCTCCTCTGCTCCCCGAGAAATGACCCAGCTTCTTCGATGAACATACGCGATCCCTTCAGCCTGCACCGCTCGCCTGCATACCACATCCTCCGAGGCACAGCAACGCAAGCTGCCGCGAACGTCTCGCAGCGGATCAGGGACGCCAGTGCGCAGGCCCTGGAGACTGGGAGGCAGGCCGTGGAAGACATGTCATTCTCCATTCCTAAGAATGTCTCTTCCTTCTCGGACCCACAACGGGAGTTGGAGAACAGGGTTTGGGGCTCTTCAGGGATGACCGCGAGGTCGACAGCACAGTCGTCAAACGCCGGTGCGCTGGGTAGCATGCAAGACCGAATGGGAGGCTTCTTCGACAAGACAAGGGGAGATCTGCCGATGTATAAGGACAAGCCATACTCATACGCCGCTTCGAGGAGGCAGCAGCCGATGTGGAAGCGGAGACGCGTCCTGGGAAGTGTAGGACTCTTTACACTGGCCATCTTGTGGCTACTAGGCTTCTTCAGCAGTCATAGGGAGGAAAGTGTGCCGTTGAAGGACCGTTGGAATTGGTTACAGAAACCAGAGAAATCGGGGTCCAAGGTCGACTGGTTAGAGCGTCGGGAGAAAGTCAAGGAGGCATTTACGTTGACTTGGGACGCTTACGACCGTTACGCATGGGGTATGTAAATGCTCACCAGGGGAGCAGTCCAGCTGGCTTCTTTTCTCTCGTGCCAGCTAACCGTGTAACTGAACAGGCAAAGACGAATTTCATCCGATTTCAAAACATGGGCGACAGATGGCTCCCAATGGCATGGGTTGGATCATCGTGGACGCTTTGGATACGTTGATGTTGATGAATCTGACGAGCAGATTGTCCCATGCGCGAGATTGGTTATCAACATCACTTGATTACGACCAAGATCAAGAAGTGAACACTTTCGAAACAACGATTCGAATGCTGGGAGGTTTGCTCTCCGCGCATTATCTTTCAACCGAGTACCCAGAAATGGCTCCCTTGACAGACGATGACGAAGGGGCGCAAGGAGAAGACCTGTACCTCGAGAAAGCAACAGATCTGGCAAATCGCCTTATTGGGGCCTTCGAATCTGCTTCTGGAGTGCCCTACGCGAGTGTCAATCTGAAGACTGGTCAAGGTGTGGTTTCGCACGACGATGATGGAGCCTCGTCGACCGCAGAAGCAGCAACGTTGCAATTGGAATTCAAGTATCTTTCGAAACTTACCGGGGAGTCTTTCTACTGGGAAAAGGCTGAGAAGGTCATTCAGGTGATTGATGATAATGGCATGGAGGACGGGCTAGTTCCAATTTACATATATGCACATGATGGCCATTTCCGAGGGAACAATATTCGACTGGGGAGCCGAGGTGACTCGTACTATGAGTACTTGATCAAGCAATACCTACAGACCTCGAAAGAGGAACCTATCTACGAAGAACTATGGGACCAGTCCTTGGCAGGAGTTCGCAAGCATCTGATCACATATACACGGAATTCAAGGTTCACTATTCTTGGTGAGCGTCCCGATGGGTTAGGAAACGCATTGTCTCCAAAGATGGATCATCTGGTATGCTTCATGCCTGGAACAATCGCTCTTGGTGCCACTGGAGGGATTTCAGAGAAGGAAGCCAGGAAGCTGCCAAGCTGGAGCAAGAAGAAGGACGAAGAGATGCGTCTCGCTCGAGAACTGACACACACCTGCTGGGGAATGTACAAGGCCATGGCAACCGGCCTCGCAGCAGAGATCACGTACTTCAACATCGATGACCCCCCTCCTCCGGAATCAGCTCCTCATCAGGCCCCTGCCGAATTCGACGATAGCGAGGGTGCGGAGTGGAAGAAGGATTTCATCATCAAGAACCAAGATAGTCACAATCTGCAACGACCTGAAACAGTCGAGACCTTGTTCTACATGTGGCGCATCACTGGAGACAACATCTACCGGGAGTGGGGCTGGGAGATGTTCAAGTCTTTCATGAACTACACCGCGGTAGAGGACGACGGCGGCTTCACGAGTCTGAACAACGCAAATACCATCCCTCCGTCCATGAAGGACAACATGGAGAGCTTCTGGCTGGTCAGTACCTTCCCCCTCTTTGGTCCCCGCCATCACCGTATCCCCTACCACGACTAACCCCTACAGGCCGAAACGCTCAAGTACTTCTACCTCCTCTTCTCACCCAACGACTTATTGCCACTCGACAAGATAGTCATTAACACCGAAGCCCACATCTTCCCGCGCTTCAAACTCGCGCCGCTGTTCAACACGAACTGGACGCGGAAACCCCGCGGTCCCGACGGGAAGATACTATCAGCCGCTTCTCCCCCGGAGGCGGAGAAGACGGCCCATGCAGTCGAGGAGTAAGGCGTGAGACTCTACTCTGGCGTTCAAAAGCGATAGTTACCCATGCGTGCAGCGTAGAAGAAGAAGGCAAGTTTGAGAACGGACGGACTCGCAGCACCGGCTGGTGCTTGTTTGTATATCGACACGTACTGTACAACACCAAACGGAAGGCACGCAGACAGGGCTGCACTGTTTAGAGATTCGCACCACCTTGAATAGATTGAGTGGTGGTCTGCTGTACAATAACGAGATGTCGAGGGTTGCTGCTGCTGCCAGCGTGAGCGTGACTTGGGGCATCGCGAAAGAAGGGGAGGGTTTCAATGACTCGCCTCGGAATTTAACTCGCTTACCTACCTGCCTATCTACCCAAATCCACCTTATTAATAACCTATATACTACGTACAGTAACGAGCTGTCAGCTACGCAACTCTGCTCAAAGTCCTAGCTATTGATAATGTTACCTACGCATCAAAAATCCCGTGTGACGGAGTCTAGACGCGTGGTGTGAGAAGTGGCTAGCTAATGAGTAGGTAGGTAAGGTAGTCAGAAGAGTCATGGAGGCTTTAGAGAGGCAGTCAGTCAGATTGAGGAAACGGGTATTTGATTGGAACGAGGCCATCCCGGCCACTTTTTCATACGCCCGCGCCGCTTCAAACTAGGTATTCGCATCAACCACACAATAATACATCACACATCACATTACAGAAAACAACGCTCCTGTGTCTAATCTCGTGACCCCAAACGTACACCGATGCAGTGCCACCTCGCCAGTTTTGCTTTTCTACAGGGAGTCGTGATTCGATCCTAGCTAGCCACGGCTCACTCACGGGTCCAAGCCGTAGATGGGTTGAAGGATTTTGTAGCACCAGAGCGCCAGAGGGTCTACGGCTTTGAGATCCCGAATCCAGTCCTGCATGATAGCAACGCTGGCGTCGAAGTCGGCTTCGAAGCGAGGCCCGCAGAGGTGCGTTCGTATATCCAGCAGCATGGGGTTGTGCTGTGTAAGGTATAATATGAGAAGGATGGAGAGGAAGGTTTGCGACCAGCAAAAGAGGTACGGGATGAGCCTTTTGTGCCGCGAGGTCGGAGACATTGCTATGGGCCATTTCATGCACGACTAGAGGTAGATGTTAGTGGTTGTCAAGTCACGGGG
Source organism: Blumeriella jaapii (assembly GCA_009599575.1). NCBI lineage: Eukaryota > Fungi > Ascomycota > Leotiomycetes > Helotiales > Drepanopezizaceae > Blumeriella > Blumeriella jaapii. Next base: position 1,237,314 of record VWND01000076.1, on the reverse strand, counting down.
CGAGGTCTCAAAGGCGTACTCGAAGACATTCGGCAACACCCTGCGCATCCTCTTGCGTCATCAGCTCCGGGAAATGCAGAGCCTTGAACACGAATGGCCGGTAGACCATATATTTCGCATAATAGTAACGCGTACGCAGTATGGCGACTTGGACATCATACACGAAGCGATACTGTATTGGCTCGCTGCTTAGATCTGTCGAGAATAACGGAGAATTCGGGAGACTTTGTCGTGACGCGGACAGGTTTGGATCTACGGTTTGGCTGAAGCCTCCACTGTTCCCTGTTTGAGGGGATGGAAAGGCCGCCGGATCGTCCTCGGCCCATTGAAGGTCACGGGGTAGCATTCCTCGCCATTGCGTGAGCTGTGCTGAAAGCTGTTTCAAGGTGTTCGCAGATGGTCCACCATATTCGTCAGCGCTAGGTGTTTCGTTACTTGACATCGCTGAGTGCCGTTAGTGTTTTGTGACATTGACGCAGGAGAATTGGAGGCTCTCACAATCTTGAATCGTTGCGTTTAGGCCTCTACACAATCGTCGGAGAGCAAGGGACGAAGCGTAATGAGCCTCTAGAATGATGTCAGTATTTGACCTCATAACATTGATTGAGTGTGATAAAGAGACGTTTGCCCTTAGGAGTTAAAACGAAATGAGTCACTCTACGTGCTAGAGCAGCAAGGTGTATTACCAAAGTTCGAAGCCTGGTTACCGATGTGATCGGCTTCACAGAATGGGGTGTTAAAACTGGGAATCCCCACTAGATCACCAAGGTCCAGGATACCGGTCAATGGTAAGTCGAGCTCTAGGTGCAGAGCAGTCTCCATTGTGATACAGTGCCACACAGCACGTCTGATCAGATCGCCTTTGGAAGTATTCCAATCGATGACATTGCTTTGGCATGTCAGCGAAGCTGGCAGTTGAGAAGTAGAAAGATACTTGCCATGTTACCAAGATATGACATGTATGGGCTGACATTGTGGTCATCCTCCAGAAATCCTAATTACAACGGATGAGACAACAAATGTGATACTTCTCGAATGGATACTTACAGCGTGACGTGAACAGGACTGGTAGTATAGCCTTGAAGCTGTTAGCTTTCTTACCGTCTCCATCTTTCAAATGCGAGTCTCAGGAATTCGCTGGGCATTGCACGTGCGAGGATTGGACTTACGCGACCAGAGAGAAGATCTGAACATTTTCAAGTCGATGTTCACAGAGGACGAACCCTAGAAATTTCCTAGCTTCGTTGAAAAGAGCGAGCCCAGGAGGTCGAGTGCTTGTACCTCCCCGTATTCCAGACTTCAGTCCATTCTTCTCTGCGATTGGAGTACCTGTGAGGCTTTCAATGGCTACCTCGCCTAGACAAAAGACCATCAGTGCAATCACAGAATCCACATCTCTATCAAAACCTTCGGAGCTAACTTTTGCTAGGGTATCGCTTTCGAAAGTCCTCCGATCCATGAATGGGTATAGGAAGTTAAAAGTGTCGAAATATGCTGCCGTTAGCCGATGCATAGTATCGCGGGTCAGGGCAGGAAATGTGATCTAGGGCTTGTTAACACTGTCGAGTGACACAACAGATGGTCGCCTCTAGATTGCGAGCCCACCATTGTCCGAACTTTCGAATGGGTCAGCTTACCCGTGGGCCTCCCGAGGTTCTAGAAGGATAAATTAGCATGACAGGTCCGTTGATATCAGCTGATTTCTAAGGAATTGCTTATGACATCTGCAGTGTCCATGCAGCTCGAGTCAAGTCAATCCCAACAATGATCGTATCCATCTTGGCAGAGGCTTCTTTTCTCTCAAGACAAGAAAAGGAGTAGATGACGCTCAATTCGCACTTTTATGAATATTGGTGAAACGTTCGGCCCCCCAGGATCTTGCAGGGCACTACAGACACTACTCTGCTTCTCACCAAGAGATACATGTGCATTCTCTGCTGTTCTGTAGAGGGTGCTCACCTAGTGGCCTGAGTTTGCATCCCAACAAAGGGCCGTTCCTGTAAAGGTCCATCTAGAGGCAGCGGAATTTGGTCGTCACACATCCTCACAATGAAATTCTTGCCGTCATGATCAACAACTTTCATGTCTCCACTGGACGGCAAGCCTTGTAACAAAAGCTGCTGAATAGCAGGCCAGCTTAGTATTTTGTGAGCTGCAGAAGCATGTTGATATGGCTGACTTCTTCCTGAACCCGGGCTAGTTTGCTGTCGCAAGGATGACGTCGAATACGAGGTTGGCTCTGTCTCCGTATTGAAAGAGGGTTGGCTGGAAGGAGCTGCTCGTGGAGGGCCAAATCCTGCCGCACTCAATTGAGGCTGGCCCGTAGGAAGCCGGTCGACTTTGCCTTCGAGGCTTTTCAGCCTGTCTAGTATCTCAACGAGAGTCTTGTCCTTCCTGCGATAAGATCAATCAGTGAGTCAAGTCTTTTGGTGAGGGGTCATTCCAATTCTCCAAACCGGTTCCCTGAAATACTCACTTGGTTGGCTGCGGTTCCCTATACACACATTCAAGATTGACACGCTTGCAAAGACCGCACTGACCGAGTCAACAATAAATTCCCGTGCGATATGGGAGCAAAATAGTTCCATGTGGCAGGGAGATTCCACCACAGCCACATTAGATAGTACAATCTACTGGAGCAACTGCCACGCCAACAGCAACGAAGCGGGTTGGCATACCTTTGGGCGGTTCTCGTCGCATTTTTGCTTCCTCGACCGACATGTCTCGCACGCTTGGGAAGCGATCGCACCCCTTTGCGCTCGCGATGAAGATCCAGTTGCCGAGCCAGCGCTGCTCGCCCCGGTGTCCAAGTTCATTATGGTACCACCAGAGTGCCAATCAGATGAGGGGCTCAGGGTCCGGAGGAAAAGAATCACCACGGTGTGGTCGTTGATAGGGCAGGGAGAATCCAAGGGTTTGCCTCCACCGCGTGTTGGACCCTCGGTGGAATCTGTAAGGGGAATGCTGCAGTTCAGACAAAGCAGTGTTCGATCGAGCAACCATCCGCAAAGGTAAAAGTGGGCATGCTTGCTGCGCTTCATCCAGGCTGTGATGGTTACCGATTGTAGAGGCCGTAGGAAGGCCCACGGCCGGGCGCTGATACTCGAAGTCGACCTGTCGTAGCGCCAGGCCTGTCGCACATGGCAGTTTTGGGACGGCAAGTCGTGGAGAGCGTTGGCTAAGGCGTTGAAGGGTCCCGAGACGATGCTCCTGTGGAAGCAGGAGGCTTGACATCGCTGTGCTGCTGAGCTGACGGGTTGTTGTTATCTCCACCGGGGGGTTGTCCGCCCCCGAAGACCATTGTAACGCCCTAGACTTTCCTCGATATGATTAGCTGATGCGAGTCGAGAAGTTCATCGCCAGGAACGCTTGCAAGTGTGCTTCTCGAATGCCGGTCGCACCGTCTCGACGAGAGGGCTCGCGAGCAGCCACTCGATATTCTCGGAGGGTGGTGTTGTTGGGCGGCCAGTCCTCGAGAGCCGCGCTCGACCGATGCTGGCGACGCGCGAGGCCTTACTGTCCTGTAGGAGGATGGAATGGCATGGCGAAGTAGAGTGCGTGGCAGAGATGGAACCACGAGCACGCTGAGGTCTCCTGGTCGAGCTCTGGGCGCGGTTCGTGTCGCCCGTTGGTAGGAGGGATGTAGGTATGTTTGTATGTTTGCAAGTCGTGGTTTTTTCTCTAGGGGCCCTCAATCGCCGGATGCCACTGCCGACACCTAGGGGACTTAGCCATCAGAGGAACTCGCCCCGACCATTGGACGGATCGTCAATCCGCACCCAGTCTGGGGAGGTAACAAGCAGGATCAGGCCGGTGGCAGCTGGATGGCAATGGAGGCCGTGGTCCGATGCAAAGCATGTCGTCGTCTCGCATCGAGCCAACTCCAAGAGCTCGTGATGTCCAGCGGCGGCATGCCCATCCGGCTGGCAACGTCGCGCCGCTTCCGGAGGGAGCTGGGCTTCTATCTATCTACTCGATCTTTGCTGGGAGACAGCCCGTCCTTCTCCAGACATCTACTCGTGACACGCAGTGCCATGGTCCGCAGAGAGTTTGGAGGCTAGGTACTGTACATAGCCTGCGGAAGAAGACGCTTTTGCCTTGTAGTACGAAGCGCAGATGAACATGCCGGGCGTCGACGGAGAGACCCTCTACAGTACGTGGAAGCACCGAGCTTGATCGACCAGGTGTCTGGAAATTACGATTGAGTTGTCTCGCGAGAGCATGGCCGTGTTGACCAAGCGCTTTTCTACCCACCCCGAAGGTGCGAGACGCTGGTCCCATCAGGTAAAGAGACGAGACGGAAATCGTATCCACAAGAGCGACTATACTATGCCCCCCAACCTACAGCTGTCTCTCGTCGCTACCCTCTTTCTCTGGGACGTATCGTCCATCACACGGCTTGAGGGCCCCTTTGCGCCCATCACAGCTCTGAGAGCGTCGCTTGAAGTGGCTCGGGAATGGTCCGTATACCTCAAAAAGCAAGTTGCCGCAAGCCTATTCGCCTCCTACTTCTTGCTCAGCACGCCCCGTCAGCCAAAAGGCTTCCGAGAGCGATGCGAGAAGAGACCCAGCGCCATCTCAAGAACGAAAGAAGCAATTGCAGGTTTAGACAGCCGCGAGATTGCCGGCAAGCAAATGCGATCTTGAAGCAGACTGAGGTCCAAGTCCAGAATCCCGGAGGTATCCAAATGACGTTGCTTCAAGGCTGAATGGCATGTGGAATCCTGTGGCTTCGTTCGGCGACGGACGTGCCCGCTGCGCTCCGTCAGCTCTATCTTTTTCGGCTCTGAAGTTTGGGTATGCACTCTTCGTTCCCAGCTGCTTATTTTGTAAGCGCCGTGCAATGTCATCGTAATGGAATTGTGGGCAATAAATACGCAGATTGAACACCGACTTCGAAGATCGGAGGCAATTCGATCCTAGGTATGTATCGGTAGCATAAAAGCAGTGGCCTGTAGAATGATATCAACGGAAGGGCTCAAGCGGACATGAACAGTATCCCTCCAAGGCCTACGAGGCCGAGCATGCACGGAACGTAAAACAGACTTTGCAAGATGATGGTACACCACGCTCGAGACTCGGTATCGAGAGGGACCGAGATGTGGATGGTGTTGCCATATATCGACACAATGAGCTGAGATGATTCTGAAATGCATCACGCCATGACCGACTAGCAGTACACAGAGACCCGTGACGTGATTAGTGGATTCTGTCGTGTCTTCTATCTTAAATCTTCGGTCTATCTTACAACTTGGCCTTCTTCGCGGCTCGGTCTTTCGTGAACGTATCGTCAAGCAAATAGCTGGGGTAGTTTCTTGCCCCTCCCACGGCACCAGGGGAGCGCCACTTGGTAGGTAGGTTAGCCAGTGCGGTTTACAGAGTCGGAAAAGTATGCCACATCAAAAGAAAGCTTTGAAGCGAAAGAGAAAGGGTGAAGGGTTGGAATTTTAGACTCACATCGCCACCATCTATTACCAAAACTTCTCCGTTGACGAAGTTTCCAGCATCACTGAACAGGTATATCGTCCCATCCGCGATTTCCTTGACCGTTCCGTATCTCTGCAACGGTTCTTCTTGAACGCTTCACCACTAGCCTCAGACTCTTTGTTTCCTAGCCTCGCCATGCCTTCGGTGCCCGCGATCGGGCCCGGGGTGATGATGTTCGAGGTGATGCCACGAGGCCCGTATTCGAGAGCGACATTTGCGGAGAGGGCGTCGATTCCGGCTTTGGCGACGGAGGCGTGGGCTTGCAACGGCATGCCAGTGAAATGGAACGTGGCGCTGATGAAGATGATGCGCCCGCCGGTCGAGGGATTGGTCCCGGTGTTGGGGTTCCTCGCCGCGGACTTGATGAGTTCGGGCACGGTCGCTTTGAGCGTGTTGAAGGAGCCGATCGTGTCGATGTCGATGACGGTCTTGAACGCATTTGGCGAGAGGCCTTCTATGGGCGATATAAAGTTACCTGCCGCTCCAGCTCTGCACAGTTCCCCATTCAGCAATCGAGGCAGCGATTTCTACAGTTCATTGGAATGGATGTAACATACATGACATAGTCTATAGCTCCCAACTCCTTGACGCACCGCGCAACTGCAGCTTCCAGATCTTGTATCCGCCGCACATCGACCGCACCTATGCCAACAACCTTTGCTCCTACGCGCGCCGTCGCTATGCTCCTGGCCATCGTCTCGGTCTTTTCGACGTTTCGCCCGATGATACAGGCGTCGGCACCCAGATGCACGAGGGCTCTGACCTGCGCCGAGCATATGGTGCCAGCACCTCCAGTGCAGAATACGACTTTGTGGTCGAAGATGCCATCGCGCCAGACCGAAGACATGTATTCAGCTTGCGGGAGGGCTGCCATTGTGCCTTCGAGCGGTCGTGGAAAAGGGTATTGAGGGTTCTGGGGATCTGACTGACAGACGATGATGTCGTAAAGGAGTGAAGTGATTCTATATGAAGATCAGTTGTGCTCGTCACGGCCGTAACGCGTGAATGCTTACATACCTCGTGCCTCGTATGTCGTCAAGCTGAAAGTGCCCCCCTTGTGCCTCGGCCGGCGATGACGATGCCCGGCACGGATGAACGAGGCAGCGAATGGCAGGGATCAAGGTTGCCGTCGAGAACGTCGAGAATGTGGGGGAAAAGCGGCCTGACAGCGCCAGCGACAGCGACAACATCCTGTTGCATCTAACGATCGAGAAACACCACAACAGAGCGTATTCAGCTCCAACTGCTTACGAGTTCTCCTGACCGCCGTGCGAATCATCCGGAACACCCCATCCAGAGCCATGGCCCTGCGGACGGCGTCAACACTGAAGTTCGTGGGATCTATATCCCTGGGTCTGCTCACCGTATGCCAACTCCCACCGTCGCATGCAACTGGCAGCCAGCCATTTCGGTTTATTGCGTTGCATGAGCTGACCACTTAACTGATTTACAGGGCGTCTCCTACTCCCTGAGCACGCTGACGCTCCCCTTTTTCTCGGCCCTTCCCTCCGCGACCAGTGCATCGAGAGCCTTCTCAAACCTCACCCATGTCTCTCTGACGCACCTCCGAGCTCTCGTAACCGTCTCCAGCAGCTCTTTTTTGATCGCCTACCTGCTCTCGCCGAGAAGCCAGAAGCACCCTTACCTACTATGGACGTCCCTCTTCGTGGCAGCTTCAGGCCTCACGGAGTTCGCGCTCCCGGGCGCTAGATCGATCGCAACTGCCAGCGCCAGCGCCCGCGCCATCAAGCCGAAGGCCGCGAAGAGCCAGGGAAGACAGATGGACGCCAGCTACGAGGTTCTAGGTGCCAGCGATCGGGACAGCGAGGGCCACGTCTCGGGAGAGGAAGCGGAAGAGGAGATCAACGGGGAGGAGGTACAGCAAGCGATCGAGGGATTTATCGTTGCACAGGTTGCGCGGACGGTGCTTGCCGGGATCGCTTTCACCATGAGCGTCGTTGGGATCTGGGGGGACGGGGCTACGGATCTTGTTATCCTTGAGATGTGATGATGGAGACCTGGCACTGTTCCAGGTTGTGAGGCGACGGGATGGAGCACAACAGCTTTGCACGCCAACGATACGGCTTGTGGAAATGGCTCCGGGATCAAAAGGCCCAGCGTCATACTGTAGGTGGATGGTACATAATGGACTCTGATTCTCTGGTTGATACGTCGATGAGAGTCGAGCGTTGTCTGTCGATATCTGCGTGCATCACGAGGCTACCCATTCCTATCAAAATCTTACCACTATTTTGAGATCCTCACTCTGTATCATGCGTGGTACTGTTTTGTGATCAACATTCCGCCATCTATCATCCATCTCCAATTCCCGACACTAAAACCCCTTTTCGAAACCGCTTGAATCGAAAATATCATGATTTCACCAATTGTATTTTTTTCCTTTTCTTCTCTTCTTTTTTTTTCGGAACGGCGATTTGTCCACGCCCACAGTCTAACCGAAACCGTAGCCCGAGAACCAACCCCTTAACCCTACCCACCTCACCTCACACCTCGGACCGGGCACTCGTCTTCCGTCTTCGGTCTGCTTGCAGTAGGTAGGTATGTACAGTACGAACGCGAGCACATCGCCTTTCGTGATGGTGCACGCGCACGCGCAAACGAGATGCGCCGGGAAAGTCAGGTCAGGCAGGTCAGGTCAGGTCAGGACCCTCGCGGGCTGGACTATGGGATACCTGCACAATACTGTGTACATACAGTAAGTACATACAATACAGTACGGTACAATATAGTACGTGGTGTCTGTCTGGTACAGTACAGGGCGAACCTGGGGCTCTTTCGAATACAGACATACAGTACAGGGCCTGAGAAAAACAAATAAATCTGGAAAGCCCTGATCAAGCAAGCAAGCAAGCAATCGGTACAGTACTGTACGTGAAGAATCTGAATACATTTTCTGTGTCGGCGATACTGTGACGTTTTGGGTCTCATGGTATGGATGTATGTATGTATGTATGTATGGATGCATGTATGTACCTTATGAATGTACCTTATGGATGTATGGATGTATGGATGTATGGATGTATGGATGTATGGATGTATGGATGTATGGATGTATGGATGTATGGATGGATGGATGTATGGATGTATGGATGGATGTATGGATGGATGGATGTATGGATGGATATATGGATGGATATATATATGTATGTACATAAATACGGCCCCTTCAGCTCGGCTATCTGTGGCGTTTTTCCCTTCGCTTCGCTTACAAAACAGTACAATATATTACATACAGTACATACTGTACAGAACTGTGCTGTAAAAGCACCCACCCTACCCTACATACACCCCCCCCCCTCGTCCACCAAAACAGAAACCCCACGCCCAGCGGCGCATACATACATACATACAACACATCCAACAAACGACAACCAGCCAAAAACGGACCAGGTAGCGATTCAAACCTCCTCCTCCTCCTCCTCCTCCTCCTACCACGGCCAGACACCACCACAGCCACGCACGCACGCAAGGGAAAGGCTCGCGCCCCCATCCGTAAGCGCTTATCTTATTTCATTCAGACCCGCCGCCGCTGTCTGTTTATAAAGGCCTCGAAGGGGGGGGGGGGGGGGGGCCTTTTGAGGTGAGAGCATCACGTTTGGGAAAAAGAAGAAGCAGAAGGAGGAGAAAACTCCATTCTCAACCACGCGAGCGGCTTGCCCTACCGTAGACGAGCTGTGACCGGGAGGAGGGGGTGCTGAATAGAGAGGATGCAATGCAATTTGACGTGCGGCGGAGATGCGGAGGTGCGGATACGTGCTGTATGTATGTATGCATGTATGTATGTATGTGCGGTGTTATATGTACCTAGGTTCCGTGCTGGTTGGCTTCGAGTGCGGAGGGCTGGTTGTGCTTGAGGGGTTACAGAGCGAGGTACTTCTTGTACTACTCTGCTGGAGCTCGAGCTACGGTACTTTGCAGTACTGTACCTTGGTGGAAGAGAGGGAAGGGAAGAAGGGGAGAAGGGGAGAAGGGGAGAAGGGGAGAAGGGGAGACTTGGGGAGAAGGGGAGAAGGGGAGAAGGGGAGAAGGGGAGAAGGGGAGAAGGGGAGAAGGGGAGAAGGGGAGAAGGGGAGAGGGGAGAAGGGGCCTCCTTTCCTCCTTTCCTCCTTTCGCTCCTTTCCCGCCTTTCCTCAAGGGAAGAAGTAGTAAAGGGTAGAAGAAAAGAACAAGACAACAACGTTTCACGCCGCAGTAGAAAGAGCCGAGAAAACCCAAAAAGGGGAAAAACAAAAGGTCAAGAAAATCGTTTTTTATGACGGAAACGAAAGAGCACGAAAGAAGAAACCCACCCCCCCCCCCCCCCCCACACTCGAAAAAGAAACGACCTGAAATCAACATCTCCACTCCCCAAAGCAGTGGCAGCAGCAGCAGCAGCAGCAGGCTAGCGGATCGCGGTCTGAATTGATACGGTACACTGTGAGAGAGAGAGAGAGAGAGATACATGCTGACACACACACGCACACACACACACACGCACATCCCGAACTTCGCACCGATTAGAGCCGAGCCGAGCCGAGCCATGCATGCATGCTGAGATAGGAAAGCCTCTTCTCCTTAATCCAAGTGCGTGATTTTCATGATGTCGTGTCTGTAGAAGAAGGCCCTGTTTCTCTTGCCGAAGACGTCTGGCGGGTACATTTCTTGGTCAGCTCGAGGGGAGAGGAAGAGGAGGGGGAAGAAGAAGAGGAAGAAGGAGAAGAAGAGGAAGAAAAAGAAGAAGAGGAAGAAGAAGAGGAAGAAGAAGAGGAAGAGGAAGAGGAGGAAGAAGAGGAATAAGAATCAGAGGAATAAGAAGAAGAGGAAGAAGAAGAAGAAGAAGAGGAAGAGGAAGAAGAGGAAGAAGAGAAAGGCGGACTTACACATCGGGATGCTGGAAAGACAGATGAGCACCTGAATGCTCGAGATCCACATGAAGGTGCGGAGGATGCCGGCTTGAACGAGCCAGTCGTACGCGTCCCACGTGAGGCCCGCGCTGAAGAAGTTCTTGAAGACGAGGATGCACGTGAAGGCCTCGATGGCGATGTCCCCTGGCGCGCGCGCGTCAGTCAGTCATCAGTCAGTCATCAGTCAGTCATCAGTCAGTCAGTCGCGGCCGGTGCCCACCACGCGGCTTCTCGCCGAGGGGGAGCCCGGCCGGGAGGAAACGGCCGGGAGGAAACGGCCGGGAGGAAAGAGCCGACTCACGATGAGCGTCGACGATGTAGAGACTCGCAGCGACGGCGCCGATGACCATGCCGGCGACCTGCAAGCCGAAGGCGAAGACGGGCAGCACCCAGGAGAACTCGATGAGCCGGTCCGCCGTGACGCCGAACAGGTAGAGCCCCGTGCAGCCGACGACGAGCTGGGGGATGACGAGCACGATGCGGAACTCGGGCTCGTAGATGCCATCGTTCTTGCGCGTCATGTACTTCGCGCTCCAGTCGGCGAGGGCGCCGGCGATGACGAACCCGCCCAGGGCGCCGAGAAAGGCGCCCGTGTAGGCATATCCGGTCTCGACCTGCGCCGCCCGTTAGCCCCAGCGCGACAGACGTCTCGACGCGCTCGACGAGCTCGACTCACCTCGCCCCAGAACAGCGGCGGTCCGATGAAGATGGCGGCGAGCACGATGCCGATGAACACCGTCCAGCCGATCGAAGCCCCTGCCCAGACAGACAGACGCGTTAGCGAGGCCGTCCCGTGACGCGAGGCCCAAAGTCAACACACGTACCCTGGATCAGACACGACCACAGCACGCCCGGGTGCACGATGAGCGGCAGCGGCCGGATCAGCAGTTTCCAGAAGCTCTCGTCCGACTTCCGGCCGCTGAACGGCCGCAGCGACTGGGCGAAGCTCTGCTTCGGGATGTTCGCCCCGAAGGCCGCCGGGTTCCCCAGGTCCAAGGTGCGCAGCGACGGCGTGTCGGGGCCGCGGCGGGCGTCGGCCGCCTGCTCGGAGCTGCCCGACTTCGGGATGTTGATCAGGTCGTACTGGTTGTTGTCCGTCGAGGCCAGGTCGGTGTTCAGACAGGCCGAGCGGCGGTATGCCGTCTCCGGCACGAGGAAGATGACGAAGGGGAGGCAGACGCCCGTGAAGATGGACACGAAGTAGAAGGTCCACTGCCAGCCGATCGTGTGCGTGATCTTGCCGACCACGACCGGGGTGAAGAAGGCGCCGCCAAAGACGGCCATGTTGGCGAGCGCCATCCGCATGCCTCGCTCCTACGGGCCGGGTCAGCCGGCGAGGGGGACCAGCGGAGGGGACACCTACATGGACGAAGTACAGGTCGCCGACGACCACGTTCACCAGAGCCTCGAAGGGCGCCGAGGCGAGTCCTTGGAAGACGCGGGCGGCGAGCAGCGACTTGTAACTCGTCGCCGCGCCGCCCCACGCGCTCGAGACGATGACGATCACGGTGGAGAGGAGAAACAGGTGTCTCTTGCCCCAGATGCGGGCAGAGGGGACGCAGATGATGCCTCCGATGCCGACGCCGATCAGGTAGTAGCCGGTGAGAATGGCGACCTCGGTGAACCGCTCGTGAAAGAGCAGCGACAGGGTGAGCGTGTTGGCCGCCAGGATGGACCCGAGCGACGTCGCCCTGGAAAGGAGTCGGTCAGAACAACAGGCCTGGGTGACACGGAGCACCGTGAGACGGGGAGGGGAGGGGAGGAGGGGAGGGCCACGCCGGAGACGGACGCAGGGCAGCGTTCGCATTTTCACACGTACAGGATCGCGACGACGGACAGGATGATGAGGATCATGTCGCGCTGCCATAGTGGCCAATTCTGCACATCACCGGTGAGCAAGGACAACGAGCCAGGGCACGGGAACGCGACGCGGCTCCTACCAGAGGATCGTTGGGGTCATCGCTGGGCTGAGGCACCAGAATGATGGGGGTTCGGCCGCGGATGTCGCATTTCAAGCCAACGGCCGACTCTGCGGTCGCCACCTGAGGCCGCTCCGGGTCGTCGAAATATCGAGTGGTCCCTGGCGGAGTGAGTGAGTGAGCGTCAGTCAAATGAGGGTATTCGGACAGCCCGTCGACGTCTTACCTGGAACGTGTCTCATGGACTTCGACTCGAGTATCCACATCCCCATCGTTTGTTTACTTCGGCGTACCTAGTACGCCACGGAAGCGAGTCGCGCCGCAAGCCGTCCTCTCGGTTCGGTGCCGTAGCAAGCAAATCTCTCCGTCTGACAGACCCGGGGCTGTGATTTGACGACCCGCGATACAAATACCGTCGACGAGCTGCTCTTCCGTGCGTGTGTGCAGCAGCGCGGGAGCTCGCGAGCGACGCTTCTGGAAGTTCAACGCCGCCGCCGCCTGACGCTCGCCCGTGTAGACTTTCTTCGAGGTGGAGCTGATGACATCTCCCTGCAGCGTCGTGATAGGCCTGCGTTCGTATAGACTTCCATGTCTCAATTTCCCAGGCGATCTTGAGGGCCGGGGGGGTGTGGGGGGGGGATCATACATTTTCTTGCTGCCTGTATGTACTGTACAGTACAGTACTTGTACTGTGTACTGTGTACATACCGTCTACTTCGTACAAACACAATCTGTCCTATGCTGTCCTGTGCTTTACTGTGAATCGCACGAAACCCAGGTCTCATATCTCATATCTCAGGTCTCAGGACCATCCGTCCATAAATAGCCGCGCCGCGTCGGCCTGTGCAGAGTAGACGAGGCCGACCGACGACACGCGACAACGGAAAGCTTCACATACATACATACATACATACCTAACACAGCACAAACAGTACTTCACATACTTCACATACTTCACATACAATACGTATATACATCCATGCCTATCCGTCCCCAAACCGCCCACGCGTAGCAAGTAAACAAGCAAACGAACAAACACACAAACAAGTAAACAAACGAACAACAGACTTTCCCAGCACCGATAGATGGGTCCGTCCGTCCGTGTGCATGCATGCATGCATGAATGTGTACTTCTACACACGGCTCGAAAGGCAGACCAGACGGATGCTGTCGTCTACCCGAAAGTAAATAATGCATACCTACCTTACCTACCTTTACCTACCTGTACGAAGCGGAGAGGAGCCCCTCCCCCCCCCCCCGCTCCCCCCCCCCACCAATTTACCCGCGAGCGCGTCATTGCGAAGACTGTGCTGTGCTGTGCTGTGCTATGCGGTGCTGGACAGTACATACCTCCGAGAATGCCGATGACAGGAGGCGCGCATAAGGAGGAAAAGAGAAAGAGAGAGAGTGATAAGAAGAGGAGTGGAAAAGTCAAAATTAAAAAAAAATTAAAAATGAAAATTCCGAGGTTGTATGTGTGTGTGTATGTACATATGTACATGCAGGACATAGAGGACTGTACAGTACGGTACGGTACGGTACACGCGGAGTGTCCGTCTCGCTGCCTCTGTTCAAGACACGCACGAGCTTGAGATGAAGCTCGCTCAGATGCGATCGTGCCTCAAGAATAATAAGAACTGTACGGTACTGTATGTACTGTACTGCAAGGGGGGGGGACTCGAGACTTGGAACTGCCGGCGAAAGGCCACAAACTATAACTGGGACATGGGTTGGAGCTCACCAGATCACCAGCTCACCAGAGCGAGGACAAGAATCTATATTCATCTGTGTCCCTCTCCCCCCCCCCCCCCCCCCCCCCCCCGCCCCCCCCCTGGCCCCCCAAGCAAAGTCAAGAGAAGGGGCGCACGTCGAACAAGACGAGACTGAAATAGGATCGGCGTGGCTGCCATTTCTTTTGCATAAGTACTCACATATCATGGAGTTGCGTTCCGGCGCATAGCCTGCTGTTCCACGTCGCCGCTCACCTTTCCCATCACATCATCACCGCCTCTCGTCGCTGTTCCTGAAAACCTCCCCTCCCCCCACGCTCTTTCAAGCTCGCCGTGATAGCTTCTACAACCACCAAGCCGCCAACATGAGAGCCGCCTTTTTCCTGCTCACAAGCGCGCTGGCCACGCTGGCCACCGCGCAATTCGACGGTTTGCCCACCTGCGCAGTGAGTCCTCCTCCCCTCTCCCCGACCCGCGCCCCAGAAAGCACCGACCATCCCGGAGAGTGCCTAAACCCACACGACGAGAACCACATCGTGCTAACCCAGCCGCGCGCATCGTCAGACCGCCTGCGTGCTCCAGTACACGTCCGGCAACACCATAGCCGGCTGCGACAAGCTCAGCGTGGACTGCATCTGCTCCAACACTTCCTTCCTAGACTCCATCGCCTGCTGTCTGGCGAGCGGCTGCTCCCTCGATGACCAGGGCAAGGTCGTCAAGTTCTCGCAAGATCTCTGCACGGCGAACGGCGTGACGAACCTCCCGACGGCGGTCGTGTGCAACGCGGCCAACAACCACACGACGACCCCGAGCAGCACCGCCAGCAAGACCGCGAGCAGCACCGCGAGCAGCACGGCCTCCCCCACGGCGGCGGGTGCCGTGTCCACACGCCCCGGCCTCTGTGCTGCTGGGCTCATTGGTGGTTTGGCCGCCATCGTGGCGATGCTATGAGCGCGCTGCGTCCGTGGAGCTCGAGCCCGGCAGGGTTGGGTGGTTCGTGTGGCTCGTCGCGAATCGTGTCTTGCGGGCCTGCCACTTCTCCTCCCGAAAGTG
Organism: Blumeriella jaapii; assembly: GCA_009599575.1. Classification (NCBI taxonomy): domain Eukaryota; kingdom Fungi; phylum Ascomycota; class Leotiomycetes; order Helotiales; family Drepanopezizaceae; genus Blumeriella; species Blumeriella jaapii. The sequence continues at coordinate 1,222,221 of VWND01000076.1, read as the reverse complement.
TACATGTAGGAAGAAGGATGTTGCGGGGAGTCGAGGGAGAACGGATCAGAACGGAACTGGTGCATGGAGTGGAATGGGAAGAGCGGTTTGGGTTGGGGGCCCGACAGTTAGCGGCGTCGCCCTTGGCTAGCATCTTTGTCCCTCAGGAGCTTAGAAGGAGAGTTCCCTCCATACTGTACAATTGAATGCCATTGACGGTGCAACAACATGGGTGCATGCTCACCGGTGCGCATCTTGTGAGATCCCATGATGACGGTTGATGGGGTGAAGAAGCGCTTGCCTTGTGTCGTGTCCCCATGTCTGCGGTTGTTGTCTCTGCCACGGGCATCAGAGCATGGCTCCACGGCGCGAAACGTATGCCGAGCCACGCCCACCCCATGTCTCTCTCCGAGGTGGCACAGATCACGCCGGATTCGCGAACACCATGGCTAATCCTACCGCTACGACATGCAGAGTGCGCTGGACCGCGATCTGGCGCGCAGAACTGCCGGCGCCATCTGTCCGTCCGATCTCTTCCTTCTGGACGATGCCGCCTGGCCGGGATCGTTGATCTGGATCGGAGCACGCTTGTGCCTGTCACCATGTTGGTGAATCACGCATCTCAGCCAGGCGAGCAAGACTCGAACTAGGCAGGCCAGCAGGCCAGCAGGCCAAAGCAATGTGATCTCGCGTGCCGGGGACCGGGCACCTGATGGGAAGGTGTTTTGGTGCACGACCCGAGCTTTCTGGGAGAATCCATGTGGCCCGGCCCGGACGGTGCTCCGGACAGAGGAACCCGATATCCTCTGCTCGATGGGGTTGGTCTACGGTGCCTGGTGGATGTGGTGCTCTCCCTCACCATGCTCGTTTTTGCGGCGAGCCCTGACCAAGGTGAGTGAGTCCCCCTGGATGCGCCGAGTCGTGCATCCGGCCACGCCTTCTGCGACCGGACCGCCCACGCCATTCGTGATCTCCGTGCTCGAGATCCGGGAGATTGGCGATGGATGGCTCCGCACGCCGACGACCTCGAGGGAACGTTGCCCGCCACGAATCGTCGGCGTCAGGAGCACGGGACCGATGCGTGCGACCCCATGCGGTCCTGCCCTAACCGGGGACGTGTGGGGTACGGGCACGTGACTGAAACCCTCCGACAGCAGCAGCGCTGGCCGTCCGGCGCACGTTCGCATGAGGAAGCAGAAGCCGCATGCCATGGCCGCTGTCGTCCGGTCCGCTGGGTGGACTCGAGCCGGTGTCTCGCGATGCGTGCCGCGAATGCCACTCGGGCCGCGCGCCCGTGGGTCACGCTCTGGCGGTGTCCCGCATGGCCGAGCGAGGCGAGCGTGGACAGGACCCTGGAGCCAAAGAGTGGCGCCGAAGGTTGCTGTCATTTCCAACGCCATTCCATCCCGCTCCGAGCGCGCCTGGGGGGGGGGAGGGCGCGGACGAGGCGTCGCGTCGCGAGCTCTTCTGATGGACCCGGGGCCGTGGGTTGTTGGTGGCCGCCGATGGATGGCGACGACTTGTCTCTCCCACGCGCTCGACGCCATGCATGACCCGACACAGCTTGGCCCCGGGGAGGGAGTGCTCTGTTTGTGTGTATGTGTGTATGTGTGTGTGTAGGTACGGTCGGAAGAGACGGACCGCGAGGCTGAGGTCGATGATCCCCGTCGTGGTCTCGCGCTCGACCGGCGCAAGGCGCTCTCATGTTTGGCGTGGGGTTTCGGGCTGGCCATCAGACGTGCCCATTTCCCGTCGCTCAGACAGACGTGTGGGGTGCGCCCGCCCGCGTGCGGGCCTGCGAACATGCCTCGTCGGTCCCCGCACGAGACCGGTGCTCGTCGGCGGCGGGGGCACGAGTCGTGGTGGTGGTGGTGGTGGTTGTTGTTGTCGTCGTCGTCGTCGGCGTCGGCGGGGTCCCGTTCGCGGGCAGACGTGACGGCGTGATGATGATGGCCCGCTCGCTGATGGGCGCGAGGCCGGGTTGGCGATGGCGATGGCGATGGCGATGGCGATGGCGATGGCGCCAAGTGACACGGCGCGCGCCTCAACTCTCCCACGAGAGTTCGAGACGGCGGAGCCGCGCCGTCTCCCGTCTGGACTCTCGACGTCAGTCGTGTGTCGCGTCTCGACTCCGTGGATGGAAAGAGATTTAAAGCATCGAGGCAGCCGTGATAGTTTGTAGTTGTGCAGGAGCAGGGACCAGCCTTGTGTCGGAGGGGGAGGGAGAGAGGGTGGTGGGTTGTGGGTTATTGGTTGTGGCTCTTGGTTGTGGCTCTTGGTTGTGGCATGTTGCTTGTGGCTTGTGGCTGTGGCTGCGGGAGTGGCACAGTTCAGTACAGTACAGTTGGGGCTGGGGCTGTGGCTAGAAAGCTCACCCCGTGGTGGTGATACAGTACAGTACATACAGTCAGTACATACAGTATACACAAATACAGTACTACATACACTGGACAGTACCATAGTACAGTATCAGATAAAGTAGGAAACCCCCAGGTCTCGTCGAACAAGAAAGCTGGCAGGATGTACTTGCCTACTGTACTGTACTTTACTGTATGTACATTTACATACTATGTACATGTACAGACAGTGTATACATGGCATATGGTCAGTACTATACCTATGTATCTATCTGTACATTTACAATACACTACCTATACGATACCTACTCTGCACACGACTATCTGACACCTCCGAGCACTCTCGTCCCTGCCAGCCCACTCCACCTCCTCCACCACCTCCTCCTCCTCCTCCTCCTCCCCACCCGGCCCTGGTCGGTCACATCTGATGCTGCCAGACCCGACCAGACCCGACCAGACCAGGCCCATCCCCCTCCCCCTGCCGCCCTCCCCCCCCCCCCGTGCCTGTCGATGCCCGAGCGGACGTCCAGCGGCGTTTCTGCCGCTGTCGCGCATCCGTTTCCGTCCGGCAGACGCAGAACCCAAAAGGATAAAAAAAAAAAAAAAAAAAAAAAGAAGCCACCCAAAGCTTCACGGCCCCGGCTTGGCGGCCAGCGCTCACCCGGCACGCGGATCCTGCCCGTCCAGTGCAGTCGAGTGCAGTCCAGGACTTATACTTAAGGTCGGCGCAGGTCGTCCGTCGGTGGTCGTCCCCGTCCGTCCCCGTCCCTGTCTGTGTCTAGAGAACCTGCCCGCCCGCCCGCCAGCCCATCCACCGCACCGCGCCGTATCGCAGGAGCGCGAGTGCCCCATCCCCCATCGCCCATCGCCCATCCCCATCGCCATCGCCCGCCCCCCGTCGCCGGCACGATGTGCGAATACGCCAAAAACTACTACGTCTACACCTGCTGCCTCGACCCGGGCGCGCACTTCTTCGGCTGCACGACCGACGGCCACAAGGAGCGCAGCTGCACGCGCGGCCCGCACGAGCGCTACATCGTGATTGTACGTCGACGCCCACCTACCCACCCGCCGCGGCGCCGCCGGCGACGACCCCAGGCTAACGCGAGTCCACAGCCGGGCACGTGCCATCTGTGTGGATAGCGAGTGAGCGAGCGAGCGAGCAAGCGGGGGACGCGGCGAGCCGTGGCCCCTCACGCTGCTGCTCGAAGCTCAGCGCGCGCCCTTCACGACCACCGACCGACCGTCGTGGCCGCCATGGCCGGGAGCCCTGCTCTACGAGGCCGCTCGGGGGGGAGGGAAGGGACGCGTCTCCCTTTTCCTGGTCGCGGTGCCAATCGTGCTCACCCGCGTTCATCAGGCCCCCCGAGGGCGAGGGGCGCCATGGGAGCTGGATCTCCCCCGACATGACACGACACGACACGACTTCGCTATACGACACGACCCGCGGCTCTCCACCGGGGGAGGGGGAGGAGGAAGAGGAGGGGGAGGAGCGAGATGGGAGCTGCCGTGAGCGCACTCGGGCAGAACGGAACCACAGGACAAGACAGGACAGCACAGGACAGCACAGCATAGCACAGCACAAGACAGGACAGCACAGCACAGCACACAAGAACGAGGGAAGCACAGAGGGGGGATTGTTCGCGCGGACGGCGGACCTATGCACGCAGACGAGATGGAGCGATGCTTGCTTACATGAAAAGTCGGCGTCGGCTATGTGTCCTAGCAGGAGGAGAACCAACATGAAGAAATATATCTATGAATAAATATGTATTATCTATATAAATATATACATCTCTCTGTCCAATCTCTCTGTCCAATCCCTCTCTCTCCAACCCATCTCATCTCAACCAAACACACCTCCGACCTTTCCGCTTCCCTTCTTTTCCCCCGAACGTGTCCTGCCGCAGTAACTCCTCCCTTCCCTCCCCCAAACACTGTGCGCAATGCCTCTGCTACGTTCTACGCGAGCCGAGTGATGATGGGGGTTTTGGTCTTGGCCCGATACAGTAATAACCTCACCTCACCTCACCTCACCTCACAGTACCGTACAGTACAGTACACGCTTCCTATGTACAGCATCTAGCGTGCGTACGGCATCGTGCAGAGGAAGCCCAGATCCCACGAAGCAGGCGGTTATCCGTCCTCACAGCTACAGCCACAGCTACAGCTAGGTGCAGATGGACGTTGGCATGATCGGTTCGCATCGGATCTGCAGCGGGGGAGGGGGTCAGAAAGGGGGGGAGATCAGGACCCGACCCGACCCGACCCGACCGACACGACACCCGCACCGCATCCGACGACCGACGCCGTGAGAGGAAAGAAGCTGGCCGGCCGGCCGGCCACGGCGTCGGCGGCGAGAAGGTGGCGGTGGTGATTGTTGCATGTGCCTGGATCTGGGTTCGGGGAGGATGCAATGCGGGACGCGGGAGACGGGAGGCGGCGGGCTCGCGCTACGGTGCTACTTACTGTATGTGCTGTCGTTAGTCGACCGACGGAAACTGCGCGTGTCGCTTGCTTGCCCTGGCGTTCCTTTCCCTCCGTCTTTCTCTTCTTTGCCTTTCTGCGACTCCGTAGCAAGCCCGTATTGCACCGACCGAGACACACCACGAAGACCGACCCACTTCGTCGTCCGCGCGCTCGCCGCTCGCGAGCTGGCTTGCGTGAATGAGAGTAGAAGTCACTTTTCGCCATGGTAAACACCTTGATGTCTCGTCCCGTTTCTGAACGTTGTGCCTATCGTGCTGTGCTGTCCTGCGTACTGTGGATGGTGCAGAAGGCGACGGGCGAGGCGTGTGCAGCGGTCGAGCGGATCGAGTGGAGAGGGAGTCCGTTCGTCACTCTTGGATTCTGGTTTGCCTTGACTGCTCGAGGCAGGCTGGCTCCGCTTCGTGTTCCGAGTTCTCGAGGCGTTGCAGGAGTGTCTGCGGCCTGTGGCGTCTGTGTGTCTCTGGTTTGGGAATGGCTTCCAAGTGCGCTTCGAAGCTCTGCATGTCGACCCCGCTCTCCCTCTCCGCTCTCCGCTCTCCACGCCCCCCCCGCTTTCTGGACCTCGTCAGCACATCGTAAGGTACCATTGAGTCGACGTAGCTCCTTGGCTCCTGTGCGTGAGGGGCGCTGGGACGGCGGGTGTGCTTGTCACCAGTCGAGAGAGTTTGCCTCATCTGCACGAAGGGTCCTGTAAGTTGGGGCGCAGAACTTCACTGCATACTTATACTTCTGATGGCTCGAAAGCCGGCGTTTCAGATGCTCCTGTCAAGCAGATGCATGGCGTGGCAAGTCAGCCGGAACCTGCTCCAAACAAACCCTCGGGGAGAAAGTCAAACACGCCGGGACAAGATGTGGATGTCTTCATCGGCTTAAAAAGCGTCTGCGCTGGACGCACTGCACTTCTCAGCTCGATTTTCTCAAGTCGCGCACGGCGGTGGGACTCGGACCCGGCCGTCAGACCGCAATTCCCAAGTCAAGCCTTGTCTGGATGCGATCGACTGGAGCGAAGCTGCGGGCGACCTGGCCTTGGGTATCTGTACTGCACGAGTCGCAGAGCAGACTAGCCGAGGCGAACGTTGTCTCCATGCAAAGTCTACACATAGGTCGATCATGGATTGTGAATAGCTTCGGACTATTGGCGTCGGGCTCGGCGCACGACTAACCAGGCGAATTGCGAGCCATGGAGTAATAGGGGTCCAAGGTCGTCTGAGAGAGAGAGTTAGACGATAGCCCGTCGCCCCCCTCCCCGCCTTGGTTCATGTTTCTTTCTATGGTAAATCTCAGTAGACCATACGCGGGAAGGCTCTGGAGCTTGACAACAGACCATTCCTTTCCGTCCAATGCACCCACAACCACCTTAGTCTTACATTAATTCTCCAGATGGAAAACGGAAAGGCGGCAAGAGAAGATACAGTACTGGATGTGGATAGGAGAGGTACGGCCTCGAAGGTGCTGTATCTGTAGAAAGGAGACATGCTTTTGACATCTCTGGACGAAGGAAGGCTGGTAAAGAAAGGTCCTGCTTGCCAAGGCGCTATCTTAGTGGCTCTCTCGTGGGTACATAGGTACATAGTACAATTTGTACAGATACAATACAGTGTGTACAGACACAGTACAGACACAGTATAAAATGTACAAACACGGTACAATATGTACAAATGCAATGCAATAGACATAGATACAACACAGCATTTACAAATACAGTGTAGTATGAACAGATACAATACGTACAAACACAGTACAGTATGTACAGATACAGATACAGTACAGTAGGTGTACCTGTCCCGTGTCGTCCCAGAGAAGGCAATGGTGGAGAGGGTAAGTCAGAGTCTCTTCTCTCGGGCAAAGTGGTGGTGCCTACTGTGCTCTTCCACCGAAAGACAACTTATTCCCATATGCAGGTTGGGACAACGACGAGCGAGCGAGCGAGCTACCACACGAGGGAGAACGAACCACACGCCCGATGTCTTCCAATTGGCTTGATCGTGCTCCTTGAAAAGACGTCCTGCGCAAGCCTGCGTCTATGGGAGAACCGGCAAGACGGGAGGGCTATGATTCCCCTCTTCATCATAGGTCCTACCCCATACTTCTGTTGCCCACAAAAGGAGCTAAGGTAGGCAGCCTGGCTATGTATGTCCATCTTCCACTCTCCGGAATACCTCTACATTTTCCGAGGATCTCTCCCAAAGTGCGGCGCCGGTGCCGTACACGCGTTGGCCGTTGCTGTCAACGATACAGCATCCACCTCTAGATCCTACAACAAGAATCGTGGTATCTATCTACCACTGTCTCACATTTCGGAGGAGCTTGCGCTATTTCAAATGTGTTATACGATGCCGAGAATTCAACAAGTGTCCTGTTTCTGTAGGCAATGGCCTCAAGACCAACAGACTGCGTACGTGGTTTCTCTGCGCTCAGACACTCTCGATGCTCGATAGCGATGTCTATGGGATTGCCTACGTGGGATAAGTCCATTTCACCCGCTCTCTCCAACCAACTGCGGTCTTCTGGAAATCTTTGCCTCGGTCTTTGTCCGGAAAGTCGTCGGGCCCCACGAGCATATTTTGAAAACGAGGCGGCGAGTTCTGCACAGTGAGTGCATCTTTGCACAAAGTTCTTTCCGACAGTCCAAGTGAAAAAGGAAAAAAAAAGGAGAGAAACATCTAACTTGGAACCCAGACTGCACTATGACATAGCACGTGAGTACCTTCTCAATACCTCTCTTACAGTACTACCTACGTCCTGCTGCCATGTTTTTCGTTGTTTTTAACTTAGCGAGACTAGTCATCGATTGAATCAGGATCGCCTTCTATTCTGCTTACTATTCCTCTCACCTGTTTCCCGCCCTACCTCTTGCATACCACAATCCTCTAGTAGAAAGACCTAAGATGAAGCCGTATCGTTGCAAGTGTCTTTCTCATCTACTGCGTTCGTAAGTTCTACGATTTAACGAAGATAAGCCCCGAGATGCTGATCGACGCATGCCGCTAGCCAAATCAGGGTCTTTTCTGACGTTCGCGTCTCCATGACAGAGGAACTGTACATACGGCACTTTATTTCCCGGCGGGGGGAGCTTGGCAAGAGACCAGACGAGCGGGTTTCCTGTGTTTTTCTTTTGGCGGGCCTGTTCCAATAGCAGCCAACCACTCCTCCCAAGGCGTCGAGGGTGTTCGGCGGTATCAGAAGCCTGGTGCTGTAAGTTTCACGGCTGGCTCTTTACGGAATACACTCCTACGATCCTGTGGGGCTTGTGGAACAACCAAAACATCTCGGACTCGCATCTCTTCATTTTCCTAGTTCTCCTTTGCTGCTTCTCTCCTGCTTTTCACGGAGCTGCTTCGACACCAGTGCTCTCTAATCACGCGGAAGGAAAAGGAAGAGAGTCTGTGTACCAAAGACGATAACGTAGGATGCACTTCGGGGCCATCTTCTCTATCGGACCCTTCACAGCTGGCTCTCTGGAACCTGGTTCGAGATCTTCCTGTTAGGCTATCGGTTTCGTCAGCAAATCACCAGAGAATTCTCCCGTGATCTCCACGATGTTGACCCGGCCAGTGGGGGTCGGCAGCGTTTCGCCTCACCAGCAAGAACCATTCCAAGAAATAGATCTACCGACACAGCAATCCGCGGGGTATCTTGACAGCCTTCACCCGATGATGCATGCCAAATTCATCTCTGTATTTCCTGTTTGAATCTCTATTCCTTTTTCTCGGCCCCGGCACCGTTGCGTGTTCCCGAATAAGCCAGGTTATTGATCGACCGGGACCATTGAAAGTGTTCTCCTTCTCCTGCTGGGGAGGAAAGTGATTGGGATGATGGGGGATCGACTCTTGCGTGAGTCTGGTCGTATAAGATCATGGCTTGTGCCGGCCAGAGGGCGAATTACCTTCGTCGAGTACGAACATCGGAGACATCGGTCGTCATATTTGGAGCAGTACTTTTGACAAACGTTGACGTGAAATGGTCGACCCGGTATTATCTGCTCCGTCGACGGTGCCGAGTACTCGGACCCTGAGTACGATTATCGTTGTGGTATCGTGTCTGTCTGCGTTTGGAGCAGGATGGATGATTCTGTCGTTCGTGGTACGTAACTTAGCACACTCTTTCCTCCTCCAAGCACCTCACTGAGAAACCGATCAGCTATTCAAACCCATGAGAACGTTCCGTCATCAACTCATCCTGTAAGCGGCGCCAACTCACAGCTAAATATGCGCAAGCACTTACTTTTTCGATTTTCCTCTCCCAGGGGGCTCGCTATTAGCGATTTCTGCATGGCCATCAACTTCTTATCCTCCTCATCGTTAAACCTGAGTGGTTCCAACATCGACGACGACAACCTAGAATCGTTCTGCAACTTCAACGGTTTCATGGTCCAAGTCTTCGTTGTGCAAAGTGCGTACCCCATCTCAGAACGTATCTACGTGCCCTTTTGCTAACCAATGCAAACTCACAGCCGATTATTGGATTTTGATCATAGCCATGTGCACCTACCTCATCCTAGCCAACCGCAAGAAGCAATCGGCGTGGGTCCAGGAACACAAACTCATCGTCTGGTTCGTCCCATGGTCTCTGTCCAGCCTCTGGGCCGCCATAGGCCTCGCCGCCGTCGGCTACGGTGACATTGGAGCCTGTAAGGCAACCTCCCACCCAAAACACCTCTCAGATACCTGATGCAGAAAGCAGGGTGCTGGTTCACGAGCGACCGGGTCCGTCTCCTGGTCAACTTCATCCCGCGCTGGCTCATCATCGTCACCATCATCGTCCTCTACGTCAAGCTCTACTTCATCATCCACAACGCCCACTCGCGCTTCATATCCATCGACGACGACACGACGCAGCAGCTCGGCCAACTACGCGCGTCCAGCGGCAGCGAGCACCCGACGCCGTCCCGGCACTCCATCATCATGTTTCCCAGCGCCAAAGTAGACGACTGCGAGCTAGGCGCGCGAACCCCGTCTACGCGCGCGAGGAGCGTGAACACCTCGCCGGTGCTGAAAAGGGTGCGCAGGTCTTGTTTCCTTTCATCTCCCGAACTCCTGGGCCGTTTCTCTGTCGGGGAGACCTTGTGCTGACTGGGGCTTTCCGGGGCTGGCGGGGTAGGTGTCTTACCAGATGATGACTTATCCTCTGCTCTACGTGCTCATCTGGATCCTGCCGACCGTGATCCGGGTGTACCAAGCGACGAGCGGCGACCGGGCGCCGTTCGCCCTCGGCACCATCGACAAGGTAAGACTTTGGTCCTCCGCGCATCCTTCCCGGCTCGCCGCACCGCACTTCCCCTCGCCGACACAAGGCATACACGGACATGCGTCGGCTTGCGAGGCAATTGCTAACGCGACCTCGACTACCTAGGCGTGCATCGTCATTCAGGGCTTTGCGAACGCGGCTGTCTACGGCTACAACGAGAGCACGTGGAAGCTGTGGAAGGGTCTGTTGAGCGGAGAGAAGATCGAGAGCTGAACGTGAGGGCGGGAGTGGGTCACTGTCGACTAGCCTGAGCCGTCGTATCTATCTATCTATCTATCTACGTAGTGAAATAGACGATCTCATCGAGGCGCATTCATGCACATGGCTCCACCGACTCGGGGAGAGTAGAGAGAGGCTTGTTGTTTGTTGTGAGGGGATTTAGCGAGAAAAACTTCGGTTGTGCTGTAGCGAGAGAGCCGGCCGGGCATACAACGAGGAATGGGAAGACTAGGACGACATAACCATTTTGAGATGTCCCCTGCTCGACGGGCTCCAGCCCGGATCTCCGATCTCTTTCCCCCTCTCTACGTCTCACGTTCATGCTCCTACTGTCTGTATCCTCGCAAGTTGGGGAAGTACGTCTCTGTCTGTGTATTGGCTAGCTAATAGCGCGGTCGGGACTCGGCACTCGTGAACCCCATCCTGTTCCCATGCTCTCGAGCCCACGAGCCCAAGCCCCCGGACGAGGGAGGCAGGTCAGAAGCCCTGCTGGCGATGCCACTTCTCTTCCCAGCCGGGAAAGTACGGGCTCTCGGCCAGCGTGGCGACGGCCCACTCCTCCTGGCCGTCGGCGGCCGGCACGACCCAGCCCTTCGCGACCTGCTCGCGCGCGTACGCCTCCAGCTGGGGGATGCAGACGTGCTCCGTGTGCCAGGTGCCCTTGTACGCCATCAGGCTCGGCTTGCCCTCGCGCAGGATGGTGAGCAGCAGGGCCGGCACGTACGGCTCGTCGCGGAGGGCCGGCACGGGCGTGAAGAGGGCCTTGAAGTTGAACACGACGGCCGCGCTGAGCGGCAGCCGGCGCAGCGTCTGCCAGTCGACGCGCAGGTGGCACTGCTCGACGCGCAGGGCCGGGTCCTGGGCCTCGCGCAGGGCCGCGTGCGCGTCGCCCGGCGGCATGAACAGCGGAGTGCCGACCTCGAGCCCCCAGCTGCCGCGCTGGATGGGCGCCTCGCTCGCCAGCCGGCTGAAGAAGCGGTCCATGCTGAGGGACATCTTGGCCGCGTAGTCCGGGATGCCGGCGTGGATGGCGCCCAGCGACAGGCCGAGCTTGGTGCCGACGTGCCAGCCCAGCGAGCTGCAGATGACGCCCGCCGGAAGTAGTACGTGCCGTCGTCGTCGCTGCGGAGCACGACGGCGAAGTCCTCCGGCACGTGCTTCAGCAGGACGTGCAGCGGGTGGAAGCGCTTGAGGACCGTCGAGGTGCCGAGCACGCCGTTGTGGAAGACCTGCTTGTCGGCCGAGAGGGCGAAGTGCCGGGGGTAGCGCGCGCTGTAGAACTGGAGGCACATCTCCATGAGCTCCTTGCACGCGAGCTCCGAGCCGGGGAGGTAGTCGAGGACTTTGCGGCCATGCTGCCTGAAGAGCTCTTGACGCTCCTTCACTCGGGCCGTGTAGGTGTTCTCGACTTCCAACCACCAGTCCGGCTCCATCTTCTGGAACGCTAGCCGTTGTCAGCAGTGTACGAGAGCGGCTCTTGTCGCCTGCCTCACTTACACATGGTCTGGTGGTATTCCATCTCAATGGTCGGTAAGGTCTGGGCAAGGCCCTTGCGATATCGAAGTTTTCGTACGCCTTGGGCAGTGGTACGCCGCTCAAGATATCGTAGGCTGGGAAGTCGCCCATGGCCTTAATCTCCACAGTCGAAAAGCCCGTAGGGGTATACTTTGGAACCTCGTTGTCGAGGCTATAGGACCTGGCGATCGGCAAAGCATTCTTGACGATGGAATCCTCTGATGGGTCAGCGTCGAAGGGATACTTGGTAGAGGCAGAAGGAAGAGTCTTAGCCAAGGCTGGAAGGACACCGCGCCTCGACGGTGGAAGGGCGGTCGAGTAGTCGGAGCCTCTGCTGGTGGAAGGCTTCTCGCCCGGTGATATTGAGCGAGGGGGCGTCGAGGCTGCGGAAGCTCGTCGTCTCTGGAAATAGCATCTCGCCAGAACGGCCTCTCGCTGTCTCTTACTGACCACGATAGTGACAATTGACGAGAGCAGGAACAGAGCCCCGAGGCTAAGCAGCCACTGGTTTGGCAGAGAGCAAGACATCGTGAGCCGTGCTTAACTTGACTTTGCCTCCACAAGACGGACAGATACTTAAAACGAAGAACTGATGGCACGCGTCAACGAGACCGTACTCCACCGCCTGTGCCAATGCAGCTGCCATGGCGCACGCAGGCACATCATATACGTTCGAGCCTTCACCCACGATCGTGGGAATCACAACCCTATCAAGAACGGTGGCGGCTGCGCGGTGTTGGGTTATCTCTCTCTCCGCATCTCTAGGGATCGGACTTCCTGATTGGGATTTGTTTGTGTCTGTACAGTTCAGCACAATGCTGCAGTTCATCTCCACGTGATCGACTCCAGCCCATTGGACTGACTTGACTGCATAGGATGAGGGAGCACGCGGCACCTGGGGTGAGAAGGGTGAAATCGAGACAGTGAGGAATGACCATGGAATGAAGGACAGTCGAGTGTCACGGAAATGTACATTTCCTTAAGGAGAAAGCCAACCGAGCAACCACACTCAAGTTCGGCTGGGAGCGTCGTCGGAGAAAGGAGAGAGGTTGATCTTGATTAAACATCAACAGTGGCAGGGCATGAAGTATAAGGCAGATCCGAGAAGAACAGACGAGATTCCATTAAAGAGTAACTAGTGGAAGGGCACACGGTATAAGGTAGGTGGTACTGTACTCGCCCAAGATCCCTCATGACCAGATGCTGCAGGCCATCCAAAACGAAGCGGGTATATAACCATCCATCACATCAAAACCATCAAGCCACCAAAAGACACCACCAAACATGCATAGACGCCAGGAGCTTGCTCGCTAGAATTCAGGACGCCCCAACGCTCGACTCCAAGCTGCAACGCGTGCTCCGGGACGCCCTTCGAAGATTGTTACCAAGAAGCAGCAGATCATCTTCTCCACCGACTGAAAATCCCGCCTGTGGAGCTCGCGGCTCTCGAGCGCGGCTCGATGAAGCCCGATTCGCGGCGAGTCGATCGCCGGCCGTCGCCCTGGCTTCCCTCGGAGCTCTTGACCTGCTCCCTCTCGTTGCGACGTGCCTCGCGCCTTATCCGTCTTTCCTCCGCATCCTCCTCCGCCTCGGTCTCGTTTTGATGCCGCGTTTTCCTCATGCGGCGCCGTTCTCTCTCATCGCCAGCGGTCGTGTCACCAGGAGCATCGGTAGCGGGGCATCTTCAGGCGGAGGGGGCGCATCAGAATGGTCTTGCACCCAGGAATCAGTGCCTGAGTGCGGCCAGCCCGGTTGGCGGCTTTTGCGCTTGGACTCTTTCTCCGCCTTGCTTCCATTCCTCGTATCAAAATAGCTGTCAACGATGGGTGCGGACTTGCGGCGACTGGTCCGCGGAGTCTCGATACCCCGTGCAGCGCGTCGTTCCTCGCGTCGCCGACGACGTTCTTCCTCGTCCTCCGTCCCGTCCATGTGACTCTTGCGACGATCCGATCGTTTGAGTCGCTCTGGGCCCTCGGTCAGCGCCTCGCCATCGGTCTGGGTAGCTTCCGCTCTGGCATCCCGCTCTGCTCTCTTGGCACGCCGCCGTTCGCTACGCTCTGCTTGTTTGGCTTCAGCAGCTTGTCTTTCGGCCTCCTCGAGCGCTTTCTGCTCTTTGCGCGCTGCACGACGCCTCCTTCTCTTCTTGTCGGCGGGCTTCCGACTCCTCCTCTTGCTTCCGGCGCCGCTCCCTTCGCCCCGCATCTTTGGCCTTGCGAGCCTCCTCGGCGGCTTTTTCTATAGCTTCCTTCTCGGCTCTGCGAGCACGTCGAGCTGCTCGCCTGGAATCTTGGGCCTCCTGGTCCTCATCGGCGATTCCACCAGTCATTGTCACATCTGGATTCTCGGAAAAACGTTTGATTTTTCGATCCTCGCGTCGCAGGCCGCGCCCACTGCCGTCGTCCAGAGTAGAACGACGCTTGGGCTCGGGACGGGGCTTGGAGAGGAACCCGCCCAACATGCCGCCGAGTCCTGCTGCGGCCTTCTTCGCACTTGAATCGGACCTCTTGAGTCCTGGAGTCTCGGAAGGACCACCGGCGTCTACCATCACGATATCTTCGTCTTGCTTGGCCTGCTTTGAGTATCGTCCGTTAGCACTCGGCTCCAGGGAAAATGGTCCCCGTGGTCTCCAATATGGCATGTCGTTGGTGCCAGGCGGCATCGGAACGGCCGGGGGTGGACCTGGGTCTTGGTTTACCTTAGATCTCCTTTTGCGGTCACGGCTCGACTTTTCGGTAGGGGGAGAAGATACTTCATCGGCACCGATGATAACGATATCCTCGTCATCATCAGGACCTTGAATGGACGTGTTAGTTCGGGCTGTGGACAGATTAAATGGGGTAGGGAGGGGCGTTCAGATCATACCTCGTGTTTTGCTCCGCTTTTCGGATTTGCTTCGCGAAGGCTTACCAGGAGTGCCACCAAGCAGTTTTGCCGCTTTCGAGGAGACCTCGGGTGGTGGGGATATCAGACCACCGTCGGCAACTGATTGCCGTCTAGAACTTGTCCTCCCCGAAGTGCTTGTCCGTCTTTCGCTTGTAGATTTCGACCTGGATGATGGCGGTGCCGCGCCGAACATGCTGCTCAATCCCTTGGAGACCGGGGGTCTATCGGCCTTGTCAGACGAAGAGTCTTTCGATGACGCCTTCTCCTCCTTGTCGGCGGCTCGTTTGGATCGGGAGCCTTTGGATGACTTCTTCTCATCTTTGCGGTCCTTCGAGGATTTCTTCTCCACCTTATCCCCGACTGGGGCCGCGGCCCAGCCACCCCACGAGCTTCCGTCACGCACAATACGCGGGCGCTCCTTCTTGGATGGTTTGGGTTCCGGCGGTGGAGTTGGCGGGGCTTCGACGGCAGGCTCGACGGCAGGCTCGACGGCAGGCTCGACGGCAGGCTCGACAGCAGGCTCGACAGCAGGCTCGACAGCAGGCTCGACCTCTTTGGGGGCATCTTTGGATTTGCTTGCGGACTTGCTCTTGCTCGTTTTTTTGGCACTGGGCATCGCAATGGTGTCGTCGTCGAGGATGTCCGAGGGGAAACTGCCGGGAACTGCGTTGGACCTGGAGTTTGGCGGCGGGGTGGGTGGCTGGTCGACGACGGGCACGGGCACAGGCACAGGCACCTCCTTTTCTGTGTGCGACGAGGACTTGGACTTCTTCTTCTTCTTCTTCTCTTTTTCCTTCTCCTTCTCTTTTTCTTTTTCCTTCTCCTTTTCTTTCTCCTTCTCCTTTTCTTCCTCTTTCTCCTTCTCCTTCTCCTCTTCCCTCTCCTCTTGAGCCGGGGGAGGTGGTGGCGAGGGGGGCGGGACAGGCGCTGGTGGCGCCTCGACTACCTTGGGTGTCTCAAAGGCTTTCAGCCGCTCCGCGATCTTGCTGCTGGTGCTGCTGCTGCCGCCGACGGCTTTCTTCGCGGCTGCGGCTGCTGATGATGACTTCATGGATGTTGCGGACTTCCATGATGTCGCCGTGTCCTTAGGGCCAGTAGTTTCGCGAGGGTTCGCTGTGTCAGCAATCGCAATTTCGTCTGGAGCCGCAATCGCAGTCGCCGTCGCAGCCGCACCCTTGTTCAACTTCTTAGTGCTGGCGCCCCAGAAACTGAAGACTTCGGCCTTGTCCTCGATGTCGATGTCGATCTTGGCCTGGGCCTGGGCCTGGGCCGGGACCGGGGACACTGGGCCAAGGTCGATCAGGTCTAGCTCGGGCTCGGGCTCGGGCTCGGGCTTGGGCTTGGGCTTGGGGTCCTTGCTGCCCTTTTTGGCCTTGCTGGATCTGGCCGCTTTCTTGGCCGACTGTCGCGCGTGGATTAATGATTAGCCGATGCTGCACCACCCCACGGGGAAAGGGAAATGGACAGAAATGGACAGAAATGGAAAGACGTGGAAAGGCATCGCACGTGTGCGCGGAACGGATCATCTCCGGACGCGGGTGCGGGGGCGGAGAAACTCAACAGCCGGCCGGCTGGCTTGCTTACCTTCTCTGCATCGGCCAGAGCGGCCTTTTCTTCAGCCTCCTTGGTAGCCTGGTAGTCGAGGCGTCAGCGAAATGCTTCACTCCATCAGAGAAAGATAATAGGAATCGAGGAAATCGCAAACGCTCGAGCGACACGTACGGCTTCGGCGGCCTCGCGAGCCATTTCTTCCTCGGCTTCCCGGAACGCAGCCTCGATCTCCTCGTCTTCGAGTTTCTTCTTCCGCGCAAGCTCGTCGGCCTTCTTCTGCTCCTTCTTGGACAGCTTGGGAGCGGCCGCAGCTTTGGCCTTGGCCTCTTCTTCGGCCTTGGCCTTGGCTTCGGCTTCGGCTTCTTCCTCGGCCTTCTTCTTGGCCTCTTCCTCTTCTCTCTGCTTGGCCTCTTCCTCTTCTTTCTGCTTGGCCTCCTCCTCTTCTTTCTGCTTGGCCTCTTCCTCTTCTCTCTGCTTGGCCTCTTCCTCTTCTCTCTGCTTGGCCTCTTCCTCTTCTCTCTGCTTGGCCTCTTCCTCTTCTCTCTGCTTAGCCTCCTCGGCTTGGGCCAACTCCTCAGCTGCTTTGGCCGCGGCCTCCTCCTTTTCGGCTTGCTTCCGGGCCTTCTCGGCTAGTTTATCAGCCTCCTTCTGCTCCTTCTTAGTGAGTTTACGAGCAGGAGCTTCTTTTTCCTTGGGCTTGGCCTTCTCGACAGCAGCAAGATCCCACTCCGGTTCGGGCTCCGTCAAGTCCATCGCGGGAGGCGTCGGGGCTGGAGGAGGGGCTTCGATCGCTTTCTTCTTGCTTGCCTTCTTATCCTTCTTGGAACTCCCGAAACCAAATGAGGAGCCCCAATCATCTTCGGCAGCTTTGGCCTCTTCGACGCTGGAGGGTTCGGGTGGCGCTTCGTCGATAGCATCAATCGCACCCTTCTTCGCTTTCTTCTTGTCTTTCTTGGACCTAGACCCGAAAACCAAGTCAGCTTCAGCCGTCTTAGCCTCTTCCGCAACAGCTTGAGGCTCAGGTGGCGTCTCGTCGACAATATCGATTGCGCCCTTTTTGGACTTCTTGTCTTTGTCCTTCGATTTCGACACGGTGCCCCATGTATCCGCCACCGGCTCTTCGATGGCATCGGGCTTGATGGTGTCCTCTTTGCCCTTCTTTTTCTTCTTCTCCTTCGCCGACAGCATGCCCCATCCGGAGTAGTTATTTTCAGCCTCAGGTACGGCAGAGGGAGGGGTCGGGGCACGATCAGGTATTTCATCCTCGGCTTCGACAAGTGCCTTAGACTCCATATCCTCGGATTCGGTGGTGGTTTTCTGGCCCCAGTTCGTCCAATCGTCGTCATCGGCCGCTTTTTCATCGAAAACCGGGGCTGGGGTCGGGTCTGCTTCCTTCGATTTGCCGGCCTTTTTCTTGAACGAGGTTCCGAATCCCCACCCCCCCAGATTTTCCTCGGCAACTGGTTCTATTCAAGCAGGGTAAGATTCTGTCAGTGCATTGGGCATGCACTAAGCTTACCTGATTCGGGAGTCGGCTCGAACTTTGGAGGCTCTTCCTTGCCCTTCTTCCCTTTCTTGTCTTTGCCTTTCGAACCCAGTCCGAATCCCCAGCCGTAGTCCTCTTCCGCAGCAGGTTTGACTTCAGATGTCGGCTCAATCTTGGGGGAATCCTCTTTGGATTTTCTACCCTTTTTGTCCTTCTTCGAGCCACCCAAGCTAAACCCCCATCCGGAATCTTCTTCGGCGTTCTTATCAGGCTCAGAAGTGGCTTCAACTTTAGGAAGCTCCTCTTTGCCCTTCTTTCCATTTTTCTTGTCTTTCGAAGACAGGTCAAAGGAGCCCCATCCACCTGTAAAGTCCTCGACGGCAGGCTCGGGCTCAGTCTTCTGCTCCTCCTCTTTTGCAACCTCTTCAATGGCAGTTTTACCTTTCTTCCCCTTCTTGTCCTTCTTGGTAGAGGCAGCGAACCCCCAGCCTTTCTCTTCTTCAGCGGGTGCTGACTCCAGCTCAGGTACTTTTGCTTTTGGCTCCTCTATAGCCTTTTTCTTTCCGCCGCCAAGCCATGAACCCCAACCAGTAGCTGCTTCAGGTTTGAGTTCAGGTTCGGGCTCGGGCTTGGACTCGGGCTCGGGATCAGGATCGGGCTCCTTGACCGGTTCGACCTGATGGAATGTCAGATATATAATCCACGTTGAAGCCCAAACGTTGACTAAGTGACTTGGTACGCTTGTTGGACACAAGGTGGTGTACAATAGCATATCCTATATACGAAAGGTTTGGTGCCAACTGAACTTGAGGAACCGCTCTTTCGAAGCAGACGAACAACAGCATAAAATTTCTTCTTACCTTAGCGGGCTCTTCGGCTGCAATCTTGCCACCCTTCTTATTCTTTTTCCCCTTTGCTGTAACAGGAGCACCCCAGCCGAATTCATCGGTCACTGGTTTAGCTACTGGCTCGAGTGCCTTCTCCTCTGCCTTAGAGGCCTCTTCGGTGGCGTTCTTTCCTTTCTTCGCCTTTTTCCCCTTTGCCGCGACAGGATCCTCCCATCCGAAGTCGTCTGCAGCGGCCTCGGGCTTGGCCTCTGGTTCTGGATCGGGGGTTTTGACTTCTTCGAACTTGAGAGGTTCTTCAGCGATTGCCTTTGCTTTCTTTGCCTTCTTGCCCTTCGCAGCAAGAGGAGTGTCCCATCCATTATCTACCATGGCAGCTTTCGGTTCAGGCTCAGGGTCTGGAACATTAGCCTCGCCAATCTTTTGCGCTTCCTCGGTGGTGTTCTTGCACTTCTTCCCCTTCTTGTCCTTTTTGCCAACAGGAGCCCCCCAGCCAAAATCATCTGCAAGTTCGGCTTCTTTTTCCGGTTCATGGGCCAGGTCCTCAACTTTGGGAGGCTCTTCACTGACGGCAACCTTCTTTGACTTCTTCTTGTCCTTTTTGGTTGTGAAACCTGCCCAACCGTATTCAGCCGCTTCTTCCTTCGCGAGCTCGGGGTCGGCAACTGGTTCTTCCTTGGAAGGTTCCTCGATAGCGGCACCCTTCTTGTCTTGCTTCTTGTCTTTCTTCGAAAACGAGGGCCCCCAACCGTCATCGGCCAGTTCTTCCTTCACTGGCTCTGGCTCTGGGGGAGAACCTTCCACCTAGGCAGGTTCGATCAGTATGACAGACCGGAACATTCTAGGGATTAAGCGGGTCCGAGTTCCAAAACATAACAATGTTTTACAAGCGAGCGGAAATAGTTGGCACTTACTTTCGGTATTTCCTCAGCAGCACCTTTCTTCCCCTTCTTCGCCTTCGTTGCAGTAGTGAATGCCGACCGTTCATCTTCGGCGGCAGGAGCTAGCTCTTCAGCTTTCGCTTCAACCTTTAGGGAATCTGATTCGACAGCCGACTTTTTGCCCTTTCCTTTCTTCGCCTTAGGTGCTCCCCAACCTGCACCCCAATGATCCTCGACAGGTGGTTCCTCAACAGCGGCTGGGGTAGGCTCGGAATTTTCTTCCGCCGGGTCTTCAGTACCAAACACGCCTTTTTTGTTCTTCTTCTTGTCCTTCTTCGTGGAAGCGGTGGTGATCCGAAGTTAAATGTACTTTCTGTCTTGTCAGGCTCCTTCGTTTCCTCCTCGTCCAAGGCACCAAAAGAGAATCCAACATTTTCTATCTTTTTTGGCTTCCCACGGTCTAGACTCCAGGGATTGCCTTCTGCCTCTTTCTTCTCGCCCACAGTGGAAGTATCTGTGATGGAAGAGAAGCCCCAGCCACTACCATTTCACAAAACAATCAGTAACAAATCGCAGTAACCCAGCAAGTGCTGCTCCTTTCCTGGGGGCGTAGGTACCTTTTTGTCCCAATTTTCGAGCCACCGGTAATCCAACTGCTACCCCACGAGCCAAAGCCTCCCGTACTGGTCTTCGTCCCTGTATCGAAGCTCAAGTCCAACATCGGGCCTGTATCGTCCAACTTTATTTCTGAAAAAGCATCCAACTTATCCGCAGCGGGTACTTCAAGTGCAGCCTCCTCTGCCTTGGCCCCCTCTGCTTTGGCCTCCTCTGCCTTGGCCTCCTCTGCCTTGGCCTTTTTGGACTTCTTCGTCTTCTTTGCGGGGACAACGCTATCCCAAGTGTCGTCGGGAGGGCCCTCTCCAGCGCCGTCTCCGGCTCCATTTGCGTCGTCCTTCTTGTCTCCGTCACCACCTGCGCCCGTGTCCCCTCCCTTGTCCCCACCGTCACCCCCCTCGCCCTCGCCCTCGCCCTCTTCCTTCTTGGCCGTGTCACCCTCGTCATCATCCCACTTTGACTTAGCTGCTGCTTTGCTCGCCTTCTTACCTTTTTTTCCGGCTTGTTTGAAGCCGTCTTCCGACTGGAAGTCAATCTCGAAGGCCATCGTAGAGCCGCCGAACAGCGAAGAGTCGTCTCCTTTCTGCACTGTCGGGGGAGGGGTAATTCGGGCTTCGGTTGATTCGTGTGCCCTTGTCCTGGCAAGTGCATCGGTTTCCGAGTCGAAGCCGTGGATGTCGTCCTCGCTCTCTGGATCTATATGCTTCCCGCGCCATGTTGCCAAACATTCCGGTTTCTTCAAAGGATGGACGCTCGAGCTGCACGACCACGTTGAGCTCGGATGCGGCAGTGCTACCTATTGATGCTCGTTAGAGAATCCGAGCTGTAAGGGTCCACACCGCCGTCCTGCGACAAGCATGGCCGCTACTGCACTCTGCCAGACGAAGCAGCAGCAGCAGCAGCAGCAGCAGCAGCGATGAGCACAGCCTGGCGAAGATGAGAGGAAATATCGTGGTTTCGTACCAAAATCCGTCGGCACGAATCTTGGGCAGTGCGTAGTTGTAGCCATGCCCTCGATATCTGCTTCAGCCTTATCCGCGTATCCTCCTCATCCCACCCAATCGTCGAGGGCCGGATCGTAGCGGGCCCATGGCCGCTCCTTGGGCGATCCGGCGCGTGCGACCACGACAACAACAAGCCCTCGACAGCAGCAGCCATGGTGAATTTCCGAGGTCGTGGAGTCGTGGATCGTTGTCAGACTCATCGAGGCTACTGCTCAGTGACAAGTGATAAAATGCGGCAAAAGTCGTGGGGAGGTACGAAGTTGTTGTATCGGGGGGTTTCCGAGGGGGCTCGGGGGCGAAGGGGAGAGATATGAAGGGGTGGCCAGTCAGAAGGGTGCAAACAGACAAGGAGGAGGAGGAGGAGGAGGAGGAGGTGGCGGTTGGTGGTGGTGGGTGGTCAGTAGGTATGTAGGAGGGTAGGAGGTCACACGGAGGAGTTTGTTTTTTTTTTTTTTTTGTGCGCAAGGGATGGAGATTGTTTGGTTCTCGCCAAAACCGCAACCGCAACAGCAACAGCAACAGCAGCAGCAACAGCAGCACAGCACAACACAGCACAGACAGGGACAGGCCAAAACTTGAGACAAGTTGCGCTTTTCTATCAGCACATGGATGCCCTTATCGAGAAGGAAAGCTGTCCGTGCCCAGCGATACATGATCAAAGTGTATTGTACGGGGAACACCAGGGGGGGAGGGGGGGGAGGTATGTACTCTACCTACTGTACTGTGTACAGAGACTGTATGAGTACGGATTAATTAATTGACAGCAGGGAGAAGAAGAAAAGAAGGGCAAAGCCCACCAAGGCCGCGCTGCACCACGGCCGGCAGCGAAGCGGGTCGTTGCATCGCCGAAGCCCTTGGACCGTTACAGCAAAGTACCGTACCGTAATGTACTGCACCGTTCATACACACAAAGCAGACATCTGCACATGCAGAGTCCATCTACCGTACGCACGCACGGATCGAGGACGACGAGCGATTTGCTAGGGCTGGGCTGGGGCTGGGGCTCGCTCTCGCTGGGTTCGCTGGGTTAGCTGGGGGCTGGGCTCATCTCGTCGCTCGACCAGTCAGTCTGGCTCCCTCCCTCGAGGCCTCTCTCTCTCTCTCTCTCTCTCTCTCACCGCAACTTCACCAGCCAGTTCGCTCTCTGGACGGGGCAGCGCCGCGGGAAGGGAGGCAGGCATACACACAGCGCGGATGTGGTGGACGCTGATTCGTGGGCGATCGGGGACAGGACCCATTGTGTGGAAGGGGACCGGGACAGGCATTGTTTGGCTTTTGGCTGTGGGCTGTTGCTATTGGCTGTTGGCTGTGGGCTGTTGGCTGTGTGGGCTGTTGACTTGATTACTACTGTGTTTGTACAGTACTGTGTGCACTGCACAGTAGAATACAACTCTCTGTTCAGAGCACATACAGTACTGCACAGTAGAAGTAGGTTCGATTTGGTACATACACAGTAGATAAGCGAGTAATGGATGATAGGTAATGTACACAGTATTGTGGGCTGCTGCTCCGTCACGTCGGCATCGTCATGGTTATCGTCATCGGGCACAATATACCCGACAAGCTGCATGTGTATTTCTGTCTATATGTATGTACTGTATGTCTCTGTGGATTAGATCAACCTCCGGTGAAGAAGAAGAAGGAAAGAAGAATGATGACAATAGCAACAAACTCGACCTTTTTACACATACTGGCATCAATCACATGGCCGCATACTCCCCATATACAGTACTGTACTGTTCTGTACGGTACAGTTTTGTACCACCACCCTACCATCAACTCACCTCGTACAGTATAGTGTAGGTAAGGTACGCACGAAAAGGAGAATCATCCATCGTCATCGTTCTCGCCCGCTCTATTCGGTGTGAAGTGTTAACTTCGAGCGAACTCACGACCTCTCCTTGGCTTTGGGTTGGGCTCCTTCGACTATTCCCTCCCGCATCTCAGCTCAGCTCATCTCAGCCGAGCCTTGGCTTGAGGGCCCGCAAAAAGACTCTGTACTGTGCAGTACTACTGTACGGGTGCTGTACAGCTCAGCAAACAACTGAACTGAGCATGTTGTGGTGCGGAGGAATACTTACGTTAGGTAGGCAGGGAGGTAGGTACTGCAGGTGGGGGAGGTAGACAGTGAGGTACTTACTGTACAGTACTGTAGGTAGGTATGGACGATCGGGGTAATCATCCGTTTGGGTTTAGTATTCCGAGATATCCGTTTGCCTGACATACCCAGCGGGGAAAACCTGCTCGAGGAACGACGAATAAATACGGCTTGGAGGAGAGACGAATACGCTTCGAGGAAGCACGAATACGACTTCGGGAGCGACGAATACGATGTGGAAGTGATCTCTACCGGACAGTACGTATGACTGCGTGTTAGGCGAACTACTGTACATACCTACCTATAGGTACTGTAGGTAGGTAGGTGAATGTAGCAAGTACCTTAGCGGGCAAGCAAAGCAAACAGGCAAGCAAGCAGGCCGAAGATGTGCTATAGCTGTAAATGGCCTTTGCATAATTACACTGGTCGGTCGATCGGTATCTAGAGCTTCTTCGCTTCTTCGCTTCTTCGAAACCCAGACTCAACAAACATAACACAATCTCCAAGGTACAGTACATCCAGTAACATACCGTATGTATACATTAAACCACCCCCCAGAAAACAAACGCAACATGAGAGGTACTGCACAGTGCAGTCTTCGGTGGAGTGTTTCCGCTATCCATGGACTCGGAAGAGACAGGAGAATCATCTACTCACCCCCCCCCCCCTCCAACCCTCACCCCGGCCCCTCGTGCAAAAATCCCGTCCTACTGACCTAGGTACATACCGAGTATTGTGGGTTTGTCTGATTTCTTCTGCGTGACATAACCTGTCTTCAGATGTTGTGAAGAAAGAAAGAAATAAAGAAAGAAAGGGCGGGTGGAGAGGTAGTGTTTTTGTAAGCGATGGCATTCTATTACAGTCCAGTACTTCACCAAGCATGAACGATGAAAACATGGTCTAATTCTACACATCGTGCAGTACAGTACAATACATACCCCATGCCGCGTACACAGGCGAAGCGAGATACAAAGAGGTCAACTTGCTTTTCATACATCTGCCAAGTGATGTCTCAATCGGCCCCCTGATTATGGCCGCTTTTCTCGAAGACCTCTCTCTCCTCTCTCTACGTGAGGAAGCTTAGATACACAATTACTCTCGTTTAAGCAAGCAAGCAAACAAGCAAATAAGCAAGCAAGAGCGTTCGGATCACTCGCTAATGGCTCGTGACCTTCGTCTCCTCCTTACTTACAGTATCTACCCAACATGTGCTACCGCCAACTCCTCCCTTTCCCTCTCCTCTTCCTATCTCACCCTAAAAAAGAGAGGGAAGAAAAAAAAACAAGGAGGAGAGAAGAAATAAAAGAAAGAAAGAAAGGAAGGAAGGAAGGAGAAAAAAACGCTCGCCTACAACAAAGCCAAAATAGCTACACATCCAAAAAATGCGAGATCATCATTATGAAACCATGAGCGTTCATTACATAAGGCAAGATCTTACTGTGACCCACCCTCGTCTAGATAACAACAGCAACGACCGCAGATAAAAAAGACCGAGAGGATGAGCGCCCTGGCATGAGAGACGCAGCTCAGTGCAAAAGCCAGGCTGAGCAGAGCAAGCAAATGGTATCTTGTGCGCCCATAGACATGAAAACCCCGATCCATAAAAAAGTCCCCAAGCATATAAAAAAAAATACCCTACGCCGGATTGTAAACAAAAGCATTTTTGCCGCTCCGTGATTAGCAGGCCCCAATGTCGCTACTGTAGCCACCACTATACCCGTCTTGCATCTGTGGCTGTCCGAATGCTTGTGGCGGTCCGGGTCCACTCGATACATAGCCACCTTCATTTTCTTCATCGTAGTATTCCGAGCCCGACGCATCGAAACCGCTCATTCCGCTCGGATCATCGTCAAGCCCGGCATCTCCCTGTCCCGAGTCCCAGCTTAATCCTGCAAGCGCTGGATATCGAGCTAACAGCGCAGCAGGTAATGTGTAATTACCATTCGCGTCTATCGGGAAGCCATTCGGGTCGAGACTCAGTGGCTGTGGCTGTTGCATGGTTTGCATGTTTTGCATCCGTTGCTCATTCCAGACTCGATGCCGCTCAATAGCTTCTTCATCGAGAAGAGGCTTGATACAGATTCGTCCAGCCTCAGAACGGAAATGCCGACCCAGTGCATCAGCACGAGCGAAGCGACGACCACATCCCCAAGAACCGCCTTGCTTGAGCTCTCCCTTACAGACGAACTTCTTCTCACCGGAATGCAAACCCTCATGGCGTTTCCGATCATGCTGCCGGGCAAATGCTTTACCACAGACGGTGCACACGAAAGGACGTTCGTCGGTGTGAGTTCGCAAGTGAGACCGTAGATTGTAGGCCCGAGTGAAACGCTTTGGACAGAGAGTGCACTGGAACGTGGCAGGGTGCTTTTGAATCCGCTTTGTGTTCCCGCTCTCAGCAGCTGAAGCTTGGTAATCGGGATCTGCTAGGCCAAGGATGTAGTCTCTATTGGGTAGCGAGGAAGTTGATTGACGACGCCTGTTGGGAGAAAGCGCATCTGATAGGTCGTTTGGGGAAAGTGAGCGAGAATCCAGAGAGCGAGTTGCGAGATCGCCACCAAATGAAGGTATGGGACTCGAAGGTGTGGGAACACCCGCGCCACTATTGTTTGGGTCTGTAAATGCTCGACGCCGACGACCTAAAACCGTCAATCAATATTACTTGTATTTGAGGAATTGGCATACCTCTTTCCGGCGGGGTTAAAGCATCTTGATCAAGAGAAGGCTTGGGTGGCTCAAAGCTGTTCTGTCTTGAGGCAGGTGCAAATTCAACGTTGATGTCTGGTACCATTTGTTGTGATTGGCCCATCTCATTGTGCAATTGAGGGAAGGCCTCTTGTTGATTTTGATTGTACACGTTACTCTGCACGTACCCGTTGCTGTCCATCGAGTACATGGTGTTTTGCTGACCCATGACGTGTACTTGCTGAGGTGACAATCGTGGTGACATAGAAGGGCTGTGAGCAGGACTCAAACCTTGTCCTGAGCTTGCTGGGTGTTGGATCTGGGTGTCAGACAAAGAAAAAGATCCAATACCAAGCACGTTCTCGTAAATACTATCTTGGGCTTGCTGCATTGGCGAATGTCGCGGATCTACCTGGTCGAAGCTGTCGTGGTGACCGAGATTTGGGGAATGCTGAACAGAAGAGACGGAAACATCTGAGTACTCGGATGGTGTCCTTCTGTGGCCGGTGAATTGAGGGCGCATAATGCCCCATTCCATGATCTGTCCGTGGGGAAAGGCGGCGCTCTCTGGGCCCAACGAAGCATTTCTAGTGTGTTTCGACGAAGACGGGAATTGGCTGGCATCAAAACTTGAAGGTTTGTGAGCAGAACCAGGAGAGCGGGCGTCTGGTTGAAATAGGTTGCCTGGGGGTGTGGATGTATTATGAGGGGATGACATATCAATCTGCGAAAGGTTCACAGACCCATTTCTTGAGGCCGGAGCTGGGTCGCCGGAAAAGAAGGAGGGATCATACTCTGCTGAGTTGACCGCCGGAAACAATGCAAAGTCACCAGCATCACCGAAGCCCGAAGTGGCATTCATCAAATCCTGGGTGAAAGTGCCCAATTGCGGTTGGCTGTACGGCGACGATTGCCCCTCCTGCTTGAATTGTGGCGTTATGCCCGTGGTCGATGCGTAATTCGCCTCACCGAGGCCTCCCTGGGAAAAAGATTGTGTTTGCTGGTTCATGAAATCGGTGTTGGGAAACGCGGTATTAGGATTAAAGCCGTTGCTCAGGAATGTTTGGCCGTTGCCTTGGATCTGATCTGGGAGCCCGAGCCCGCGCGAGCCATCATCCTGAAACGAGTGTGGAGACGGCGAGTGATTATTTATGTGAAGCTGTTGATGCCCGGCAGATGGGGACCTCCCACGTTGTTGAGCCATGGCGACTGATCTTGCTGAAGCTGTTGCTGTTATTAGAACCGAACCGTCTGTCAGGCTATTTCTTCAGCGCTGTCAGCCTTACGTGGAGGGGTGGCTGGCTGTGTGCAGGAGACCGGAGGCAGGAGGCTGTGCTGGCGCGAAACCAACGAGGAGGAGTTCACTTCGAAGCCGTCGCAAACGCTCGAAGGAGTTGCCAAATCGACGAGAGATTCCCACGAAAGATCCAAAACCCTGGCCTGGTCGATCCTGATGTCGTAGAAGTATCCGTAGTCCCGCGATGGCTCTCGACACGACCTGACAACAAAGCTTCGACGCAACACCCGATCCTCTATCGCAATCTCGTGCTTTGGTGTTCGCGGAATGCAGCGTGATGGCTCGGAAGGGATCTTGCTCGATGTGTAGAAGGGTCGTCAATGATGGGTTGGTTTTCGAGGTCGGAGATTCGACGTTGCGCAACGAATGGAATGGACGTGGACGTGGACGTGGACGTGGAGGAGGATTTGGATGATTAAAACCGATCCGTACTCTGTCTATCTGCAGAAGAACAGCACAGTCAGTGGATGCAGATAGATAGGTATTTCGGGGTCCGGCTTTGAGGGACGGCGCTGTAGGGCGATTGTCGCATAAGAGGATGAGAACGCCAGCCCGCTTGCTCGCTTTCTTACCGGGAAAATCGGATTTGGAGAGGCACCAGAATTCGAAGCGCCGGGTGGGAAGAGGCAACCTGATCGCGCGAGTATTGTTGGCGGGTCGAGGATCTTGAGTTGGCCCGGGTCGAGAGGGAGTAAAGATTGGGGATGTTCGCATCGACAGGTTTGGGCCGCCAGCCAGCCAGCAGCCCATTCAGCGCCCGGTTGCAGTCGGCACGTGCAGTCACTCACAGCTGTACGAAGTAAATAAGGGTACTACTACTGTACCAACAGACAGTACCAGGGACGACACGTTGGAGTTACGGAGAAAGCCAAAGTTCCAGCCAAGCTTGCGTCCCTTGCTCATGGGCATAACCGAGTGTACAGTACACAGTACAGTACAGTACATACTGTACTGTGCTGTCTTGATCCACTGGCTTTTGCTTTCTTGGTCAAGGTCAGTACAGTACAGTAGAAGCGGTGGCCGTTGGCTGATGGGCTATATATAAGAGCTGATAAATGCCCGGCATTCGACAAATAGGAGACATTCGATCCGACACCAGAGCGCGAGGTAAACAAGCAAGGATCCACTGCGTGTTGCGAAGTTATTTTGTCAATGTGTCTGAAACACACACACACATACACACATTTATAAATATACATGTACCTATGCAAAATACCCTGGCCAGCCTCCTGGAATAGAAACCTGCGCCATTCAGCAATTAAGCTTAATTGACGTGATGCGGATTCGGGATGTCCGCTGCAACATCTATCGGATGGATTTCGAGACATGAAACTTCTGACCAAGTTGATCTCCACACACCACCGGACCCTCAGATAGATGATGACCTCGAGGATGCGACTGGTCCTGCTCATGGTCCTCTCCCCCCTGCTCCTCCAGCTCAACGGCGCAATGAGCATCTCACCCGAGGCTCCTCCCGTGCTCTTTGTCCTCGACTTCGATGGCACCATAACAACCAAAGACACCATCGCGACTGTGAGCAGCTGCGGTCTGGAGGTCCAGAAGTCACGAGGCAGGGACCTGACAGAAGCGCTACAGGACCTCGTTGCAAAGTACTCCGAGGACTACGCGAAGCACGCTGCTGCGTACAAGCCCACGAAAGAGGAACGCAGCACGCTGGATGACGAGATCGCCTTTCTGAGAAGCACGAGAGAGGTCGAGTTGCAGAGCTTTGGGCGCGTGAGCGCTTCGCAGCTCTTCCAAGGAATTGCAGACGAGGAGTGGCGCGAATGCGGAAAGGCCGCTGTCGCCGCGGGCGAAGTGAAGATTAGGCCAGGTTTCAAGGACTTCATTGCCGCGATCCACCGGCTGGGAGGCACTTGGGGTGTCGTCTCAGTGAACTTCTCAAAGCAGTTCATTCGTGGCGTCGTGTTGGCGGCAGGTGTCGACGCCGAGAACGTTGAAATATATGCGAATTGGCCCGACGACGCCGGAGCACTGAGAGGACCAGATGGGGGCCCGCCGATCGCGACATCAGACGCCAAGCTTGATACAACCATGAATCTCCTGGAGGCTTGGGAAAGTGATCCGAAGTCTAGAAGTCGGATGTCGAGATTCGTCTACATCGGCGACTCGGGGACAGATATCGAATGTTTGGCAGCAGAGGGAGCGATAGGGATTGCCATGACCGATAATGGCGAGGGTAGCCTGATGGGAACGCTCAGGCGCGTAGGTGTCGACGTAGTCCATATCAACACGTACGAAGACGAGATGAGCGGAAGCCGTCCAGTTTATTTCGCTCGGAACTTTGAAGAGATCATCGAGAGCCCTCTGCTTCAAGAGGCAGTCAAATGCTAGCATCACTCAAGAGATCTGCATCTCGCATTCCAATCTGCTCAATCTCCATACTGCCTTGCAGGTTTCCTGTTTTTCAGAGTCTCTGTACTCTTGGGGGTAATTGTATATAAGTAGTGTCATTTTGGAAAGCTTAGCGGGAACGTTCAAGTTCTATCACACAAAAGCCGACTTGAGATCAACTCTTGTAGTCCCGCTAAATTACCTCAACCCAAGTTTGACTTGAATTAAATAGAGAATCAATGGCCTACCTATCAGGTTCCACAGTCTCTTTGCAGGTCTTTCTACTTCCCAGAGCATCCCTTAGCGAAGTCGATCACGTCAACAAGCCAAGCGATAATTTGGAAAGGTTCTTCGACCTGCGGGTAAAAATGTAGAGGCGGACCGGCTACTAGGTGCCTGCCTTATCCATCATCCAGCAAAGTAATGAGGAAAACTTTTCCGTCGTCTTGAATCGCTTATCAATTCCAAACACGGATGGTCGTTTTGATTCCGAGTACTTACAGTGCAAGCCCATAAGCATCTCACTTCAACGAATGCTCGATCAGGACTTTGTAGCCCTTGACAGCGGCCTCCAAGTCCGAGACCTTCAGGTGCTCGTGATCACTGTGAGCCATCAGAATCGTGCCAGGACCATAGAGATACCTCTTATGGTCCCCTTTCAAGTTCGGGATGTCTGTCCCATAATTCACCACAATCGTCTCGAAACCTAGGTAGAACAGCAACGTCAGCCAGAAGATCAAGGTTAAAGATGAAGGGAATTTGCTTGCCAGGAGCGTCACTGTCGATGTACACTGGCCCATAACCACCGATAAATTCAACATCCAGCTCTTCCCCCAACCCCTTGATCGTATCAAGGATAGCCTTCTTAATCACCTCCGGACTCCCGTCCGCAATCCTCAACGCAATGATCGCGCTCGCCTCCTCCGCAATGACATTGCCCGCCACGCCCCCCTCCATACGTCCGATGTTCAGCGTCGTATTCCCGTACTTCTCGCTCGAAGGCAGCTCCATAGTCATTAACGCATGCAACGCCGGGATAAGCATGGCGTTCGCGCTCTTCCCGAGCTCAGGGTAGCCCGAATGACCGGCCTTGCCCTTCGCGCTTATTTGCAGACTCATGATCCCCTTGTGTCCGCTCGCCAGCTTCAGCTCGGTCGGCTCTCCGAATATCACAGTATCCCAGGTCAGACCGAGATCGTTCGCCTTGCGCATGCCCTTACCCCCCGTCTCCTCTCCGACCACGTATAGTAGTCCCACATCGCCTTCCCCAATGGTACCGGAGGCGAGCAGGTCCTCAACGGCGATGATCTGCGACGCGACGCTGCCCTTGGCATCTACGCTCCCTCGACCCCAGATCTCGTCGCCTCTGCGCTCGTACTTCAAGAACGGTGGCACCGTGTCGATGTGAGAAGAGATGAGCGTGCGTGTCTTGCGCGTCTGCCCTGAGTAGGCGAAGATGTTGGCGCGGGGTGGGTCGAGCGCGACTTCTTGCTGCTCGACGGTGAAGTTCTTGCTGCGTAGGTAATTGGTGAGATATCGACCGACAGAGTCCTCATCACCGGTGATGGAGGGATGTGTGACAAGGTCCTTGTGGAGATTCAAGAGGGCTTCGGTGCGGGAGCTTTCGAGGGAGGGAGGGCTGAAGTGAGGTTGCAAAGGTTCTTGGGGTGAGGTCGAGAGGGCTGTGGTGGCGAAGAGGAGCAACGTTGAAGCTATGAGAGGCTGCATCTTGAGAGTTTCAAGTACAGTATTTCAGACAATGGGAGAAGCAATTGGAGACAGTTCCGAGCTCAAGGTTGGTACCTAGAGATCAGTGCTAGCGCTGGGAGTTGACCCTTGTTTAGATGTCGGCAAACTTTGATACTTACAGTACATGACTGTGTGCATGATTACGAGAGACACCAATGGCATCTGGTTACCTTTTTTCACACTCTCCCAACATACGACGATGCGGTCCCCCTTCGTACAATCGGTCAAGCACGCGTTTCTGCCCACTGTTTGATATAACATACCTCCGTAAAAAGCACAAAAGTAGAGGGAGGCTTCGTGTAGAATTTAGCCCAATTGGTCCATTTTCCATTTCAATCCTGTTGTTTGGTTCAGACTTCCCGGCCGCACAAGTATTTTGCTATGATAGTTTTTAATTGTAGTCAGAGTTTGTATATCAAGAAGATTCAAACTTCGGTATGGCGTCTCCGATTCAACAAAAACTTGAATGACCGAGTGTACAGAAATACAGGATTTCTCGGTGATTGCACTCAACACTGTACATGGTGCTCAAAGGTCCGTCTTATTATCCTTAGCATGAAAAGGTACCCAATACGGTAAAATGGTCCAAGAAAAGATATAACTTTTTGGAAAGATGTCTTCTGTTAGATGGGTTATTCGAGAAAAGGTGTTGGTAGTCTACCGAAGTAGAAAGGGTGCACGCAAAGGCATGGGGGCGAGTAGCTGGGCGAGATGAAAGTACTACAAGAATGGTTTCTGGCTCTTTACTTTTCGACAATTAAAAACGAGAAAGATTTTCTACACGAAATGTATCATGTAGTAATGATGGTAGCTTTGACTAATTAGCTTAAACGCAGAGGGAAGTGGTAGAACGTATGGTGGATTTGTTGTACTACAGTACAGTACCTACCCGCTAGGACCAGGTTCCATCCTCAAAAGAGCTAGGCCTCTTCGCTGGGAGCCATTATCTGTTCGGATTCGGGATCTTTATTCCTCATTGAGAAAGCAGTTCCATGCCTCCAATAACCCTAGCTATTGACGGGACCGTGGCGCTCTCCCGGAGTTGTCCGATGACCTCCTTCTGTTGCTGACTGATACAGAGTGCCGGATGTAGTGGTTTGATGCCAGGTTCTTTCAAGACTGCTAGGGCTGCAAGGCCCAGAAACGAATGGTAGATATCTTCAGTGCTCAGTTAGGGTTGCGGACGTCGTGACAAGGGCGAATTCTTGAGGAACAGACCTGGGGGCGCGTTTGGGGATTTCCCAAATCCTCCGATCATATGTTGGGTTTTCTCGAACAAGAACCGTCGTATCGCTTTGGTGTGTAGAATTTGGTTTGCGTCTTGACCAAGCATCTGTCATCAAGCCCATCAACAACGTCACGGGTATCGAGAGGCTGGCAACATACACTAAGAGAAGCAGAAACCCAAAAAGTGTAGCAGGTATCAGCAGCCTTGTTGCACCGACCATTGAGTCCCACAAACCCGCTGTCTTCAAAAGTGAGGTCCGGAACCAGCGGTTCATCCTTGTACACACCAGCGAGTTTCACTATAGGTTCACCAACTTCATCCTCTTCTTCGTGTTCATCATACGCTACCTGTCTTGAGACAAGCCATCGAAGGGTTGAAGGAAGATCCGTGAGGCCATGCTCACGACTTGTCGATTCAACAGCTTGAGGCAGACGATCAAGGAGCGAGAGAGCTGCTATGGCACAGAAAGTATACCCGGCTAGAGAAGACTCAGCAATTATCGTAGCACTCGGATGGTATCCAAGTACCATGAGATTCATGCTCTGAAGATTCAGAAAAGCCGCCATCATACGTCTGACAATAGTCAGCCCTGTATCCTTCGTCGACCAGTTCTTTCAATGTACCTGTCCGGCTCGTATATGGTCCACCAGGGACTCCACATCGATGTCTTCTCCCTCGGGCACTTTCTCGTCACCCCTCAAGATCCACCTCACAGCCATAGCAGTTTGACAATACCGCATATCCCTTCCCCCCTCTACAACGCCCTCCTGAGTGACTAACTCTCCAAAACTTCCGTCCGCCCTCTGCAACCGTTTCAACCACCTGAGCGCATCTCCTCTCCTCACCTCATCGAAGCCCCCTACATACGACAAGCTGATCAACGCAAAGAAAGTCGCCGGTAGGTTCGCAGGGTCCATGACCCTCTTCCCCTGACCGACATCAACATAGTATTCGTTGGGAAACCTATGGTTGGGAGACCCGCAGAACCCACCGTTCGGATGCTGGCACTTCAGTATCCAGTCTTTGATCTCAGCGCGCTGCTTCTCGGGGAAGGTGTCTGCGCCCGCGCCGAGGAGGTCCAGCGCCGAGAGGATGAAGCAGCCGAGTGTCATGCGCGAGGAGTCGGTGCTGGTGTATTGTGTGGGCAGAAGAGACGTGAGACAGCGCTGCCAGTACCTGACGTGCTTCTCCTTCTGCAGAGTCGGTTCTGCCATCTCGGGCTGGTGTGGATGTTGGTTCAAGCCTCGATTGTCTGAAGTGAAGCTTGGGGGATCTCTCGAGCTTCGGGAGCCGTTTGTTTGGACCCCTATTTCGTCACGGCTGAATACCGGCCAGCAGCCTTCTTTATCCCTGCAAGTCGATATTTTGGCTTCAACACTCAAGCTTGTCCGTCAAAACTACATACATCGATCGTTTGTACACTTCGAATACGCTGCATGACCACGCTTGTGAGACTTCACCAGCAAACAGCTACTTATCAAGTCTCGTTTTCTTACTCGACCCTCATCTCAAAAGCTTTATCGGTCGACAACCCGACGCCCATCATGGCCCTCATCTCTGGCGCGACAATCATCACCTCTCTCTCCCTCTTCCACATCACGCTCGCCTTTTTCTTTCTCACTTCCCCGTCGACGATAGCAGATCAGACACTGGTCTTCATATTAGGCGAATCTATGCGACTGGTAAACAAGCCCTCCAATCTCTAGTCCAAGGTCCTGTGAACAAGATACTTTATCTGATCTATCACTACAGCCCCCGGCCCGTTCTTTCGAAGTTCAGTCTGCGCCCCTAGCCTTCCTCTCAGCCGTCCTCCTCTTCGTCGGAGTAAGCGATCTAGTCGCCATATCTCAACCCGAAGAAATCTCGCAATACCACTGGGGATCTCAGGGTACGTTCCCCTGCCCCTCTTCCCTTTATCCAGAACCCCCTCTTCTACACGACTACTCACATCTCACAGCACCCGTACGCTTGATACTTTTCTTCTTTCTCACATTCTACTCCTACTTTTTCTCCTCGGCCTCGCCCTTCTATAGCAACTCCCACTCCTCCTACGCATACCAACGAAGCGACTGGGGCGAAGGCCTCAAGAATAGAGTCCTTTTTACGTGGGCTTTTCTTGAGATGATTACATGGTTCTGGGTCTTCGTTACTCTGAGGGAGGAGAGGAGGGATCTGTTGGCAAGGCTGCAGGCGCGGAAGGCGGCAGAGGAAGACATGATGTGATTGTCTTCGATTTGACGGAGGGATCAGCGTCTGACAATGATTTGTGCAACGAAGGTCCCAATCGTGAGCCATGATGGCACGCTTCAGGCAGAAGAGCCCTTGAGCAGCGCCAATCCAACAATGGAGTCTTTCCAGCTCTCGACGACCTCGCCCGCCCAAGCCTCCATGAAATTCTCATCTGCGAGCTCTTTCAAGCCCTTCACAAGCTCCTCACCCCCCGCTCCTTCGTCCGGCAAGACGCACTCCAGCACTCGATCAATCCAGCCCCCCTCATCAACACCCTTCTTAACATCCCTACACTTGCCCTCGACAACCACCAGCAATTTCTCTGCCGTTTCCTTGATCTTCGTATTAGCCTCCACCTGTTTCTCGTAAACATTCTTCCCTTGGCGTGCAACATATGCGCAAAAGCCGAGAACAGCAATGCCGACTTCATGCGCCGTATACAAAGCATGAAGTGTGCTCTGGAGCGCTGGCACCAGTCCCTTCATCTCTTCCACAGACTCCACATGCTTCTCGAGAGATTGCACAAGATCTGAGTTCCACCCGTCCAGGTTTGCCTCAGCATCCGGCTCTGCGCACAGATCTCGGTCGCAGACAACATTCAAGATGTGCGCCAAAGCCTCAAAAGTTGCTTGGCTTAGCGTCTCGGGGACGGTCAACACCTTTTCCTGACTGCCTGATGGGACGGTCTGCGTTGCGAGGTGCTGCTTGAGCCACTGCTTGAGAATAGCTGCTTCACCGCTTGAGATTGAAGGGTCTGTGAAAAGGAGAAGCTTAGAGGCAAAGAGCGCGAGTCGGTACCGAGTGTCCTGATTTGAGTTAGTCTTGTCGTGCTTTATCCAGCCGAGAACACAGGCGCGGATAGAGAATAATGGGGCGAGGCTTACGGATGGAGCTGGGACGGATCGGGAGATCTCTTCGAAGGAGAGACCGAACGTGCTTTCGTAGTTGGGGAATGTTGCGTAATCATTTGTATTGGCGAGTGTAACTGCTGGGTCTTTTGTCCTGGGTCCTAAGTAGTCTTGGTTTAGCTAATTTCCAATTTGAAGTGAAGATGTCATGATTCTCACCGAGAATGTCGAACTCTTGATAAATTTCAGCAAGCGTTCTCTTGGGCTCCATCAAACGGGCAACTTTCTTGCTTTCAATCACTGACATGACTCTCGCCAAACTTCGTGACAGAGTCTCCTCTACCTCTTTGATTTCAAATACAGAGTTGTAGCTATTGTGCTTGAACGACAACCAAACGTTTTTGTTAACATGTTCCTGCGCGCTCTTGTAAAGCCTCTGGTGTTTCCGCAGCTGCTCGATGGGAGTACGGGATCCGGTTGTTCCATCAGGGGTATGCGTGAACGGGTGAGGATGGAAACTGGATATCCTATCAAAAAGGATGTAGGACAATGTATCGAGCTGAACTTGTTTGAGCACGAGACGCTGGAAGGACCGCATAGCTAGAGATCCACATCCGAGGTAGACGTATAGGCGAATTAAGATCAACGAGATCTGGAAGTTAGACTTAGAATGAGTCCAGGCGTTCTCTAGCAATACTGCAGCTTGCAGCATGTAGCTGACTCTGGTAGACTTCAAGGGCTCGGAGCCGGCATCAGAGCTCGCTAGAGCAAGTTTCACTAAGGTGATGGCTGCCAGGACGGCGAAATCATCTGCTGGATGCCTATCCGTACTTAGAAGGTCTTTGGTGATACGTCCGTCGTCGTTGACTGCTATTCGGTACGAGCTTATCGACTCGTGGGCGATTGCTTTCAGGCAGTAGCTGCAGAAGATGCCGCAAGGATTCGAACAAGAAATGCACGTAAACGAGGCTTCGCTATCTCTCTTTTCTGGACTTTGGCCACGCTCGTATTCTGGTAGGCTGCATCTCAACAAGTACTTCAATTTTTCTGTATTAATAGATTCTGTGATCTGACGAGCTGACGCAAGCTAGAACAGTAGATGTTAGGTTGTTTGGCTGACAAAAACAGGGCACCGGACTTACAATTTGAGACTGGTCGTCACTTTCAAATAGCGTGTTCTTGTCCAAAGTTTCGAGCAATTGCCTCCGCTCCTCGTGGCTCATCTGGCCAACGAACGGCCTTAGATCGTTGTACGCGGTGCTGGCGTTCGCATAGCCCTGCAAATATTTGATGCTGGTAGTAACTCGGTAAGACAAGCCTCCTTGCTCTGAAAAGTTTTCTGTGAACGGAGAACTGCTTTCAAATGCCACTCTTACCAGCGCTAGCGATGCATTCCTCTTCCAGCTTTTGTCAAAACCACAAGATGGATCCAAGTGCGCTTTGACTTCAGCCAAAACATGGTTAGTAGCCCTGCATCGTGATTAGCATCTTGGCCTTAAGATACCACAGTGATAAACCTACTCTCGGTCTTCGAGTCGGCCTGCTGAGCGAATGTATGCTTCCCAGACGACCCAGTCACCCAGTCTGGCCTCGACATAATTACCTGCCTCATCTTTGGTACGTGAACGCTTGAGTAACGACCCAGTGATCTCGAAAAGCTCCTTCCATTCTTGAACCTTCTCAATCAACTCCAGCTTGCTTCTCCACAGTTCCCATTCGCCTTTGGCGACGACTGACTCGGGTCCGAGAAGCGGGTCGCGTAAGTATTCTAGACGTTGCTCTAGCTTGCCGTAGATCCTTGTAATTCTTTGCAAGAGAAAAAGCTCTTGAGGTTTTTGAATCGCTCGCAAAGGAAGCTCCTTCGGGTTCTGAAAAGAAATTGGCTTAGCAAATCCTATCGTGCCTAGGTTTTGCTAGAAACTTACCGTGGCTTGCTTGGTGGCAGTAGCAAGCTTAGCTATCGTTCCAAGCGCTAAGCCTCCCCATATCTTCTTCTGCATTTCTGGACAATTGGGTTGAATCTAGATGCTTAGCGGTCAATCTTAAAGATCAGACAGCGGCCACTCACAGAGAACAGAAACATGGCTGATATGTTCCAGAAGATGTATTCACGGATCTTGGGGAAGGTCTTCTCCAAACTGTTGGCGATCTGCAGAGGCCTTTAGTACTTCAAAGGTTGGTTGAGCAGGATTGGTCTCGAACAAGCAGCATCAAAGACCAAGGGAACGCCTAGACTTACCTGCCGCGCATGGTCCAGGTCGTTCATGGCAAGACATCTCTGAAAACACTTGATGCTTGTCTCTTCATTCTTTGGGCTAGCCTTGACCGATTGCCATCTCATCTCTCCAATGACCTGAGCCCAATGCTCGCCCGATGCCGGAAGCACTTCTTGCAAGGAATCATCGTACAAGTCTAGCACTACCAAGTCCGAGAAGGGCGTCTTTTGCTCTGCCAGCTCCTCCAGATAGAGGAGAACAGCCGACTGTTCCGAGGCCTGAGGGGAGAGAGCCCGGATGTAGATTTTGAGAGCCTTGACATGTCAGCAACGCGATCCTCTAAAGTCACGTGATCGCACAGAGAAACGGAGAGCCAGCAAGAAAGAAATGTTTGTGTGTTTTTTCACAGTCCTGTCGCACACGAACCTCATGGTATTCCGTTCGTTTCTTTGCCAGCCTCTTGTCGACGAGTTTTAAGGCTTGTTTGAAATTCTTTGCCTCGATGGCGTTCCAAATCTGGGCATCCTGGCGATCTTGGAACTGCTCCATTTTGTACCGCCCGTCGGACCGCGTGTTGCTCGTGTCTGAAATTCATGCGGCGCTGGTACATACAGCACAGTACCGTACCGAATGTGTCCCAGAATCCAAGACCGCGGGATGGAAAAGTTGATTTCGAGGGCGTCTGGGGGCCAGCACGGTGTTGATGCAAAAACCAAAACTAGAAGATTCGGGGCTGAAATTCCGCCGAGCCGGCGCGAGCTGCAAGTGAGAGTGAGGTGAGGTGAAGTGAAGTGAAGTGGACAAACATCAACGTCACATCACAATGTGAGCTCGGGCTGTGGTCGGCATTAGGTGGTGATGTCCAGATTGTACAGTACTTGTGGGAAAGCAGTGTGAGAGTGCAAAGGAAAGGAGAGAGGATTCATGGGGTCCCAGTGTTCAGCGAGAGCTTTTGCTCTCAACTCTACATATCATACAAGTCCCTGCCCTATCCACCATTTCACATGCAGCGCCGTTGGAGGGTCTCATGAGAACCATCCTCCACTCTCCTTCTTCCTCGCAGCTTTTGCTTCGCTCCTCGCGGTTTGCTAGCGATTAGTCAATCAGCATCGTTCATTCCAGCGGCAACTCCTCTCAGACTACCGTCGCGAAGACCGACTCACCCATTCCTGTTTGCAATCCCGGTATGCCCTGAATCAGTGTCAGTGCGTGAATAGCATGGCAGCAGAAGATCCAACATACTGAAAGAAATCTGTGCACAGCTCCCGATCGCCGCCGTTCCGGGCCAAACACTTCAGACTTCTCGACGCGGCCTCCTGGCAAGGGTCGAAATACTCGCCAGGCCGTTTGCTAAACGATCGATGTGTATCAGTTGAGTACTCATGGATGCGTGGGATGGGCTCGCTCTCCGGCCGGCCACACACATACTTGTTAAACTTCTGGCTTGTCTTCGAGTCCCAGGGGCCCTCGCCTTCGAGAGTCTTTTTGTCGGTGGACGACATGAGTAGCCGTTACAACCGATCAACTGGCA
Organism: Blumeriella jaapii; assembly: GCA_009599575.1. Taxonomy (NCBI): domain Eukaryota; kingdom Fungi; phylum Ascomycota; class Leotiomycetes; order Helotiales; family Drepanopezizaceae; genus Blumeriella; species Blumeriella jaapii. The sequence continues at coordinate 1,182,913 of VWND01000076.1, read as the reverse complement.
GTTGAGCCTCTTCAGCGGAGGCGTACATACAGGAAGTATGTGAGTATGTAAGTAAATATGTACTGTACATACAGCACAGTACTGGATGTATGTGTGTACGTGTGTATGTATGTATATATGTATGTATATGTATGTGTACATTGGTAGGCGAGCAACTCCAATCTTTAGCCAGTCTTGGCACCCGAACATATCGACGTCGGACCTCTAGACCTGTTGACTCCTCGGTACCTCGACACCATCGCCGCTCGCGTGCCCATCCGATGTATGATACCTGTTATCTACAGCATCTTGCGCCCTCAATGACTGGCTGGCCTGGTCCATGTGTGCGGACGAGCCTCCGCTCGACCTGGCTTGGCTCGCCCGAGTTCTATCAACGGCGTCGTCCACTGCCAGCGAGACCGGCCTCGAATCGAGGTGGAGAAGAGCGGTGGTGCTCGTTCGTTTCCTCTTCCACATCGGGTCATCAGATCCAGCTCGGATGTGCTTCTCCTCTGGTCGACATGTGGTTTCTCTAGCCCTCCACACCCCTATGCAGCCCTCTCCACCTTTGGTCTTGCTTTCTCCACCATGCACGCCTCTTTGGCGATGTTCGATAACACGGATCCGTGGCAGGATGACTTGTGCAATATGTGATTGAGAACAAGCTGGGAACATGTGAGAAAGCACCGGGCTCCATCTTCCGCGTGGCTTCAACGCCGTCCGTCTTTTCGAATTCCGCCCTACAACTTCCTCTATGCGCTCTCTGTATGCTGCTTCTACAGCAATGTCTCCGACCGGCATAGAGGCAAGATGCATTCAGGCACTGAACTCTGTTCGTGACTTGGCGAATTCTAGACTCCCCGGTCTGCGTCTTCCCATTTCGAGAAAGTCTTTCCTTATGATGTGTGCCGGTATCACGGGCGAATCCCTGCGTTCATCGTCGCCCAGTGCGGTGCGCAGCGTCTTCGCTGGGCCTTGATGCCCGACGAGCCATGCATGATCGTAGTCAAGACATTCCGTTGAACGTTTTCCATACGCTGGCCGCTCAAGCATCCTGTACAGTTGGATTTACCCACATAGAGGGGAATTATCGACGGGAGCGGAGCAAGAGCAGACTAGATCGAACCATCAAGGAAATGCGAGAATCCCACATGAGCGGTTCGGTAACTACTTCCAATGCCGTTTTGTTAAGTTGGCATGCCTGGCACTCGACGTTCGGGAAAAGATCATAGCCAGTGGAGAGGAGACGCCACTCGAGAAATTTTCACACATATAAGAAAGAGATCTTCAACGTCACCCTCACCATACATGGTGGTTCATTTTCAATAGCTTCATCGACTTCAATCTCTAATAGATCTCTTCATCGCCTTTTCAAACCTCATTTGTATAGACTTGATCGAGATCTCACCGTAAGCTACCTTCAATCAGATGCTTATCAGAAGCTGCTCTCTCGTCGGCCTTCCCACCTCCCATGGCCAGTTTGGGCCTATGACCTCTAGCTGTATCTCAGAGATATTACCCGAGAGAGGTCTTGTTAAGACAAGTTGTCTTCTCTGCACCTAAAGTCGAAGCCACACTCCTTTCTTATGCGAACACAAACGTGCCTTGCGTATCACTCTAATAGCGTGTAGAAGACCTCCGCTTCCTTATAGCAAACATAATGGCCACTCCGGGTGTGTACGCTCAGTCTGGCACGCCCGACGTGACATATCCGAAGATTACCAGCCCACCAAGAGTTCTCCCATCCTCAAAGGAAACTCAGGCATCACTGAAGCGGTCTTTTGAAAAGTATCTGGCTGCGGACAACGGATCTCCGGCAGTTGGCAAGCTCTTCAACCCCGCTCGAGATCTTGCCTTCGAGGAGCCCAAGCACATCCACACCATGGAAGAGCTAGGGTTCTCGGCTGGCAAAGGTGTTTCGCCCGTTGCTGTTTCTGATCCGTTCCCCTTATTCAGCGAGGAAGCCATCAACATTATGAGAAGCGAGGTTCTCGACCCTGAGGTCCTCGAGAAGTACAGCTATACATCTGATATTGCGCCAAGACAGATTCGTGGGTATGCACCCAAGTACGTCTACTCTCATCAGCTTATCTGGCAACAATGGCTAAGGAATGAAAGGTACGGAAAGTTCATTTTCGAGGCGTGGAAGCATCCGGCAACCCTCGCAATCATCTCCAAGATCGCCGGGGTCGACTTAGTACCTGTCATGGACTATGAGATCGGCCACGTCAACCTATCAATGCTTGGGGATAAAGAGGATCACAAGGTCTCGGATGGGGGAGGAGCCATCGTCGGCTGGCACAGAGACAGTTACCCTTTCGTGTGCGTGTTGATGATGAGTGACACTACTGGCATGGTTGGTGGCGAGACTGCCATAAGAACGGGCACAGGGGAGATCAGGAAGGTTCGCGGTCCATCGATGGTAAGACACCATCTTTCAGCAAAGGCTCGCCACACTCTCTAACGCAACACTTGAAGGGCTGTGCTGTCATCCTCCAAGGCCGCTATCTAGACCATCAAGCACTCTCTGCTTTCGGCGGCCAAGAGCGCATCACAATGGTGACGTCTTTCCGCACGCTCTCCTCGCGTCCGCGACGATACAGTCCTCAACACTGTACGTCCTATCTCGAATCTCTCAGATCTATACGGCCAGGCGGCCGAGTACAATCTTGAGAATGCCGAATCCCGCATCAGACACATGCTTAAGAACCTGCGCGACTCGATGAAAGCAGGTGCTACGAACGTGCAGTCTATCAAAACCTTCCTGGAATTCGAGATCAAGACGCTGAAGCACCTGAACGAAGAGATTGTTGATGAATCGCTTGTGATGAAAGGCTCACTTGCGGACGTGTGTGAGGAGGCTGCTAGGGATAAGCGAATCAAGTTGTAGGTATTGATGAGCAGGAATGTAAGAAGCGTCAAACCAATTTGCGAAGACAAAGGGATGTAAGGTAAATTAAGGGAAGATGCCGATGATGGCTAACGATAACGAATTTCTTACGAAGGAGCTTTCAGAGGCGTTCTTGCTGATTAACTGCTTTTTGGACGTTCTGTGTACGCACGGCCTGCAATACTTGTGTGTAAATTGCTGGAGGTCCTTCTCCGCTGTCAGTGTTTTGTTGTTTTCGAGTTGGCGACTTAGCGTTGGAGCATGGATACATACGAGTACGTGCTTTTGGATTTCGATAGCAGAGTTGAAGGAGTAACTGTCTAACGCCTGATGTTCCATAGCAAGTCGACAGCTGCTTGACAAGTGATCAGATCGGACACCTTAAGGGTTACTTTATGTGTATCCCGATGTAAAGTAAGAACGCAGTTCCCTAGGTCCTTTGAAACCAACTCCAACGCTCCAATACGACACGCTGCCCCGCCCGCTGGTTGCTACATTCCTATTTGGGGCTGCGACTCAATTGGACAAGGTGCTCGCCACGTACCGAGCCCAGACAGCAGAGCAGAGCCCAAGGCCGTTGGGTTGAGATATGTGACGATGGGGCGGGCGTCAGGTGTTGCTATTCGTTCGGTCTCCTGTGTTCTTGCGCTGAAAATCAATTGGCTGGTGACAGTCAATCAGCTGGCCGAGGCCGAGGATGGAGGACTGGCAATAGAGGGAGTCCGCAAGGGCTACGATACAGGCAAATTCGAACAGATACAATTATCCCGAAGCATCTGTGCACTAGTCAGTCATTTCGTCAGTCATTTATCCATGGCGGTGCTGTGTTGGACCATAGACCTTTACAGTACATGAGACTGCTATGATTGGCACACATGTCGCCGGTGTCTTTAATCAAGTGTGGTGATATCTCCCCATGATGAATAGAATCCATCTCATGGGAGCTTTTGCTGTAAGCGATCTTGACTCATCACGCTGAATTCTGTTTGTGGTTGAATGGAAACGGATGCGGCTAGCTCGCTGCGCTAGCCCTCCCTTCTTAGCGCATTCACGCAATGAATCTGCGGCGGGAGCGAGGCGAGAACCTTCATCAGCCTCGACTTCTCTTCATACAGAGGAATTTCACAAACCCCTTCACCCACAGCCAGATCGTGGCCTTTTCCACGTCGACGCACTTCGCGGTGCTTTGGGAGGGATAGCAAACTCGCAAACGATCCCACGATACAAAGCCCTGCATCCCTCATCTTCAGAGTCATCGCCGACTTGGCCTCATAGCATCGCAACCAAACCCGAATTCACACCCTATCACTTTGTTCGCATTGGCACTCCATGCCACGGAATGGCGCCCTCTACCACATCCTCTGATCGGCCTATGACTGGTAGAAGACTGGGGGGTAATATGGGTAGCAGAGAAGCAACGCCGACGACCGCTCGCCAAGGTGTCGCCGCGCTCATGCCCAAGGTCAAAAGTGACGCCCAGGTAAGCTTGCAGCTCTCCGCCCATCTCCTACGTTTACTGACCTTGGTTCCGCAGCTTGCTACTTCGTTCAAGACCGATCTTACGAAAATCCGAAGTCTTGTTACCTGCGCCGTCTGCGATCAGCTACTGTACGAGCCATGGACTTTGGGATGCGGTCATACCTACTGCTATTCCGTACGTATCATCTTGAAAACCACAAGGCGTAGGGCTAATTTGGTGGAAGTGCCTCTGCCAATGGTTCGACCAAGACAAGCACAAAAAGACCTGCCCTGAATGCCGCGCAAGAGTCAAACAGATTCCATCGCCTAATTTTCTGGTAGGTGCACCTTTCACCGCTCACGGTAACTACAACTGACGAATTTTAGATCAAGCAGATGGTCGATCAGGTGTTCACAAAGCGACTGGAGCTGATGCCGGAAGACGAGTCGATCGAACAACACGCCGAGAAGACAGCTGAGGAAAACGCAATCGTCGAGAAAGACAAAACAAGTGCGGATGGAATATTCAAAGGCTTGTTTGTGGAACGGGGTCGGTTGATGCGAGATGAGATCGATGGTGTCATGAGATGCCCAGGGTGTCACCATGAGTATACCGGAGGACCCTTATGCACAAATTGTGGATTCGAAGTGGACGATGAAGAGGGCTTCAGTGATGTGAGCGACTACGACCATGATCGTGATCTACTTGATGGCTTGGAGCTTGACATGGACGCTGAACTAGGGGCCGAGTTTGAGCATATGCACGGCCATCTTGAGAACCATTACGGCCATGCCCTGATGGATCTGAATTTTGGTCACAACGCCCACATGTTGCACAATCGTATTCGTCGATATCACCATCATCACGTGGACGGCGACTCAATTTCTGGATCTGAAGAAAGCGGCGATAGCGAAGATGATGGCGGTTCTTTGCAAGATTTTGTTGTCCAGGACGAGGATGAGGAGGGATCAAGAGGGCAGAGAGTTGGTTCAAGGAACAGCGCCGCAGCATCCGCCATCAACCTTGTCTCAGACGAGGAAGATGATTCGGAAGATGAGGGTGGTGCTGTTAACAATCGCCGACAACGAAGAAACCACATTCGCATCTCCGAGACCCCAGAAAGCCCATACAGCCCATACAGTCCTCACTACGATACATCCAACGGCCTGGGATACGATGCATCCAATACTGGAGGACCATTGACCATTACGGATGTTAGCACCAACGGTTCTGAGGCTGGCGACCACGCAGACCTCCTCCGGGATGGTTGGAATCCGTTGGAGCACGAGACTGATAGCGACGCTGAAGGTCCGCCGAATCCCTACCGGGGTGGTGCCCGCCGTGCTCGATATGGCGTTCTTGACACTGATGAAGACTCGGACGATAGCAACACAAATACTGAGCTTGCCGATGATGAGGATGATCGTTCCCGGGAAAGCCTGTCCCAAACCCCAATAAGCTACGAGGCCCGCATCCAAGCTGGCACGAATTTCCACATTGCCAACCCCTACGAGCATCAGGATGACTTTGACGATGACTCCCAGGAGAACCACTCAATCATGGATTATGATGGAGACACAGATATGAGCCGTGTGAGCCCAACATCCCCAAGAACTTCAAGAGATAGCCGCAGTATGAGCGCGAACCCCTACTTCAATCAGAGGGGGATAAGTGCGGACTATGATGACTACGGCAATCAGACACCTCCCGCGAGAGCAGACCGAAGCATCAGTGTCGCAAGTATTGAGTCACATGGACATGCGAACACCGCAGCCAGTCGCAATATCACCCGTGGCCAGCACCTTGGTCCGTCCAGCACCATGCAACAGGCCGACGCCGACTCTTCGGACAGCTCCATTCACCCACCACCTCGCAGACATGGAAGAAGGCCCCAAGCCGATGTTCGTGTTAAGCAATATGATCCCAGAATTAGCATGATATTTGCCGATCATCAAGCTATGAGAGGGACCGGCTCTTCGGATAATCCCATTTCGTTCGAAGAAGATGAGGAGGAGGAGCATAAAGAGGAAGTCATACACATTGAGCCAGCATCGACTCGCCGCAGCATGACAGCCTACCGCAGCATGCCCGCGCGCCGTGTCGACCCTCTCCGCAGCTCGCGCTCTCCGTCTTCGACCCGTGTCATCTCATCTTCGCAGAGAAACACTCGTCTTCCTAGACAGTACGACCGTCGCGGTTGAGATTTCTGCTTTCCGCCTGGGGAATGGGGCTGGAATGGAAGATATGCTGGCAGCATACTTGGCGTTTGGAGAATTGTACACAGCGAGATGATTTTGCGGACTAGGACTGGCTGGCATGGGGACGGAGTTACATCTGAGCGCGGGAAGTTCGCGGTTTGGTTCTCAATTGCTCTTTGCAATTCTTCTTGATAGCGAATTTGCATTTGGGAGTCTGGCTTATCTGTGATACGGCAGACAGGTTTACGCTTACCATACCTTTTTCATTAAGCGACTTCGGAGGCATCTGAGGACTTGACGTGGGAGCATTCTGTTGCAATTGTATAGTCATACCGAAATCGATGAAGATTCCTTGGAGACGGTATTGGCATACCTACCTAAGGTATTCATGGCGCTAGAGACGGTCTTTTCATGGATAGGAGAGGTATCTATCTATCTTAGGCACCAGCCTAGCTTGGAAGGCCTTTTGCAAGAACACTGGCGAGCTTTATCTTGCTGTACTTATTTCCTGGCTATTCTAGCGAGGGTTAAACGTCTAGAACGGCGGTAGATGACTTCTCGTTTCGCGTGTGTGTGTGAATGTCGTAAGGTACATTTGTAAGTAGGTAGGTAGGTACTGTAGGTAAGGTAAGGTAGATATATAATAGGCAAGCGCAGCGCTGGTCGACCGGTGTGGTATAGGTAGGTAGGTTATGTAGATGGCACGAGCGAGCCATTCTTTTCCTTTCCTAGGCTTCGAGGCATCGCAGAAGATATCCGGAAAAGGGGGAGAAAAAACGTTTTAGTACCCGGTAGGTGGTGTGTTTTGTGGGTTCGGAATCGAGGGTTTGACCGAGCTGGAAATCATAGGGAAACTTGGATGGATTGGCTGGTTGGAGCATGTTCGTTTTTGGGAGCGCCGTGTCACAATTGAGGGGTTTCTCTTTGTTCTTGTTTGGGCGGCAGTTGAGGTGGGTTTTCTTTGCTCGTTTGTTAGACATTAAGACGGATGGATGGATGGAAGCGACGTAGTTTGGAATCGGGTAGTCTTTTGTACAAGTGACTTACTTCCAAACCGAAAACGAAGCAAACCGGTTTGCGGCTGGAGTGCACATATATACCAATTTCGAGGAAACCTGGAGACGTGGAAACGAGCTTGCCAACATGCGAAGAGACGGCCTGGAATACTGAAGACGATCATAACAATTAGTTTATCCATGAACGTTTAGTAGATACTGAGCTTGCAACCATGCAGTTCTAGACCCCTTTCCAAGGTACGGAAACGTGTCAAATAGAGGATCTGTATGTGAAGTTAAGACATTTCATAAAAGTCAAAACCAAAGATAAGAAAAAAGCTTTTTTGATACGTACAGTACAGTACGTCTCGAAACTTTCTTAATTAAGGCAAAGGTTTTCTTTTGCACGCATTTACTTCGTGTGCACCGGTATGCTGCTATTTGCTGCCGGTTACACAATTAATAGCAACGCTTTCTTTTGTTATTTTGCTTATCGAAATAAACGAGTCATCTCATCGGTTATAGCCGGCAGTGTTTTTCAACTCTTTTAAACTTTCTAAGACTCGTGCCGTGTAAGCAAATCCCAGCTATTTATAGGTCATCGAACGAAAAAGGAAAACTCAGAATCGCCGGTAAGAAAAGCCTTTCTCAAAGCCGCGTCGTGTCGATAGCTTGATCTTGGCTTTCCACACCTTTGCCAGATGCAATAAAGCTTTCGTTGCAGTAGGAAAAACCAAATGCAATCGATAAAGCTAGAGGTTCGTATCAGCCACCATTTACAGGGGCAATAAGCCTAGCCCGCAAAATCATCGTTGTCGTCGAAAACCTCCCACCCTGAGGGACGGCCTGAATTACTGATTGCAGCATCAGGGGCTCGTTCATTTGATAAATGGCATGGGATTTGGAAGACGCAAGATCCACGGTCTGATCCCGTCCACTTCCTCTATCCTGATGTCATCAGACAATACAAGGCTTGTTTCGTGCTCGTCCGACAAGCCCGGGAAACAGAGACCGTTCGGCTGACGTATAGTATAGTACAGTACAGTACTGTTTGTACCTCTCGCCTCAGGGGGCCAAGAAAGCCCCTGGTGAATCGCAAATGCTTGTCGCCAGATAGAGTATCTCGAGCAAACAAGCATAATGTGAATCCCCCCACCCGATCTTCCGAGGGGACCCTGGAATCTATATTCGACGGGGCTGTGTCGACTCTGGAATCGAACGAGGCCCGTCTCTGGATGCTACCTTACTTACCTAGTACGATGTACACACAGCACGAGCCTTCAGCATGGGGATTCTGGGCCGAGATCATGAGGCCCAGGAGACCTTGGTCATGGCGAAGCAAACAAAACAAAACAAAACAAAACAATTCAATACAGTACAAAAGAACAGGGCGCCGTTCGGGGCACCATGGGGCCCTGCCGGTTTAGACTTCGTCGCTGGCCCTTGGCCCCGGATGAAGTGACAATTTGTGATACTTCCTATGAAGATACGTATCCGCACCACAGGGCACGGCCAAGCCCAATCCATGCGAATGAAGGAATGAACACAAGGTGAAGCTCTTCGGCCGTATTCTGGGGACGCGCCGAGGGCCCGGTTGATCCTCCAAAGCATAAAGAGGGTTTCTAGCCGTGCGACCCCCCCCCCCCCCCTCCCCCCATCACACTTCGGCTTGGAGATGCCGGCGGCGAAGAATGATTACCGTGGTGGCATGTCAAACCAGCAAAACATGCACTTTGGCACGTCATCCAGCTCGTATTGTTGTTTGTTTGTGGGCTGGTTGGTTGGTTGGTCCGGCATGGCATGGCATGGCATGGCATGGCATGGCACAAAGAAAGTCGAGGCTGAGGCTCGTCTATCTAATGTATGTCTATCTATCTTGAGGTAGCACGCTCGCCGGCTTGTGGCAGTGTGGTAAGTCTATATGTACAGTCCAGTACAGTACAGCCGAGCGGGGACGCCATCCCTCTATCGATTCATCCATCCACAGCAGCAGGCGACGAAAGGGGATTTGACCTTACTTCTATGTAGAATGACGATCTATTGAATGCAAAGCTGCTCCATCCCTACCGAAGCACTCGAGTAGCGTAAAACCCGGCTCGACCCTACACGCGAGTAAGGGGGAAAAGGGACCTTACTGTAACAAACTCTGTAAACCTGGTAAAACATCAACCTGGTAAAACGTAAAATCGCTAGCCTCGCTTCCTCGCCTTAGTTGGTTTCACTCGCCTTTCCCTTCAAATAACCCTCCTCCCCTCAGTTCCCCCATGCAGGACAATTGCATCTCTCCTCTCCTCCCACTCCATCATCCACCTCTCCCTCGCCATCCCATCCCATCTCACCACTTGCCTCGAGCAATTGGCCCCTCGCAGACCCCGCGCAGATAACTTCACTATCTCTCTCTTGACCGCTTTTCTCCTACCCTGTCCGTTGAATCTTCAGACCTTAATTGGGACCCCGAAGCACGCCTTCGGTTCTCGCAACCATGTGTGGAATTTTCGGATACAGCAAGTTCACCCCCTCATCCATGCTGGTTCTCCCAGCTATCGAGCTCTAACAAGCTTTCGGGGACGGGCCGGGTTAACAGGTCGACAGTCAACTACCTGGTAGAGAAGGACCGCAAGACCATCATCGAGACGCTGGTCAACGGACTGTCTCGACTGGAATACAGAGGATATGACAGCGCGGGTCTCGCTGTAGATGGAGACAAGAAGAATGAAGTCTTTGCCTACAAGGAGGTCGGCAAGGTGGTCAAGTTGAAGGAGTTGATTGCGGCCTCGAAGCCCGATATGACCAAGTTCTTCGACTCGCACGCTGGCATTGCACACACAAGATGGGCAACCCATGGCCCCCCTTCCAGAGTCAACTGCCACCCGCACAGGTACGCTTGCTATCCTCTGCTTGTACGTAACAAGACTCCTGACGTGGAATTCAAGATCCGACCCGACCTGGGAATTTTCCGTCGTCCACAACGGTATCATCACGAACTACAAGGAGCTCAAGACGCTCTTGACTTCGAAGGGCTTCAAGTTCGAGACCGAGACTGATACTGAATGCATCGCGAAGCTCGCAAAGTACATCTACGATGCACACCCAACCATTGGCTTCACGGATTTGGCGAAGTCAGTCATCAAGGAGCTGCAGGGAGCTTTTGGTCTGTTGATGAAGTCCGTCCACTTCCCGCACGAGGTGATCGCCGCTAGAAAGGGTTCCCCCCTGGTCATTGGTGTACGCACAGAAAAGCGCATGAAGGTCGACTTTGTCGATGTCGAGTACACAGAGGATGGGCCTCTGCCAGCCGAGCAAGCATCCCAGAACGTTGCATTGAAGAAGTCCAATGTCGGCAACTTTCTCTTAGCTGGCAACCTTCTTGCGCCTCCCGACAAGTCCCTCCTGCACAGATCGCAATCCCGAGCGTTCATGACCGATGATGGAGCCCCCATGCCAACCGAGTTCTTCCTGTCCTCCGACCCCTCGGCTATTGTTGAGCATACTAAGAAGGTCTTGTACCTCGAGGATGACGACATTGCTCACATTCACGAGGGATCCCTCAACATCCACAGGCTGACCAAGGCTGACGGATCTTCCAACGTCCGAACTATCCAAACCCTTGAGCTCGAACTCCAAGAAATTATGAAGGGCAAGTTCGACCACTTCATGCAAAAGGAGATTTTCGAACAGCCTGAATCCGTCGTTAACACGATGCGAGGTCGTCTCGATGTTGAGAACAAGGTCGTCACTCTCGGTGGCTTGCGATCTTACATTGCTACCATCCGTCGTTGCAGAAGAATCATCTTTATTGCTTGCGGCACTAGTTACCACTCCTGCATGGCTGTCCGTGGAGCGTTTGAGGAGCTCACCGAAATCCCCATCTCGGTCGAGTTGGCCTCTGATTTCTTGGACAGACAAGCGCCAGTTTTCCGCGACGATACTTGCGTCTTCGTCTCTCAATCTGGCGAGACTGCTGATTCGCTCATGGCCCTCCGCTACTGCTTGGAGCGTGGTGCCTTGACTGTCGGTATCGTCAACGTGGTCGGATCTTCCATCTCCCTCCTCACCCACTGTGGTGTTCACGTCAACGCTGGTCCCGAAATCGGTGTTGCCTCCACCAAGGCTTACACGTCTCAGTTCATTGCCATGATCATGTTCGCGCTCTCCTTGAGCGAGGATCGCGCGTCTAAGGCAAAGAGACGGCAGGACATCATGGAGGGCCTCGGAAATATCTCCGAGCAAATCAAGCAGATCTTGGAGCTCGATCAACCAATCAAGGAACTTTGTGCCAGAACTTTCAAGCACCAAAAGTCTCTTCTGCTCTTGGGCAGAGGCAGTCAATTCTCCACCGCTCTTGAGGGTGCACTGAAGATCAAGGAAATCTCCTACCTTCACTGTGAGGCCGTCATGTCCGGAGAGCTGAAGCACGGTGTCTTAGCCCTGGTCGACGAGAACCTCCCCATCATCATGATTCTTACTCGCGACGACATCTTTGCAAAGTCTCTCAATGCTTACCAACAAAGTATGCTTCTCTCCTATTCCCCATGCAAAATCTAGTACTAACTCAATCCAAGTCATTGCCCGCAGCGGAAAGCCCATTGTCATCTGCAACCCCAACGACCCCGAGTTCAAGGCCGGCCAGGCCGAGAAGATCGAGATCCCCAAGACCGTCGACTGTCTGCAAGGTCTCCTGAACGTCATCCCGCTGCAGCTGATGGCCTACTGGCTCGCTGTCGCCGAGGGCCTCAATGTCGATTTCCCCCGCAACCTGGCCAAGTCTGTGACTGTGGAGTAAGCAAGCGGAATTGCATTAAAAAATACCCTCGGAGTATGTTTTGTTCGCTGGTCTGCTGGTTTGGTTTTAGCGCTTGAATTGCTCGCCGGATATGGGACAGAACGGTTTTTGTTTGGGGTGAATCCGCCGTCTTCGCGGAGGGATTCCGGGGCTGGTTGTTGGCACCTGCAGCGGTTGCCGTCTGTAAAAGAAGGAAGGGCCTCATGTTTAGTCAAGGAATTAGATAATAGTGGTCACTATCATCATGACAGTTTGCACACTCCGTCTAATCGATTTGGGTCTTCGAGTACAGCGTGCGTACCTGGATAAGACGTCTCGATTGGAGTGATCTATCTAGCATTCCTTTCCTGTCTGACCTCTTCGACGTCACATCCGCTGCTGGTATCTCATCTCTGCTCTATCCACATTGATGGCTTGTCTCCTCCCTCGCTTGCGATAATTGGCGACGGCGTCGACCGTTCGTTCCATTCACTCACTCACTGCCTGCCGACCGACCCATCTATCCGCTCGCTCATGGATGGAGCTGCCCACTTACCTGGCCCCAAATTCCGTTCTGTTCCGTTCCATCGCTCGTGGCACGATCGGATCGGATCGGATGGGATCGGGTCGGGTCGAAAAGCGCAGAGAAAATCGTTTCACGACGTTGCCTAGTGTCCGGGAAACAGAGGAGTGACTTGACACCCACCCACATACGCACCCACAGTAGAGAGGGCAGACAGGCGCCAGGACGGGGAGCTGTAAAGAGAACACGCGTGGAACAGTCCTGGGTCATGGATGATGGGCAGGCAGATATACAAAACTCTTGCATTCTAATAGGTGAGTTCATCCCTGATGGCCGTTTAATGTACTGTACTTGTAATGCCTACCAACCAACCACCCAACCAACCAATTACCAATTCAGTCGTCCCAGCTCCCAGCTCCCCTCCCGATGCGGTCCCAGAGAAAGATCATGTTGAGCTTTATTCGCTCCCAATCCCAATGCGTGCAAGAAAACGAAAAGAGTTCTAGTTATCAAGGGAGATGCCCGGAGAGACATTTCCAATCGAGACTCCGTCCGCACAACGGATCGCTTAAAGGGAAACCGCAACTTTGTGATATGTACCCATCTGCACGAAACCTATCTTCCAACAGCGCTTTTTCATTTTGGACGCCGACAAAAATGCAATTCGAGTCTCGATCTAGTTTGCGTGGCCATGATATCCCGCACCACCGTTTCCTCGACCCTGAGCGCCCTGCTGTGGTGAGAAATACTGCTGCTGTCCGGGAGGACACTGTGACGGCGACTGTCGACCCTGTTCAGGAGCGACGTAGCCTGGTGAAGGTTTAGGGGGTGCCCAGCCCACCCTGAGCGAACTCAGGGGCGGCAGCAGGAGAGACCCAGGTTTGCTGCTGCTGCATCTGAACAGGATGCTGATGTGGGTACTGACCCATGCCGCTGTTGTATTGCTGAGACATACGGAACTGTGCAGCTAACTGTTCTTGGTACAACTGCTGCTCGTACATGGCTTGTTGTTGCCGTTGCGCGATTGCATTCTGAACAGCCGTACTATTGATACCTTGTTTAATCTGCTGCTTCTCTCTCTCTCTCGCCTCGATCGCACCAACTAGCCCAGCTGGAGCTACTTGGGGCTTGCTGCTCGGAGCCATACTGATCAATGGCGTGCCAGTCATCTTGGCGATCTGCTCCTGCTCTCGCGCAGAAAGCGCAGAAGCAATATTTCCAGTGCCAGATGAACCAAGCATAACATTTGCGCCACGAGAACTCGGTCGTTGAAGTAGATCCGCAGGACTGTTAAGGATAACACTTGCACCACGCGAACTCGGTCGTTGAGGCAAATCTGTGGAGCTGTTCAGCACGACACCTGCACCACGCGAACCCGGTCGTTGGAGCATGTCCATGGAGCTGTTACGCGAATGGTTGGCGAGATATCCGCTGTTTCGATGGCCGGGTGGTGGTGTTGGAGTACCGGTGCGGAGATTGATGCTTGATTGTTGACGTTGATGTGCAAAGAGAGGAGTGGCAGGCTGCATCGAAGCTCTTTGCTGCACGAACTGCTCGGGGGTGATTGATGATCGTTTACCAGTATTCCCACCGACAGACATCCCTGGTTGCCACGCCATGGTACGGCTTTCAGAAGATAGGTTCCGATTGTGTGTGTTCTCGGGGGTGATGGCCGTGCGCGAGGGAGACCTGGATTGCTCGGGGCTATCGGGACTCCATACCGGACTGCCCTGAGATGGCAGGTGATTCAGGACAGGACCCGGGCTAGCAACTCTCGCACCGAAAGCCTGCGCTGGACCAGGGCTGGTTCTCCCCGAACCAAGATGCCATGAAGACCCAGGACTGGGGCTTCTATTTGAGGCGAGGTCTAGAGTTGGTCCGAAATCGATGTCGATATGTGATGAGCGGGTAGATGAACCGTCCACGTTACCCACGGTCTTCATCACACCTGCTCGGGGCTTTTCGATCGATTCCCGAGTTTCTACAGATTGATGCGTACTAGCATAATCAGGAGATGTTGTCGACTCGGCATCTTCGTACACACTGCTACGGTCTGTAACATGGCTGCTAATTCGGTTGTGTGACAGCATGTTGTACTGCTGGTTGTCATGTCCAACCATGTCAAATGCATCCTGGTCAATGAATGGTTGCCCTAAGCTGCCTTCGCTTGATACCGTTTCAGCTGAGATGGGTGTTTGGATATTGGAGGTCCCGGGAAGAGGTTTTCGAAGAATACTTGGGCTGGTCTGAAGACGAGATGCTTGGGGTACAGTACTGTAGGTTGTGTCTGATGAATGCTGGCCATTATGGCCGTGGCCGATAGGCTTATTTGTTGCGTTCGGAACAAAAGAAACTTGTGTTGGCTCACACGTACGGCCCAAAGATGGTTGCTCTAGTGGAATGGGGTGCGCTCCTGTCTGGGAATCGACCTGCGAATCCGGCAGAGGGTTTCGAGAAGTATGAGAAAATTGCAAAGATTGCGGGGAATTGTTGGTTTGCGTGTCGTCGACGTCGGTAGGTTGTTTAAGAGAGGGATCTCCGAAAGACAATGGGGTTTTGGATGCTGCTAACAAGCCTTCAAGACCGTCTTCATTAGCAGGAGATTCCTTCAAACGGTTGGCGTCTGGCTGTACCCCTCTGTCCCCATCATCCACTGGAAGTGTTCGAGTCTGACTTGTTCCTACTACATCCCCATGCGCATTATATCCTACGACCCCTGCAACGCCTGCTGCGCCAGCCAGTTGCAAGAGCGTGGCACTAGACATGCGGCTGTTTTCCCGGCGGAGCTCTGGTAGCTGATAAGGCTTTGCTATTGGTAAAGAACCGGGTGCGTGTGAAAATGCCGGTGGGGTGGCAACTGGTTCAGGGGTGTTGGTCACTTGCAGCTCCTGAAGCTCTCGAACTGGAGTTGAGCCAGCGACGCGTTCGTCCTCAGAGCTAACACGCTCAGGCGTTGTGCCCACATCAGGGACATATCTTGGGTTCAGAGCACGAGCAGCTCCAACAGCATGAGGTGGGGGGACAGGAGCAATCTCGTATGCGCCGTCGTAAGCAGCCGGCTCAGATTCCTCATACATAGGGAAGCTTTGGGTCTCAGAAACCGACCGATCATGGGAGCTATGGAGCGTCTTGGGTGGTGGAAAGACACCGACACCGGGTGGAGCAGAATCTGTTCGTAGGATCCCTCCAGGTGTACCATCGGTTTGGCTGGAGCCGAATACGTGTGAGGGGGTAGATCTGACAGAGGCGCTATCGTCAAATTGTATACGGGTACGAGACGGCCCGAAGCTATTTCGCGTGCTTCTCCTGCTGCTGTATCTGCTGTTGGCCTGGCTGCCATTCTCCATGACTGTCATTCGCTTAGCAGTGAGCTCCTTCATACGCTTTCTCCATTCGCCCTCTTTCCAACTACCGCTCCCGGACTCCAAGATAAGGCCCGATACGTCAAGAATCTCCAAGTATCCGTATCTCCGATGCTTTGGCATCGCAAACATGAGACTTCGGGAATCTGTCGTGTCGGCGATCAGTCGCCCTGGGCGCCCATAGAGACCGAAGGTGTCGTATACGGGGAACAGCCAGCGAAGCATGATCTCAAACCCACTGACGGCAGGATGAGCTTCCGGCATGACGAACACAAATCCTTCAGATGTCGAGGGCGGGTTTGAGTGGATGGTAATAGCACCCTCGACTTTTACCAGGGTCGACGCATCTATTAATGGCTTCGATTGCGGATATATGGCAAAGGCCGAGTAAGCATCGCTGATCGAAGCAATCGGGGGTACTTTCTTGGTTTTCTTGGAATCGTAGAACTTGATGTCTCCTTTCAAGATCGGAGGCCTCGATCGATCGTATGCGGATTTCTTCTTGTTGAGCTGTTTTTGCAGCTTCTGTACCTCCTTCTCGTGGGGGGGCGTAATGACACACCAACATCGTCTCCAAGGAGTTCCAGCTCCAAATCTTACGCGAACCCAGTCGGCGGTAGGCATCTTGGCTCGGTCCATTATGATATTAATATTATTCAAATATTTTCCCTTCCCAGCAATCAGTGCCCCAGTGTAAGCCTCCTGCAGAGTAGCATGTTCGAACATGGCAAGTCGAATTCCTGCGGTCCATTGAATCAAAGAGTGGTGAGAGTTGAAGTGTAGGAGGTATCGATTCTTGCCCGCAGTCGACACGCTGAGCACGTTTTGCAATGGTGCCTCGTTGCTTGCCCGAGTCGGAAGCGCCTCGATCTAGGACATTGTTAGTCACCTACGCAAAGATATCCAGGTGCCGACATCTTCTTACCATTTTGATAGAGGCATCCGTGAGATTGATGAACTTGGGAAGAACCTCTCCTTCCTGTCCTGCTTGGTCCAGGTCTGCGGCATCCCACAGTGACAATACAGTTCCCACAAGCTGAGCAAAGCACTCGGTCCAAGTTCGGTCTGCATTAGGTCTCCCATCTGTCATGAAAATCAGCATTACACGAACAACTCGGGTCCTGGAAGAGACGGACGTGTGTTCTGGTCGTCTAGCTTCAAGAAATATCCCTCCTGGTAGAGCTTGTTCGCATGGCTATTCAGGAACGTGAATATTGGTTGGAGCTCAGGCAGCGTGTCTTGGGTGACATTCATCATTGAAGGATGGTATGTTTGAATCATGGACGCTGGCCTGATTGACCCGGCACGCTCACGCTGTCTGTGTTGGGTAGCGCTTCCATCGTACTGACTTGGAGACTGATTTCGCGGTTCGGAGGGAGTCTCGGTAGTGTTCTTGAAGGTTTTGGGGTTTGAAAAGGGCTCTTCTGCCGCAGGTGTAGTGTGCTTGTGAGAATCCCTGTCTTTCAAGCTGGACATGAACGACATTACTACAATGGCATACGGGTCAGTATCTGGCGAGTGTCACTCTCGACCCGACCACTACTTACCTCTACTCCGGGTCGACATCTTGAAGAAGCGGCTGGTGTGAGAGAGTGAGTGTGGTGTATGTTGTTCTTGAATATCTTGAGGAAGTATCCTTGAGAATGTGGCCTTCTGGCCTTTGGGATTCTGGCCTTCGGTATTCCGGGGTTCCGGGGGTCCGGTTGTGCTTTTTTCTAGTTGTATCTTCCGAACATATGCGGGCAGCGGCGGATCAGCTGGCGGGCATGCAGCTCGACGACGGAACAGTGTGTCGCAGACGATGAAGTGTAGGATTAGGAGGTGGTATTTCGAAAAGCTGCGGAATCCAAGAAGAAGGGGTGAAGAGTCAGGGTTAAGGTTTTGGGAAGGAATGTTAGCAGCAGTAAAGGACTGTGGTTAGTTTAGCTTGTGGGCCGGAGGGTCGGGTCTTGTTTCGAGACGAGAAAGGAACGAGGTCGTCACTGGGGTTGAGATCCGGGGGGCTAAAAGCCGGCTAGGATGAAACAAGTTAGAAGCGGTCGATTAGTCCTGTACTACAGTAATGTACAGTCATGTACAGTAATACACACAGTAATGTACAGTAATGTACGGTTTACCAACGATGCTGACTTGCAGTACTGCACAGTACTGTATGTCTATACGATACATACTTCCTTTGAGCAAGACATCGTCGACTACATATGTAACGTACTCTACTCTACTCTACTCTACTCTACTGTAAGTATAGTCGTCTTCACGCAACGGCTTCTTGGCTGATTCATCAACACCAGGGTTTCAGCCTCCTGAGCTCGCTGTCCGCTCGACACTGCCCAGCTGGACGCGTCTTGGCCCGCAAGAACACGTCAGTCCTGTGGCGCTGAACCACTACAGGACGCTTGGTATCCAACCTCCAACACCAAATAAATTGCAACAAGTACGGTGCGAAACCTCATCCAGGACTAATCCGACTAACCGCAGCATTGGCAAGAGGTTGTTTGGTGGATCTGCTGTGTATATGCTTGTGCTGTAGGCGCAGCTGTGCCGGGGATAAGAGATGGCCCTTGATCCCCCGATAAATAGCGCCACGAAATCCGCATCGTATGCGGATCGATATCCGATCTATCCGATCAAACCGATGCTGGCGTAGGTACTGTACTGTACTAAACTGTGCGGTACATGGTGTGTCTGTACTCGTGTTGCCAAGAAGTCGGTCGTACGAAGTCAGGTCTGCACCTCGGCCGCTTTCGCAGTACTGTACTGTAAGGTACAAACCACAAGAATTCATGAGGCTGTACAAAATCTCAAGCAAAAGAAATACATTCTCGGGAAATCTCGGATTCTGATTCTCGGTACGAAGTACCCCTATGTCCCGGATCTGTGGAGTGAAAATATGCAGACATGAGGATAGACCTTTTAGCTGCATGAGTGCTTCTCAGCTTAGCTGGATGTTTAATCGGCTGTAAAAGCCCCACTGTGGCATTGAATTGCGAAGGTTTTAACCATGTTGAAGAAGGAAAGGAGGGGTCTCTTGTGAGTCGGCGGCCTTTCTTATACGTAGCGGTCGGCTGCGATAAAGCTCTATTCACTGCTCTATTCACTGCTCTACAGCCACTAAGTCCCGCTCGGCTTCAGAAACGGAATTGCCCTCAGGAAAAAGACCGATGCATGCAAGGCTGACTGACGTACATAGATATCGTACGTTGCTCCGACAAAGATCAATTCCCACGTAGACTAAAGTCGCAGCTGGCGGAAATCTAACAGTGCAAAGTAAAGGGTACGGCATCTGCAAGTTGCACCGATTCGATTCGTGGGCCATGGTGACCCTTCCAAAGTTGATTAATACAACATGGACATAAGTACCCAATCAAGTATGTACTGTGCAGGTGAAGCTTTGTTGTGGAAAATGAAGAGGTGGGGGGGAGGGGCGACAGTAGAGCAAATTTCAAGATGTCAATCTCGAGATGACTGTGTTGTACGTACTGGTAACGAAACCCTTCGAATACAACTATCCTTCATCAATACGATCGGTTTCCATCAACGCTGTGACAAATCCAACCATTGTTCATCTCGTCTACGAGTACATCACCACTATTGTTCACAGATCCACTTTTTAATTTGCGAATTCAGAACATGATTCGTTTCAACGGAGCATTACTTACCACAAACATCTTCTCCAGTCTACAAATCCTTCCATCGAGTACAATGCTAAATAGATGCACGGTTATTACCGTATCGAAAAAAAAATCCCAATTTTCGGTTCAAGGCCCGCACTCCTCCCGTGTTTCGCCGTGCCGTGCCACTTAGAACTGTTGGGCCTCGATCAAGAACTAGAAACCACCGAACGCTCTGCAACGCATCGCAACGCAACCCGTCCGTCTCGCACAAAGGACATCTGATCGTGCCTTGTCTATCGCTTCCCCCCTTCCAGACACCCTCTGTCCCTCCACAACGCTGGCATGAGGAGGTCGGCCTTTCGACTACCAATTGCGCGAGCCATACCTCCTCCTCAGCCTCGCCGTTCTCTCACCAGAAGCGCTCCGCCATGCCGCTCCGACTTGGTTGCGCCCGCGACGTCGACCAGCGCTGACGACGTGCCCGCGCTGGGCAGAGAGCCTCTGCCGTTTCATTTCGAGACCGGTTTTGCGCTTTTTGCAAAGAGAGCCCCGCGACCCTTTCCCCCGCCGTTTTCCTCCCCGCCCTCGGGCTCATTTTCAGATCCGCTCAGCACTCACGACCAAAGCCGCGACAGGCGACCTCTCGTCCACGGACAGATGATCCGAGGATACACGAACGGAGACGATGCGGTATATGCCAGTGATCACTTCATCGCAGCCAACGACGGAGTAGGCGCCTGGTCTACAAGGCCAGGGGGTCATGCTGGGTTGGCAATCTCTCCTTGCGCTCGCTAGAGAATCGCTAACTCCGAACAGGCTCTGGGCAAGACTCATGCTGCATTTTTGGGCTGTGGAAGCGGAGACAGACACGAACAGAGTACGGCCTTCGGGTCAATTGTACATCCCAACACCGATAGACTATCTGCAAAAGGCCTACGAACAAACACTCGAGGTAACATCTTCCCCGAACAAATGGCAAGGGACAACGACAGCGTCCGGGGCTCAACTGCACTTCGAGAAATCAGAGGCGGACCCGAATGCACCTCCGACGCCTGTTCTCTACGTCACCAATCTGGGTGATTCGCAAATTCTCGTCATCCGACCGAGAGACTCGAAGACCATTTACAAAACTACGGAACAGTGGCATTGGTTCGATTGTCCTAGGCAGCTAGGGACAAACAGTCCAGATACCCCTTGGGAGAATGCAGTGATGGATAAGGTCGAGATAGCAGAGAATGACGTGGTACTTGCCATGTCCGATGGGGTTATTGACAACTTGTGGGAGCATGAAATCGTCCAGAATGTGGTTGATAGTATACAGAAATGGGAAAGTGGTAGGGCCGGGAGATGTAGTGGTGATAGAACAGGCGGAGCCGGTGGAGGCATGAAGTTCGTGGCCGAAGAGTTGATGAAGGCTGCAAGAGAAATTGCTACAGACCCATTTGCAGAGAGTCCGTTTATGGAACATGCGGTGGAGGAAGGGCTTGCAATGGAAGGAGGTAAGCACCCCTCGGGAATGTATGGGACCTGATTAACACTGCCTAGGTAAACTGGACGATATCAGCGTGGTTGCAGCTCTGTGTAGGCGTAGCAAAGGATGAGGCTGGATGGTAGACACCGAGAAAAAGAAAACCCTCATGACCTGCCTGACCAGGGGTCTATCAGAAAGTCGGGTACCATATTGGGATCCTATGGAGTGAGAGCTTGCCAAGAATCGGTGACGAGAACGACGAGGTCCAAAATGGACGATCGAGAAGCGCATCACTCCAGAGAGAATACCCTGGCCAGTTCGGGAGGGCAGGACGTAAAAAGTGTCATGATTTAGTGCTACAGCTCTTGATAGAAAGGCCATCCTAGCTACATAAAGACAAGAAGAAAATCATTACCTAAGGTGTCAACAACAACTGAAGCGCGAAGCAAAGGCTGGGCTGGTACAAGTATAACGTCACGACTTCACGATACCTGCCTTACTCTCGACTCTTGATCAGAACCAGCTAGTCGGATTTGAGCTTGCAAGCCGTTCCTTGCCGGTGCAAAGGTTTCTTCTTACTTACACAAGTCGCACATTTGACCCTCGACCCCTCGCTTCACATTTGACCCTCGACCCCTCGCTTCCAATCTCAGCCTCGTCCTTATCTAATCTTAGCGCCAATCTTTTTTCCAATTCCTTAGGTAGAATCGCAACCATCAAACCCATGAAAAACTTCTTACCTGCATCGCCAACACCACATATCAGCACCCAACATGAGGGGCAAGCGATCGAAGCAGTACCGGAAGCTCATGCAGCAGTACGGGCTGAGCTATGGCTTCCGCGAACCGTATCAAGTGCTGCGTAGGTTTCCCCAGCTCGACTTGTGCTTTTTCTTGGATTGGGTCTGGTCTGGTCCAGTCCAGTTTGGTTCGCGAGAGAGACGTGCTAACGTGAGGGATTCATAGTTGATGCAGACATGATCAAGGACGCGGACAGATTCAAGATGGACCTAGTCGGCGGACTGGAGAGGACGCTCCACGGTCAAGTGAAACCGAGTACGTTGAAACCCGAATCGCAGTCCTATTTCCTCGCCCTCCCACAATTCTCGCTCCCCAGACCGCGTGCGCGCTCGTATCCCTCCACACGACCAGCGGATTGACGAACTCTACCCTAGTGATAACCCAATGCTGCATGCGCCACCTCTATGCCGCCTCCTCGGAGCCCGGTGTCTCCTATCTCATCGACAAAGCCAAAACCTTCGAGCGGCGGCGCTGTGGCCACCTGCCCTCGGAATTTCCGGAGCCGCTGTCGACGTCGGCGTGCCTCGGCTCCGTCGTCGATCCCAAGGGTTCCAAGACCAACAAGAACCGCTACGTGGTCGCGAGCCAGGACCTGGGCGTGAGGAAGGCGATGCGCGAGGTGCTGGGCGTGCCGCTGGTGTACATCAGTCGCAGCGTGATGATCATGGAGCCGATGGCCGAAGGGAGCAGGGGCATGAGGGAGAGGGAGGAGAGGGTGAAGTTCCGGGCGGGCTTGAAGAGTGGTGTGGGGAGGGGGGTGAAGAGGGCTAGAGAAGACGACGAGGAGGGCGCTGGGGAGGGGGAGGTAGAGAAACCGAAAAAGAAGAAGAAGAAAGGACCCAAGGAGCCCAATCCTTTGAGCATGCCCAAGAAAAAGAAAGCCGTCGCTGTGGGGGAGGGGAAGAGCGAGAAGAAGGCAGACGGGAAGGTCGAGGGGAGCACGGAGCAAGGAGAGCAGACCGGCAAGAGGAAACGAAAGAGGAAACCAAAAGCGGGAGCTGGTAGTGGTGGAATAGAGGCTGCCACTACTGATGCGCCGGCGACGGCTGTTGAAAATGAGTAGTCAAGTAAGTATGCGCGGGAAAACGGTTCGGGGTTGGAGTTTTGCATCATACCTATTCAAGGATTTGTTGACTTTGGAACGGCTGGGCTTTGCTGCAAGCAGCCTAGGTTTAAGAAGTGCATACTCGGAGGATGATGAGACAAAGCCGAGAAGGCGAAGATCCTTATCAGTTCCACGAGCCATTACAGGCGTACTGGGAACCTCTGTGCGGCATTTGGGATAAGACCAAGGCAACGAGAAGGACGCTCGACTAGCACTCGGTTACGGTACCTAATCAATTATGTAGAAATGGCAGCGGCGTGGCGTAACTTCAGATTGAGTCTGCACTATCCTCTACCAAATCCATGCTCTTGCCAACCGAGAAGCATTAGCGCAAAAGCTCGACGTAATGCGCGCTGACATCGCGTCCGGAAAGCAGTCTCTAATAAAAGGAAAGGCCCTCAGTCTTCCAAATCTAGCCCCGTGCAAGCTCATCCTCCCCAATCACGCGTTGATCATCCTCTGAGATATACCACGATGACCTAATAGGTAGGAACGAGGGTCCACCCTGGGGGATCGAAGGCTGTCGCGTACTATAGCTGGCGGTCCGACGGAAGCTATTGTTATCTGCGGGGGTTGGGCGCTGGTGGAGGTTGTGCAATACTGGCGGGGTTACATTCAGAAGAAGGTGCTTGTGCAAACACTGCATGAATGTGTGGATTGCTTCACATAAAATCGTCGCTGTGCATTAATTAGTACCAGTTCTTGCGAAGATATTTTGTAGCACTTACTCTCCAAAATCGTCGTTGTAAGCCTGTGTATCGGCCACAGCAGAGACGTTTCTGTTCGCAACCAACGCAACCTTTGTCTTCTGAGCCTTGCTCTTCTTGCCTCCCTTTTCGGCCATCTTCTCCTCTTTCAACTTCTCGTTGCTCAAAGCAGTGAGTGTGCTTGCAATCTTCTTGATCTGATCGCTAGGAAGTTCCTTGGCGAGTTGCTTTGTGAACTCCTGCAAAAAAATAACATATTGAGCCTTCTTAGCATTGTTGGAGATGACAGGAACAAGAGTGTCGCGGAGTTTCTCGAACTGCAACTTGGTCTTGGGGTCAAAGAGCGGGAGAGCAGTCAAATCAACGGTCGAAGTTGGGTCCTTGGAGTCGATTTGCACGGCGTTAGCAGCAGTGGTGACTTTGCGGGAGTTGCTAATGCCGATGTTGCCGAACAGATCCTCCGCGTGTTTAAGGTCGGATTCCTGCTCGGTGCGAAGGAGGCGTTCGCGTCGCTCAGCTTCATCCTCTTCACTGCTCTCCTCGTCGCTCTCCTCTGCAAGTCTGCGCGCCTTTTCAGCCTGCTTCTCTGCGATGCGCTGAGCCTTGCTCTTCTTGTTGGCAGCCGCCTCAGCGTCTGCCTTGGCCTTTCGCTCAGCCGCGGCCTTTGCCTTCTCGCGCTCGACCTCAGAATCCTCGGCCGCATCCCAGCTGTCTAGCACATCGCTATCGTCTTCCTCGTCGTCAAACTTTCTGCGGGCAGCCGCGGCGGTGGTCGGGGGCGAGGAGGGAGGAGTCGAACTGTCCTCATCGTCGTCTACTCTCGCAGAAACAGCGGTCAGCTAAGTGTTCTTGTTGCACATCATCATCGTACATAGGCTCCTGCAAGGTCGATCTCATGGGCCCTCAAACGGCCAGCAAGACAGGAGACGCGCCGTGTAGAGGAACGGCGCGCCAGATAATGCGTTGAGAGCGAGAGCATGTGAACGTACCCCATTTCTCGGGCATTTTGGCGGTTGTACGGGGTCTGCGTGGTTGGTGAGAAGCGTTCGGAGTGTCTCTCTGGAGATTTTCGGAGATTTGTGTGCGATGTTGTGAAGGAGAGAGTGTGCCGGGACTTGGAGGGGAAGGCCGCCAGGCCAGAGCTTAGGTAAGTAAGTTGCGGCCTGATCCCGCTTGTAGGGACACGGACCAGAATCTGGTTTCGCACGTTCCTCTTAACATTTGCCAGCCATTGACTTTCCGAACTGTTTCTCCATCATTTCTGCAAACAATTCATGATACGTCAAGCTCTCAAGATGTAGAGGTATCCCAAGGCATGAGTCGGTACAGTACCAGCTAATCTTCACGGACGGAGGCCGTCTCTGGCCACGGTTACGGTATCACGATGATGGGAAAATCGAATTCAGAGTTTTTATGCCTTTGAACTTTTCATTGACGGATCATAGCCCATTTCATAATTGCTTCTTCTTCTCTGATGACGTGGTGCTGCTCTGTCCATTACCTGCTCCTAGCATCGAGATTTACAAGTTAACGGCAGTTCTGAAGCTGGTGCCGGCGCTGTTCATCAATTAGCATACACTCAAAGCCACCTACAAAGAAAACTTGGGGATTCTTCTTACTAGATCGCCTTGTCACCGAGTTCCTCCTCGATTCTCAAGATCTGTTCAAACTGGTCAGATTCCATCATCCCCGGACAATCAGGCTTGTTAAATGTGCTTACCTGGTTCAACTTGGCCAAACGCTCAGATCGGGCTGGCGCACCGGTCTTGATTTGTCCGGCTCGGATACCAACAACGATATCGGCGATGGTCACATCCTCGGTCTCTCCGGAACGGTGGGAAACCATGACACCCCATCCAGCGGCGTAGGAGTCCTTTGCAGCTTGGATCGACTCGGTCAGGGTACCGATCTGGTTGACCTTGAGCAGCAGAGAATTGCAGGACTTGAGCTCAATAGCCTTCTTGATACGGATGGGGTTCGTGACGGTCAAATCATCTCCAACAATCTGGAAGTCAGAGGTCTTGTAAAAGTAGCTCCAAGCCTCCCAGTCATCCTCGGCGAAGGGGTCCTCGATGCTGATGATTGGGTACTTCTCGGCGAGGGACTTGTACTGGGCGGCAAGTTGCTCGTAGGTGAGCCACTTGGTTGGGTCACTGTCTGGGTTCTTGAAGTCCAAGTCGTACTTCTTGGCATCCTCCTTGTAGAACTCACTGGAGGCAACATCCATGGCGATGTTCATCTTGCCAGCGTAGCCAGCAGCCTCGATGGCGGCGGTGATCAGCTCAAGAGCCTCCTCGGCGGTCTGGATGTCTGGAGCAACACCACCCTCGTCTCCGACGTTAGCAGCAGATTGACCGTACTTCTTCTTAGCAAGAGACTTCAAGATATGGTAAACCTCAGCACCTTGACGGAGAGCCTCGGTGAAAGAGGGTGCGTTGCTGTGAAAATTAGACTGGTCCTTCCTTGGGCCAACGGGAAACCTACGACGGGACAATCATGAATTCTTGAAAAGCAAGACGTCCACCAGCATGGGATCTACAAGAAATCAGCCCGAGGTTTGGAGAGTATGCGCTCGCATAACGTACCCTCCGTTGAGAACGTTCATGAATGGAACGGGGAGGACGTAAGGCTTTTTGGTGCCGGCCAGGTCGGAAATGTGGGCGTAAAGAGGAATTTGCTGTTTTGGTCAGCGTTAGACGCAACTTCCATATCACCCGTCATACCTTCTCCGCGGCGGCAGCCTTGGCCACGGCCAGGGAGACACCGAGGATGGCGTTGGCACCGAGCTTTCCCTTGTTTGGGGTGCCATCGAGCTTGATCAAGAAGTCGTCGACCTTTGGCTGGTCCTTGACATCGATGTTCTCCTTGATCAAGGCAGGGCCAATGATATCGTTGACGTTGGCAACGGCCTTGGTAACACCCTTACCGGCCCACTTGCTCTTATCTCCATCACGGAGTTCGACAGCCTCGTGTTGGCCTGTATTCGCACCTCGGATCAGTCGGGTCTTGTAGGAATCGAATCAGGAACACGAACCGGTGGAAGCGCCTGATGGCACGATAGCACGGTGCAGACCGGTCTCGGTAACGACATCGACCTCGACAGTCGGGTTTCCACGGGAGTCGTAGACCGAGCGCGCGTGGATCTTGGTGATGGCCATGGTTTGGTTCTGATGGAAGGGTAATTTGTTAGTGTCTAGAGGCTTTGGACGACGGGGACAATCAAGGAGAAATGGATGAGATGGGAGATCCTACTTTTGATGAAGTTCTGAGAGGTTCTTCTACCAAGTCAGGATATCAGACAATCCACAAACGGGTTCCGTCAAGACGGGGGATGTGGGGGAAAAGCAGATGTAGACCAGACTCCAGATACCCTTATTGGGGCAGATTGGAAAGCGTAGAGAACCAACTTGGACGGACAGGAAGAAGGAAAATGATACGGACCTGTTGTGATGGAGGGGATGTTGTTGTTGTGCGGATGGAGGGGTGAGAACCCTTTTGGTGATTTGAAAAAAGAGCTGCGTTGGCGGGGTTCGACAGGATAGGGCAGGAGCAGCAGGGTTAGGCGGGGTCAGAGGGTTTGTAACAAGAATCCGCACTTGACCACTTCGAGCAAGTCCTGCTAGGCGAATAAGATCCTTGTGTCTTGGTTGATCCACGGCAGCAGACATCGAAGATATACTACAGTACAGCACAGTACGGTACAGACAGTATGTGCTGACACTGCACTGACGACGGTGATGTCCCACGCTCCTGAAGCGGCACCAATATGGCCTTGTCAACGGAAATCTCGCATCTGCTGTAATGTAACTACTTACCCTCGATTGCCTGTGCGAGGTAGTTGCTTTACTTTCTTACCTATGTATCGATATGTACTCGCTGCAGCCTCGAAACTCGAGCGGTGAACTGGACATTCACTTGGCCATCAAACCTAGATCACCAGCCACTGCAGAAGTGCGTACTCGGGCGTGATAGCAGTACTGTAGATACTGTACATACAGTATGGTATTGTCCGAGAAGCTGCTAACAGGGTACGATACTCTGAGTCCATATTGACCAGTCAGTCTAACATCGCTTTTGTTTTCGAGTACCTACTTCACTCCATCTTCCTCAATGCCACTTGATGCCAAGCATAGCTATAGCAACTGTACTGTACTTTACTGTACTGTGCTGTACGTACTGTACCCTCCAAGCGTCTCCCTCCTTGGACGTGACCTGACCGCAAAAGCGAAACACTTGCCTGCAATTTTCAGATACTTGGATGTTTCTTACCGACCTTGTGGCCGAGTCCTCGAGATACAGCACAGTGTAGCGCATGGTGTCTCTAACGAAAACTGTCTATAGCTTTTTGGCTCTGATGTTGTGCTTCCCAGGGTTGAGCAGCGAGTGGTTGGAGAAGACGAATGCGTTGAGCATAGTCAAAACATTCCAGATAGCAGTAGAGCCGACTATCGCAGAAGAAACGAGTACGCCGACCTTGCATCTGATATTCAGATAGAGAAAGAGCTTCGAGGGCAGCATGAGAGTTGAGATTGAATTGGAAGTTGAGGCATAGATGATGTCCCTCGGCTCTAGAACGTCACGTGTCTGTCTACGGCGGCCCCTTCCGTTCCCAACCGTCGTTAGGCAGATGGAGCTTCGCGTTTCCCAGAGCGAGGCCGAGACGTGCTGTCAACACAGACTCCGACTCCACGCAACTTCGATACAACCTCCGCCATCTATCCACCGTGCAGCCTTCGCCTTCTCCTCCTTCGATATCCTGTAGACCTCCGATTCCAGCCAGCAACATGTCCGACGAGGAGCGTCAACACGCGCTCGCATCTTTCAAGGCGAAGCTGTTGGAATCAAGAGAATGGGAAGCAAAGCTGAAGGCGCTG
Source organism: Blumeriella jaapii (assembly GCA_009599575.1). Taxonomy (NCBI): domain Eukaryota; kingdom Fungi; phylum Ascomycota; class Leotiomycetes; order Helotiales; family Drepanopezizaceae; genus Blumeriella; species Blumeriella jaapii. The sequence continues at coordinate 1,154,174 of VWND01000076.1, read as the reverse complement.
CGGTTAGAGATTAAGGGGCTGCAGAAGGATTTCGACCATACGGAGGACAACATCAAAGCTCTACAGAGTGTCGGCCAAATCATCGGCGAGGTGCTAAAGCAGCTTGATGATGAGAGATGTAAGCCGCTCGCAGCAGGCGACACGCCTTTTACTAACACTTCTCTCAGTCATCGTCAAGGCTTCGTCCGGTCCCCGATATGTGGTGGGATGCAGATCGAAGGTCGACAAGGTTGCGCTGAAGCAAGGGACCCGTGTTGCTCTCGATATGACCACTCTCACAATCATGCGAATGCTGCCCCGAGAAGTCGACCCGCTTGTGTATAATATGTCCTTGGAAGATCCCGGGCAGGTCAGCTTTGGCGGAATTGGTGGTTTGAACGAGCAGATCAGGGAGTTGCGGGAGGTTATCGAGCTTCCTTTGAAGAATCCGGAGCTGTTCCTGAGAGTTGGTATCAAACCTCCCAAAGGTGTACTTCTGTATGGGCCGCCCGGGACAGGAAAGACGTTACTGGCAAGAGCAGTAGCCAGCAGTCTAGAGACAAATTTCCTGAAGGGTAAGAAATTCCGCATAGTATTCGCACACCGACTGATTGTTCTTAGTTGTGTCTTCGGCGATCGTCGACAAGTATATCGGCGAGTCTGCACGCCTGATCAGAGAAATGTTCGGATACGCAAAGGAGCACGAGCCCTGCATCATCTTCATGGACGAAATCGATGCCATCGGAGGGCGCAGATTCTCGGAGGGAACCTCCGCAGATCGTGAAATCCAGAGAACGTTGATGGAACTCCTTAACCAGCTGGATGGTTTCGACTACCTGGGAAAGACAAAGATAATCATGGCTACGAACCGACCCGATACCCTGGATCCCGCACTTCTCAGAGCCGGACGCTTGGACAGAAAGATCGAGATTCCTCTGCCAAACGAGGTTGGTCGGCTGGAGATTATGAAGATCCATGCGGCTGGTGTGGTCACGGAAGGAGATGTTGATTTCGAGAGCGTGGTGAAGATGAGTGATGGCCTCAACGGTGCTGACTTGAGAAATGTGGTGACGGAGGCGTAAGTGCTCTTTTCACCAATACAAATTGAGAATGCTAATCGTTCTAGTGGTTTGTTCGCCATCAAAGATTATCGGGATGCAGTTAACCAAGATGATTTCAACAAGGCAGTGCGCAAGGTTGCAGAATCGAAGAAATTAGAGGGGAAGCTGGAATACCAAAAGCTGTAGAGGAAGGCGGTCTGTTTCTTGCGTTGGCGCCCCGGCATACCGTTGAGCATGACCTCGACTTTGTACAACACCATCATATGGAATTTGTGGATTCTGGCCACACAGCAAAGACCTCCAAGTAATACAGTTCTAGTGCAAATCCGATACCATCATGTGGAATTTGTGGATTCTGGCCACACAGCAAAGACCTCCAAACAATTCAGTCTCTAGTTCACATCCGATGTCCTTTACACAGGAGCTCAACCCCCACCTCCTCCCTAACTTCCTTACGGGGACATCATCCTGTGCCATAGCAAGTTAGCAACGCGCTCACTGACCAACTGCTCTCAGGTAATAAATCCCTAACCCTTGCAGAGCACACCTGTCAATGAATCCCTAAGCAATGCTCACTGTCTCGAACCAAAGATCGCTAGCGCGAACTTGCGTTCCGCAATTGAGCAGAGGGCTGCCATTATGTTGTAGTTCAAGGCAGAGAGTAGATCTGCTCTAGCTATTTGAAGCGGAGCTTGTGTGTGATCAGTACAGTACACGTGGGGAGGGCTTTCAGGATCGCCCGCGGTAGCGAAAACACTGCTGTAAAGGTGACAGACATCATTGCCCGACAGCTCGTTACTCCTGCTGGCAAAGCAGAAGAATCATCGAGGAGGTTGATAGATAGATCTAAGTACAAGTACAGTAAGTAGGCTTGAGACGATTTGCATACGCGAAGGTCAGGTGACATATACACGCGAGCAGAAAGGACCGAATTGTCACATTGGCAATCTTGAATTTCTGTGTTGATTGATTTTCCTCTAATGATACTTTTGTTTCGACGCTATAACAGCATTTCATTTGTTACAGCGATTTTATTTAAGCGATCCGAACGCAATCGGCCCGCTACGCGCTCTACCATTTTGGCTCCAAGCTTATACCGATAGTCGAAAGGGTTATAGCGAGCTCGACGATAATCGATCGACCTATAACACCAACTGCGAGAACGCAGTTGTTTTTGGAAAAGAGGGGTAATGTTAGGGTGCTGTTCAGGGTCAAATTGGGTTAAAGTTTCCCATCACGTGAGTCCTGGCCAAGCAAGCTTTACTGTACTGTACACAGTCTATCGGTTAAGTATTATTCCTGGTCAAACAGGGATAATTTCACCTTAGCCCAATCAAGTAATAACCCAACTTCCGGTAAGCTTTCACGAAATACGACAAAATTACAATATGAGAGATACGGGCAAAATTTTCACACAACACAACGCAATACAACGCAAAGCAACGCAATGGCTTCAGCTTCTACTTCAGCTTCTACTTCAGTTTCTAAATGTTTAAAAGCTTCTGATTTAACTCGAGGTCAGCGACGTGATATTAGCTTGCTTTATTCAATCGGTGTCAAGCTGTTATTGACGCCGAAGATGGATGTAAAGAATATTAAAAAAATTTACATTGTAATCTGAAAGCAGTTCTCAAACTTCGTATTTTTCGTAATTTGAATACGTATACCTTGTAAAAGTTAATTTTATTATTGCATGGAATACTACTCAGTTAGGTCAAGTTTTGTCTCCACACCCCCACTGTTTTTAACCAGGAATAATACTTAACCGATAGACTGTGTACTACCATTGAAATTAAGGTTTTGATATGTCACGTGTGTTTTGGCGTCCAAAGCCCCGCTACCACCATTGTACAGCACATGTTCACTCCGACCCTAGCCGTGACACAAACCACCAGTACAAATCACTAGCGACCTATCTAGATTCCCAAACCCAACAGTCGCCATCATGACATCTTTGAAAGGCCCCGGAGAAGCTCAGCAGCACGACGGCAGCGCTCTACGCATCGGCATCGTCCACGCGCGCTGGAACACGAGTACGTAGCAGCAACCCCGCCATGTATGGCCGGCGGCACATGCACCACAGACTAACCGCATGGCCACACACAGCTATCATCGAGCCGCTTCTCGCCGGAACGAAGGCCAAACTGCTGGCATCCGGGGTCAAGGAGTCGAACATCGTCGTGCAATCCGTGCCCGGGTCGTGGGAGCTGCCAATCGCGTGTTCGAAGTACGTCCGGACTCCTTACCCCTCCCAGACGCGCCGGAACGAAGAGGCCGGCGCGCAAGGGAAAGGAAAGGAAAAGCTCTAACTGGAACCGTGAAAGACTCTTCTCCGCCTCGCAGATCCAAAGCACCTCCTCCTCCTCACTCGGCGCCGGCGACCTCCTCGGCGCCAGCACCACCGACCTGACCTCCCTCGCCCTCGACCCCAAAGGCCAATCGACCGCGTCCTCCGGCCCCTTCGACGCCATCGTCGCCATCGGCGTCCTGATCAAGGGCGAGACGATGCACTTTGAATACATCGCCGAGTCCGTCTCCCACGGCCTGATGCGCGTCCAGCTCGACACCGGCGTCCCGTTGATCTTCGGCCTGTTGACGGTGCTCGACGAGGAGCAAGCGAAGGCCAGGGCGGGCGTGACGAGTGGCAGCCACAACCATGGTGAGGATTGGGGGCTGGCGGCGGTGGAGCTGGGCGTGAAGAGGAGAGAATGGGCTGCGGGCAAGATGAACTGATCTGCGCGTGTTTTGCTTGCTTCTGGAGTCATGGGAAACTCGCGGGCTACGGGTAGATGGATACTGTGATTTCAGCAATGGGTCTGTACACTTGAACACTTTCCAGAAAACTTGGTCGGCCTCTCGCATCACGGTCTGGTAAATCAAAACTTTGGTTCTCTTCGGAATTTAGTATAGCGTGCTGACTTGAGAACGGAAATTTTGTTCCGACAGGACGGCGATTGAACGACAGGGTTGTAGACGTGTCTCAAATTATATATTACTACAAATCCAGGAAAAGTTCATGCTCCCGGGCTTGTATACAATTAACCGTATCGATCCAAACCAGATCCGATATCTCTCAACGCCATTGACCATGCAATATGTGACATGAGATTTTGGTTCAGTTCTATCCAAAAACTGTCCGCAATACTTACAGCGCGTAATTCGGGATAACGGGGGTGTCCTCCTTGCCCTTCTTCGTTCGCCAGAGCGACTTATTCTTCTCCCGCTTCTTCTTCATCTCCTCCCACCCCTCATCTTCATCGTCATCCGATACATTGCCGGTCTTCTTCACTGCGTTGATGGTGGCGGCGTCCTTGTCTTCCCACCCGTTAAAAGTGTTTGACAACCCGGATGGCCCCTTGGGATGTTGTTGCGCCTGTGGAAGGACTTGAGAAACCGGTCTGTATCGACCGGGCAAGCCGATATTGCTTCGCTCAGACGGTGCGATGGAGGCCGCATAGGCGCCTTGGGAGGGTGAGTTTTGACTTCCTCCGTTACTTCTCCAAGGAGGGGCATTCAAATCCATCATAGTCATAGTCCTTTGGTGAGACGCACCTGGGAGATGGACGCTTCTCGGACGGATTTGTTGAGCACTACCAGGGCGAGGAATCTCGCCACGCTGGAGCATTTGGTTTGGTGGGTTTGGTGGTGCCTGCCCGCCAGAAGTCATCATCTGCATGAATTGCATCTGCATCGTCATGAACTGCTGCATCTGCTGAGACATCTGGATCTGGGCCTGGTCTCCTGGTGTCAGCATCATGGGTGGCATGGGGCCCATGGGGCCCATAGGGCCTTGTCCCATGCCACTGTACATGCCACTTGCGGGCGGTTGCATACCCATGCCGAGCCCCATAGCCGCTGGTCCCATACCGTTGTACATGCCGCCGCCTGGAGGCGGTTGCATACCCATCATAGGGTTGAATCCACCGCCATGAGAAGCACCGAAGCCTCCTTGATGATTCGGGCTTCCACGTCTCATAGCCCGAGACCTCTCCTCCGTCGCTATGACACCCACCAGACCTCCGGGAGGAAGACCTCTCGGGGGCTCTCCGATCACAGAACCAGATCCACCACCGAAGCTCAAAGATTCTCGATGCATTGGGTTTACCAGACCCGCACCAACATATGGATCTTGTGGCAAATGCCTCGCAAACACCGGAAGGCGGCCATCTGTACCACTAACAACCCCGCCCGCGGCCGATCGAAGGTTTGGATTTGACCCCATGCTTCGCATTGGCTGTTTTCCCTTACTTGGAAAACCGTGTGCCTGTAAGATTGCCAAAGGTACCTCCTCATCCTCTTCCTCGCTTCCATCTGCAGGTTCAGGGGTCACCAAATTCGGGGTGCTCTGTGTAGCGAAAACACTTGGACGAGCCGGTGGCAATACTTCGCCGGTAACTTTCATCATTTGCTGTCGGTACACCGACATGTGAGCTTCTTGCTTGCGGCGTTGCTTAACCAGTCTTTTGTTCTTTTCGGCGTCATCCTCGTCGTCTTCATAAGGCTCATCGTCCTCGTCCTCATCGTCCTTCGATATTCCACCGAAGCTTCTCAAACCCTCCTGGTCCCGCTTGTAGCGTTCGAACTGGGCCGGTGTCATGATTTTGTTTTGCGGCGCAGCAACCGACTCTGTCAACGGAGGCGACGATCTCTCATTGAAACGCTGAGCAAGATCTGCTGATGCAACAATATTTACGTCAAATAAGTTGTCCTCGGAAGCCCTCTTCATGCTTTTTTTTGCTTTCGGAGTCGTGTCGGATCCTGTACCCCAGCTTGCAAGTGTGGTATCGTCCACCTTGTACGACATGGTTGGGGGTGTGGCCCAAGTTTCGCGAATCCTGGAATCAGGACCGTTGTCGTCCATGCGCCGGCTTGCACCCGTGGACTCTCGCAGAAGCCTAGCGTCTTCGTCGACAGCATCGCCATACTCAAACGTAGACTGTCGTTTGGGTTCCATGAGTGCACTACTTCGTCGTAGTCCACCGTTGGTGGGTCTTTGTGGCCTGGCCTGGGATGGAAGATTATCGTTCGCCCGAAGTGTGATGTGCTGTGGAACAGGTGGCGGTGTGTTACGTATAGTAGAAAAAAGGCTCGCGTCGTGCATTAAATTATCATGGGAGTGTTGAGTGCTCCATGAGTACGGGGACGGCTCGACCACCTGTTGTGTATCTATGCTGAGAGGAGAGGGTTGTTTAAAGCGACTTGCTATCAGTGAACGGCTAGCAGGCGCAGGCCCCACAGGCATTGATTCCTAATTGCAAAAATCAGTATCTTCGAAAGTTGATTCTGAACAGATCATCTTACAGGGCTCCTTGTTATGGCTCTGTTTGTTTCGGCGTCCAACACAGTGCTCCTTCGCTTGCTAAAACCACTAAACATATCGGAAAAATCTCCACCCATGCTCAGCCCGAGATCTTTGTCCTCTAACTTTGGCGGTGTAGCTGTGCTTGCATAGCTTGATGCTGTCACAGCTCTGTCTCTGCCGGATGACTTGATTTCTTCCGTTTGTGGAGAGTCAGGCGGAGTGACTTTTGAGCCCGGAGGCGGTGGGGTCGCCTTGCTGTGCCGTCCCCAAGATAGGGTGCGGCCTGCACTTTTTTAAGGAAAAGGTCGGAGCAGTTTTAGGGACCGGCGGTACAGGAATGTCATTAAATGGCTTGTCGTGAGGTGATTTCCAGTCCTCACGTCTGGAGATATCCGTTGACGATGGTGCTGTAGAAACTGCACTCAAGCGAGATGAATTATCGGTCGTGGAAATTGTGTTCGTATTGGAAGCGGCACTACCACTTCAGAACAGTCAGAGATTGCAAAATTCAACCATTGCCTGACCAGTGGATCTGGAACTGGATGCTTACCGGTTGTAGATGGTCTCGAACATGGTGTCGTCGTCTGATAGAACCGGAGTTTTTGGCTTGATTAGAGGGGCTGTGATGGCCTGCCCAAGTTTGCTTCCTCCGTCAAATGATTTAATATTGCTGTCCTCCCGCTCAAATACCTTGAATGAGGGTTCCGCTACTGCTCCCTCGACATGCTCAAGTGCGTTCGCGGTGGATTTTCGCCGCCCAAACCCTCTGGGAAACTTCGGCATGTAGTATGGGTTACTTTCGAGAACGATCAAAAATCGTTCTCGACCTCATGCGACAAAGCAGGTCGTCCACTGGTCGGGCTGGGAAGTGTAGCGGATAGATGTAATGTCAAATGCAATTATATCTGCCGGATTCCAAGACGCCTTGGGATGAGCCAAGCCTATGTGGCAGGAAGATGTGCGTATTATTGATTTTCGGCGAAGGCGTGGAAGAAGAGAAAGGTCTTCTGCCGGAGATCCTGGAGGTTGGGATTAGCATAGATTCCAGGACTCCTGCAGGTATCCGACGTCTGGGTCCGATGGACTGGCGAGGGTCTCCAACAGCATATGGCTATTATGCAGGACGATAATCTCTCTTGGAGGCGATTCATTCCCGGGTCGGGGTTGGGCTGGAAATCGTGTTGAGATGCATAGTGAAGGCATGGATTGACGATGAACATCCATGCCCCAAAAGCAGCGATAGATCGTTGCCGAGACTTCACGAAGATGTCATTCCTACGAGGGCAGGTCGACGAGGATGGAGAGGCGGTTCGCATCGAGAGACCGCGGCCTTGTTGATGTGCCGGGCAGCATATGCTCGATCCTGGGCCGGGAATGAATCCAGGCCACAAGAGGCAACACAACGACGACGACGATAACGTGCTGGAGGAAGACACTCACCAGAGACGCAGTCGATGAGCCAGAAACAAACGAGCGATGGCGACGGCGAAGGCGATGGCGGTGGCGGTCAAAAGCAGTGGAAGGGAGGCAAACTCCTCACGTCGCCGGTGATGGGAGGGGGAGGTGTGTAAGGTTGAGGTCGGACTTTTGAGGAGTTGAGCGGCGACGGCAGAGGCAGCCCAGCCCAGCCGGTCCGCGCACCGTCCCTGAGCTAAGCGGACCCGCTTGCATGTTTCGATGTTTCGATTCGTCGACGGCCAAGAGCCCACTTCCGACGAAGATTGTTCTTGTTGTTGTTATGGTTGAGGTGGTGGTGGTGGTGGTTATCGCTGTTACTGTACTGTAGGTACTGTACTGTACCATTGCTGCTGCACAGCGAAAGGCCCGTGGAGATCCTGGCACCGCGCTCTCGTTCTGTTCGGCGACAGAGAGGACACGCGTTTCCACGGGGTGGGGGGTCTAGGAAACTGTACTGTACTTACTGTACTTGCTGTATGGACTGTATGGACTGTTTGAATTGTACGTACTGTGTGTGCTGTGTTGTATGTACTTACTCACTGTGCATAGGAACAAGACGCCCTTTTGACTCCGAGTCCGAGCAGCACAGGAGAAAGAAGTCCGTCCTCCTCTTGGTGTCCCCCCTGGCTGACCCGATTGCCTGTCGTGCACAGTGACTTTTCTCAGAACTCAGACGACTCCTAATCTACATTCATACTGTACTGTACGTACATACACAGTACAGTACTATGTAGTGTTCAGTACTTACAGTGGACATGATGAAAGCATGCTGGGCCTCCAAACTCTATGCCGCTGCAGAAACGGGAATAAGCTTCAATTCAACAAGCCACCCTGGCCTATCTGTTTACGTTAAGCATCACGTCTGATGGACGGGAGTATAGTCTGTACTGTACTGTGTACATCTGTACCTACCTACGTGACTTGCCTCCACGCCGGTCTTTGGTACTGTACTGTAACACTCCTCAAGGTATGTCGCTCTTTGCTGCCCTTGACACGTCCGATCGCTAATACCGTAGCGGGCGGGGTTTTTTGTTTTTCAAGGCGCTGCACCGCGGTTTTCGATTGGTCGCGCTACAGTACAAGACCGTACTCTTTTCCTCCTTTTTTTTTTTTCACTTTTTCTTTTCGATCGCAATCCTCCTCGGCTTTGTCAGTATCGCGCTGTGGAGGCCGATCGCGATCGTTGGTGTATCATCGTACGAGAAAGGAAGGCTCGGAGTCGCCGGTAAGGCATATCTCGTCGAAAACGCTTGGTATCGATAGCTCGATTTTGGCTTTCGAAACGCTTGATAAGTGCAACGAAGCTCATTCTGCCGCCGGGGAACGGGATCCATTGCAGTCGACAGAGCTGAGCTTGAGTACCAAGTGTGACGACCGCGAGCCATGGGATCGAGGCGTTCACTCACGTGTCGAGGGATCTCTACCTGGCCGTCCGAAGAGCCTCGAAGTTAACATGGAGATATCAAAATAGAGACGCTCAGAAGTCGAAAGTCGGACTATCGAGCTAGTTTTCAAAATGTGTAATGCTATTACCTAAAGCTAAACAGAAACAAGTACGCAGATACAACATGCTTTAATCAAAGGAGCTGTAACGGCGGGGGGTGAGGAGCGGGCCGATCATGCCGCATCTTAAAGCTCTTCCACGAACGGAACGAAGAACGGTTTCTTCCCACCAACGATGCAAAAGAAGTACCTCGGAACGGTGACGAGGGTGCACCTATTTGGGGATGACCCGTACCCGTACTATGGTATATGTGTATACAGTACAGGGTCCGACAAGGGTGCGCCAAGGGTTCGTGGCGTGGGTGCATATCGTGACACGAAGCACCACCTATGTATGTGCCTATGTACCTATGTACAGTATAGTCCAGGTATGGAGTCTTGCCCGGGGAGAATGGAAAATGGAACATGGAAAACGGAAAATCGTCGTCGCCGACGACCTCGCGCCCGGGGCTCGGCAGTGTGGATAAGACGGCGATGCCGAAAGAGGAACATCGAGGATTCGGGTGACCAACTTCTTCCTCGTTGATTTCACATAAGAACGAGGGACAGCCTCGGGTTCGCATTGACGGAAAATCATTAAAGACCTTGCGATCTCTGCACTCGTCCCCATCGCACTCACGCCTCAAGTCGCACATCAACCAACGACCAGCAGTCTCGCAATCATGAAAATCACATCGGTCTTCGCGGCGGCAGCCTTGGCTCTCACAGCATCCGCTGATCCCGGCGTGGGAACCTGGACGACAAACGTGATGGCCAAAGCCAAAAAGTTCCTTCAAAGCTGCCCGGCGGGCGGGATGGAATGCAGCTAGTATGTTTCGTCCTCTCGCTGCGTGGGTTTCACCCTGCTGACCCCCGATTTCTCCTCTTTCTAGCGTGACTCAAATCAACCATACGTTTGCTGGGTCCGGTGCTCTAGCTCTATATGTGAATGCCCTTATGAGGATTCGCTGTCGTTGAAGAGAGCACGCTGCAGTAATTTCATCAGCGCGTCTCTTCGAACGAAGTGCCCGACCCTCGTATGGGAGACATAGGTGGGGGGTGGGGGGGGGGGGGGGGACTGACTGAGGCATCAGCAATTGCCACCTTTTGCTTATCACAGTCCAAACTCTAGTGATGTGGCGGGGCTAGCTTGTGTCTCGGGTGCTTACTCATCTCTCCTGTGGAAGCCCCGGGCACTTTCAATAAAGCTTGATGGAGGGAACATGAGAGAGAGTTGTATAACCATTGTACAGTAGGAATAGGACGGGACTGCGTGGCCACATTTCTCACCCCAGGTACTGTACTAGAGATCGAAGAGGGGGAATCGAAAAAGCACAGAGAAAAAATTAGAATGGCGCAAACTGCTTATCAAGTCAAGTTTTGTGATGTGATGTGGTCCGCTAGTAATACCGTCGATCAAATCAAGACTGCGTTGCAGAAAGGTACTTGGGGAGCAGAAATATGTATGTGGCCTCACTGATCGATCCCCTCCCTACTTTCTGCGGCACGACTGTACAGAACTACAGTATGTACAGCAACTCTACAGAGGGCAGTGACGGCACAAGCCAAACCAAGCAATGGGCGACGCGAAGTACAATAGACAGCACTCCGGCCGATGATGAACCACCAATTGCTGGTTCCTCACGCCACCCTCGCGTCTCTCGAAATCCGCACATCCCAACCGTGAAGGAAGACGCACGTCTCTGCTTCCGCCAACAAGGTTTCACGATTGACATACTTTATACGGAGTATGCATAAGCCAAGCTCCACCTCGCCGAAAGCAAGAACAGAGTTCAGCAGACAAGAACGTCGCTGCAGCGAGCCTGACGCCTCTTCCCTGTTCCACCCCTAGCATGTCAGCCTCCTTGATATGCTCAGATGCAGAGAGAGTGCTCTGTACTGTACTGTACTGTACGTAGTAGACGCGTTGACCTGTCACGCCATGCGGGCGCGACCACTTCCGTGCTTGACCGAGATGATGTTGATCTGTCCGTCAATGCATGCTGAGGGTGATGCTCGGCCACACTGCCTGTGCTGTGTGGAAAAAATCCATAGTCTTTTCTTTTGTGCGACATGAGAGCTCCACGATAAAAGTGGAATTACACCTTTCAACGGGGGAAACCGTGGCGGGAAAAATACCATGTAAATATTGCCCCGTTGGTTCGAAAAGAGAGGGGGATCTTCTCGAGCGTGCACAGACAGACAGACGTCATGATCCAAAACATGTCGGCCGTACACGATATTAAATAATGGTCGTGGTTCGGTGCGAGATTTAAACGTCTTTTCGGATGTGGTTGATGTGGGCTACTATGGCTGATGGCATTATCTTGATCTGGTACAGGTAGAGTCTAAGATCGTCAAAGCTCTGGTCGTCCTTAAACTCCCGAGGATGTTGTTGATTCCAACTCGACGTACGCTTCCAGACGAGGGTTGCTCTTCATCACAAAGGAATGGCCTCGAGAGTCACGTTCCCAGAGGTAAGCTGCCATCCTGCTATTCTCCCATGTGACAGTTGATCTACGACCTCGGATGTGTGCGTCTATTCATCGAATTGGAAAGATGTATGGACACGTGACAAGAATTGGAATTGCTTCAATGGTATCTAATAAAAAAAGGGGAGGGGGGGTGGTTAACACCAACCCAACGTAACAGACGACCGATCTGAACCTCAGAGGTCTGGTCGTTCCTGCGTCATGTACATGGATCATTAAAATGTACAGTTGTATCCTCTACAATGCAGCCCATTACACATCGTGTTTGCATCTCGTACCTGCCTTCTCAATCTGCCTGCTGTTGCATGTGCGTGGGCAAGTTCCACGACGCATAATCTTGATGTACAAAGGCGCGATCGACGGTTGGGACTGATTCCAGAACATATCTATGAATAAGGGTCAGCATTACGTAGAATTCGGTCGTACATCAATACATAAAATTGCATGTCAAGGACCACGGGATGACAAGACCCCGAACAATGTCACAAGGCTGGGAATACTGACTGCAATGACTCGCCCAAATCATGACTGTCTCTCAGATTCATGTTCTCGTCAAGAACAATGTCAACCTCGACGTTGAGTTTGTCTCCGGCGTGGTATGCTTGAAGACCTTGGATCTGTTTGATAGTCTTCGCGAAGCGCATCGTAAGGTAAAGAAGGACGTTTCGCTCGTCAGCCGTTGCCGCTGCTCCCGAGAGGTTTCGAATGTGGCCAGCGGAGGTTCCTGCCCAGTTGAAAATGACATAGAGTGACAGGACCAGACCTCCGAGGGCATCCATCCACCAGAGCTTGGCGTAGAAACCAACTGTTTTACGATCAGCGAGGTTAAATACCTTATTACACAAATTCGCGTACCAAGAGGAAATATGATGCTGAAAATATTGAAGACAATGTCCGTCATAGCATCCTGGGCCAAGGCCTGCACGCTGGAGTTCTTGATCAAGCGGCAATATAGCCAGCAAAATAGTTTGATGACCACCGTGCTAGACATGATGATAATCGCCGGAAGAGTGAGCTGTATGATTGAGTGTTCTCCAGAGTTGAGTCGAGTCAAACATTCAAGTGCCACCTGGAAGAAGGAAGTTATCATGATGATTGAGAACACCAGAACGCCGATAGGTTCCAATCGTCTCCTGCCAACCGGATACTGGTCCACATGTCAGCTCCTGGGAGTATGGCAGAGATTTAACTCCTTGATCTGAAAGAGAATACTGACTTGATAATGATCTAGCGTTTCAATCATCCTTGTAGTTGTCCACACAATCGCAGTACTCAGGAAGTCGAGAGCAGCATCAACCAGGGAAGCGAGCACCGAAAGAGAAGACGTGAGGACTATGACAGCAATCTTTCCAGCAAGCAAGACCGCGTTGGCCACCAAGTTGATGTAGATAGCGATCTGGACGATTCGATCACCACTCTCAACACTATCGTCTTCCATTCCGGGAATTTCTGGCCTCGGCCCAACCCACTCGCCATCTTCGTCGTCCTGTCGATGGAGAAGAGGCGAAAGCTCACTCGGAACTCTGTAAAGCCCCCGAGGTGTTCTTTTAACCTTCCTGGATAATGTGCCATATGCAACGGGATCATCACCGTCGGGTGATGGCGGCTCCTCCGAGATGGTCGGGGGAACCTCGACGTCTCGCAGCGTTGCAGTGCTTTGATGCCCACTGCTTGGCGTATCGTTGTATTCGTTGAGTAAATCGTGAGGGAGGGAGGAATCTAAAAGACGGTCGATATAGATGTATTGCTGCAGTAAGCTATTGGTTCGTTCGTAGTACTCGCGTCTAGAGTATCTATGATCAGCACAGTCCCACAATACGCTCCACGCCGCTTACATTGGCTTGCGCATTTGCTTCAACTCGTCTTCTGTTTTCCAGTATTTCTCTGCCACCATGTTAGATTCCAAACTCTTGGTAGAAAGCAAAGTGCGCCGTCCACCCTCATGCAGAGGGTCAACATTCTGCTTGGTTCCTTACCCCATTTGTAGCGTGGGTTCGAATTCCCAATCAACCTCTGACTGCGTATCTGGGGCCCGTTCAGGATCTGACTCAATCGTCGCTCGTCAATGCTCATGAAATCATCGCTATCGTCGAATTCCCTCGAGTGTCTTTCCCCGGCTTCCTCGTCCGCCGCCGCATCTCTGGCTCGAAACACCGAAGAGGGTCTGCGATGTGCCATTGTCGCCAAAGATTGACTGGAGATCGATCTAATCAAGCTGACCAGAGTTCCATGCCCATGTGTAGCCATTGGGCTCGCTCCATCTTCATTGCCCAGAGGTAAGTAGCCTCGTGGACGAAAATTCTTTGCATGTCGGGATGGAGAGGGCGCGTCTTCCTCTGACATGGTGAATTTGGATAGGTATGACGGGAATGAAGAGGATCCTTTTCCGCAGACTCCAGAAAGTTAATAGTATGAAGGAAGAGGATGTGATTTCGGGTGATAGCGTTTTGTAGATATGCCAAGTCAATTGCGCATAGCGGGCATGGCCTTTCTAACGTCTGGGGAGAATCCCGCCCACCTGCTTCCTGGCAGGAACCACTTACTGTATGTTGACTCCCATTGTGATGTACTCCGTGCAGATCTCTAGATCTTTCAGAATCATGCTTTGCTGATGTTTCGCTGGCTCTTGCTTCTACAACTGCAATGTTGAGTCTGTCAAATCACACTGCAGCAAATCTCTGAGATCGAGGGTTCTTAGGTGAGCATATAAATTTGCGAAGTTTAGAGCCTATGTAGAGAATTCGTAGGATAGTTGTTGAGCCACGTTGGCAATGCTCAAGGGGAGCAAAGGTTTTCATATGACTCTCTCCTGCGGCAGAGGGTTGTAGAGATAGACCCGGAGATTAGAGCCAAAGAGCCGAATCTGAACTAGTCAACTGGCGGCACTCTCAAAGAGACTGTGCGAGATGTACAATCGTTGAGAAGATGCAGAGGACTTCAACAACATGAAAGCTGAAAATGAACCGAAGATACGTTACCCCGATGATTCAATGAGATAAATAGCGTATTTAAGATATATGCCTTGCTAAGAGACGCGACTCGACGGCTCCTGTTTGCTTGCCATCAACTGAAATGTATAAATAGCTGCAACGGCGGCGATCATATAGCTTCTTCACTTAACATGTTTTCGTACGTCTCAAAGGATACTAGAACTGCATTGCAGGCTTGCTATCCGCCATACGAGAATCACAATCGTCATCATGATCATAATCATCATCACCATAGGCATTGCTCAGAGTAAACATTAGAGTCAAATTATTGTAAGACCGGGTATCTGACCATTTAACTGCCCCCCCCCCCCCCCCCCAGAAACGCCAGCCCATGACGAGAGAAATCAATGAATGTGTACCTCAATGTTATCCATGTCTTCTAGATCAAGCTCCTTAACCGTTGTTTCCGGAGTAAGCTCGTCTCCGTCCAGGCGAAGTGTCAGCCCCCGATGGTCAGGAACTCCCTTGTCCCGTCGAAAGGCTTGGATCATCTTCTGAACGGTTGTATGCGGCTTCACAACAAGCTTGTATTCCATGTCTCTGGACTTCATAACAAGCTTGGTCTTCTTGACCGGCGCCTCTGCTGGTGGTTCTTCATCGCCAGCCTCGATCCGCTCCTTTCGTAACTTTTCTTCTTGTCGTTGCTTCCAGATACTGAACACTTCAGGTGTCCAAGCTTCAAGGATAATCCCGTGGTCTCCATCCTCGTCTAAACCATCTAATGATCCCTTACCTTTTGCATCGATCAATGATCTGCATGTGTTGAAATCAAACACCTTGTTTCCATTGCAAGTCAGGAATATTTCGTCCCGGAGTTTTTGAGTCATAGGTTGTCCATCAAACCGCTGTCGGTCACACCAGGAAGACTTCACAAGTTTCAGCTGTTGCGACAACTTCCTCTTGACCCTCAATGGAGTTGAGTTTTCGATCTTTGAAGTGATCAGTACATCAATGATCGTATCCTCATCTTGATTTGTGCCATCTCCATCGAACACATCATCAAAGTCACCGCCATGATTTTGTCCTCTGGAAAACGTGGTTTGCCTGGCTTTCTTTAAAGCCTCTAGCCTCGCCCGTTCTCGTGCTGCTGCCACCAGCTCGGGAAACTCCTCGTCGGACTCCAGAGCATCGTCCTCGACAATCAGAGGCGGAGCCGGACCTGTTCTGGCACTGGAAGTAGGATCGTCCTCGTCGTCCTGGTCTATCGGATGTGTAGTCGGTTGTCCGGCTGAGGAGGATTTAGCAGAGTCCTTGTCACTTTCACTTCCACTATCACTCAGAGAAAGATATCCTTTGCCTTTCGCCGGTACTTCCTTCTCCGAAACATGAGTTTGGCGCAACTCGTTATTGTACCTGGCCGAGAGCGAAGTCGGAGAGCCTTGATTTGTGTTTTTGACAGGTCTACTGGAGTACAATCAGAAGCAGCCCCAGCACACAAGAGAAGTTAGACTTACTTCGAATCAGGCTTTTTCTTGACATCCTCCTTTGTGAATTTTTCGTCCGAGGACTCGGTGTTGTCTTGCGACGACACGCGCCTCCTCTTCTCCCCAGGCGAATTCAACGTAGCCTCTGCGCTCGCGGACGACCTCTTCCTCTCGCGCTTAACCAGTTTCTTCTGTTGCCTGCGCTTTTGCTCTGCGGCGGTCACACGGTACAAGTCCTTCGCGCGGCTGAAGAATTCGACCTCGTCATCCTCGCGCGCAGGAGCGGCTTTCACTGTGATTTTTTTGCTGAAAAGTGATTTCTTCACCGGCTTGGCTGGTACTACCTCCTCGGCAGACATATCGCCAAAGTCGTCGTCATCCATTGCGCTGGTAATTTGGAGGCAGTCGAGCAAGATTTGAGAGTGTCGTGAGAGGGTGATGGTGGGACGAGTACGACGCGAAAGCCGGTGATCAGGCTCCGAGGACGCTAGTGATGCTCAACCTCGAAAGCAACAAAACTCGAAACCTGCAGTTGAAATAAAGGTCGGAACGCATAGAACTCTTCGTGTCTCTCTACCGGCAGCTTTGGAGAATTGGTTCGAAGCCGAACAACTGCAATCATTGTCTCGCCGACGGCTCCGACAGTCCTGTCCCAACTACAACCCCGCCTCATCGAATCTGCGAGAAACCACAATCCAAGATGGAGAATGGCATCGTGCAAGGCGAAGGCAAGGATCCTTCTGGATTCCTCAGCGAAATCATTGGAAGCTCAGTTACGGTCAAGCTGAACAGTGGGGTTGTCTACAAAGGCTAGTTCTGGAGCCCCTTTGAATGTACCATGTCTAATGCCTGTGTTAGGAGAGTTGCAGAGTATCGATGGTTACATGAACCTTGCCCTAGAGAAATGCGAGGAACATGTTGATGGCGTGAAGAAAAGAAGTTACGGGGATGCATTCGTGCGCGGGAATAATGGTAGGCTCTCCTGTCGTATGGAAGTGCAATCTGCTGATGACGTGCGCTGTAGTAATGTACATCTCTGCAGATTGAGAAAGGAAATCCTAAATGGCCGACAAGACACATGTGGTTCGAGAAAAGCACAGGTCGGGAGTCAAGGAGTCATCTGGCCATGGAGGCGTTGGAAATTTGTCAAAAAATGATGCCAGGGATGGCACCAGCAGCACTATGGCAAGAAGGGCCAGCTTTGAAGCAAGAGGATATCGCTTTTCTACCGTGGAAGTCTATGCATGTTTGGAAATGGGCTATCTGCGCCACTTCATACTCGAGACGTCCATGCAAGAAAAGTAGTGCCATGCAGTGCTATTTGCCCATGCTCGTTCGTCTCGCCGTGTCCCCTCAAAGCATCCAAAACTTCTCGCCGGTACTCTTCTCTTCTCTCTTGAGTCAAGTTGGCAATTTGAGAGAGGGTGCTGAATCTAGCCCATATGGCTTCGGCACTGAGCCAGACTTTCCCTGTTCGAAGTCAGTTGCAAATTTCGATTAAGATGCGACGCAAGATATAACTACGAAATTGAGGAGATATTTTGGAAAGGCAACTTACATTTGATAGATTCCTCTCCTAGCGGCAACGAAAAGGACGGAAAGCTGTGGGTAAAGGTGTCCTTCAATGTCTGCAAAGGCGTAGACTCAGACTGTTGCTCAAACACTTGCTTCCACTCCATATCTCTAAATCTCGCATGCCCATCGCCTAGTTGCGCAATGATATCCTTCATCTTCTGCTCCCACTTAGTAGTAGCATCCCAATCATTTGGGGCATTGTCTGGAAAGTCAGCTTCTGTCCTGGAACCTCTTCTCGGGTGTAAGCTCACAGTCCTCGATGTTCCAGATCAACCCAAACTTAGCGCCCGGTCTCAAGACTCGATGGATCTCCTTCAAAGAATGCTCGGTAGCAAACCAGTGAAAGGCCTGGTTATGACATGGTCAATAGATCTCCTCAAAATCACACAAAGGGAGAAATTACCTGCGCTGCAACTAATGCATCTCCCCACCCTTCCTCAACAGGCATATTTCCTGCATTTCCATCCGCAACTTGGACTCTATCCCCGAGCTCTTTCATAACTAGAACATTTCTCATACCCTCATGAGGCTCAACAGCCATGATCTCGAATTTCTCCTCCCGAGCGGCTAGCACCTCAGTAAATTTCCCTGTTCCGCATGCCAGGTCGATAACCCTCGCATCTTCTTGACCAGCGACTCCGAGGTGTGTAAGGAGCCTGTTAACCGACTCGGGTGGATAAGAGGGCCGGTTTTGGTCATATGCGGAGGCATTCTGGAAACCAGTCGCTGCTCGAGTGTCGAGTGCGAAAGATGCTGCCATTTTGAAGATGTGTGATTGCAAGTTCGGTTTTCAAAGTGTCGGAGGTTACAGAGAAGTTTGCTAAATGGAATGCCTCTCTGTGAATGTCCGCGACTCCACGGAGCTTGGTTACGATTGTTTACGTGATCTTGCTCTCTTAGTGTTGACAGTAGCTCGGGACTCGGGAGCTAACTATTCAGTCTAAAAAGCACGCCAAAACAAGAGCCAAGATTTTATGTCTCGAGATGATTGAAAATGGGACAACATTCAGGTTGGAGGAGGCAATTTCTGTTCGCGATTACTTTACGACAATCTATTGATTCCTTAAAATTTACTAGTACGGGATACCATTGGTCATAAGCTGGAACTGATCGTAGACTAGATTTAAACATGTTAGCAAAGATGGCTTGCGGTGTTGGACAGGTTGACTTGCCTCCAGTCGAGTAACTAGAATAGCTCTTCTTAATCAGACCTTTCATGAAATCAGCAGCCTCCCTTTCGCCCTTCTCCCTTCTCCAACACAAATCTGTCCTTGAAATTTTGAATCGTCTCTGGCTTAAAGCATGGTAACCCGGAGTCCATCATGAGAAGGACAAGCTGAGACAGCTTTTCGGCATATGGTCGAGAAGCCAAGAAAGCCTTAATGGTAAGCTCCTCAAACCATGTGAAGGCCTGGTGATCCGTACGCCCACCCATCACAGCCATCATCTCAGAGGTAAGCTTGAATGGTGCTCTCTCAAATTTGACGCCGCCGGGTGCAATATCGAAGCAAAAACCAAAGTCAATGTGAAGAATGTGTCCTTCGTCGTCAATCATGATGTTTCCATTATGGCGATCCTTGAATTGAAGAAGAAATGAGATCAGTGAGTAAGCAGCCATACTCTTGACGAAGTTGCTTCTTGCTTGTTGGAAGCGTAGCGAGTCTTCATTACCGTACTTCGAAACAAAGTAGTCGTAAAGCCCATTGACGGCTTCTCGTCCAACCATGTCACGTGAAATGGAATTTGGTAAGACATCGATCACACCGCAGCCCGGAGCAGTCGCAGTGACTCGGTACGGGAATACGTAGACATCTAGTCCAACATTGTGGAAGATACCTCGAAAGGTTGCAATCATCTGAAGGGCCAAAACATCTTGACGACAATCGTCTCCGACCTTGAAGATCGCAGACTGCCAGACCTCGATAGTGTTTTCGCGAGGCACGATTTCCGTCTTGTTAGTCTCTTCCAACATATCATCGGTATCCTCCATATCTCCCCTGTTTTTCTTAATCCGGAATGTTGCCATATAGGGAGCCTTGGCATGACTTTGAAGTGGCTTGCCAGACTTCCGGTCAATA
Source organism: Blumeriella jaapii (assembly GCA_009599575.1). Taxonomy (NCBI): domain Eukaryota; kingdom Fungi; phylum Ascomycota; class Leotiomycetes; order Helotiales; family Drepanopezizaceae; genus Blumeriella; species Blumeriella jaapii. Next base: position 1,134,333 of record VWND01000076.1, on the reverse strand, counting down.
CCGATCACAACACCTTCGGGGTTACTCGGTAGGTACACTCCGACCTCGACCTTGATCTTTCGAAGCTCTTCCTCGATCTTCTGCTTCTTCTCTGGCTTTGGTGCCTTAATGAAGGGCTTGAGTTTTCCAGAGATGCTCGTGACTTCGTCGAAGAACGAGAATTCCCGCTCGTAAAATGCTTTGTCAGTTCCAGAGAATCCGCTTATCATGCGTTCCATGACCTTGTCAAGGGTGGGCTTCACCACATCAGGCTGTTTCAAAGTTAACAAAAGCTCACTTCAAATAAGTTTTTATACTTACAACTTGGGAGTCCTCATCCTTGTACGCATTTGCCTTCATATTCCAGATAATCTGATGGGCAAAGAGTTGAGAGAACTTTGCAGTCTCGATTATGTATCTCTCCACGTAGCCTAAGCCATCGTAGCGCAAAGCCTGGACAATTTGAGGTACGTAGAAGAAAGTTACATCTACCGAGTGACTCTCCAAAGCTCGCATCGCATACTGAAGTATGAATGGATGGTTCCGGTATACAGGCAAGAAGTAGGTGACTGCGCTGACTGGGTTGACCGATGACCAGTATAGAAGATGCTAGTCAATTTAGCAAACCGCCATATGAGTGAGATACAGAGTGAGTTGTTATACCTTGAGCTGAAAGGAAACGTCACTTGGCAATGCTGGCCCTAACAAAACTTGTACTGCCTCTGGTTCCGAAACTGCTTTATCAGGAAAGTTGAGCAGGAGCCATCTAACCTCTTTGTGAAGTCGGGGCGAAGAGAATCTGGAAAGTAGGTGAATCGCCAGTGACGGACTTTCAGCCCATGCTGTCCTCACAAGTCCAACCAAAACTGCTTCTGTGGGACTCTTCGAGTCATGAATCGACGATTTCGCCTCCCTTGCTTCATTCAATGGATGCAGCCAAACAGTCAGTCTCAGAAGTTCGCTCTCGATCAAAACTTGGAGTAGACCCTCCTTAGATTGGAGTGACTTCGACAGAGGCGATGACTTGTCACCAAGTACCTGAACATTCTTCAGCGCCGTGGACACATCCACTAACAGACGTGCCTCAGCTTTCAGCTGTAGTCTATTGCCGCCAAATGACCAGCAGGGTGGGAACGTGAACCAAGTCAGGGCAGCTGATAGAATCGAGTCCTTCAGCAAGCATCTCGAACTGAGCTCGAGGGCGGTACTATGTCTCAAAACCTTCAGGGCAAATAAGATAATTTGAAGTCTGATCTCCCGAGCGAGAGGGTGGCCAGTAGCGTGCTTCAGCCCATTAAGGGTCGTGCCCAGAAGTCTTACGAATATTTTCTCGATGTTAGGACTACCTAACCGGGTTGCGTTGAAATGGCTCCCCAAAAACTGAAGGAGACGCATGTGAGGTGCAAGCAAGTTGTGTGCAACCTGTTGCCTTTTCAACAACGCGGGTCTGTCACTGGGCGCAAATTCTTCTCTGATGTAAAATGGATCTGGGTGACTTTGGGAGATTAGTAGTGACTCGTATTGATTCTACAGAACACTTACAGGAACGCAGAGTTGAAGATACCCAGACGTTTGTGTACAGTAGCTTCCCATTGCTGAGCGATTTCCATGAGGATGCGAGGCTCCATTCGGGGGTTCTCGTTGATTACACCTAGCCAAAGAGATATGCCTAGCTTTATGGACTGCTTGGTGAAGATGGCAAACGGTATACCCACGAGATGATGCACAATGGTGCACTCATCCTTTTTGGTTCTGCATAGCAATGCGGCGGCTCTTCTCAGAACATCACGAAGCTCGCCGATAGGAATGTATTTGTGTTGCAGAGTACGGGCTTCCAGATGCGCGAGTACTGCACTAGCATCTTCGAAATCCTTGTTCGCTTTCGAAGTGATCGAGTCGCGTCGCTTGTCGATGTGCATGAAATTCAGCCACTCGGCGTCATGATCTGGAAGAGCTTCCGCGTACCGATATTCTTGACGAGTGGTGTATTGGGCAATAAAGTCGGACGCTGTGTTTATATTGCAGTCTCCGTGACGATCTATTGCCCCAAGACGTTGGTCTGTTCCCGGGATGAGCGACCCCATTTCTGTTGCGAAAGACCTGCCTAGAGAAACATGTCCATATGCTCCCTCGTCATCGTACTCCGAGAGATATGTCTGAAGGAGACCTTTGACATCCTGAGGAGCTATATTTATAACCGACATAACCCATATTCTTGCCCGCTTATAGAGGCTGTTCAAAGTCCGGCGGCGAAGGTCAAAATCATCAGACAGTTGTATGGTGACTTTTCCTCGCGTGGAAGTGAAAGAAGATCTCCACTCATACTCGTCTGTCTCAGCCTCTAAGCAGCTGGTCCACATGAGAGAGAGGAGTTCAAGAAGCGCGAATAACGATGATTTGTGGCAGAGGGCGGAAGGTACGTCTCGGATGATTCTATCAGCGCAACTCATTGCAGCGTCTTGGACTCTCTCGATGCGGTAGCAACAGCCACTAAATAATGACGCTAGTTGCTTCGCAACATAAGGAGCCGAGAAAGTCGGATTGCGCCCATTCAAAGATTTTTGCAAGTAGGTATCCATGACAGCATGCATGATGGACTCCATGGTACTACTCATCTCTCCCTTCCTCATACTAGGCTCTAGGAAGTATATCAAAGCTTTGGTGCAATCTCCGGAATCGGCTCGTAATGTCTCGACTAGGTACGCAGCTTGGAGAAATATGACTTTTCGGTAGCTCAGCCCCCTAATATCCGAGGCCTTTGAAGGAAGAAGGCCGGTGAGACGTTTCTTTTGTGTCGTTTCATGCTCCGAGCTCATACCGCGGCGAAGAATGGTATTCAACTCAATGTCACTTTCAATTTGATCGCCCCTCTGCTCGGCCACAAGAGGCTGGGTGTGGATTGCAATAAGCCTCAATTCGTTCAAATACTTCTTGCCCCGTTCAGTGGTGATACTGAAACCGTGAACAACGATGTTGAACCAGGCGTCACGAATCATTGATAACGTCTCCTCACTCAGAGTCTCGTCAGTTGCCAAGTCATTACTTGACATCAGTACTGCAAGAGGCTGTAGCAAAGGGCCAATCTCGTTTGCAGCAACTTCAACGTCGGCTTCTCGGGAGTTTTGAGCTTGATGTACATCTCCCAGGCTGATGATGGACTCAAGTAGATGTTCGAGATAGATGTCGTAAAGTGGCGATTCCTTTTTGAGATTTGCTGAGAGATAATTCCGTCCTCTCGTAACCTGGACTATTAGCTCGGGAATAAGACGGGAATTTTCCTGACTCACGGCACTTATAATGGCATCATTGTTTGACATGATGGCTTCGTGACTGATCCTGGAGTACAGCTTGAGCATAGATCGGAACTCTAGCTGACCTCCCTTCAGAGCCAAGGTTGTCGTTTCCGTGATTATGGTCGCATCGACAAATCTACTGATTTTGTCAATCTTCTGTAGAAGCATAGACTGGGCTAGGGCTGTAATCTTTGAGTCGTTGCAGCGGCCAGCAACACCACAGATTGCTTGTACCACATTGGCATACACTCCTGAAGTATCTTCGTCTCCACCAAGGACCAGGGATATCGAACTACCGGTGGAATGCTTTCCGTTGTAAAAGGTTGAGTTTATGCTTGATTCCATGTTCAAATCACCCATGACTCCACCGCCAAGAGCTCTCTCTGTTTTCGCTCCGGAACTGAGGACATTTCCAAGAGAGTAAAGAGTGGTGATGACAGCATCCTGGGAAAGACTCTGCAAGACATATGCGAGGCAAGTTGACGCAACAGTGATGGTCTGTCCTCGAGCACCACCTTGGACGATGAATCGTGGCAGCAGTCGACTCACATTTGCAGCAGAGTCAGGGGATAGTTTAGATATCAAGGCCATGGCTCGAAGAACCACACTAGCGAGCGTCTCATCGGCCATCTGTACCGAATCGGCGAGGGTATCCTCGAGCCAGGTCATTAGAATCTCGGTGTCCGCTGCATCTTCATTAAGCAAGGCACAGTTGAGGTAACTCGTTATGGCCCCTGCCTTGACAGAAAAAGCCAGCCGCTTTTGCCACGCCGATCCAATTCGAAGGTAGTCGGCGCCGTCTTCAAGAAGACTCATCTCATCGGCAGCAATATCAGCCATCGTTTCAATAGTTGCAAAATCCGGTTCACTGCCTTCAGAAGGACTCGATCGCAAAACAGCATTCCCGGACATCAGTAGGTCCAGAACATCTGTACCCCTGAGAACGTCAATATCAGCCACCAGAAGCGATGTTCCCGCAACTAAGAGCCACATGAAGCTTCTTTGGAGAAGCATGGCCCCCAGAGGCCGCCCAACAGCAGCGTAATGGCGAGCGTAACGTTTCCATTCTTTCACATCAACATGTTGGGAGCTGGAGTTCCGAATTGTAGAAAACGCAGTCTCCACAGCCACCAGAAATCCCTCGGACAGAACTCTCTGCGTACGCTCAACGAGGGCAAGCCTTTCAGCTGGACTCCAAAAATTTGCGTATGTTGCAGCTGCATCCAGAAATCCAAGGATAGACAAAGTGAGGCTTGCAACATTAATAGCATCCTCAACCTCGGGGTTGCTGCCTTCTTTCGTCCCTGCTACATGGAGAGACGAGGCTACCTCAGCAGCAGTCAGGCAATTTCGAAGATAGCTCCATAGATTCTTAGCAACCACTTGTCTCAGAAAATCGTGATTGATCCCTAACGAGAGAAAGGCCGTAGCGAGGTTGTAACTCAACGCTTCTGATGGTGAAGGCTCGATTTCGCGGAGAGGGGAAGGCACGAATGTTTGGGTATGGGCCTCTAGAATATAGGGTGAAAGCTGTTCCGCCAGTCTCTCTGCGCTCTGAGGTGCTTGCAATAGCGGCGCAGCTTTGCAAAGAGCCAGAAGTATTTCGAATTCCCGTAGGTTCTATGTCCCAATCAGCTCTGCCCTCTCCATCTCCATCCAACTGGGTAGTACCATAGGCGAGCCTGCCAGCGATGGAGGTCCTCCATTTCCATTGGGTTTGACGTTATTCTTGTCAGGACAGCTTCGGCAGAGCCGCTCGAGATCCGAATCATCGAAGGTGGTGGTGGTAGATGAGGCCGCGGACAATGCAGCAATTTTCTGTAGAGCCTTTTGGCGAATGTTCCGTGAAGCACTGTAGAGCTGTTAGCAGACTGCAATTTTCTCTTTGGAAGACTGCACACCTTTCCATAGCGAAGCGTCACTGTTCAGCGTTCTTGCGCTGCTTCCGTCCAACTTCACGAGTCTTGTTGGTACTGTGCAGTACCTACACACACGGAGAGCTACCCCTGTCGACATCTCACGCGCTAGTAGGGCTGAGGCTACAGCCACGCGTGTTCGTCAAAGCTCCCAGGTTCATACACTCTCACAGCTTCACAAGAACAATCCACACCCCACGAGCCTCTCTTCTCCGCTTCCAGGACCCAGAAATCGAGGTCAAGATGTCCGCAATGTTCAGTCAAAACCCGCTGATGAACGGCCCAAACTACTCGTTCAACCAAGCTCCATCAACGGCCTCTGGCGGTAACAAGCAACACGGCTTCTACCCGTAAGATCTAGCCCTCTCGTGCACGTTGAACTTACAACTAACACTACATCAAGCTACACAGACAATGGCGGATCTACCCTCGCAATTTCTGGCGCCGACTTCACGATAATGGCAGGCGATACCCGATCGACGTCTGGCTACAACATCAACACTCGCTACGCACCCAAGATCTTCAAGATCGGCGGGACAACTTCTTCTCAGGACGACGCTACACTGGTTCTGTCTGTTGTTGGGTTTGCCGCAGATGGAGAAGCCCTGAAGGAACGCCTGGATGCGATTGTGAAGATGTACAGATACCAACACGGCAAGCCGATGAGCGTCAAGGCCTGCGCGCAACGACTATCTACTATCCTTTACGGAAAGCGTTTCTTCCCCTACTATGTAACGGCGATCCTGGGCGGGTTGGACGAGGAAGGCAAGGGTGCGGTCTACTCTTACGATCCGGTTGGCAGTTACGAGCGTGAGCAATGTAGGGCAGCGGGCGCGGCGGCCAGCTTGATCATGCCATTCCTGGATAATCAGGTCAACTTCAAGAACCAGTACATCCCGGGGAGTGGAGTAGGACACGCTTTGCAGGAGAGAGAGAAGCTACCGTTGCCGAGAAGTGAGGTCGAGGATCTAGTGAAGGATGCCTTCGACAGCGCGGTGGAGAGGCACATTGAAGTTGGTGATGGGCTGCAGATGCTGATTGTCACGAAGAATGGGATCGAGGAGATTTACAAGCCGCTCAAGAAAGATTAAAGGGCTGTTCTGGGCAAAGCATGGCAGGGCGCTCCTCGGTAGGTTGTACTATTAGCTGGAATTCGAGCACCTTTCCCTGTGCATGATTGTGAGTTATCTAACAGTTTTATTTCGGGCATTGACATGAGTTTATTGTGTAGTTGTGAGTTTTGTTTGCAGTTCGAGAGATCTTAGCCTGACCGTGCCTTGCTCATCGACCAAGCTCAAGAGAATGAAGCACACTTACTATAAAGAACAGAGAAGTGCCGATCAACCCTTGAAATCAAATAACCTAAATTTCAAGGGCATTGTCCACTGCCCCAGGCTGGATTCGAGACTTGTTACGCGATGCAATAAAGGTTTTCACGACGAGTCGTCGTTGATTGCCGATTTATTTATTTCGTCAGCCAGTGAAAGTCTGGCGTAGGTCCGCCACTCAGGATATCACATGGAGAATCATCTGTTCGCCCTCAAGCATCCATCGCCTCAGCCCGAAAGTGGCCGTGGCAATCCTATCGCTAGGTAAGGTAGGTACGCAGCACAAAACCATCTGGGAATCCTGCGCATCTGGACTCTTCCTCGCCTCGCCCCATCACAGGGATGGGATGTGCTGCAGCGTTCGGGAACTGGTGTCTGCATCTACAGTAACGTCTGGCAGGCCATGTTCCAAACAAGAAAGTACGCGGGCAGTGGCCACCCGGAGAAGGCATGTTTGGGGGCTCCTAGCTTTGGACTTTTCGCTGCAAGTGGTTTGTGAAAAGAATGATTTGGTATTGTCGGCTTAGAGGCTCTCCTTTTGGCATCAAAATCAAGTCCAGCAGTGTCATATAGAGCCGATTTGTACTTGCTGCTATGTTGAGACATGTGGTAGGAGACGTGTGGTAGGAGACATACCGTAGGTAATCTAACGGTCGCTGAATAATAGGCAGACCACAGGTTCACAAGCTTCATTAATGATGATGATAATGATGATGATATTGTTTAACGTCTGGAGGGGGCAGTGAAACTGCGCTACCTCAAGCCTCCCGCAGGGCATTGGAGACGTGCTAAGCTGGGGATTTTTACATACAAGAGACCTTCGAGAAAGCAGTTATATAAAAGAAATGTGTGACAAAAAGGTCCGCTATTTGAGCCCTTCCCCTACAGGCGGGATGGTTTTCCATTGTGTTCGTGAAGTGAACTTCGAATAAAATCAGTGTGCAGAATTGAAACGCTGAATGTTTTTGTTGGTCGTAAGACCAGTGGTCGAGCCAATCGGCGAGGTTATATAAAACAAAGGAAAGCAAAAGCGCGAGAAATCCAAAACTTTTCAACCCAAACCTTAAACCTTGAACGTTAGTAATACAATGTCTGAAAACTTTTCTTTGGGACGGCAACACGCTGCCCCAAAGTTTATCTAGGGCAGGTAGATGAGTAAAACTCAGTGGTATGGAGAAGTTCCGCGAACTGCTTCGCGTCCAGCTTTCCAAGATATCGCAGTGCTTCGGTGTCCGAAGTGGGTGGGTGATCCGGCTTCAACGGCCAGTGACGGAATCGTTTTCGGGACTTTCTGCACCTTACGATGTGCAGTGGAGCCTTGCGTTTGCCGCAGAAGCATTTCAGATTCGCGTCTGCGTGTCTGAATTTGGTATGATACCAATGGAAATCGCCGTGTGAAGAGCGGAGCGCCAAAAGTCGATGAAGCACCGGGCGAGATAAGTGCCACAAGCTTCATTAGAAGGCTCTAAACGACACATTCCCCAGCATGCTGTAGATTGCTCCAAAGGAGTTGGCTGTAGGAACATGTCAAAGTACAAGTGGCAAAGCTCGTGGGCTACCTTCGTCCAGGGTGGATGGAGCTTTTCTCCCATCATGCCAGCGAAACCACTGGTCCATTCATGCATGTTGTTATGCAGCTCTTTCCAGATCAGGATCCCTATCAAATTCTCTCGGTATGGCCCAAATGCAAAACTGCAATCCTGTGATCATACAGCATCTTGCCCAATAGACAGAGATAACGTTTCACTCGGTGGTCCCTTTCTTCAACGATTAAGCATCACTTGACTGATCTCGTCTAGTTGGCACATCCATATCCGTTGAACGTTGAACGGGACAAAGGGCCAGATGTGTGGAATAATGAATGACCAGTAGTAATCGCTAGTGAGGAGCGAAATTCAGTACAAGTATCCAGTCGATAGCTGTCACTGATAAATTATATGGTAGCCTTGACAATGCGAGTCCCCGGTATAAACCGGCCTGAACCTGCTATGGTTCATCGAACCGATTCGAGCCTTTTGTGACTAATCTCAGCAGCACAAACATGTGTAGGTGGCCATATATAAGTTGATAACAAAGGAAGTAAGCAGACGTTTCGACCAAAACTTACATTGCAGCAAAGACAAAATCAAAAGATTCTGACAAGAAAATTCTATCAAGATTACCGGACGACTAAATGTTATGTCCTTTCACGCGAAAGGGAATTGATTGACACAGGTCTAGAACCGCTATACAAGCTTGAACATAAGACGACTACAGTAGAAACAATTCCCTAGATAAGGGAAGAATACTTATGGAGAGTAACAATTTGATTTCTTCTTGGTACGGTCTTTTTCCCAGACATGTCAATCAATCTCGCTATTGACGTCGCAATGGCTCTCATAGCCTGTGTTCTTTTGAGCTTGGGCAATAGCTCAAGTTATTGAAAAGCCAACGTCCTGCACAAAGTCAGAATGTCCACAATCACGTCGCAAATAATCTGCAGCAGGACTCCTGGTCCCTGATGATAGAGAGAGGTTTAATGTTGTAACGGCAGCAAGCAGTGGCGAGAATGATGCTCGCACGCGTAGCAGGTTACCGTACAATGAGTATGTGTGTGGGGTGAGAACTTGGTCTGATAACATGTGCACGAGAAGCAACACGACCTTCCACCTCGCAGTCAAAGACGTCTCGAGACTGTTGAAGATCTCTGCTTCATGGGGCCGACGGCGTGTCGATCACGAAGCATAGCCCATGTGGCGTGCAGTAGAGTGGCGCGACTCTCTCATTTCCGTCTAGTGTTTCACGCATCTTCATTTTCCTGCCATCGAGAGTGGGCACTTCTCATGACGGCGATACCGACGCCAAAGGCTTGCTGCTGCGCTCAATCGACAGCCGGATCAATGCAGATCCAAATCATAGGGAGTGCAATACACCTGTGGGCGGTAGGATGGCCGGCAGGTACAGTACCTAGGTACCCAAGGTTGTATTTGTAGTGTACAAAGTGATCAAGAAGTAAAAAAGGTCGGGGCAAGAAGAACGAGCCAAGAGTTCGTGATGTGGTCTCACAGACCCGTGGAGTGACTTTTGTACTGTGGCTGGCCGACACCGTTAGGCTTGATACTTTATTCAGCTTGGAATGCCACATTGATTACTCCGTACCTCCGTTCATTGGTAGTCAAAAGACCCTCGACGCCTCATTTCAGGTGCTCGGTGGCTCCGCTGATGTCAACCCCGGCAAATGCCTGAATCACGGGTCGGGCAGTTCAGCCCCGAGATTCCGAACATGAAGACTTCCACGGAGGCATCTCCTGAATGACTGAAGAATTTCCTCGGGTAGCACCTACATACAGTACAGAGCATCTTCTGAGAGCGACATGTCTCGCAGGTACATGTATGTAACAGGGATTGTGATCGCCGACATGACCCCCCAAAAATTAGCCGAGTAAACAATGATCTCATAAGAACTCGAATGGAACAACAAAAGCCGTAAACTTATGATAATCGCAAATGAAGCCGTGCCTTTAAAATTGCAGCAGCGGATGGAAATCTCCCAAGCTCTAGTGCCAGAACTGAATGACAGCCGGGGAAGTGTTGCGAGTACGCCACACACGTACAGTGGTAGATAAGTGCTGTCCCTAGGCTCGAAAGCATAGAACAAGTCGGCTCAGCGACGGCTGCATGGAAATGAATTACTGTGTGTACGATTCCTGTGAAGGAATCAAGCGCGCGAAATCAGAGAATGCAGGACGGAACAGGGAAGAGGAGAGGGATCGATCATCCCCAGACCCCGAGGTATGCAGAACAGTCTCAATCAAAATGCACCAGAGTAGTGCTCGCGGATGGCACAGGCATTTTCCTAGCTGGCTCCTCCTCCCCCGACGCCTCTCGCAGGTCCAGTACAGGACTGGAGGCAAAAACAGCACGACAACGCCATCCTGGCCTGGCAGCGGGGCTGCCTCTGCTCTGTATGTGTACACATACAGTACAGTACGATGTGCCAGTATGACCGAAAATCTCCTACCTCCGTATCCCCTCTCCTGTCCATACGACTCGCCACGGGCAAAGCCGATGCTGCGTGCGATACACACATACAGCACGCTGAGCATCTGCACAGACGTTGGCCCCGAGGAAATCCAGCGTCTGCCGATACGGCTTGCATAGGCCTGCATAGCCGTCAGCTCACATCACCATTGCCGCCCAGTCGATTCAGCAAAGCCAGGCCAGGCCAGGCCAGGCCAGTCCGCGTCCGCAACAGCCGCATTGGTGCCGCTACGTATGTGGTGCTACTGTACAGCATGTACAGTGTGTACAGTGTGTACAGGATGTATAGTATGTACAGTCCCATACAGTACTGTACAGTCCTTACACCGGATGGGAGAGCGAGCCTCGCTGATACGCTGGCTGGCTTCTCGGCCTCGAGGCGTCGTTCCCTGGCAGTGGCGTCCCATGGATATGTGAAATCCCATCCATGTCTCTGCTGCTTGCTGCTTTTACACCTTTTACATGTGCCAGTCGAAGTCGAGAATCCATTATCCCCACACCAAGCCAGGACCCCTCGGAGCTCTCCCTCTTCCCCTCCTCGTCGGCGCGCTATAGAAGGAAGAGTACAGTACGACACACAGCACCAGTACTACCACACACGCCTACCATCACCGCGTATCATCCTCCAAGCACGGTACCATGCCGCGGTGTGAGCGGTCGCGGAGAGCATCTGGCGGACGAAGCGAGTGGGTGACGGGCGTGTCAGTAGTTCCCAGCCACGCGCTGCACTTTCCACCGTGTCTCGACCATGTACGTCTGTCTATGGATAGCTGCTGGCTGCATGAATTTTGCCTTGTGGGTCTGGAAAGCTGGAAAGGCTCGGAAAGGTCTGCGGCAGCTCGTGGGAGCGAAGCTACCTTAGTGTTGATCTCGCTAGTCGTGGATGAACCACTTCCATATGTATGTACCTGATTTCAAGGACCAACCTCCGCTTCTCTTGTACTCTATGCTTCTCTGCCCCTTTTGTCTCCTTTGCCCGGTGTGATCGAACCCTGCCCGCTTGCTAGGCTCTCTCGGCCTCCATGGGCCTGGCGATCACGGTTGAACACCGCGCCTTCTCGGGCTGACACAAGCGATCCGCTCTTGCGTATCACTTCTGCCCGGCAAACTGGTCTTCAGACCGACTTATGCCCCAATCCTGCCGTTTTACGAACTCGGCCGCTTCTATTCGGTGCTTGTCTTCTCATATACATACCTGTCTGCTTGGCCAGCCTTCACGCTTGCAGAGGATCCCCGCGCACACGACTGCTCAAGTGTCGGTTTCCTTCCGGAATTTAGTACAGCCCATCTTGACAGGTGAGTCAACCAATCATGAGTTCCTGCAGCTATCTCGTCACAAGTTGGTATATGAAACTGCTGCTGCTGATAGACATCATCCTTCGTCACACTACTGACCAGGAGCTTAGACGGATAAGTCCAAGCATCATATTTGCACCCCCTTCGACCGTCGACGAGCCACAGAATACGTCGACGTTGTTTTTCTTGCCAGGAACAAAGTCGTGTCTTCAACTACTTCTTACCACCAGGTGTGGGCATTTCTTGAGCTGCTGCTTTGATGACAAGGCTTGGAAAGTAGGGTATAGAGGTAAGAAAGTTTCCTCACATATGTTTCTCAAGTTCGCAGATTCCATGGCCGAGTCTTGTCACGTCCACGCTTCTTACTTACATTTACAAGACGCGACTTCCGACCTTTTTTGTATAAGATAATGGGAGGCTAATATGGCTTTCTTCTTGGGACAGTTTTGGGTTAGCTACCAACGACCTACGAGGGATTCATGGGAGAGATGCCGGGTAGATCGCCTTCGGGTGATCTTTTAAGCAACTCCCAGGGCCAGAGTCAGTCCGCCATGAGTCCATACTACGAGATTGACGGAAGCAAAGCGTATCAAGGAGCGCCCCGGTCGCAAAGTAGTACGAACTTCTCGCAAGACCCGTTCTCCTTCACCTCGCTTGCCAGTGCACTTCCCGATCCCACTTACCAGAATTACAGCCAGAGATACTCTTCAGCGCCATCGCCATCAGCGCTCATGCATCAACAGTTCCAGAGTGCCCCACAGTATGCCGGACCACCAGCAATGAGCCAGGCAATCGCTGGTATGCAGTACGGCATGGGCTACCAAGCTCAGTACCAAGGGATGTACGTGCCAGGCCACATCCAACAGTCTGCTATGAATGGAGGAAATCAGTATTACCAGAGCCAAGGATATGTAGGACAGATTCCGCGAATGGGTCAAAACTACTCGTTTCAACCGGGGCAATACACTTTCGGGGGACCTACCACAGCTGGATACCTCAGCGCTAGAAACGGAGTTTTGGGAGATGCCCAAGTTGCCGGGCAGCGTGGCAGCGACTATTCCAATTTCTCGACTAGCGAAACACCCAAAAGACCCACGAGCTTCGGTGAGTACAAGGTTTTTCAAAGGGCGCAGAAATGATTTGTTCCCTTTCGCAGACCTCAAGCGCTAACTGTGTTCGTGACTACAGGCCGCAGCGGTCCATCCACAGTTGTACGAGGCCCGCCACGGAAACCGCGCCAGAACGGTAGGCCGTGATCACACTGTTCTATCTTTTGAGAGAGACTGACAATTTTCTACAGGTCATGCGATTTGGATTGGAAATTTGCCACCTCAGACAGATCTGATGAGCCTTGTCCTCCATGTCTGCAAAGAAGCCCCGGGCTTGGAGTCCTTGTTTTTGATTTCGAAGAGCAACTGCGCATTCGCAAATTTCAAAGATGAAGCAAACTGTTCTAGTGCACAGGTTAAAATACATGATTCTAGATTTCAATCAGTTAGACTGGTCAGTCGACTGCGAAGAAACTCCGTCGGAACAGCAACTGGCGGTGGTGTTCCTACAGATCCAGCAGCTTCATCACTACCCACTGAATCCTCGGCTTCCCGGAATGCCTCTTCAGACAATGAAAGCAGACCAAGGATTACAGAGGCAGTGACTGAAGGTGTCTTAAATCCTGATGGGGATGGGGTTCCCAAGGACAAGTTCTTCATTGTGAAGAGTCTTACAATCGAGGATCTAGACCTCAGTGTGAGAAATGGAATCTGGGCTACGCAAGTCCATAATGAAGAGGCGCTCAACAAGGCCTATCAGGTGCAATTGCTTCATTCTTTCCGAGTGCGCGGTGGCTAATGTCTCTTCACAGGATGTAGAGAACGTCTACTTGATTTTCTCCGCCAACAAATCCGGCGAATATTTCGGTTACGCGAAAATGACGTCCCCGATCAACGACGACCCAGCGGCAGCCATTGAGTTCGCACCCAAAGCACATATGGTCGAAGACCCCGAACTCCCAAGGGCGATACCAACCCCCGCATCAGAGTTTGCACCCAAAGGCCGAATCATTGACGATTCAGCACGGGGCACCATATTCTGGGAGGTCGAACGAGACGAGGTGGACGGTGGAGAGGAGGAGGACGGAAGCCAAAGCCACCGAAGTGAAGAGGAATCGGACTCAAAGTCAAGTGCAAAGGCATGGGGCAAGCCATTTCAGGTCGAGTGGCAGTCCACTACCCGTCTTCCATTCTACAGAACTCGAGGACTCCGCAACTCCTGGAATTCAAATCGCGAGGTCAAGATTGCAAGGGATGGGACCGAATTGGAGACCAATGTTGGGAGAAGACTGATTGCCCTGTTCCATCGATTGCCAAGTCCTGTTGGAGCCAATGAGCTAGCTATTCCATTACATGGTAATATGCCTGTCATCGGAGCATATCCTCAGATGCGCCCATTGCATTAGGCAATAAAAGCTCGGATCAAACATAGTATGTTCATGGGGCTCTTGCATTGCTGGTCGTTGGCACATGCCTTCCCAACCAGTTGTCTCATCTGGAAAAGAGTTCTTCAAGGACGATGGGTTTTGTGACATTGATTGCTCGACGGGGCCAGCAGCAATCGAGCGCTACTGTTCTGGGAAGACAACAACCGTTGTTGTATCTTCAAAGCGTCGTGATTTCACACCTGTATGCCTTCATCCACATCGTTCGTGCTCGTTTATCGCGGAGTGTGCTGCTACACCTTGGCCTGTTAAATATTCTACAGAATAGGATCTGAACACTGTCGAGGATAGCACGAACTTTTTTCGTCAAAAGTATCTGGACTGGTTCTGCCGAACGCAGACATGAAAGTACGTGTGGGTTGGTTTCCATCGCCCTACCGCCTCCTGCAGCCAATGGGCCGTGACAATGCGATGAGCCTGGAGATGTAAACTGATCTTCGGGTTCTCAGTGATAGGTATTGTGGGAATGATCCTGTTGTGGTAAGGTCATGTGGAGTAATAGAGTCACGGCGTGCACACTAACCCAGTCCTCGCAGTGTGCACTTGAGCTAGAGATTATACAGATTTTTTTAACACGATTTAATAATAGTTTATTATTGTTTCGCCTTCTGTGATACTGTACCAACAGGGATGATCGAATTAACTGTATACTTGCGTAACAATTGCTATTCGTGACATACTTGGATCACAGCTTTCGGGTTCTTCAAGTTCGATTTACTTCGATGCAGTACAGTACAGGCTGTACAGTATGTTTTGCTAGAGCGGGGGGAGGGGGGTGCTTAAGCCACCCACCTACAAAAAGGCCGGTGTTTAAAAGCACGATGGTGTGTACAGTTTGACCAGTGTTATTGTGTTATTCGGGAATTGATTTATGTGCCCGCGCAATTGTCTTCACTACAATAACTGTACATAGTACATACAGTACAGTACTGGAGAGCACCGCCACAACCCGGACTTGGCGTTCTCGCTTTCCAGATTTGGGTCGGTAAGCGAGCTTTAAATACCCTCCTCACTCTCACTTTCAAGTCGCCCTTTGCGAGACTTAAGTAGAAATAAAATTTCCGGACGATGAAAATCTCCGAAGTTTTCAGGAACAGCTAGAAGTAGCCAACGACAAAATATCCGCTGTGGACTAAGGAGAATGTCCTTTAGATGCATCGGAACCCGCTCGTAACTTCTGTGTTGATGTAGAAAGTTCTAGCGAGCCGAAGAACATCCTCGCATCCTTTCGACTTCTGTGGAACAAGGAAAATCGAAGATGCACCTTCTCGACCCTTCGGACACAGTCGCTCGTCAGCACTAGAATATTCCTTCGGTGTGGACTCTCGAACGTTCCAGCACCTAGTAGGCACTTTTCCAACAGCATAAAAGCTCAGCTGAGACCCCCTCCTCTGCTCCTCATCAGACACAAATCAATCAACTTCATGCGATCATACAAAGCACTCAAGACACCACTCCAACAAGCAACCAGACGACTTCTACTCACACCTTCAATCTCAAAACGCAAGATGTCTCTCTTCCCCAGCTCATTCTTGGCCCCAACCCCGGCCTCTGACCGCACCTCCTTCCATCCTCTCTTCCGCCTCCTCGACGACTTCGAGCAACACTCTCAAAGCTCCAAGAACGCAACCGAGTCTCGGCCCGGCCGCCACATCTTGAAAACCTTCACCCCCAAGTTCGACGTCAAGGAGGTCGAGAACGCCTATGAGCTGCACGGCGAGCTGCCCGGCATCGACCAGAAGGACGTCGAGATCGAGTTCACCGACATCCAAACCATCACCATCCGCGGCCACACCGAGCGCTCCTACACCTCCGGCAACCCTCCCAACGGTATCGAGGGTGCCGCCGCTCCAGCCGCCATCGAGGGCTCGACCAAGGCGCACAAGGCTACCGTCGAGGATGAGAACGCATCATCGTCCACCGAGGTCACCAAGGCAGCTCCCGCTTCAGCCCCCGCCCCCAAGCAGCCCGAGACCAAGTACTGGGTCTCGGAGCGCTCCGTCGGCGAGTTCTCCCGCTCCTTCACCTTCCCGGTCCGCGTCGACCAGGATGCCGTCACCGCTTCCATGAAGAACGGCGTCCTCACGGTTGTGGTCCCCAAGGCTAAGAAGCACGAGGCCCGCAAGATCACCATCTCTTAAATCAGGCAACCGCACCACCGCCTGCGTCTCTTTGAGCTACCAAAAAGCTGAAGGCAGCTCGGTGGAGTGGATGGGCGAGGATCCGTGATGCTTTGCAGGGGGATGGATGGGATTTGCTTTTGCAACGAGTTTTTCGAATTATGAAATTGGCATGGGATTTGCAGCATGGAGTCAGGTGCCTTGCATTTGATATCCAGCGAGTTGCGGAGGACAAGGGAAGTCATTTGCTCAACTCTGTATTCAGCCTGAGAATACAATACTGCTTTTCATGAAATAAAACACACTTGCTTTCTCATTTCCAATGAACAGTTCTTGATCCCTGGTTTTGTGCCCGCACTCGTTTGTTAGCATGTAGGTAAACCCCTCAAGCCCAGTGATATGAGGTTCAGCAACACTCAGCAAATGATTCTGAAATTTGAAGCCCTGGGTTCTTCTTCTATTTTGTGTAGCTGTCTAGAGCCTGTGATTCCTTGATAGTAAGCCCCACGTCACAAATACTACCATTGCAGCAAATCGTGGATCATGTCGTGATGGTCCCGCCTGAACTCCGCCAAAATCAGGTCCCGAACGCCCCAAAGAATGCAGTCATGTTCTCATCGGCATTCGCCATCAGAATCTCTCTTTCATTCTTGCTGCTACCGTCCTCAAATTTCCATACACCTTGCCAGGCGGGCTACCCAGAATCAAGCTCACCACCGCCGTCTTAGCAATCTGGATATTCTTGAACCCACCAAGAAGATGGATCTTCGAATCCGCAAGTACGATTCTCGTCCGACTCGCATTCTCGATCGCAAACTTTGTCTTCCCGTCCTTTCCAGCGATTCGGCCAATGGCTCTGCCAAGATGTTCTCCCTGCAGCGTCTTGACGTCTTGGATCTGGAAGGTCTGAATGTACAGGTCGTCGAGTCGGAGGAGCGCAATAGCGTCGTCGATGTCGAAGCCTAGAGAGAAAGCCTGGACGAAGTCGGCACCCTTTTGCAACGCTCCTGGGTCGGTGGTGTGTTTCGTGGACCGAAGTTCGACTGACTTGGCGTGTACGTTCGTGCGGACTGCAAGTTTGAGGTGTTCGACGAGGGGAGGGTACATCTTTGGCCACGCTGCCTTGAGCGGTCCGAATCGGTGAGGTGGAATGGGGACTTTTCGTGTTTCTATCCGCGCACTTGCGTCCTGGGCGAAATTAGCCAAAACACATCTCGTGGGATTCGAGGAAATCATACGATGGTCTTGGACGGCGCGAATCTCGGTCGTCCCTCCTCATCAATGTGCATTTCGGAATCTCCCTCTGCTGGCTGCATCGCATTCAGGTCTGCTGGCTCCGCATCTGGCGCATCGAGGAGAAGTTCATCATCCTGTTCTACTTCTCGTTACTTATTGTCAGTGGCAGTGGCTACCCGGAGCTCTCGTACCTTGTGGCAAGGGCACGCTGGCAGCCTCAGCCAGCTCCTCCGGCTTCCGCAGTAATGCAGTTGGGGCGGGCATTGTTGCAGTGGTAAAGTGCTAAAAAATCCCCAAAAGGTGTGAGGTTGAAGACGCGATGTCGATTGCGATAAGCTTTAAAAGGTTTTGGTGGAAATTCTCGGTTCGCAGATCCGGGAGGGCACGGATCATCTCTGATCCCGACCCGTTACAAGAAAATCCAGACCGTCGTCATCACAGGCAGCGTGCTCCTTGCTCATGTTCATGCTGTTTGCTCACCACTCGGGTTTGGTCACCATGCACAAGGCGACGACGACACTCTACACGCGTTCAACATGATCTGGCAACTATGTCTGCAACAATAACACAACGGCTGTGTTTCTATTCACGGGACCCAGCCAGCCATCTCCTGGCCTGCAAACCACCGGCATTACCGCGAAAATCCCCCTTCGCGAATGCGACGTTGGTACCGACTCCACAACGAGGGCTGTCATGGGCCCGGCCGCGCGTCCATCAGGCACCTTTGAAGAGACCTATCTCCAGGAATTTTGCGTCCTGGGGCTTTCTGTTTATCGATCCCAATCCGACGTCGACCGCGTCGACTGCTGTGCTCGCGCCATGCGCAGCTAACGCCGAGAAGCCTTTGCACTCCTCTTCCAGGATTTCCCGGCAGACGCTCACCACTTTGGCTCGGCAAGCATGGCGGAGGGAAATCCACTCGAGTGCGCGGAGACGGGAAAGGGGCAATGCAAAGAGGAATAAGAGCTCTGCAACCAATACACCGAATGCCCGGAAACCGCCGCCTAATGGAAGTCACACCACAAAATCCGTATCGACAGCGAAGAAAGCCGAGACACGGATTCAGGATTCCAAATCGACTGGCTATCTGCATTTGCCTCATATGCACCGACCTACCAAGGAAGAACTTCTTGCGGCTGCCACGGGATTTTGGTCTCGGTTGAAGATTCGGTTCAAATGGTTCTCGATCAGAAGCGCTCGACCATGGAATGTTGATGACTGGAGTGCCTTTGTTTCTTGGTTTGTGCTCGGGAACATTGTCTGGATTCTTGTCGGGACAACGACATTCTTCTCTCTGGTTATTCTGTCTATCAATACTGTTGTAGCACAAGGTAAGTACCCACGCTTTCGATCACATCAAAAACGCTCATCAGATACTAGAAACACTAGCAAGATGGGTTGGCGATTACCTAACCCATTCAGCTGGCGTGAAGGTAGTCTTCGAGTCCGCAATTGTACCAAAGTGGAAAAATGGTGTGATCACTTTTCACAATGTGTTTGTCTCTAGAAGACCCGGCCAGGGGAAGACGAAGGTCAGCAAGGGTTCCTCACTGAGTGCCGCGGCTGCAGCGGCTGCAGAGAGACAATCTGAGGTGGTGGGACGAAGGGAAGAAGAGGAGGAGGACACAAACTACACCCAGTTCGACTTAACGATCGGCACCGTCAATGTCACGCTATCTTTTGTTAAATGGTGGAATGGTAAAGGTCTTCTGCGGGACGTGGAGGTCAAGGGTGTTCGAGGTGTCGTTGATAGGACATCTGTTCATTGGGATGGTGAGTATGTCGACCCGAAAACGTATCGGCATGAGCATCACCCGGGAGATTTTGAGATAGACTCGTTCAAGATGGAGGATCTTCTGGTCACAATTCACCAGCCGAAGGGATTCAGGCCTTTTTCTGTGAGCATTTTTTCTTGCGAGTTGCCACAACTGAGGAAGCAATGGCTATTCTACGACTTCCTATCCGCAAACAACATGTCGGGAGCTTTCGATGGATCGCTCTTCACCATACACCCTAAGCAGATGCACGGGTTTGCCGACGCTCATCACCAAGAAGAAGGGGGTAGCGAGCCGAGCCCCTGGAAGAAGCAGAGTCGACTCCGCATTGATGGACTGAAAATCGATCACCTGAATCGAGGAGTTGAAGGTCCATTTGGGTGGATTCACGAAGGCAATGTAGACATTGTAGCAGATGTCATGTTTCCGACAGAGACAGACGACAGCATTGCCAAAGTCATGTCCGACTTCTACGACCGCATGGAAGCAACGGTAACGTCCAACCGCTACCTGCACATTCTCGAAAATCCACGAACAGCAGATCTCAAGAACCCAGAAGAGATGGTTGCATATCAGCAGCAGCGCAACAGAAACGACGACAAGAGATTTCTGGTTATGGATCTCCGTGTGCATCTCAACGACGTCCGCGCTGCGGTCCCGCTCTTCACTCGCGACCTGTCTTACATCAATCAAGCGCTCATCCGGCCAATCGTGGCCTACATAAACTCCCGCAATACCTTCATCCCGATCAACTGCCGAATCGTGAAACGAGCTAGCGAGTTCGACGGCAGCTGGACGATTTTCGATAGCGGTTTGATGGAAGACCTGTCCGCCGAGACGTACGAGGCCTTCGCCAAGGACGTGGTAGATAGCCAGGCGCGATTACGACGGTTGAAGAAGGTCGGTTTCTGGTCAATTTCTCTGGCCATTCAGGCTCTGTTCATGGGTATGGCGGGGAATGTGGCGTAATAGCGACACGTTTTCTCCCTTTCTCTCGACTAATGTGTATACAAGATGGGGGCTACTTACTAGAACACGGGATGGTGGTCGCGGTTCGGTGTTTTGGGATGCTATTGCTACGGCTCGGCTTGGGACTTTTGCATACGGGAGCTGGAGTTCAGGGACCGAGAACAGCGTAAGGCCGATTGCACATAGACATGAGAACATTACCGGGTTCTCGAAAGATCGAAGATGAGCGTAATTTATCCCATGTTTCTGATTCAATGAACTGCTTGCATTGGTCGACTACTGGAGCCTTCCCCCTATTCCGTGCCATGAAAACGTAGTATGTATGCACTTATTTCTGCCCCATCCAATTACAAAAGAACATCCCCGGTTTTCAAACACACGCCGACCCCATTAGTTGTTACAAAGGTTCGATTACAGCATATTCATGGCAACATCGAGCGGATTCCCAAAAGAAGACCATAAAATAACCTAGCCCTGGATCTTAAGGGAAACAGCCCACGTACGAGAAGGCTCAACTTCCTGGCACCATCAAATCTCATTAGAACTTATTTCCTCCGTCTTACTTGACGCGTAAAACATCTTGCTGAGGGTAGATCGAACCTTCATTGCCGAACAATTCTTGGTCGCCCTTACCTCCAAGTGCCATGAACTCATTCGGATCTCTCGCCTCGGACGGTGTCTCTTCTTTCTTCGGGGGGCCCGGGAATGGATACCGGAGTGCCTTCTGCATTCGTCTCAGGCATGGACTTGTTGACTTGGTTGTGTACATTGGAGGAGGCGGGATTCTTGACGTATATCTTGACGGGGTCCTTTGATGGGTCAACATCGATGATTCGGGTCACCTTGACGTCATTCAGACTGCTGAGAAGAGTACGCTCGCGAGCGAGTTTGCGCTTGCTGAAGTCGAGGTGTGCGATTCCACCGACGAGTCCGTCGGTGCTATCATCGGGGTTCAATTGCTTCTTTGTGGTCCACGGATGTTCCAGGCAGTCGTCGATGGTATATCTCTTCTCAACATCTACAGTCAACATTCGATCAATGAGATCTAGAGCAGGGTCTCCGACGGAATCCCAGTAGGGTGAAGGGTAGTCAAATCTTCCTGTCTTGATTTGCTGTGTAAGACTGTATGGGTTTTCTCTAGTGTTGAGCTCGTCCGAGAAAGGGGGGAAGCCACAGAGGCAGATATAGAGTACGACTCCTAAAGACCAAATATCCACTGCACGGGTGTAGCGTCGAGTTCTTGAGTCCTCGAGAATCTCAGGGGCGACGTAGCTTGGCGCTTTTATAGACAATTAGCGAGGCCTGATCAGAAAATGGAGGCTTTTAGGGTCTACATGGGGCAGACAAGATTGACTCCGTAAAGCTGTCTGCCAACAAAGAAAAAGGGCGTTAGAACTTACTGCCACACAATGTTGTGGTGAATGACTCCTCTCCAATGATCTTGGCCAAGCCAAAGTCGGCAACTTTTACATGGAGATCTTTGTCGGTTAAGAGGATATTCTCAGGCTTGATATCTCTATGAACGATGCCTCGGTCATGCTGCTGGACGTAAGCTTGGGAAAACAAACGAGCCTTGGGGGGAGTAAGTTTACCAGATACTTGATTGCCTGGAACAGCTGAGTAAACAGCCTAATTGTTTCGTCCTCCGATAGCTTTTGCTTCATAACAATCCAGTTGAATAGTTCCCCCTCGGCAGCAAGCTCGAGTACGAGGTAGACCGCGTTACCCTCGTCGAATGTGTCTTTCAGACAAAGCAGATTAGGATGGCTAACCCCCATCAAGACTGCAATCTCTTGTTGTAGTCCTTCGGTCTTGGATCGCTCCTCAACACCGGGTTGCCTCGTGAATATTTTGACGGCAAATCGGGTGCCAGTTGCCTTCTCAACACACAAGAATACCTCTGCGAAATGACCTTTTCCAAGCTTCTCAAGCAGTGTGTACTGTTGCGAGAATTTGCTCGTCTGGCGATTTTTGGGATATCTGAAGACAAAATGTGCCTTGTCAAGAATCGTGATCTCATCCCCATCCTGGAGCTCTCGTCGTTTGTTTCGTCCGATTACAGCTTCATTGACGAATGTACCATTGCTCGACAAGTCCTCGGCTACTGCGATTGTGTCACCTCCTTTGTTCTCTGTAAATATGAGGCTCCACTGAAGTTAGCGCTATGTTTGGTATCGTCTGAGGTAAGACACCGTTTGGAGAATTCCATCTATCTTCAGAGGCATATAGTAATCCACTTGTACATACCAATGTCTATTAGACACAGCAACGTCGTCGATCCTCAAATCGCATTCAAGATGGCGCCCAATTAAATATCCGCCTGATGCAACCCCTTGGAGCTTGGTTTCCTCGAATAAGATTTCTTCCATTTTGGGGTTGCTTCCTCGATGGAATTCATCTTTACCCGGCATGGGGCAGCTTTTATAAATCAGTTCCATACAATCCACATACATACGGCAGGCTACATACGCGTTGCGCTTCTTCAAGGCAATTCGTTTCCCATGGTTGAACTTGCTAGACACTGGGTACAACCAGCCCCATGTGTCTTTGTCCTCGATCTCGTCTTGGTGGATCTCTTGGGTGGAGAAAGCTTGTGTGTCGTTTATTGCTTGGGTGTCGGAGGGGGGGCTCGAGATTTGTTCAGCACCGGTATGCGGCTCGAGGAGCTGGTTCCGAAGGACCTGAGCGTTCATGTTTAGTATGGATTGCTGGTGTTTGGGCAGAGATCATACTTGGCTTTGCACTGGAGGAGAGACCGTTCTGTCCTTAAAAGCTTCAGAGGAAGATGTGAGAGGGCTTGGAAGTCCTTGCTGTTGGACAACCGGTGCATTCTGCGATAATCTCGTGGATCTTCTTGGCTTCTTGTCAACTTGATCTGCTTCTGTCTCCTCCTTCTCTCTTCCTCTCTTCAATGGAGTCTTAGTCTTCTCTCTTGGAGTCATTTTCGCCAGGTAACCGAGGCAAAGCTGCAGTACTTGGGGAAACGGGAACGGGATCTGCGACAGTGTTCCAATGTCGTACTCGCAATCTTGAAGCGCAAGAAGAAAGGAATGTTCAGCTTAAAATCCAAGGGGAAAATTTCTGGAAGGGCACGCAGATCGAGATCCAACCTAAATCTCAGGGTGGCTTATCGCCAGGCGGAGTTCCACTAGCCCGTTTTACCAAGGCTAAACGACATAAATTAATGCTGAAGGTGTCAGACATCACCGAACATCACACGCAATCATAAAATTTTTGAATCTCTGGGTTTACAAGGGAATGAGGGGACATATTTCCTACTTAAATTTGGGTGATCCAACGTGATAGGTTCGCTAGGTCGTTGCTCTGTACTATCTTTTCTGCCGGTCTGCAGTGTCTAGAATGACCTGTCCACGTGTTGGAGAGCTTGGATGAAGACCACCATCTTCCAGCCTTGTGATGTGGTAGCCTCGCAGTCATCTGTCCTAGATGACTTTCCCTGTGCTTCTGTATAGCCACTCCCATGGCTTCCGGTTGTTGTTCAGTCGCCGCCGGAATGTCTCTAGTCAAGCGTGAGACGAGCCCGTTTGACGGTACGTGGAGTTTGGAGCTTGTTGTGCCAGCTAGCTCTTGCAGTCGATCATCCTCAGCTGTCAAATCTCGACTTCCTCTTCGTACCTTGGACATGGGGCAAACTCGACCGGCCTCTATCCAAACCAGCCATGATTCGCTCTGCCGCACTCTGCTGACCAGGCCTGCCACCATTCCAATGAGCTCCATTTTGACTTGGTTCCTCTGCTGTTGAAGTCGCTGGCACAAAATCCAGGCCATCCCGCTGACCTCTAGCTTTCTCGGCTTCCTTTTGTTTCAGGATCTTTTGCTGGCTTTTCGCAAGCTCCTCCTTGTACGCATAAGCAGGAAATGCACGCGGGTGCCAGAGTTCATCGGAGAGTGTCGTTGCATACTGACCAGCTTCGTCAATGCCGGCAAAATCCACGAGCTTCTCCATGAGACTAGGGTTCTTCAGGGCTGGTGATCTTGCTAGCTTCTCGTTGAAGTGGGTTCCTTGCTTCTTCAGCTCCAGAAAATGCTTAAACTTGGAATTGGTGCTCTCTCGTGGTGATCCTGGAGGCGATGGAGGGATGTCGTAGTCTGGAAGTGTTGGGAGAGTCAAGTCCCTGAGGAGAGCTCGATGAGCGGAGTACGGTGATAGAGGAGGCGCGGCTAGGTCGTCGCCGTCCAGCGACGGAACTTCGCCAGGCGCAGGTCCAAGACTTGGTCCGACTAACGGCGCATCCAATTCAGGAAGCGCTGGTCCTACGGCTGCGCCTTTTTGTTCGACTTCTAAGACTGGGTTAGATCTTGCTCGAGGATGCACAACCTCGCGAAACCAACCGGGCTTGTGGCCGTTGGTATGGCTTTCTGAAGAGGGTTTGACTGCCTGACCTGTGTTGTCAGCGTCTAGCTATCTCAACACAGGTAAGAGTCTTGACACTCACGTCTGCCTTAGAAGTCTCAGGCTCCGTGTGATCTTCATCATCACTGCTTCCGTAGCCAACTAAGCCTGCCATTTTGTTGTTGGTGGATCGAGAAAAGTTGCTGCATCGGCACAGAAGCAGTTCACTCTCCGTCAGCCTCGGCCGCTGATGAGGCGCGCTAAGAGCCAGCGCCGCGTCAAGCTTGGTACCTGGCCTGGCCTGGCCTGGGGAGCTTGAGCTTCAGACAACATCAACGAATTCCATCTACAGCCTCTTTTCCCACAAACTTTTCACAATCCAAACCCCCGCAGACCTCTTCACCATGAACCACCTTCCGCAAGCTTGGGGCCGTGTAAGTAATGCGACAGGAGAAGCGCTTCGTGCAACTGCTAACAGCCCTGCTGTAGCCCAGAGACGATGTTTACGGTGCTTATGACAGCTCATACCTCCAAAGCAACGGTCCAAATCAACACTCGCAATCCCCAATCGTCACAGGTACCTCTGTTGTCGCCTTGAAGTTCAAGGACGGGGTTGTGATCGCGGCAGACAATCTCGGTACGACTCCCCAGCCCAGCGCGCAAATCTCGCATGCTAATATGTCTCTTCTCCTCTGTAGCATCGTACGGGTCTCTTGCTCGATTCACCGACGTCAAGCGCCTGCGAAAGTTTGCGGACACGACTGTTGTTGGCTTTGGTGGAGATGTTTCGGACATGCAATACCTTGACCGACTGCTCGGCTCCTTAGATATCGACGAAGCGTACGGCACTTCTGGACATACGTTAAACGCCCAAAACCTCCACACCTACCTTACTAAAGTGTTCTACAAGCGTCGGTCCGACTTCAACCCATTGTGGAATCAGGTCTTGGTGGCAGGTTTGGACGGAGAGAGCAAGCCTTTCCTGGCAAGCACCGATCTGCTAGGGACGGCCTTCAGCTCGCCAAGTTTGGCGACAGGTTTTGGCGCACATCTAGCCCAACCGATCTTAAGAAAGCTTGCTCCAGATGAGGAGGCTGCGTCGAAGTTGTCCCGGGAGCAGGCGTTGGAGGCAGTGAAGGAGAGCATGAAGGTGCTTTTCTACAGAGATGCGAGGAGTTTGGACAAGTACTCGATCGCGGTGGTCACGAAGGCAGGTATCGAGCTGAAGGAGGATGAGAAGCTTGAGAAGCAGAGCTGGGCATTGTAAGTTCTGCTCTAGAGTCTCTCTTTGCTTCGCAGCTGACAAGACGCCTTCTAGTGCCGACCAAATCCGGGGTTACGGAACACAAGTGAACTGAGCGACTGTGGAAATCTGCACTTGTACTATTTGTGAGCGGAAGGATGGCACGAGACACGAATCCATGGCACTGTCTCGTCGGAGACCGCTCTGGCAGTCTCAGAAAGAACCTTTCCCGTGTCCTCAGTCCAAATTGAGATCTTCACACTGCCGCCCACACCAAGCACCCTCACTAAGAGTTGGAACATGAGATGCCTGCCCAGATGCGCTCCACACTTGTTGCGCTCCCATTCACATAAAATGCATGCTGTGACTCGAGACTCTTCTTTCTTCTCTGCACGAGCAGCCCTCCAGGCCCATGGGGGAAGCGTCGTGATCCCTCCCGACTCTGTAAATCGATCATCGCATCTGCGATCTCCAATGTTGACATTGACTGCTGTAGCTGCTGGCGTTATGTAAGCGAGGCGATGAACGCTGGATCTTGCTGGGCCCAGGATCCCCCGGCCCTGCACGTCCGAGCAATGCGAAGAATCTCAATCATGCTTCGACTCATGAGTCTGTAATCTCCGCTAACCCTTTCTTGGGAATTTTCACTAATCGCTCGAACCCCGATATCAAATGCGCCGACCGAAGCCCCAGCCGATCCAAAGCACGCACGCTCTCACTCAAGGCCGCCCTCTAAATTGGTACAGTAGATATCAGCGATTCGCACCTCTACGGCCGAACCAAAACCCCCCCACGAGCCGACAGCTCCAGTGCGACGCGCCCCTTGAATGTCTGGGCTCACAGCCATCAACACACCAAGTAGAAGGAGGCGTCAACGGCGACTGGTATGCAGGCGGCAAGGCTAAAGGCTGAATCGCAAGGTCGGAAATCTAAGGTACTCCCTACCCCCTTCTCTGAACATGGAATGCGACGGTGGAGCTTCGAACGAGTTCGCAAAGCTAATGTCGTGTGCCACAGCTTGCCAATTCATACCATGAGCTATTGGAGTACGTTGTGGCCCCGCGAAGAACATGAGTCTGCCTGTGCTGATGATCGACTCCCTGTAGAGAATTCTCGTCGAAAGACCTGCGGTCCGTTGGGAATTACACCCTGGGACGTTTGATCGGGAAGGGATCCTTTGGGA
Organism: Blumeriella jaapii; assembly: GCA_009599575.1. Taxonomy (NCBI): domain Eukaryota; kingdom Fungi; phylum Ascomycota; class Leotiomycetes; order Helotiales; family Drepanopezizaceae; genus Blumeriella; species Blumeriella jaapii. The sequence goes on along the minus strand of VWND01000076.1, from coordinate 1,107,127 downwards.
AAGTCTACCTGGCGACTCACAAACTCACGAATGGATCCAAAGTACGTCGAGTCGCGGGCTATACCGGGGCACCAGGGGACTGACCAGATCTTGCAGGTTGTCCTCAAATCTGCCAACAAAGACGATTCGAATCTTGCACGGGAGATTCACCACCATCGACAGTTCATACATCCCCACATCGCCCGTCTCTACGAAGTAATAGTGACCGAGAATCTGGTGTGGCTAGTTCTGGAGTACTGTCCGGGTAAGGAAGGAGGGCTGGCAAAGTCGCGTAAAGGTCTTGCTAACAACATGAAGGCGACGAGTTGTACAACTATCTGCTGAATAATGGAGCGCTTCCGGTCGAAAAGGTCCAGAAGATCTTCGCTCAGCTGGTGGGAGCAGTCACTTACGTCCACAATTCTCAGTGTGTACATAGGGATTTGAAGCTTGAGAACATCCTTCTGGACAAGAACGAGAACGTCAAACTATGCGACTTCGGCTTTACTCGGGAATATGAAGGGAAGGCCAGCTATTTACAGACATTCTGCGGGACCATCTGTTATAGCGCTCCGGAAATGCTCAAGGGGGAGAAGTATGCAGGCGAAAAGGTAGACGTGTGGAGTCTGGGGGTCATCCTCTACGCTCTTCTCAGTGGCGAATTGCCCTTCGATGATGATGATGACAATGTAACGAGGACCAAGATATTGACAGCGGAACCAAAATGGCCAGACCATTTCACCTCAGATGCGCGCTCTTTGCTGGGTACGCTTCTCTCCAAGCGACCGTTACTCCGACCTGCCCTGACTGATATCCTGGCTCATCCTTTTTTGGCGGAGTTTGCACCTGCGCAACAGGTCATCCTGAAGATTCAACAGCCTGCGCCGTTCACTACCGCTGTCGAAAAAGAGACGCTTGAACGCATGCGTAGCGCTGGGGTGGACATTGATCAAGTCATTGAGAATGTGCTAGGACGACGATGCGATCCTTTAGCAGGCTGGTGGACCCTTTTGGTCGAGAAAGAGCAACGGAAACAAGCTCGCAGAGAACGCAAAAGGAAGGAGAGAGAAGCTGAGAATCGGGTTTCTAGGAGACTCAGTGGTGCAAGCAGCCGGCATGAACGAATGACCCCTACGTTGACAGGTGTTGATGAGGAAGGGCAGGTGATCAAGTTGGGAGATCCACCGCGAAGTAGGGGCAGAAAGGAAAGACGCAGCGCACATTACCCGGAGCTCGTTCTTACTGATTTGCCTGGATTACCTGAACATTCAAAGCTGGGCTCTCCGGGCGCAGCAACACCACCTCCACCGATAGAGAAAGACTCTATTCGATCAGCAAGCTCTTCGCGGAACCGTCGACCAGCTCCGCCCCCCAAAGAGAGTATGATACGCAGTGCACGATCTCGAGGCAGTACGCTACAGCTCGTCACATCCAACCATGATCTTTTAGCGCCGCCAATCAACGGGGGTACATCGAGGCCCCCGAGGCGTAAGCACCAACATAATTTCTTAAACCAGCTTGCCCATTGGAAACAATGGCTCTTAGAGTCGGCAAAACGTGCGAAGTCTCCTGGGAAAAGAGGAACAAGATCAACACCCGATCTTCTCCACAAATCCTCGAACAGCTCCCGAACCGGAGGGAAAGAGCCAAGTCCGCGGCCTGCTACCTCAAAGACATCAGAGACTCCGGGTCCAGCTTTAAAACCAGGGGTTCAAAGCCATCCACCAATTGCGCGAACAATCACGACGCCTAATACCAAGCGCCACTCTCTCTCTCCAGTTCCTTTAACCCCCAGGTCAACTTTCCGTCGCGCTAGCGCGGGTCTTAGAGGTCGTAAATCCACATCATCCTCTGTGTCCTCTATCCGCAGCATACATCATCACCATCACAGCCATTCCAAGGCTTCCTCCACGTCCTCCAACGGCTCAGGCACCATGACTATGGGCAAAGTTCCCTTGACCCCTCGCAGCCCTCACCACTCGGTCAAAGTCCTCCCTGCGACTCCCACAGCTGGCACGTTTCCCTCCAACATTCGCGTCGTACGTCAAGCGCCTGCGACAACTTTCAACGAGGGGCCGTGGGGCAATTCCTTCGGCTCTGGCGGCAACCTTGTCTTTGCTAAGCGCAAGAAAAACATCTTCAAGGGACCTACGCTGAACACATCATCGCCAATGCCGTCTGGGGGCGGTCATGCAAGAACAGGAAGTCATAGTCGTAGCGCCAGCGTTGCTGGGAAACGCAGCGGCGAGATCATCGAGGAAGAAGATGAGGATGAGATAGAAGAAGTTGAAGCCTTTAGTCCCCTCTCTGGCCCTGGGGAAACCGAGGAGCTGTTTTCGGCAGTCGACACTCCGGGCAACAAAGAGCCGTTGAAAATCGGTTGAGAGTTGAGTTTTGAACATATACCCTATCCTCGCATCTCCATTGAGGCGAGGTGAACATAGAATTCTGAGTTTAATGTACATTTGACGCGCGTGGTTAAAACGCAGCCATGAGCAAGGGATGCGGAGATGTTGGACGTTATTTTCAGCCGCTTTTTTCGTTTTTTTTTCTCTTTTTAATATACCTTGGGCTCGGGGGGTTGTACTTGGTTCGTCGTTTTTACTGCTTCTTTGCCGGCATCGCATTTGCTTGTGTTTCGTGTAGGCTTCTTCGGCAACACGTGTCTTGTACATGAGACAGGCTGCACACATAGGCGTGGGCATCTTTTTTCTCTCTCCTTGCTTTGGATCTTAGATGTACATGGGGCCCGGATACGCAGTTGTGATGGGAGTAGATATTTTAGATCTTGTCAGGGAGACGCGGGATGTATAAAGGATAATGTACATTTGGTCGCGACGCGGTCTACATCTCTCCGTGTGCGAATCCGCTTGTTAATACCTATCTCTCTCTCTGCCTGATGATCATGATCATCACGTTCGTGAGCTGATGCCCTCCCTGTTGCAGCCAGAGCTCTATCTGGGCGAAAGACTGGCCTGGATGGGCTCCGTGCAGACGAAAGCAGCACCCACCCACCCTTCGAGGAATTCTAGCCCGCGACACCCCACCCCTCCCTCCCCCTCGCCTGCGCGCGCGACTGCCTCGAGCCGCCCCGAAGCTGTGTCCTCGCTCGCTCTCTGCGCCGCCAGCACCGCGATCGATCGATCATCCATGCCCACCGCAGGCGCCGGCACCTACGCACGCTCTGCGTCCGAGTCTACGCCAGCCGTCGAAAGCCAGACGGGCCATGTACTGTATGTGCAAAGGGTACCTTTTACATACATACAGGTAGGTAGGTATACCACCCACGGCCGTTGGCGACCAAGCGAAGCGACGTCAACAATGCCCTCGCTTACGGCTCGTGACGCGAGCCCCCTCACGCCAAAGAGCAAAAGGCAAGGAGAGACGAGGAGGGCTTGCGCGCTGTCTTACAAGGAGAACGGCCGGGAGCCCTGGGGGAAAAAAAAGACACTGCTGTGCACAGGTGGGAAAGCCCCGATGGGCAGCGCTTTCGCTTTCGACTCGTATTCAATTCATTCTTGGCTCTATCAAGACTGCTATAAACATGTCTCTAAGCCTCCCGGAGTTCCTCAACGCCGAGCCCATACATACATAGTACTGACGGCTCTGTACTGCCGTCTCATTGTGCAATCGTGTGTCACTTCTGAAAAAAACAGGGCATGAGATGAACAAACGCTTTGCACGGCTTCTTCGTCCAAGATTGGTCCTGGCCACTCACTACACGGACTGGCACCCCGAAGACAACCGTGTGAATGGAATCCAGAACTCGAATCGCCGGAGGGGCTCGGTCCCAGGATGTAACATGGGTCAACCTCACACCCGCTATGCAAAAGTCATCTCGATCTCTTTCTCTTGCCCAAAATCCTCATCATCATCAGCCCATGCGTTGCGCCCAAAGTCTGTCGGCGGCAACGCAGCCGGCGAAGTGCTGCTGCTCTGTAAATCTGGTCTCTGTAGAGTCGCCGCACGGTCTGTGGGCTCTGGCATCGTCGGCGACATGGGCGTAGGACCTAGAGAAGGTGACATCCGAAGCGGTAGGTTGTTCCTAGAGGTGGCAGCCGAGCGTGGAGGCGAGCGATAGGTGGTGTCAAATGTCATTTCAACCTGTTCTTCCTCTACTCCATAGAAAGGAACAGGGGATCCGCTGGATGGGATCCACTCGCTACTTGGCTGCCTTGGCGAGTGGGCCGGAGAGGGTCTGTTGACTTGCAGCATTGTGGAGGCGTCGTAGGATTTGGTTTCTCGCAAGGAATCGCGAGGACTGCATGGAGGCGAGCCCAAGTCGAGCTTCATAGGTGGGAGTGTTGATTTCAGCTCTCTGACTTCCATATGTTCGCCGGCAAGCTCGGCGCGGATGGCGTCAATATCAAAAAGGACGCCATGATTATTGCCTTGGCCATCCTCTGTCTTGGGAACCGCTTGTTCTCCTTTGGATTCTTCGTAGGTTTCCCATTCCTTCCGCTCCACAACTGCCTTCTTCTTGCGGCTGAAGAACCCGAATTTGCCTTTTGCCTTTTCCTCCCTTTCCTTCCTCTCGAACTCCTTTCTTGCTTCCTCGATCTCATTGATCAGCTCTCTATGGCGCTGTTGGTGATTCTCAGGATCCGGATCCTCAATCTCCGTGAACTCATCGCTTTCGACAAGCCAGCCTACCTCGCGGAGTAGCTTGGGCATTGCTGTTCGGTATGCCATATGTCCCGGAACGAGCTCTGTAACATCGACATTCTCAATGCCCGGAACATCTTCCACGGGCGCGAGCCCTGTGACTCTACTGAGTCCACCACTGGTCAAACGGAACAGGTAGCCCAAGATCCAGTCGTTCCTGGCATAGCCATTCACGAATCGACCAGCAACCACAGATTTCGCTTTAAGGTATTCGTCCTTCTTGGCTACAATTGGGGAGCCAAAAAGGTAGACGTTCTGAACAAGCCCATAAGCACCTTTCCTTGCTAGCTCTTTCAAGCACGCGAAAATGACTCTCGACCCGAGGGAGTATCCCACAAAAGTGATAGGCCGAGTGCCAAGGTTACGATCAATAAGTGAGTCGGCCAGAATCAAGCCAGCAGCGTTCGCCCGGTCGAGAGAAACCGTCCAAGGATTGTCAATAAGATAAGAGAGCTTCGTCAAGATGACAGGGAGCGTCAACGCAGCCATGAGACTTGTCAGTATTGTACTCGCGAGAACTTGTTGAAGACCCTGGGTTAGAGCCTAGTGCTGTTAGTATGTTGTCAAAGACCACCGAAACACCACTGACCTCTGTGGCTAGGATATTAATGGTATCTCCCATGCTTCGCAGCATCTCAGGTTCCCAGAGCACAGAGTATAGATCCCCCATGATCGGGTCGACGGTACTGTAGGGCAGCCGAACATCGTCGACTTTGCCTGTCATCCACCCTGAAATAGTGACAATAAGGTTGACCCTCTTGTTGTTATGAAGAGGTCGGTACTCGAAGGTCTTGACAGCTCCGGTCCTTCGATCTGCAGCTCGTATAGCTATAATACCCCCTGAGGCAGCAGCACCAGATGTGATGATGGCCGCGCCTCCTGCGCCCGCAAGAAACCCACTTGTTCCTGCAACTCCAATAGTAGTGAACCCGGCCGCGAGTCCGGCACCGATTACAGGTGCTAATAAGCCCGCAGAAAGACCAATGACCAGACCACCTCCAACCGTAGCAAGACCCATCATCATGTATCGTTTATTCAAAGCCAATTTCCGGCGACTTTCTTTGTGCTCATCCTCGTTCCAGTTCTCTTTTTCTGCGGCTTGTTGCATTTCTAAGGCATCTGTTACCCGCTTCTCAAATCGACAAATATCGAGCCATGACACATCCATATTATCTCCTACTTTCTCTAGTAAGACTCTAGATCGAGCATCGTAGACTGAGTCAGCGATGAGAGTGAGAAAAAGATCGCAGAGCACAGTCCAGCGCAGATCGATTTCGAGGTTCGCAGTTGTTGGGAGTTGCGATGGTGTACGTACTTCAGGCATGTCATCGCCTTCATGTTTTTCGTAGGGGGATGGTGATAACGCTGCCTCTTCATCGTCATATCTATACGGAGTCGAAGGTTGTCGAGGGGAAGACACTGAAGGCCTTGATGAAAAAGAAAACCGTGCACTTCTGCTTGTGGAGGGGGTCGAGGCAGCTCTCGGGGATGTTAGCCCCGATGTTGACCCTGATGTTGACCCTGATGTCGAAGGCGCTGCCATAGGATTCTTGACCCGGGCATTTTGCATGAGAGCCGGGGTCAAATCTTTCGGTACGACGCCATGCTCGGCCAGTTGCTCGATCATAATCTGCTCAGCGGCGCTGATTTCCATGTGAGCATACAACCGAACCATCATCTTCTGACTCCACATCTTCATCGCCTCGGCCGACATCTGGATTTCCTTCTTGCTGTGTCTGGTGCAGCCCATTGCCTCAGCAGCGGCTACCATGTTCGACAGAATCAACCTGGTCATTCCCACATAAGCAATTCTTTGGCCCTCCGTCAACAGCCCTTTGGTGGCCTGCATTTGAGAGATGGCATCCCGCTGATCCTCGTCATCCATTTCTCCAGCAGCGGTATCCCCATTCACACTTTTGAACAGGTACTTGGTGTCCTCGTCAAGGCTCGTTGCCGATTGAGCATCCTCGTCCAACTGGACTCTGGTGTATCCCTTGCCTGCTCCACCAAGTCCTTCGTATGCATCTGCCTCGTTATCCGAGTCACGCGCTTCTCTTGCCACGAGCTTGTTATCATCATCGTATATGTCGTACGGGGCGAAGGATGGCATGGTCTGCCATTCGTCATCTTCCAGCAAGGGTGATTTGGTGTCTGCCTGTGTCGTACGTTGATGCGACCACTCTGAGATGCCACCGCCAGTCGAGCTTTGTACGGGAGCACGTCCGCTCTCCTTCTCCTCTTTCTTCTTCGCTTCCGCCTGGCTCTGCTCTACCGCCCTGGCTTTGGCGTCTTCTAGCACAACAGGAGGCGAGGCAGGCCCTGACCAGGACTCCACTGGGGCAGATTGTGCATATTTCGAGACCTCCTGCTGAATCGCTTCGTAAGAATTTCGGGCTTCCTCGGGGCCATCTCGAGACGGCTGGGGCGCGGGAGAAGCGGCTCTTGTTTCTCCTTGGGCCTCTCCCCCGGACGTCTGTGGGATGGGTGTTCCGGCGGGTAGTGGTGTTGACCTGGCATTCTGGAATTCCTCGTCCCCAGATTCTTCATCTCGGGGCTCGACTTGGGCCATTGGGTTGTCGATCGACTCTTGGGACTTTGAAGCTTCTGTTTCCGCATTCTCAGCAACTCCGGCCGGCCACTCCTCCTGCTTCTGCTGCTGCTGCTGCTTCTGCTGCTGCTGCTGCTTCTGCTGCTGTTGCTGCCGTTGCTGTTGCTGCTGCTGCTTCTGCTTCTCCTCCTCTTCCTCCCCCCCCTCCTCCTCCTCCTCCTCCTTCGTTGGAAGGTCTAAGGGCACAGCGGGCTTCGTTGTCACAATCGGCAAGCCGAAGTCGTCGACCTCCGCTGCCAGACTGGGAGCCGCAAGGCCGTTCGTGACCGCTTCAGTACCCGCAGCCTGCCCGCTCGCCGGCATGTTGCTCTCCGCCTGCGAAGCCGTCGTTCTTTCATCCAAGGGCTCTTCCTAAGTCGAGAGGGTTGGAGGTTGAGCGTGCTCCTCGGGACTCGATGTAGGACTCGTCCTCGCCAGCCTCATGCTTCATCAGGCTGGGTGGAAGGGCAGTCGGGGTTGTGGTCGGGTGACGAACAAAGAAACGATCGTTTTTGAGTCCGAACAGGGATGCCGCGTTTCTGGGTGTCTCGAAGACTTAAAATCCCCAAGACTGCGCTGGGCGGGGCTGGCCGTCGTTTGCGCACGCCCGAGACCATTGGGCGCCCGCCACTGCCAGATCCCAAGCAACGTGGACCGCCTGAACGCCTTCAGGAACAGAATGTGTGTACAGCATGTACAAGACGGACGGTGCCGTGAGTCTTTCGCTACAGCCGCGAGTTGGAGACGCACAGTAGCACAACACGACGACTGTACAGTATCTGGTGCACTGTGGGACTCCGCAAGAACACCTCGCACTCCTGTCTTCGTGGAGACATGGTATCAACAAGCTTTTTCCGGATCCTTCGGATGCTCCTCGTACGCAAAGTCTGATCTGAATGTACAGTATGTGCAGTATGTACAGTACAGACAGTACTGTACGGTACAGGACGCAAGTTTGCCTCTCTCTCCGCCGTCTACCCCTCCGGATACTTCTCCGTATACGACCCTCCCTGGCCATCTCTGATCCCCTTTACATTCTACTAGACCCGATGTTCCTCTTGGCCAGGTTTCTCTCGGCTCCCACCGCCAGGGCAATGTGATGGCTCAGAGCTACCATGTCGCCCGCCTCGTCCAGAACCACAAGCTCCACGTCCATCCTTCCATTCTTGATCTGTTTGGCCGTGGTCCGGGAGAACAGCCACTCGACTCCCTCCTCCGGCAGCGCCTTTTTCACGTCCAGGTTCAGCAGCACGGTCGGGTACCAGAACCGCGCCGGGCTGGCCTCGGATTTCCCTGGCGTGTGCGGCTCGTAGGGCTTCGCCTGTTCGAGATGGATCTCGACGGGCATGGCAAACATGTCCGCGACGTAGCCGAGCGAGACGTTGGTCCATTTCTCGCCGTTCTTGAGTCGAATCCACGCATCACTAAAGCTTTGGCGCTTTGTTTCCTCCCGGGGAAAATGAAATTCCGTTTTTTTGGTCGCTTTCCGGAAATTTGCGAATGGCAAGTCGCCCTTCCTCAGCCAATGCTCATCTTCATCGCTCGTGAGCCTTTTCAAGTCGACTGGCGGAGGTGGCGGAAGAAGGGCATAGCCGGTGGAGAAGGTCACGCCGGACTCGCTCAGAAGATTGCTTTGCGTGAGGGAGCCGACCACCTCTTCACGACCACCTTGGGTGAGTGTGATGTTGACAACGGAAGTTTGACGACCTGTAAGACGGCATCAGGCAATCTGCGGCCAACACGGGCTCTCAAGCAGAGCACGTACCCAGCTTGACATCTTTCACTGTGAAAAGCGCCGCTCCCGACTGCGTGCGGCGGAGGAAGTCAAGGTGCAGGCCGATGGTATGGGGCTGATCCTGCGAAGAAAGGGTGGTTTGGAAATGCCTGCCGCTCACCTCGAGAAACACCGCGGTGATGTAGCCTCCGTGGGGTACTGAGACTGAGGTTAGCCCGACATTTGCGAGTTGCACATTGCTCAGCCTGCACATCAGCCGCGGGACGAAGATGCCATGGAGATTGCCTGAGAGCCAGGGAACTAGAAGGAAAGGGCACAACGGCGATGGGCGATCAACTGGAAGTACTTGATAGCTGGTGCTCAGGGCCGCTTCAACACCGGGCTGGCTTCACCCTTGACCCAGGGAGTACAGTCCTATACTGTAGGTATGGCTTCACACTTGATCCAAAAGAACAGCACCGTACTGCACTGTAGGTACTGCACAGAGTCCGATACCAAAAAATCGAGAACGGCATCACCAGCACAACCGGGGCGAGCAAATCCCGCCAACGTTTCCGAGACACAGCAACAATGCGAGCGAGAGAGAACCTACCGGAGCCGATGCACCAATCTTCTGGAAAGTCGGCTTCGTAAGTATGAGAAGAGGTCGCCTTCACAGACGTTGCTTCTGCGAAAGTCGTCTCGGGATGGGAAGCGGTCATGACAGCCAGCATGTGGTTGGCGGACCGCTCCGATCAAATCAGTACCTAAGATGGTGGATGTATTGAAGAAAGATGTTGATAGGTAAAAGAATTTTGTGTTCTCCGACGAGGTGTGCTATGTACAGTATTATATATGTATGTATCGACGACGATCCATGGCACTTGCCTAGGACGTGGCAGCCGAGGCTTCAATTCCAGCCCGCCAGCCGTGCGGTGCCCGTCCCGTCCAGTCTGTTATCTGTTATCGATAAGGAAGCGAGGGGAACCGTCACGTGTGGCAGAATGCTCACCGACGCGTCGCAGAGCGTTGCGCTAAGACATACAGTACAGATACTACAGTACATACGACAGTACTACAGTAACTATACAATCGTAATCCGAAGCGCTTTTTACCTGAACACATACTTTTAGTCACTTTATACGCTGATACGCTGATACGCTGATACGCTGATACGCTGATGCCCTTACACGCTGATGGAGCTGATGAATGTAAATGGTGAATGGTGAATGGTAAATGGTAAGCAGGCCTGGATTGCTGGCTCAGTGATAGGGGGCCAGTGGACCCGTACGGTACGGTACTGTCCGACAACTCTGTCACACGCACCCTTGCCGTACACTTGATGATGTGAATCATGAGAATACTTCCGACAGATCAACGGTCCTCGCCTCGCCGGCCAAGCTTTCTCAAATCCCATAGAAAGTCACACACGCGCGCCACCCGTGCTTGAAAACAGCTTACCCCTGCCCGCTTAACCGCTGGATGACTCCAAATCTCCACATCTTCAGATCCTTCTGAATCGCAAATCTCTTCCTGCGACGGTCTGCACCCTACGTCCTCGACAGTCACTACTTCGACCCTTTTGCCCTTTGACCTTTTTAGGTATCCCTATACCACCCCGGCAGCCAGCTAGCGTCCGCCGTTCCGCCCGCGCGACTTCGAGTTTCCCGATTGAAGACCTCCGTACGGCAAGCTACAGTACATGCTGGACAGACAGACAGACAGGACCGCAGCGTCAAGGGTCAGGCTCATTCCCCGTCTCAGCACCAACGCCGTTTCTCCACCTCCCCCTACACAGTGCAACACATATACCCTCTTCCACAACCCGCATCTGGTCCATTCTTTGCACAAGCATCATTCCAGCATTCTCCTACATGCTCTGATCCGCGCCTGTTGGGACCGCGCTCGATCGCATTACCACGGCGAAGAGCCAGATACCGACTTCGATCCTCGAGCCCTCTCTCCGTGGTGGGGTAAGGTGCGCGAAGATGGGAAACATCAGTAGCAGACCTGAAGATCGCGCGGCCCTGTATCTCAGAGATCAGACACGCTGTAAGCAGACCCAGGAACAATGCAGCTCGGACTGACAATCTGGATCATGCTAATCTTGTGCGCGCGCGCGCAGTATCGATCTCGTCCTTGCTGGTCACCAATGCCCATCATCGAACCATTCTAAATTTAGTGCCAAACGCATTCCCGGCGACAAAGGTGTCGGCGTCAAAGGATCTCGAAGACAAATCGACCGTTGAATATGTCCAGGTACAATGCCACACATGCTGTTTGCCTTTCACCAATCGAGCAAGCAACTGCTGACTTGATTGCGCCCAGGACCCTGAGACGTCTTCTGGCTCTTCTCCGAACTTTATCCTCAAGCTTAACAACGACGAAGAGCTCCTGTTTAAATTCGTCTTCGTCATACGGCAGACACAGCAAGGTGCAGCGGCAGTCAATAGCGCGCAAGACAATGGGGGCAGCTTGGTAGATACCAGTATAAATGGCCTCACCTTCGTGTCTGCGTCAACAGCGAAAGAAGTCGAAACCCTGGTGACCCGAGAATTTCATGCAGATCCGAATCTACATAGAAATGCAAACGTACAATTAGTAGGAGATTATTCAACTGGTGGCACCCAGTCCGTATCATTCGAATGGTCTTGGAAATGGCGACCTCCCAAGGTAGCAGAGGATAGGGGAGGAGGCTGGAGGAATGACTGTAGTGTAAGTTGGGATTCGACTTCACAAACACGCACTTTCAGATGCTAACAAATCGAAGTTTGTGGAGTACGACCAACGAGCTCACCGCTTGAATACACTCGCAAGCTTCTCCTTCTGGGTCTCAAGTAGGGCCTTCAGACCTCCGGACCTAGATATATCTAACGCAGAAGCAGATAATCAAACATTCATGAGCCAGCCTACCTCTCCTTCGTCGCCAATCACCCTGATACCTCCGCCAAAACTTCGACTCCCCTCATCTCAGTCCATAGACTCCCGAGTAAGTGGCACAGATGCTCGCGACCTCGATGAACCTCCATCCCCAATCATGGCTCCGAGTGAGCCTGCGTTGCCAATCCACACAACACCTAGGAAGGAGCTGGTGAAGGTGGATGTGTCGTGTCAACGCCCGGGGGAAGACATGAGTGCGACAGAGGATGGCCCTTTGTTCAGAGCTACCATGAAAGCTTTGGAACAAAAGACGGGCAGCATGCGAACTCGGATGAAGAAGGTTCTGAAGAAAGCAGAGGCTGCTCACATGGCACAGATGGATTGCAATGATGCTATCCAGAGCTTTATGGATGCTCTCCGGGAAGCTTCAGGCTCGAATGCGAACGCGGTCCAACCAGCTTTGGAACATTACTTCGACAAGATCGCCAAGGAGATCCTGGGGTATGAGAAGCAAAACACTATCAATCTCCAGCGCATTATCATTGATCCGATGTCAAAGCTGTACAACTTCGATATCAAGCAAGCTGAAGCCAAGAAGCGAGATTTCGAGGAGGAAAGCAAGGATTACTATGCTTACGTGTCCAAGTATCTCGGTCAGCGTCAAGACTCGATGAAGCAAAAGAAAAAAACCGAACAGGACACCAAGTACCAGACCAAGCGCCGAGATTTCGAACTGAAGCGGTTCGATTACTCTTCTTTCATGCAGGATCTCCATGGTGGCCGCAAGGAACAAGAGGTTTTGTCTCAATTGACAAAGTATGCCGATGCTCAGACGAAGAGTTACCTGGCCACGGCCAAAAGGGTCGAGGAGCTGCTCCCCCAACTCGATGCCCTGAATGCGGAGGTCCAGGAAGCCGACAAGGAATTCCAATATCAACGCACTGAGCGAGAAGTGAAGCGCCGGAATCTCGAAAAGAGTACCGTCACGTACGTTGAGCCTGACACGGTTCCAATTGCCATGATCCCGCCCACGACCCCCTACGCTGCACCGGCTGGCAGCGCTTACATTTCCGATTCAGAGCTTGGCCGGGCAGACAGCACAGCATCTCAGCTTCGACAAGTACCTACAAATGGTTCGGCCATGGCTTCAGCGATCAGCGGCTCCAACACTGAGTTCTCAAGATCTCCCGGAAGCCTCACTTCCGCTATTGGATCCGTCAGCAGTTCAGGGGTCAATTCTAAGTTCAAGGGGATCCGCGATCTTGAGGAAAAAGACTATGGCCTGGCCACGAGCAGTAATGGCCAACGCAAAGAAGGGCTCTTGTGGGCGCTGAGTAGACCTGGTAGCCATGTTGATCCTCGTGGCTTGAACAAACAAGCCTGGCACAAGTAAGTTTCCTGAAAAGCTTGTTAAATACCCAATTGACACATCTAGGTTCTGGGTCGTTCTCGATGCGGGTAAAGTTTCGGAATATAGCAACTGGAAGAAGCAACGCTTGGACTTGCACATGGAACCTATTGACCTTCGGATGGCATCAGTTCGGGAGGCTCGCAATGCCGAGAGACGCTTTTGCTTCGAGGTCATCACGCCACAATATAAACGGGTTTACCAGGCAACCTCAGAGGAAGACATGAACAGCTGGATTTCGTCCATCAACAATGCCATCCAGAGTGCGGTGGAAGGCAGAGACATACGAGAGGTACCGCGACAGCCAGAGCAGCACTCCATCCGACGGGACATTGGCTCGATTCTCACCGGCAAGAGTTCGTCGATGAACTATGGTAGCAGTTATTCTGCCAGCCAGAGTTCCGCGGCCGCAAGTAGTGGTGTCTTTCGACGAACCACCGTCGGAGCCAGACCCGCATACAACCGTCAGGGTAGTAGCAGCTTCGACGAGAGCCCCGACAAGTTGCTGCAAGTATTGCGAGAGGCAGATCAGGGGAACTGCTGGTGTGCCGACTGTGGCTCCGGTGTGAAGACGGAATGGGTATCGATCAACCTGGCTATCATTGTCTGTATCGAGTGCAGTGGGATTCATCGCTCTCTTGGAACACACATCAGCAAAGTGCGCTCGCTCACCCTGGACATCAATTCGTTCACCACCGACATTGTTGAGCTTCTCCTCCTTGTTGGCAACCGGGTCTCGAACATGGTTTGGGAAGCCAGGTTGGACGCAAGTCTCAAACCATCACCGCAGGCCACGCGTGAAGAGAGGCTCCGGTTCATCACGGCGAAGTATGTTGACCGGGCATATGTCGAGCCCATTTCGTCGACCTTGTCGCGATTTGCTACTGCAGACGAGACCCTGTTGGCGGCTGTGAAAAAGAATGACATTCAGCAAGTCATTTATGCATTGGCGCTCAAGGCCAACCCGAACGTTCTCGACAAGTCCAGAGGTACACATTCCGTCTTCTTGGCACTCGCAGCTGCCGACCCCGCGTCGCCATCTTCGATGGCTTCGCCGACCCGGTCGGAGACCAACGCGAAGATCGTGGCCTTCCCCATTGCTGAGATGCTGGTCCAGAATGGTGCCGAGATACCCAGTGTGATGCCCGCCTTCCCCTTGAGTCGCAGCGCTGCTCTGTACGTGGAACAGAAAACGGGTCGGGGCGGTCCGCCCATGGACACTGTGGGATCCTTGCCTACGGGGAGTATGGCCGACCGCATCGCCCGGGACCGAGAGGTTCGACTTCAGAAGAGAGTCAGCGCTGGAGGACGTCTTGCAAAGGCGCCCATTCCCGAGCGGTAGCTGGAGGTGCGTGGGTGGCCGTAATGATGCGATGATTTGGAGATACCACGGGCGAAATGTGCATTGTTTGGCGTTCTATTTGGGTAATCTGGGCTACATGCCGGACCGTGGGCCGCAAGTGACAGCTCTCAGGTCGGGCCTCTCGAGAAGCATGGGTTGGTGTGCTTGATCTGGTTGGAAAGGCGCGCGTGCTATGGATAATGCTCGTGTACAGAGAAGTTCATGGCCGGGGCGGGGCAGCGTCGGGTGTGGATGTGGCATCGGAGTGGTTGTCTGAGAGGGCTACCAATGCGAACGAACTCCTGTACTCTGTACTCCTGTACTCCTGTACTCCTGTGCGTACTGTAACGTACAATGTCAACAAACGTCTTCAGTCGGGCTGGCTGGCTGGCTGGCTCTGGTCGTGACTTTGTCCGTCCCCATGTCAACAAGCATTGTCACCGAGGACCCAGACCACCCACGGGCCCACACGGACCGACGTATCTCCGCACTGTATGCATCGTGACGTTGGTTGTACTGTGCTATAGAAGGCCGATCAACTGCGCTCAGTATCAACAACACCACAATGCAGCACAGTACTGCACTTACATTACGGTAAATCCCTCGTCCTTCAGCACATACTTCACGCCGCTGGAACGGTTCATCGTTAATGCGGGAACGTCACGCGCTTGGCAAGAAAGCTTGGTGTTCCGCTAACACACACGTCCGATCCGCGCCAGCCACCCGCTGGACACCAGATTAAATAAGTCGAGTTTCCTGCTACCCCGCTTACCCGACTTTTCGCTTTCTCTTCCTCCTCCTCTCCTCCTCCTCCCCTCTCCTCCTCCTCCTCGTCCTCCTCCTCTTCTTTCTCCTCCTCCTCTTCTTTCTCCTCCTCCTCTTCCTCTCCCCTCTCCTCCTCGTCCTCCTCCTCCTCCCCATTCTTCTCCTCCTCCCCATTTTCCCCCCTACTCCTCCTACTCCTCCTCCTCGTCCCCCCCTCCTCCTCCTCCCCCTCTTCTTCTCCCGGCGGACTGTTCGTATCAAGACGCGCGTTCGTGGCCCTCGACCTTCTTGTCAACGATGACAGGGAAGGAAAAAGTCCCTGCCAACGAGCAGACTGGAGTAGCAGCGCCCCGTCCCGAGAAGCAGGAACATCGCCGTCATTATGCACACGCCAAAGACAAGGTGGCAAAGCAGCAGCAGAAGCTGAAGGAAAAGGCGAACCCCCCCGGTGGTTACGATGCGACGCCGATCCCATCTGCGCCGGATGGGTACACCATCAAGTTCACATTCCACCGCGCAAAGAACCTGCCGGTCTCGGATCTCAACTCGCGCTCGGATCCGTACATCCACGCGACCTTGACCTCTGGTCTGGCAAAGCGGCACAAAGAAGACCCGGACTTGGTGATCAGAACGCCGACCGTACACAGGAACACCGACCCGGAGTGGGAGACGGTGTGGATCGTGGCAGGCATACCCTCGACTGGTTTCCGCTTGAAGTGCAGATTATATGACGAGGACCCGTCGGACCACGATGACCGCCTGGGGAATGTGACGGTGTATGTGGATCGCTTTGGAAAGGACTGGCTGGGCATCAAGAATGAGAGCTTTGATGTGAAGAAGCGCATGGCGAGCAAGAGGGCATATTTCATTCGTGGTTGCGCGACAATCATCAACAATGCCAAAATGAGCGCAAACCTCTGGCTCAGTGCCGAGTTGCTCGGCGAGTCTGAGAAGCCGCATGGGAGGATGTACACGGTGGGATTGACGAGGTGGGTGAAGCACTATTCGCCGATGATTGGGAGAATTACAGGAACCAAAGCCCCGGGGAGTTCCCAAGGAGAGGAGGAAGGACAGCGGCCGAAAACAGAAAAATACGAGTGAGTTTCGTGGCGCGTCGAAGCAGCCACAATACTGACCATGTGCAGTTTTCAAGCGAACGAGTTTCAGTTGGAAGGACCCGTCCCTGCAGACTTGTACCACCGCTTCGTCGAGTTCAAACCTTTTGTAAAGGGCATGTTCTCGAAAGCTGGCTTGCGAGGGCGAATCTTGAACCGAGCGCTGCATCATCAACACGCCACTGTGTACAACTTCAGCAATACCACCGAGTACGGGACCGTAAGGCCCAAATCCGAGGAAGCGGCTCTCCAATTCCTCAAAATGGTTCATTACGACGAAGGCGGAAGAACCTTCACCTTTGTGTTAACCTTGGACGGCTTGATGCGCTTCACAGAGACCGGCAAGGAGTTCGGCATCGATCTCTTATCTAAGCACACCATGCACAGTGACGTGAACATCTACATAGCTTTCTCGGGCGAGTTCTTCGTGCGTCGTCTGAAGAGTCCCGAGAAGTCGGCCGAAGCACCCGACCAAGAAACACACCCTTCGCGTGACCTCGCTGGGGGTCCTCCAAAGGCACCTCCACCCCAGAATCCGCGCCACTATGAGCTCGTGATCGACAACGACAGCGGCACCTACAGACCCAAGGGCTCTCTTCTACCGCAGCTAAAAGCCTATCTCGAGGAGCAATTCCCCGGCCTCCATATCGTGACGAAGGAGTGCACGGACGACAAGCTGACGAAGATGAAGGAGGAACAACGGGAGCGCAAGAAGAGGGAGGGCCAGAACATTCAGATGATACAGAATTCGGACGATGATGACATCAGTAGCAGTGATGAAGAGGCGCTGGACAGGCACGGCAAGAAGACGGCGAAACAGCGAGCTCTGGACGCGCTCGAGGATCCGAGTAGGGCGGCCAAGGATCTGTTGCACGGGGACAAGGGGAAGCACGCACGGGAGGATAGAGAGACGACAGGCGATAGGGTGGAGACGGGCGGCCCTTCGTGAGTGTCGTGAGCAAGACTTCAACGAGACGGACGGATGGGTGCTTATAATGGTTGTTTGCGTTCATATTGGGGGTACTTAGGCACGGTCCTCTCATTCAGGGTGACAGGCGCCTTTGGATACCACGGTCATTGTAGATACTCATGTCCGCCTTGCTATATATACACACACATCTTACTTATTACACGTTATTCAAGCACACCTCTACGCCTACGGCTGTCCTTCTACGGTGGCTAGATATCGCTATTCATCCGCATCTGGCAGGTACCGCAGCTAGTATCCGTCGTCTGCCACTGTCGGCTTGCAAGCAAGCAAGCAAGCCGTTCACGGCACCGGGTGACCACGCGCCGGAGACCGAGCTCTCCCCGCGTTGTCGTCGGCGGTTCTTTCTGGACCCGCTCGTCAGCGGTCACTTTTGCTACTCACGACGTGAGTACTGTACGCTGGAAGATTGCCCATCGAGAAGAAGAAGAGGAAGAAGGAGAAGAAGGAGAAGAGGAGGAAGAAGAGGAGGAAGAAGAGGAGGAAGAAGAAGCGGGGATTAGGGAGGGCTGGGAGGGAGGAGACAAGGGAGGGGGTGGGAGGTGCTCTCGGAACGGACGGTGGGGAGCAGCAGAGAGGCTGGGCAGCACGAGGAAGCTGCTACGAGGAAGAGGGGGGGGGGGTTGAGAAGATGAGGCATGTGTGTACAGTGCAAGTATAGTACAGTAGGTAGGTACCTTACAGTACAGCACATTACATATGAGATGTGGGAGTGCGGTACTCGCGAGCTGAGTAGCATTGGGAACACGGATTCTCAAGCCTCGCGTCTCGGGCCTGGGATGGGAAAACGCGCACGGCGATTGCAAGCTGGGAGCTGCTGTGGTCTGGTGAGAGAAGTTCATTCATGTCCATCCGGGCACTTTCTATGAGAGTCTTCGTGGGGGTCCAACCCCGCCGGTTTGGCACGCCTGCCGGAGTAGTGGTTTCTGGCGGTCGGGGAGGGGAGGGGAGTGGGGTGGGTATCTTTCGTTCTATCCGCGCGTGCGCCTCTTCTTTGACGGTAGGAAAATCGTCTCGGGGGGGTGTGAGCGCTGCGTGTAGGTGAGTGGCGAGGTTGTGTGAAGCGTAGGTAGGTATCGTCGTGCTTTCGTTGCTTTCAGGACGAGGGGGGGAGTGTCGTAGACGAGGCGAAGCGAGAATCAAAACAAGCCGCTCAGATGACATCCTTGCGGGCCCATCCCAGAGGCTGCAGATGCTCGATGCCCTTGCCCGGGTGCGGACGCCCGCGATCCTTATACTCGGACACGAAGGGATTGGGGTCTTCCTTCTGGTCCAGGTTGGCCAGGGTGTGGTTGACCTCGCGATGCTTGGCCTCGTCGGCGCGGATGTACAGCAGCAGGTCGCGCATCGTCCTGCTGCGCTCCGGCATCTTCCAGTAGTTGACGGCGAGGTCGGGGACCGGGAACTTGGGATCCGCCCACTTCGGCAGCTTGCCGGCGTCGAGATCCTGGATGGCGAGTGAATAGGTGAGGACGGCTTCCTCTTCCAGGTAGCCAACGAAGCGGTGGCAGGTGTGTGGCGAGATGAGGTACGCCAGGAACATGGAGTTGAAGAACACGCCCTGCGCGCCGAGGATCATGACCTTCATGAACCAGCCCGGCTCGGCCATCTTCAGGAACGTGAGCAGGTGCATTCTCTCGTTGTAGGCCTCTTCTAACAAGGTCTCGATCCAGCCGTTGTCTCGCTTCAGCCGTCTCAAGCTGTGCAGATGGCGAATCATGCCGGCGACCATGCCTGGCACCCCGGCCACGGATTCGAGGAAGACCATGCGGATGAGCCATTTGGGCTCGCTCATGCCGTAGGGCTTGGTCGTAGCCAAGGCATTCTCGTCGCCCACTTTGGGGGGCGCCTCGACGTCGTGCTGGTATCGCGTGGCGGTGTCCATGCCGAACCGTAACAGACGGACCATGAAGAGAGCTACGCGGTCGGAGAAGTTTTCGGGCTTGCGGTGGGCGTAGTAGATGTTCTTCAACAGCTTCTCGGTATCGTAGCTGCCAGAAGAAGGGTTAGATTCGACGGTCGATGCCAGGACGTGCAGCTATGCTTACGGTGGATGTGGCCACGCCGCCTCCGTCTTCTTGATGTGCTCATGGTCTGGCGAGGGGAATATCTCGCGGAGCTGTGCCTTGGGGGTCGAGGAGAATAGACGGCGAGATTGGACGGGTACGCTGGTCATCACGCAGCGACCCGCTGTGCTTGTCGAGGCTCCATGGCACTGGGAGATGCGAGCAACAGCCCCAAAGAGCCCTGCAGGTGATTGTGATTGCGAGAAGGATAGCTTTACTGCTGACGCTCTTGTTGTGTACATTGAGAATGATGAGCAGTCAAGCTGGAGGATCTGGAAAGGATGCAAGATGTGAATGGAGTTTGCAGACAAAAGAGAACAAAGAAAATTGGTATGGCAAAAACAAGTGCCTGAGGTGATTCAGGTAGATCGAGCTTGGAAAGAAGGGAGGTACAATAGGAGGTAAACAGCGAGTAAGTGATTTTATAAGAAGGGGCTTATGGTCAAGCTAGTTGCAGGTGCAAACCAAACCATCTGGCATTTCTCTCTGCTCATCCTAGCTTTCTTTGGACATTGCTACGCTATCCGAGGCTCAATCTATGTCTTGGTTTATTTGCTGGTGATCATGTTTGTCGGCGACTTATTTTCTTGCTTCTGGGTATTCATCTTCTAGCTTTGTTGTCTGTTCCGATTGCCCCCGATAACCCAGGGGTATGTTTATGTCAAGCGAGTTCCGCTTTGTTTATAATTTCCTTGGCCTCGTTTGGTCGGGACTTTTCGTTAAATCCACGGCCCGTTGCGGGTTTTTAAATGAATAAATTACACAGACTAGGGATATCGATAAATACGAAATACAAATGCAATTATCTTTTTCTTTTCTTTTCGTTGTGAATATCCAAAGCGTGTATGTATATCATGTCGGTGTGAGTTGAGCCACTGACTGAGCCGAAATGGAAATGCTTTCTTTCATGAATACAAATACAAGCTTTGAATTAAAATAGAATTAAGTCAGATGACTTTCGACAGAAATGAGAATTATCTGATAAGTCTGGAATATTTGTTCTAGATGTGAATAGATTTAGATAAAAGAGACTTTGACCCCAACGGAAATGCTTGGAGGAGTCTGATATGTATATTTTTAACTTGAACCAAAATGGAAGTGCATTGATGAGACACTAAAATCTTTGCCACACAAAAGGCGAGTTTGCCCGACCCGACCATGGCTCCTTTATCTACTGTACAGTAGGCTCCCATGTTCCCAGAGCATGATCTCCTCAGCCCTGAGAACCTGTGAACGGGGCACCTGAACGAATCAAGTGGGAGTGTAATTAGGCCAGAAAAACCACGCCTTTCGCCCACCAGGGGCGGCATGTTATTCCTCTTTCGTGATACCCGGATTTGTCATGTACAGTACAGTAGAGTATGTACAGTATGTACAGTACATAGGTATCGTTGAGGTTCCTCTACGTGTATGGTCCTCTTCGTGTATGGTAGGTCACACGAGCTGAGCGGCTTGCTGCATCGTTGTGCCAGCTTGCCATGATTCCACTATTTCATTGCCTGAACGCGTTTCTTTTCTTTTCGTCTTGTGGATTGAGTACTTCATCTGCTCCGGTTGCGCCGTTTGCTTCTCCCAACGTTCGAGATGTCCGAAAAGCCAGGATCCAGTGGCGGCGCGCTCGAAGCAGACACACGCCCTACATACGAAGCATCTTGTCATTGGTACGTCCCCGGATCCGTCCATTCATCTTCTATACGAAACCTGTTCTCCGTATCCTGTCAATAGCACGGCCAAATTTTGGGTAGGGTCACCGCTCATCAACCTATTTGCAGTGGAAATGTCAGGTTTACTGTTACACTCGATAAGCCCTTGCGTACCGCAAATAAGTGTAATTGTACAATCTGCTCCCAAAACGGCGTACGCGGGCACCACATTCTCTTGCCCTTGTTAATCCTGTGCTTTGGCTCCCAGAGTGTTTCCTAGTCCTGTATGAAAACCAGACGAGAGCTTAGAGGCTAATCAACTTTGGCGCAGTACGTGCTCGTTTACCCACTGAGACGGGATATCGTGTTCTTGCAAGGTCAGTACTGTCCCTGGGCGGGAATCTCGGCGGTGGAGAGAGCACGTATCAATGTTTCTTGACAGGCCATAAGAGTCTTGGGGAGTACAAGTTCAACACCAATCTCAAAACCCATAAATTCTGCACGAGTTGCGGGAGCTCGATCTTGATCGACTTCCACGGCACCACACCTGCTATGCCGGACCCCGACCACGACGTATTGGCCATTAACGTATGTTTGTTTGTTTGTTTGCTTGTTTGCTTGTTTCATTTTCGAGGATGCATGATTTCCGTCTCTTCGTAGCTCGAGGAAAAGGATTTGAAGAGCTGATCAGACACGGAACAGGTGAGAACTTTTAAGGATGTCGATGTAGATATGTTAACCTACACCACCTTTGACGGAAGGAAGTTGCTATAGATATGCGCAGGCGTTTCGCACACCAACCGTCGCCGGTGCAGCAGAATTGAAGCTGAGGCTGTTGTTCACTCGGGCCGAAGTCAAGATCATGGTTCACGGAAGATGGTCGTCTCGAGGAGGACCATCCTCCCCCCTAAGCCATAAATGCTTTTTCTTAATTCCGAATCGATGTCTTAAAGCAAGGTTCTGTAAATGATAACGACGTACTGTATTGTACGTACCTTTGAATTTCCTTGCCATATTAACATGGCCATGCTGAAATTGCAAGAGTGACAAGTTGACACTGACAACTATTTACACTCGATCCAAGAAGTGCTTACTGTACTGTACATACAGTAAGTAGTAGTCGATCACGTCCAAAACAAGGGACCAATTGTGGGCGCCTCTGTCCGAGACAAACCAGGGTCCGTCGGGGCGTTTTGAGCACATTTGAGAGCTTTGGCTGACTGGAGCCGCGGTGAGCGTGACGACGAGGTATAGTACAGTCTGTATATACAGCGCAGTGCAGTGCTGTTGTACTGTACTGTCGAAGTAGAAATAAGCTACAGTACAGTACTTCGTCTGAACACTTTTGCTCGGTCTCTTGCTCCACCTCACCGCACCTCACTCACCGCACCTCACTCAACTCGCCTCACCTCAACTCAACTCAACTCAACTCACTTCACTCAACTCACCTCACCTCACCTCACCTCACCTTCGTGATCCGACCGATCAAATCGAAATCCAACCTACCCCTCCCCCGCCCCCGTACGGTTCAACCCCCCCTCTCCAGAACAGACCTCTCGACCGGGAAACACCGCCAGCGCCGCCATGGACCAGCACTCCCACATGGACCACTCGCAGATGGGCCACGGCGATATGGGCATGGGGCCCAGGTGCAGCATGAACGTGAGCTTGCCTGCGACGCCGAAGGGGAACAGAGTGGACACTGACGCGCGGGCCGTGAAATCCACAGATGCTCTTCACCTGGGACACCACGAACCTCTGCCTCGTCTTCCGCTGGTGGCACGTCCACAGCACGGCCGGCCTCGTCGTCTCGCTGCTCGCCGTCGTCGGCCTGACGGCGCTCTACGAGGCCATCCGCGCCGCGACGCGCCGCTACGAGGACCACGTCGCGCGCAAGACCTTGCAAACGCCTCGTAAGCTCTCCCCGCGCCCCCAGCCCCACAAGAACGAAACTGAGATTTGGCTGTGTTTCGTGGAGTCGTTACTGAGAGCACACCTTTCTTGGGGACAGGCCGCAACCAGGTGGAGGTCAGCAACCAGGCCCACGTTATCAAGGCGCTGCTGTACGCGCTGCAGACGTTCTACGCCTTCATGTTGATGTGAGTGCTTGCTGCCGGCTCCCCACCACCGCCACCGGGGTGCCCAATTCTGCAGCCGGCTGACACGCGGGGGCGATGTGCAGGTTGCTGTTCATGACTTACAACGGGTGGGTGATGGCCGCGGTGGGAGTGGGTTCGTTCGTGGGATACCTGGTGTTTGGGAAGAACACGAATGCGACCAAGGATTCGGCGTGTCACTGAAAGGAGAGCGCAGGGAGAGCAAGGAGCGAGTGATACCAGCTGGTGTTTTGCAGCATATAGAGACGAGGGATCTGATATCTTACACGGGCGGGAGTTCCTGCGGGGGAGGCGCTGTGCGGGAAGAGGATATATGGAATGCATTGTGATTCTGGCTGCGCAGCGTTGGCTGCGACTTGCCTGCCAAACCCGTTCTTCTTGACCCGTGAGCCCTCCAATATCTCCCTCAGGGTGGGATCTGATGGATTCCGCTGTGCGACGAGGTATTCAAATCGTGGCCTGCTCGCTCTCGACCCATCCCGCTACCAGGCCACGCTGGAGTGCACCCGTTGTCAAGGTTTCTAATGATACAGTCATAAAGTCATTAGATGTGCGTGCCCGATCCTTCTCTTCGCCATTCCCTACACCGAGTCCCGTCAACTCTTCACGTTCTCGACCTCGTCGTCGTCATCATCATCGCTAGCGTGGGGGGTGGTCGCAGTCGCGAGTCCCTCTCCCGAGACGCTCCTCGTCACGCTCGAGGATCTCGAGTAGATGCTCGCACTCCTCTCCGCATTCTCCGATATCACGACGCGGAAGCGACTCGCGTAGCTCTCGGCCAGCGCCCGCTCCTCGGGCGTGTCGTCCTCCTTCCACCGGGCCTTCCCCGGCAGCTCCATGCTCACGGTGAAGCCCTTCGCCCGGAAGTGGTGGCTCCACTCCTTCAGCTGCTGCTTGACCTCGCCGCCGAAGTCGAGGTCGCGTTTGATCCGCGCCGTGACCTCCTGCCGCACCATGGGCCACATGAGCCACGCGCGCTTGGGCAGCTCCGCCGCCTCCACGACCTGGTTGCTGAACGTCTCCCACTCCTTCTCCGACACGCCGTACTTGGCCGAGAGGATGGGCTCCCACTGGAAGCCCGAGGCGAGCGAGTCCTTCTTCGTCGGCACGCGGATGCGGCGGGGCGCGCGCGTCGGCACCTCGGGCGCGACGAAGGAGATGCGGCGGTTCGAGACGACCGAGGGCGAGCGGTCGAGATGGGACGAGCTATCGGGCGCGGTACCGACGGAGCTGGTGGGCCGGTTGGGGGTTCTCCCTACGCGCTGCGAGCTACTTTGTTGACGTCCCCATTAGCATGCGGGCTACGATAGCGCACGGAGAGAGGGGGGATGGGAGGGGGACGACTTACGACGATGATTTGAGGGGGTTGACGAACTTCTTGTTCGTCGACTTGACGGGCTTGCCGGACTTCTCCTTCTTCTCCAGCTCGTCGAAGGCTGCTAAGATGTCCGCCATGCTTGCGGACGATAGTCGCTCTGGGGGTTGACGGGCTATCCGATATAGGTCGGCGGTCGAAGTGTCGCAAGGTGCGTGGATGTGGATGTGTATTGTGTATCGTGTATGGTGTAAGGTATGGAGTGTAGGTGTGTAGGTGTGTAGGTGTGGAGGTGTGGAGGTGTGGAGGTGTGTAGGTGTGGAGGTAAATATGTGTAGGTAGAGTACTGTAAGATCAAGAGAAGGAAGGTTGTTGTATAGCACTACGAGATCTGGTCCGTGGATCCTAGACGCCAAGAGGCGAGGTACAGTACATGCTGTGCTGTGCTGTATGTACCTTCGGTTCTCGACCTGATGAACCGGCACAACAACAACAACAACTACAACAACAACACCAGCATTATCATTATTAACCAATTTCGTGAACCACCGTCAATTCGTTCTGCGACCATCACGGATGCGCCCTGTTGGCCCGTCCTTGTCAAACACCTATCACTTCCAGACCCGTTCAACCCGTCACCATCCGCATCGTCTGCGTACGGAGCCAGCCGTGCTAGCGAGGATCCTGCGATCCTACGAGACGCCCAGCGCCATGTGTACGTACGTACCTACATACACACTGTACAGTTCTGTACAGTATGTATGTACATACTCACTCTCCCAGATAGACTCTAGCCGGCTTGCGCAATGACCCCGCGCTCGTCACCCTGCAGAAATGTTGCAGAGAGATGACTTTGCATCACGGGTAAATATTATATCATACTGTACTACAATACTGTACTTACTGTACAGTACAGTATGTGCATGTACTGTACATACAGTACAATACTGTACTAGACTGTACATTTACTGTACAGTACATACATACACACTGTATGTGTAGACTTATAGTTGGGGTGTAAACCATGGTTTCACTGGTCCCAATCAGATACTTGGCAATGCTGCTTCTTTAATCATTGGATGAACACCCTTGTACTGTACGTAGTAGTAAGTAAAGTGTACAGTACAGTACCTACTGTATGTGTGTGCACAGCCTCCTGAGGTACGACTGTACAGTAAAAGCTCCGGTGTTCCGATGTTCCGGTTTCCGTCAGATCTGGTCTAGATTTTGGCCACCTTCTCCCCGAGCCGGTTCATCTTGAACAACCTTTCAATCATGGGCTCGTCTCCAAGATGTTGGTTATGCTGGGCTTCGGTCAGTCTCGTTCTCGATAGAAGTATGTGCTCGCAGAGCCCGAACGCAAACAGAACCAACCCCCTGAAGAAGGGGTGCAAACCCGTATGAATGTACAGTACTGTGTGTACATACTTCAAACTCAGGTTCTTCTCCATAGGCCACTCTCGCGGCATCAACGAGCATCCTTGCCGTCATTCCCCATACTCGGTACCTCGACGTGCCTTCTTCCTCCTCCTCTTCCTCCAGCTGCTCTGCGATGGCTGCTTGGCCCCCTTCCCGGACCTTCGGCTTGGTGACGTTCTGATTGTGAATCGGAACGAAGAAATTGTGCATGCGCCATCGGCTGTCATGGAAACTCGTCCACGCTCCCTTGTACCAGTCCGAACGGGATCCTGGGACGTCGACGACTCCGTCTCGGACTTCGTCCTCTTTCCGGAGGAAATTGTGGAAATCGGCCGTAAACACCGCAGCGACTAGGTACCGGGCGTCAGCAATCGCTTCTTGAAGGCTGTTCAATGGCCGATCTATGGCCAATCGAAGCCCGGTGCGTATGCGTATGTCGATTGAACAAACTCAGAAGCAAAGGCCATGTCCATCCTTTCGACTTTGAACCGAAATGAGAGAGTGCTTTTTATAGTCACGTGATTCTTCTCGGACAGGCGTACGGACACACCTTCTTTTGCATCCAAGCGCGGTATCATTGTTTCTTCCACACTCGCGGCCTTCCCTCCATGACCGTCCGCGTGCAGGAATGCCACGCAGGGTCGCACAGCGAGCGCGGTCTTTGCAAAACTGAACGGAAGCTGGCATAGATGCTCGATCCTAAAGCCTCGAGGAAGAACGTCTCGGGGCAGTCCAATTTCCTCCCAAGCCTCTCGTCTTGCAATGTCGAAGGGAGCTTCGTCTAGCGTGTCCGCTTTGCCTCCCGGAAATGCAGCCTGTCCTGGTAGGGTAGGTAGCTGTCAGCACGAGTTTCTCGAGGCGGTTCACTCGTCATGGCTAGATAGATAGATCGATCGATACCCGAATAGTTCCTCAGACTGGCTGCACGTATCGTGAGAACGACGCGGAGATCGCCCCTCTTATCTGCGAAGAGCAATATCAGGACGGCCGCTTTCCTGCTGAGCGGGAGACGGTTCCATGTCGCGAACGGGGGAGGTTGGAAAGCCCTCAGTCGTGCAATTGCGGCCTTGTACAGTAAGTATCATTCTCAGATCCTTTCACGCTCTTCGCCGAGAAAGGCACTTACACTTGAGGTCGCATTCAGCGGCGCCATGCTTTGAAATGCTGAGTTTCCTTGGTGCCTTCGACCACCTCGTGCGCGTTGTTTTTTCCGGTGATATCTTCTAAAGCCATCATGACATCCCTTGGTCCTAGTCGTTCTACTGTAAGATACCCTAGTCTTGACGTCGGCGGAGGGGTAACTTCATAAGCGAGCGACTTATCGGCTGGGGTGGAGTTTTGAGTGACCAAATGTCGATAAAAACTGTTCACATAAACACGAAAGATATCATTGGAAGTTTGGAAGGTAGTCTTAGCCAATCTTGAGCAAATGATTACGTGGCTTTGAACTTGAGGGGTTCGGTTGGCTCTGCTCCTTTGCACGTTGTGCTGTTACACGCGCTCTTATTATTGTTATACTGCATAAATCTTGCCTTGCATTCTTTAGCTAGAGGTCACTAAAACGTTTTTTCATTTTTTGTCGCAGAGAGACTGGCATCCTCTCTGTTATCACAAGAAATCTATTGATGCCGGAATTGAAAACTTGGGATATGTTAATTAGAAAGTTTTTTTTTTTCAATTGTGGTTCTCCTTCCGAATCAGTTTGAAGTTTACTTGTAAATCCTATCTCTAGCACGTTTCTGTACCTTGAGGGAGGTCTCAGCGATGCAGATTTGTCTTCCACTGATTCCGATACTCGACGGAGGGTTTTGAAGGCCATGTAACTCTCGCGGGGCAAGCTACGGTTACTAAGTAAACAGCTCTTATATCCAGGCTTATGGAAGTTCAATGCGTGTGCTTCAATCTTCAGTTGAGTAAATGACTTTGTGCCGAAATGGATGTGCATTTTCCAAGTCTGAAAATGTATGTTTACTACAACTCGGCACGCCTCAGGAAGCCTCAGCAGCACTCTGTACCTACTTTCAACCACGGAATTAGTGCGTTGACGATAGCCCTGACTTTGCGGAAAACAATGGATTTTTGCTAACGCCGCTTCATAACTTAACATCCTCCAACGAATGACATGCCTAACCAGGCTCGCATACACCTGTCACCACAACGTGTACACCTACAGCTGCAGTCGGAAAGTAGCAACCTCAAAAGGTCTCAGGATTATTTTCACCTTGCCGCTCTCAATCTTCAACTCGCTCTCGTCGTCCTCGAGGAGGCTGGTTTTCCACACCCTCTTCACATCCAGCGATGTCTCAATGGTACCCTTGCTGGTGCCTCCTAAGCTGTCGTAGATGCGCAAGATCACGCTCTTGCCCTTGCGCTTTGCCAATTCACCCCTGCTGACGTCCTCGTCATCTTCGCCTCTCTTGACACAGTCAAGGATCAACGAGGGGTTACCTGTGAGCTTGACAGGGCTGGTGAATGCAGAAGCTTCGAGGGATTTGGACGATTGAGCGAGCTTTAGTGGATTGTTGAAATTAAATGCCGTATGTACAGTGGTGGATCCAAGACCACCCTGATGAGGCAAAATTGCCCAGCGGATTTTGTGAAGCTTCATGTCGGCGAATTGATCGGGGGCCTTAGGAGAGCGGAGTAGGGAAAGTCGCATCACGCCACCACTGGTCGCGAACCCATATTTGGAATCATTGAGAATTGATACGCCATAGCCGTTCTCAGACAAGTCAGCCCATTTATGGTTACAGACTTCGAATTTTGCCATGTCCCAACTGAGTCAAGTTAGCTGAGCTCTGGGAGGATGCGGGTAAACTAACGTAGTGTTGTAATGGGTTGGCCTTTTGGCAATCCCGTATTGAGTCTCATAAGAAGCTTCAATATTTCTAACATCAACGGGGAACTCAACCTTCAAAAATTTCATGTCCTCTCGCCACTCGACCTCGCTGTATACCTCGACATAACTCTGCTGACCCTCGAACGCAGCAGAGAGGCTGATGTAAGTCTTTGCCCAACTCTTTTCACTGATTCTCGTCTCGGTTACAACACTGACTTTGTGGGCGTCCTGTTGAAAGAGTTTGGTGATACTACCTGTTAGCTCCTTTCGAGAGTCTAAGTGGTAGACCTCGACATCCCAGGCTTGCCAGTAGAGAGGCTTGTCATCAAAGATGACGAATTGATTTGCCTTCTTTCCCTTGGCAACAACTTCCCTTTCTTCCTTCAGATCGTAGAGAGATGTAATTGCGCCGTGGTCAACCTCTACACGCAATTGATCGTTCTGCAAGACAAAGAGGCCGCTCTTGACTTCCCTAACAGTGACCTCGGGCTGCTCGGCGAGCTTGAAAGCTTTCACTTTGAGTAACTGGCCATCGCCACAAGCAACTCCGGCTTTGCCATCGCCGAGTTCGATGACCTCCCTTCTATGCCACGGCATGGTATTCAAGGCAACTAGGTTGTCCGATTTCAGGCTACCGCCACTTTGAACCCCGAAACTCTCCTCCAATTCTTTCAGAATCTTCTCGCCAGTCTCAAACACCTTTGCATAGAGCTGTAGGCATTAATTAGCTTTGCCCGAGACTTCCATAATTCGTTGAATCAAGCTTGCCTACCTTATCTGTATCATCGTAACACATCCCAATGGAGCTTCCAGGAAGACAATCGTGGAATTGACAGAGAAGGACTGCCTCCCACATCTCGTCGATCTTCTCCTTAGGATACTTGTAGTCAGACTTGATGCTTGCAAGAGTTGCTAACAACTCAATGTCTCGGAGCATGAACTCTGACCTTCTGTTGTTGCGCTTGTTAGTTGCTTGTGTTGTAAGAGTGCCTCTGTGGAGTTCTAGATATAATTCGCCAGTCCATGTGATTAATTCGAGACCGTTCTCCACCTTCTTCTCGAGGCGATCGAAAAAGTCCTCAACAGAGTCGCCGACATGCACTCGAGGTAGGTGTCCAATTGTGTCAGACATCCCGCGACATCTGCGTAGCTTCTCCAGATGCTGCCATGTAGGCCCTCCACCTCCATCGCCTTTGCCAAATACCAGCAAGGACGTCTCATCTTGATCCATAGATTTGTGCTGAGTGACAGACCTCTTAACGTCGCCCAGTGAAGCTTCTGAAGTATAAGTATGGGCTGGTGGCATATGACAGATGACTTGGCTGCCATCCAAAGCGACCCAATTGAACGTAGAGTTTTGGGTACTCATTGATATTATTCCAGCTCAACTTCTGAGTGAGGAAGCGATTCATACCCGCCAGCCGACACAGTTGTGGTAGTTGATTCGAATAGCCGAAAGTGTCTGGCAACCAGAAGGTGCGACATCGTTCTCCGAAGTTACTCTCAAAAAATCGCTGGCCGTAGACAAACTGGCGGACAAGTGACTCGCCACTAGGAACGTTTGTATCGTGTTCAACCCAGCTGCCCCCTACAGGATGAAACCTTTTTTCTTTCACTTTCTGTTTAACACGGTCCCACACTGAGGGATAATTCTCCTTGAGCCATTTGAATTGTTGAGCTTGACTGATGGAAAACCTATGCTCGGGGTATCTATCGACCAGATTGATCTGATTCAACCAACTTCTCGCAATCTTTCTCTTGGTCTCGGCCCAAGGCCAGAGCCAGCAAGTATCAATGTGGCAGTGACCAATACCATAGACAATGGGAGTGGTTCCGGTTTCGTAGACCTTGGAGGAGCTAACGTTTTTGCCGAGATATCCTTGAGCAATCTTGCGACCCCTGATGATAGACTCCTGGTTGCCGACCTCGAAAGCGTCGATGATTGCAATAGCCACTTGAAGCGCCTTGTGTTGTTCCCACGAATCGGCAGGAAACTCTCTAGCAGCATCTCCAATGATCCACATATCCATCCAGAGCTGGCGGGCTTCGACATTAACAGCAACAATATCTGCTTTGCTAAGTTGGAAATATTTGTTGGGGTCCGGAGGCTGGATCGAATCTCCTAATCCAACACCAAACATGCCGTTGCATGCCATTTCGATGTAGATGGTATGCTGTTTCCCGTCCCTGAATTTATCTGGAATGATCCACTCGATTCGCTCTCCGCCCCCAGTTAACCCTTGAAGTGGTTCGCCATCCTCTGTCCAAACCATACCTTCATTGTTGGCATCCCAATGGAATTCCAGCAGTTCCTTCTTGACGAGATCGGAGGGAATAGAAATCTCCACTCTGAACCAGTGCGTGGCCCATGATGGTCCGAACCATTCGCCAACCGAGGTCTTCTTGAATTCATGGCTGATAGCTTCTTTAAAGGTTGGACGACTGAGTTTCGGCGCGTCCCAGACCGACAGTACAACATTCGGTGGTCCTTTTGCAACACCATCGTCCATCATGGCCCGTAGATTCTGTGATTCATATTGTCCCGCGCTATAGAAGGCTTCGATGCGGCTTTTGTAAATGTCGGGAATCCAATTGCCTCTGGGATGATCTGAGAGCTTTGGATAGGTGCTCTTGGGCTTCGTGGTTCCGAGTGTTTCACCTCCCATGATGGTCTTTTTGGAGAATTGCCTGTCTAGAGATGGTATTCCAATGTTGTGATAAAGTGATTGTGTTGATGTTGAAGAGACTCGATAGCTGTTGATGTGATAATCGAGAGGTGAGGTTAGCTCGCTTAGCTCTCGGCTCGCGTTGATCAAAGCCAAGTCTTGGCGATCGAGATCGACGTGGGGATGTGGGCCCGGACCTGTCGGGCGGAAAATCAAAGGACCGATCAAAGCAGTTCGGCTCAAAGGCATTTGTTTACTCAACATTGATTCAGCACACTTCTCGAACTTCTACTACAGCCATGCAGATACTCGCCCATCTACCATGACACGCAATTAGCATTGTCGACTACCTCGCGAGTGGCCCGTACATACCAGGATTCTGGTCTGTTATGCCCACAACGACGATCCGTTTCTTCAAGCTCTCCCTCCTCTTTTCCTCTTTACTGACACCAACCACACTTTTCTTTACCTTCCCAACCACCTCTTTCCCTTTACCCAAGCCTTCCATAAGTCCACTTTGGAGCGGGAATTGTGTAGTGGGCCCGTTGGCTTTCCTCTCCTCGTCTGCACTTGCGTACTTGTTGCTCGGCGGAGGAATACACGCAGTCTTTTTGTGGACAGACGACGTCGGGGACAGATGCTTGATGGTATTAGACAGCCGGCGTGTAAAGCTTGTAGACCTCGAGGGTGATTGTATAGTTTCCACGGCTTCGTCTTTGCCCTCCTCCCTAGCCGATGCACTACTTTCTCGTGCAAAGGCATGGTCGTGAGTCTTGCTAAACGGGTACGGGCTCCTTAAAGGATGTTTTCCAGACCCCCAAATTCTCTTCTTCCCTGTCGGACTCAAGCTTTCACCTCTTCCCAATGGAGGAGAAAGGGACAAGTGGTCTGACTCCATGCTAAACATCGGACTCACTGGTGTGGTTTGGTGTTTTCTTGTGCCCGATTCAGTTCTCGAGCTCGCGTCACAGATACCCCATTCTAAAGAGTCCTTCGCTGAAAGGATGAAGGAAGTCTTCTTGGGGGTAGTGGTGACTTTGAGCTCATCGAGTCTCCTCGTATCCCTGCTTTTACCCTTCAGACTAGATTTCAGCGGTGTAGAGAGAGGCTTTAGTGCAAATGCCGAGGAAATCGCATTCTGGACGGGGTATTTATATGCACTGCTTGCATTCCTCTCAACCCCATTTCGGTCGCGGAGATAACCCTGAGCGAGTAACTCGGGCAAAGCAAGGAACTCTGTTGAGCGGGTGGTCGTCTTTGATGGGAAGGTTGGTGGTCGAAACTCTGTTTGTTCTAGATCTGGTGTCGCAACTTGTCGTGATGACTGCAAGGTCGCAGCGAGAACTGTACCCTTCCTGCTAGTTACCGGCTCGTGATACTCGCGAGATGTCCTCGAGCTACGCTCTGAGACGTTGTAAATTGACGGCGTCAATCTCTCTCCCTCGTCATTTGATAGTCGGATGCTCTGCCCTATCGCTGTGCTTGAATTCTTAGTGGATCCATTCTGTTCATATAGAAAGCCTATCAAGTCTGAGTTGCCGAGCGAGGTTCTTGAGTTTTCAGAAGATCCCTCCTGCTTGTAGTCGAATTCCGCTTCATCCTGACTCCATACACTGGCTGAGCTGGTTGCAGACGTCGGTGAAGTGGGCGACAGGGGCGAGTCAGGCATCTGCTGATGCTCCTTTGGAAATGCTTGTTCGAATCTGGGGTCGAAGCCGGTGAGCTGAAGGATTTTATGTGAGGACTTTGTCATCGGTGGAACTTTGGGCCTTGAAGCGTAGATTGGCAATGGTGATGGCGGAGAGATGTAGCTAGCGGTTTGTTTTGGATTGACCTGCAGTTGGGTCGCATTATGCGGTAAAAAAGGAAGAGTTTCGCTAGCCACAGTTTCCCAGACTCTTCTCTCTTCGTTCCATACTTGAGTTCGTCGAGAAGATTTAATTGGAATTCGCGGAAGCTCTCCACCGTCATAGTCGGCAGCATAATGAGGCGCCGCCGTGTTCGGAGAGGTTGAGCCTTCCATTCGGAATAGCGCCGAGAGATTTCTTGCCTTATAACCTCAATACCCTTATATATGCGCTGAGAGGGGTTGATATATGAAAACACAGACGAGACCAGCGTTTGCGATGAAGTTGTACTCGGAACTTTTTCCTTTGCAAAAGGCTCACGACTATTTGAACGGGCATGATCCCGAAAGACAACAAAGAAAGAAAGTACGTATACAACCCAAGACAGAAACCCAAGGAGGAGTACTCTTTGAGTCGATTTCTCCTTTGTCCCTTCTTCAATGGCACTTACCCGACGCCACGACGAACAAAGACGCATTATATGGTCAGGTGTCGTCGAAGAGCATGAATGCATTTCAGACAGGCAGTGCATTACATTCCACTGAAAGTTTTCAGGGATCTTGATAGGCGAAGTCGTCCTCGACTCTCAACCAAGGGCAACGAGGCGATCTGCAATGAAGTTGTGATCAAATCGTGACTCCGAGCTCGGTGTCTTATTATCAAGGCAGGGGTTAATCCGCATCAGAATAACATGAAGAGCCGAGACATGTGCACATTCTTACATGGCTATGCGTGAGCTTCGAAGAAAAGTGAAGCCAACGTATTCGAAGCAAAGAAAAGACTTCAAGTTCGACTGAGCACGGCATCTTGAACTTCTTGAAGCCACCACGTTGATGGCAGAATGGGTATCAGGAAGCCTTTACATGTAATCAAGGTAGTGTTCATCATGTGTCCGATTGAGCATCTAAACATCGAACAAGGTTGGTATCCAAAGGCCGTACCTAGTCGCTTAGAAGTTCAAGGGTCTGTCGAGCCCCTTTTCTTTCCCAACTAGCGAAGATGAGCGACTCCAGGCGACAGTCACTTCAATAGGCTGGCTTTGACTCTTAGTCATTGGTCATTAACTACCAAGTTTCTACTCAGCAGCAATAAAGCTCAAAGCAATGTCTAGATATCGTAATTTCATAATCCAACCAGAAAAAGACCGGTCATTCCAAAGCCTCCCCAACACTTAACTGTGAACTCGCTCGTATCTGTCCTTGTACTCAGGATAGTACAGCCCATTTCAAGAACCCGAGGACGAGGAGCAGGCGCACTTTTTCTTGTCGGCGTCAAAGATTCCGGTCTCAAATCTGCGGTATTGGCATTCATCACTCGCAACTATTCGCTGGTGGTTAAAAATTAAGCCAGCTTCTATCACTGACTTTGCAATTCATCGATCTCTTTGACACAGGTAGCTCAAGATCATTTGTCTGGGAAGGAGGTGTCTGCCAGATGGGAAACTTAACGTTTCTCGTCTTCAAGTCTCACTGCTCTGTGAGGAGCGCGAGACTCTCAATACAAATGGCTTCTGGAAAGCCCAGACAGGTACTGTAGGTTTCTTCTTACGAGGGTCGTCCTCGATGCCTCTCTGGTCGCAGTCATATAGTCGATAGTGCTTAAAAGCCGAGCTCCGCCATGCATCGTGAACCATACGGTGTTAAGATCTTCGTAACTCAACAACGCTGTAGCTCTCAAACCTCCCTCAAGAAAACTACCTTTGAATGAAGACGATCATTTCGGTTGGAGACACGGCATTTTAGCATTCTTAGTATTACCACCGGTCCCATGCCGAGGAGGATGTGGATGCTTGATTAGCTCGGAATTTTGAAGGGTGCGAATCGCGGACCGACAAGTTTTAAGCTGCGGCGTGCCAGTGCAAGATATTGTCAAAGGTTGACTTATAGCTAAGAAGTGTTGTTTTACCCCCGCTGATTGAATTTCTCGTTAGAAAATCGGCGTTGCTGCTGTATTTATAATTATCCCGGTATGTATCATCTTCTGCTACAGTATCGGCATAGCTTTGCGAAATTGATGGTCATAACTGAGCGGATAGAGTCAACGGGTGTGATAAAAAAACAATCTTGTTCAACATGGCATGCAGAGGTGTCATATACTTGGTAAGCAACGACATTGGGATCGTTTAGCAGTATTGGCACTTTAATAGTAAGCTACTAATATAATTACTTCGGTCGATAGTGAGTTGCTTAACTTAGGACTTCATGCACACGCTTTAAACTTCCGCAGCGAAAGTCAAACTGATGATTTTTTTTTTTTTTCTCTCCAAATTCATCCGAAAATATTCTCTCGGATTTTGCTTCGAAAGTCTTGGTTTTTGTCGCAATGCGCCACGGATCATGATCGGTCATTTAATTCTCTACCTGGTAGGTATTATTGAGATGAGCTAGCTCTAGTTTGTAATTGCTCACATGATCGATGCTAGTCTTGTACACATTGAACATGCTACGGGAATCCGGCAGCTAGAGACGAAAAGTTACTCCGCTAGGTATGAGCACCCGAAGGAGAACCAGAAAAAGCTGAATGGATTAATGTGATGCAAAGAACCGAACTAGGCAGTGCCCACTAAGATATAGTATAGAATCGATGTCCGGCTCACTTCAATTCTGCAGCGAGAGACTTGAAGCCTTGCAAAAGATCATCTCTCAGATCCTCCCATCCCTCAATGCCAACACTGACTCTTAGCAACGTAGTATCAACACTTGAATCCGTCATTGCCCGCCATTCAATCAAGCTCTCGACGCCACCTAGACTAGTAGCGTGGTGGAACAGCTTCAGCTTGCTCGGAAGCTGGCGCGCTAGCTCGAGCTCCTTCATGTAGATGGAGAACACGGGACCAAACCCGTTTGGCATCTGCTTTAACAGCCATCCGTCCTTGATATCCTCTTCTTGTAAACTGGCATGCTCGATTTTGGCGAGGACTTTCCGAACAGCGTCACTATCCTCGGGGCTGATATTGTCAGGACCATTGATTTTTTCCGGGCGAAGAAAGCCGTCAAGCCAGGCAACCAGCTTTGCCGTGTTGGCAGCTTGTCTCTGGACCCGAACTTCCAAAGTTCTGACGCTCCGAATTCCAAGCCAGCCCTCCATCGAGCCCATCACGTTTCCGATGTACGCTCTCTCATTTTGTAGCTTCTCGAACCAGTCTTGGTGCTTAGGATTGACTGTCAGTGTGCCACACAGAAGATCTGAATGCCCGCCGATGTACTTTGTTCCAGAGTGCATGACAATATCCGCACCCCAGAGAAAAGGATCCTGCAAAGGAGGAGGACCGAATGTAGCATCGACCGTCAAGAATGCTCCCCTCGAGTGAGCTTTCTCAGCAAACTCTTTGAGGTTGTAGGCTGTTCCGGTAGGATTGAGTGGAGTCTCGACATGGACGATATCACCGGGCTGCAGGTCCTCAGCCGCGCAGTCAAGCGGTATCTTCTCGGAGCCAGTGAGCTTTTGGTGAATGGCAATGACGCCATGGCAGCCGTGATAGCCCGCTCCGATGGAAATCCGCTTCGGGTTCAGGAAGACGAGGAGAGCATGAAACGCGCTCAACCCTGATCCGTAGGTCAAGGTAGGACCTTTCAGGATGTCTGAGAGGATAGCTTCAAAGCGAGTGGTATTTGGCGCGGTATAACGGGAGTAGATGTGGCCTTCCAGCTGAGACTCTCCGGCTCGTGTCTTTGATATTGGTTAGCTGATTGACTGGTTTTGATGAGGGAGAAGATCTTACAGTGCGCTCTTTCCATGTTTTCAGAGTTTTAGGATCTTGGTTATATCGGAAGGTAGTAGACAAGTGCATTGGCGGTGCCACGTCAGAGTTCTTATTTAGATAATCGTCTGCGTGAATAGTTCTGGAAGAGAGCGACATCTTCGCGAGGCTGTGGTCTGAACTATGGTCATCAAAATTTTCATCCCTGGTGGTCTCCATGACTCTCGGAGTGCCAATGACTTGCTTGAGAATAAAGCAAAAGAGAAATTGTAATGAGATATGTCCCTGAGATGATTTAAAGGTCTGGAATCGAACAGTTCGTGGTGCACAAAGACGGCGATCTTGTGAAGTCCTTGAACATGAGGTGTGGATCTCATTAGCCTCCGGGGTCGGTCCACCATAAGCGAGCCGACACATGATCGCTTTTGACAGCCCGTAAGAATACACTCGATTCTTTCAAGGAGGAAGGTTGTGAATCATTGAATTGTGCAAACATTAGCACTCTTACAATGGTTACTTCAACTGAAGATCTTGTAAAAACACCAGGTGACTCGTATGTAAAGATTTACTGAAAATGCAGAGCACTACAAAGGCAAACGGGTATCTCGTGAATGTACTATATACAGCAAAGCTAAATGACAAACCCTTATGCCAGCCAGATA
Source organism: Blumeriella jaapii (assembly GCA_009599575.1). Lineage (NCBI taxonomy): Eukaryota > Fungi > Ascomycota > Leotiomycetes > Helotiales > Drepanopezizaceae > Blumeriella > Blumeriella jaapii. The sequence continues at coordinate 1,069,410 of VWND01000076.1, read as the reverse complement.
GATGTCCTCGGTCAAATATCGTCTGCAGATCTAATGCTCAGTAATGCACAGCTATTTGACATTGATTAGATTGTCATATTTGTACTCTACCTCATAATGCTTCCCCGCGTCAGTACTTCTCCACTTCTCCACAGCTGTTTGGATCATCCTCTCGGCCAGCTTCGCTTCCGCTGCATTCATCATAATACCCACAGATCTCGTTCCTTGATTCACATACGTATCTGATCCAGTCACTTCCAGCATCGCATTCTGAATGTAACCCACGTCAACCGAGTACTTCAGCATCAGCATGTGTACCTGTCCATCCTCAGGAATTTTTTCTAGAGGGAGTCGGGTAGATTTTGCTCGCATTGGTTTCGGGGTCTCGCCTAGTCCTCTAGCGGATGCTTGCATGGACTTTTGTCGCTTCATGAGGTATGCTCTTGGGTCACCATCTGGTAACGTTGTTTTGAAAGATTGCTGGACAACGCTGTCGATGGATGGTTCTTGCTGACTTGTTGCGAGGTTGGCTATCGCAGCATCATACCGATTCTTGTGTGGTGATCGCCTGGCTGAAACACCAAGAGCGAGCGTCTCCAAGTCATCCTCTTCATCTGCGCGATAGCGTTTGTTCGCATCGTTTTTGACCTCTGCACGAGCAGCTTGGGCCTCTTGGCGGCGTTTGCGATTGGCATCTTCTTTTCTATGTTCGTAGTCCATCGTCCAGGCAAGGTCGGTTTTCGAGCTCTGAATGGATTCTCGCTGATTGCCAACGTGCTGTGTCGAAGGTGTTTGAAATGGTGTCATTAGCGTTGTCTGTCGAAGGCCATTCAACGGTGAATGCCTTTCGCCAGTTTGCATAGGTGGCACGAATGGCTTGTTGACGCCTCTGGTCCTCTCGCAAGCACGGCTAACGGGAGAAGTTGGAATAGAGCCATGCAGAAGACTCCTTGCGCTGTTGAAGTCATTTCTGCGTCTGATAACATTTGAACCGTCTCCAAATGAGAGTCCGTCGTCACGCTGTGCTATTAACGGGCCTTTTTCGAGATCCGATACGTCAGGCCGACTGTAAGCCCGTCTTCTTGACTGGTGTGACGGGGGGAAGATAAGTGTTGGTTCCGGCGTTCTGAGATGGTCACTGTGAGTTTGACGAGGTCTAACAGGGCTCATGGAACGGAGTAGAATCGACTCAACGTCGATGGGATCGGAAGACTGCTGCGGCGTAGGCAGAATATTCTGCGAGAAATCCCGAGGTTTGTGGGGGACAACAATTGCCGTTGGAAGATTGGTGCCGTTTTGAGGTGGAACCGGTGCATTCAATTTGGCGATGATCCAGGGGTTGAGCGATTTATCGGAATCGGGGACAGCAGAATTGAGATAGTGACTATAGGTGGAATCCTGAAATTGGAGACCGGTTCTCCTCGATTCTTGGACCTCTTCACTGTAGTTTTCCGACATATCGACATCCCACTTACGTGCAACACGAGCCCCCGGGGTTTCTATTTCGTCACCATCTAAGAGGATAACGTCCCCAGCCTCTCTGAGCTCACAACTCGCGGTCCCCACGGATGACTCCACTGCAGCAACGAGATTTGTTGCATCCAAAAGTCCAGTGACATCAGTCTCTTCGCCAATCGCTGAAGCTGGTTCGGGAGCGACCTTCTTGCGAGACATGAGAAGCTCGAAGTCGTCAAGCTCTTCATTTACATCAATCGGATCAGCAGCAGTGGGAGTAGCTACCGACTTTCCATACACATCCTTGAAAATGATTTCGATAGATTCCAACACCAGATACTCGTTGCTGAATACGATATCGTCCTTCGCAGGTTCCACATTGGGGTCGTAACTTGAGACGGGGCACTTGATGTTGAGCCAAAGGAAAGGGTCTTTCGGCTTTTCAACGCCGCCCATAGGAGAGTTTTTGACGTAATACTTGAAGGAACTGACAATCTTTTTCATCGTGCCCTTGTTGTGCGCCACTGGTCTCGAGTCTACCGATATGTATTGGCCATGTCCGACCGATGTTGCGTCTGGCTTGGGCATGAATACCTCAGCGATGAATTGGCTAGAGACGTCGGAAAGAAGGGCATCTTGAGTTTGATCACAGGCTCCGCTTCCTTTTGAGACATTGCTCTGACGATCCCTTTCGGAGAAGGACGACGATTTCTCTATACACTGAGCTGCGGCTTCTCTCCCAATGATCTGAGCCGCGACTTCCTTCATTCCGTCATTGGGACGAGGGATGTAAGACCAGGAGCCTTTGCCACCCTTAGAAACCTTGAGGCTATATCGAATCTTCGGTCTTGCCAGAGCGTAGGAGTGCAAAAGCTCTTTGAGGGTTTTCAAGGTCTTGGCTGCTTCTTTCTCAGCGGTTTGTTTCCTAACAGGAAGATTGTATAGGAACTTGGAGACCGAGACTGTAGTTCCAACGGGATGTGAAGCCCGAGATTTGCTAGCGACTCCACCTGGAGGCTTTATATGTACCGTGCTGGCAACTGGCTGACCATCGGTCCTAGTTGTTACGGAGACCTGACCCAAGTGGACCGCACTCGCCAGAGCCTCTCCTCTAAAGCCCAACGAGACACCCCCAATGGATTGCAGCTCGTCGAATGACCTCAGTTTGCTGGTGTGTCCACGCCTTCCTAGCGCGTCGAGGTCTTCTTCGGCAATGCCATGACCATTATCCCGGACCTCGATCTTGTCAATTGTGTTGGAAGAGATGATAATGTCAATATATGTCGCTTTGGCATCAAGGGCGTTGTCGATGAGTTCTTTGACGAGAGATGTGGGGGTAGTAAGTGCTTGGGCCGAGCCTAAGAGGTGAATGGTCGACGGAGGAAGTGCGGTGATGGCCATATTTTGGGTATTTGCGAAGAAGTACTTGGATATAAAGGCGGGCGCTCATTTAGTTGATCAGAATCAACACCGACACCGACATCGACATGGATGTGTAAGAATGTGAAGATGTGAGGACATGAAGAGAGGAGGCGCCGGACTCCCAGCCTTGCGCACAAGGCTGAGCGGCTGCTTTAACAAGGAAAAAGCTGCCCCTCGAAGGTCCCACCAGGTCCTGATAGCGGCCCTACATCGGATCTCGAACTAGCTCCCCAAAGTTATCTCAGGGCGGCGGGGCCGAAGATCAGGCGAAGCGATGACTCCTCCAAATTTTGGTCTCTCGCCAAATCCCCGTCACAATATCTTTTTAACAATCACTTCACCCCGTCGAGATCTGGTGGACCCCACCACAAATCGAGATCTGCTCAAGTGTTCACAACATCCGCCAGTACGACGTCGAGACTTTTAACCAGAGCACTGTGGGTGCGCAGGTCGCCATACAGATTTCCATTCAATTCTCCTCTTGCCAAAATGGCTACAAACGCTGCGTCACATAACCCAAGTAAGACAATGTGCAATATTCCATGAGACTACACAGAACACACAGTGCTGATTGGTGTTCTGCTACGCAGTTGGGGAGGAGACTGGGCCCATTTCTGGAAAGCCTCCGGCCTTGTCGACCGAGACAAAAGCTGCTCTTGCAGAAGCCACGAATTCCAGCCTGACGGGTACTCATGTCTCTGGGCAAGACGTGACTAGCAAGGTTGGACCAGTTGAAGCAGCTGGAGGAACACCAAAGGTGAAGAGCGAGAAAGAGCGTACGTGTACATCCGCCGCTGAAGAGATACACGTCCGAGGTAACTGACTGCCCTTGCAGTTGAGCGCGAACGGAAGAAGGCAGAAAAGCAAGCAAAATTCGAACAGAAGAAGGCCAAAAAGGCAGAACCCGCGGTAACAACCAGCAAGACAAAAGAAAAGAAGGCCAAAGCGGATAAGAAGGCGGATGAGGGCATACTGCCTCCCTATGTCGAGGACACCCCACCCGGCGAGAAGAAGATTATCAAATCGTTTGATGACCCCCAATACAAAGCCTACAACCCGACAGCTGTCGAGTCCGCTTGGTATGCATGGTGGGAGAAAGAGGGATTCTTCCAGCCAGAATTCACAGAAGATGGCAAGGTCAAACCGGAAGGATCCTTTGTTATTGTTGAGCCACCTCCCAATGTTACCGGCTCCCTGCATATGGGTCACGCCTTGGGCAATGCGCTTCAAGATGTCATGATCCGATGGAACCGTATGCACGGGAAGACAACACTTTGGCTTCCAGGATGTGATCATGCGGGTATTTCGACACAAAATGTTGTTGAGAACATGCTGTGGCGTCGCCAGGGCAAGACTCGTCATGATCTGGGTAGACCAGAATTCGTGAAGACGGTCTGGGAATGGAAGGACGAGTATCATCACAAGATCAACACTGTCCTCAAAAGAATGGGGGGCTCTATGGATTGGACTCGTGAAGCTTTCACTTTGAATGAGAATTTCTCCGCTGCTGTTACGGAAACATTCGTTACACTTCACGAGGAAGGCATCATTTACAGAGAGAACAGACTCGTAAATTGGTGCACAAAGCTGAATACTTCACTTTCCAACCTCGAGGTCGTCAACAAGGAGCTCACTGGTCGAACTTTACTTGACGTACCTGGCTATGACAAGAAGGTTGAATTCGGTGTGATTGTACACTTCAAGTACGAGATTGAAGGTACGGACGAGAAGATTGAGGTGGCCACAACCCGTGTTGAAACCATGCTCGGAGATTCTGGTGTTGCCGTGCATCCCGAGGACGAACGATACAAGCATCTTGTTGGCAAGATGGCAATCCACCCTTTCATTCCGGGGCGCAAGATGCCCATCGTGGCCGATACTTATGTCGAGAAGGATTTTGGAACTGGTGCCGTCAAGATCACGCCTGCCCACGACGCTAATGATTTTGCTTTGGGAGCCCGCCACAATCTGGAGCGCATCAACATTTTTACAGATGATGGTCTCATGAATGAGAATGCTGGCCCCTACGCTGGACAAAAGCGATTCGATACTCGTTATACAATTCAGGAAGACCTCAAGAAGGCGGGTTTGTACGTCGACAAAAAGGACAATCCTATGACTGTACCACTCTGCGAAAAATCGAAGGACATTATTGAGCCACTTCTAAAGCCACAGTGGTGGATGAAGATGAAAGACATGGCAGCAGCCGCTCTCGATGTCGTCAAGTCAGGCGAAATCAAGATCCTGCCAGAGACTGCAGAAAAGAGCTATGTTCGCTGGATGGAGAATGTCAATGACTGGTGTCTGTCGCGCCAATTATGGTGGGGTCATCAAGCTCCCATGTACTTCGCTCAAATTGAAGGCGAGGAACATGACGAGGCTATTGGTGATCTTTGGTTTGCTGGCCGGACTCAGGAAGAAGCCGAGGTCAAAGCCAAGAAAGCCTTGCCTGGAAAGACCTTCACCCTTAAGAGAGACGAGGATGTCCTCGATACCTGGTTTTCTTCCGGGTTGTGGCCGTTCGCTACTCTAGGATGGCCCAATAAGACCCACGATTTCGAGACATTGTTCCCAACCTCTGTCTTGGAGACCGGTTGGGATATTCTGTTCTTCTGGATTGCTCGTATGATCATGTTCAGTATTAAGCTCACCGGCAAGGTCCCGTTCACAGAGGTCTATTGCCACTCCTTGGTCCGTGATTCTGAGGGCAGAAAGATGTCGAAATCCTTGGGCAATGTGATTGATCCCCAAGACTTCATTGAGGGTTGCTCATTAGATGATTTACACAAGAAGCTGATGTCCGGAAACTTGGCCCCGAACGAGGTCGAGAGGGCTACCAAGTATCAAAAGACAGCGTTCCCAGACGGAATTCCACAGTGCGGAACTGATGCTTTGCGCTTTGCGCTAGTATCATATTCTACTGGTTCTGGAGATATCCTGTTCGACGTCAAGGTTATTCACGCATATCGCAAGTTCTGTAACAAGATCTACCAAGCAACGAAGTTCGTGTTGGGCAAATTGCCTGCAGACTTTGTACCCAACAAGACTGCTAAGCTCACTGGCAAGGAGTCGTTGGCCGAGGCCTGGATTCTGCACAAGTTGACGATTGCTGCCAAGGAGATCAACCAAGCACTCGCTGACCGTGAATTTCAAAAGTCAACTAACGTTGTCTACCAGTTCTGGTACAACCACCTCTGTGATGTCTATATCGAGAATTCTAAAGCAATTCTCCAAGATGGTACCGAGGAGGAAAGGCTGTCTGCGCTCAACACACTCTACACAGCTCTCGAAGGCGCTCTAACCATGATCCATCCATACATGCCCTTCCTGACCGAAGAGCTCTGGCAACGACTTCCCCGCCGCCTAGACGACAAGACCGCTACGATTTCTTTGGCCAAATACCCCGTCTACGACTCATCCATGGACCAACCAGATTCCGAGGCCGCCTATGAGCTCGTGCTCGAAATTTCGAAAGGCATCCGCTCGCTTATGGCTGAGTACTCCCTCAAGGACGAGGCTCAAGGTTCGCCTACATCCTACCCCATAACTAAAGCAAAATTGCTAACACGAATGACCACAGTATACATCCAAACCTCCGACCCCACCTCCCACCGCACCATCACCGCTCAAATCGCCTCCATAAAATCACTTTCCGGCAAGGGCGTTTCCAGTACCACCATCCTATCCACGACGGCCGCCCGCCCCGCCGGCTGTGTCGTCTTCTCCATCAACGCCTCCACCGCTGTTCTACTGCACGTCAAGGGCCGAGTTGACATCGATGCCGAGATTGCCAAAGCCGCCAAGAAGCTGGACAAGGCGAACCAGGGTATTGAGAAGCAAAAGAAGATTCTGAATGATGAGGGCTACAGAGAGAAGGTTAGTAAGGAGCTGCAAGAGGTTGAGATGAAAAAGTTGGCGGATCTCGAGACGGAGGCCGATGCTTTTGCGGAGACTATCAAGCAGTTCGAGGTGTTGAAGTTGGAATGATTGCTTGAAGGTCTTGGTAGCGTTGCTGGATTGGCAAGCATCTGACCCCTTGCTCTTTCCATTGAGATCATGATGATCTCTGTCCAAATCTGTACCAAGTCCTAGATCAGGAAATGAATAAATCACTGCTTCCCAATCCAACAGGCATTTGTTCACGTTCACAATACTGGGGTCGATCAAAGATAGCTTTCACTGGTTTCATTGGTTTTACTAGCTAAGTAAAGGTCATCTGTTCCCACTGGGGCCCTTCGGCGGGTCTCTGACCAGCAGTCTGACTTTCCCCTGACCAATCTCGTGTCCCTGGCTAAGAATATCAATTTCTTCTTTCTCGGCTCCTGAAGCCGTCACTGAGACAGCAAGTCCATTCTTAGAGAATGATCTAGCATCAATACCCAAAATACCGCCAACGTTATTTCGATCTCCTGGCACCGAGAATTCGCGGTAAGCGTATCGCCATTCGTTTAGAAAATTGCGAATCGCCTTGCCAACCTTGTCTTTACCATTCTTGCTGTGGTGGCCTGTCCCAGTGATGGCGTAGACGGGACGTGTCTCCTTTTGGTTTTCAAGGAGGACCTTTTCAAGATACTCCACAGCCTCTTCGGGGTGAAGACCATGAAGATCGACGTAGAGTTCGGTGTTTTGAGAGCTACCTTTGTTGCGCTCTTCGTATAGCTCACGAGCAGCTTCACGATGGGCCTTGCGCATGAGGTCGTTCTCTGATTGCCCTCGAAGGCTGAGTGCTTTAGCTGCCCGAGCATCGTTGCGGTTCCATGCTTGTGCGGCGCTTTAAGCGGTTAACTAGTTGCTCAGGAAATTTATCGTTTCCAAAAACACATACCTTTGCAAAAACTTGTTTCTCAAACCACCATGCTTGATGGCATCTTGTCTGGCCTTGAGATAAGCTTTGTTCGCCTTTTCACCCGTCTCCAACCAAGGAACGTGCTGTGGGCTTGGAATGGTTTGTGCAGCAGCGCTGTTCTCGCCATTGCGAATACTAGCAGTAGAGCTACCATTCCGTCCCATTTTCTTTACATCTTGCCTCATCATTCCAGGACCTGGAGAGGGTGACATTTTGACTACCTCAGCGAGAGAGCTGGGAGTCGCGTTTTCTTTGTGACCGTGCCCATGACCACCTCTCTTTCCATGATGTTTCTTGCCACCTTTCATAGTGACTGCGCCGAGGGAAGGGAATGCTTCTGTATCATCCAGGGCAGGAGCCAATGGCATGTCTCGGGCTTGATGTCGGCTACTGGGTCGTGATCTTTGGCTAGATCCATCGCTTGTGTACCCCTGCATTCCCTTGAATCCAGGAGGCGGCGCTATAAAGCTTGCTCCTTGATAGTTGCTGAAAGCGTTGGTGGAGGTGTAAGAGCCCCACTGATCCTGAACAGGCTGCAACGAAGGGAAAGCATTTAAATCTTGGAACTGGAAGGCTGGCTGGGCGTTTTGTACGGGAGGTATGCTGCTGCCATCAAGGGCCAAACGATTCATGAAGTGCGAAGGATCATGAGAGAAGATGCAAGTGTCCCCGGCGAGACAGTTGCCTTCCACCCAGTATCTTTTTCGGGTTAGCACTTTCCCGTAGACATAGTCACCAACACTTACTTGCAGATGTGGTTGCTAAGATCGTGGCTGAACCTGCAATCTGCCCTGAGGCATTGTCCAGTAGAGAGCCAGAACCTGCAGACAACGCCGCTGCGCTGGTTTGCAGCAGGGGTGGTAGGACGAGAAACACTGGTGGCCATCGACTTTCCAATGAGGATAGCATTCTTAGCTTCTGTAACCTGCGAGACGCTGGCATCGCCAGTTTGTCCTTCCATGAAAGCCATGATGGTTGCACTCAAGTCATAACCATGTGACGCAAGAGCTGCCTCTATCTCTTCATCTGATTTGGCATGGCCCAATATGGAGCGAAGCATATCGTATGGGCTCATGTCATTTTGCTGGGGTTGTATGTATTCTGCAGCGGCTGCATTGAGTCCACTTTGACCGCCGGCAGAAGAGGATGTAGTACTTCCCCCATCATCATTAACCAACCAGTCGACATTGTCACTGCCGTAATCCCCATATATATCTTGAGTCGGGCTGGCGGACTCGGAGAACTCGTAGGCGTTTAGACTCGGACTGTGAGGAATAGCTGGAGTAGAAAAAGCAAGTCTAGGGGAGGGACGGGGTGACGTGAAAGGAGAAGCCGTGGAGGACTTGGCTCGATTGATAGAGGACGGCATGAATCCTGGCGGGGCAAGAGGACTCACGCCGAGACGCGGGGATGATGATATTGGAGTAGCCGAGTTTGCTCTTGGAATCGGCCATGGAGCCGGAGATGCTGTTCGGCGCAGAACGGCATGTCGCATCGGCGGAGGAGAGCTCGGATTCGTCAGTGATTCACGATGCCGCCACAGCACGTCCAGCACGGCATTGTCGAGCGCAGCGCCGCTCAGGGTGGTCTCTTTCCGGAAGAGCTCCTCCAGCTTGTCTGTCTTTTCTTCGTCCTCGAGACTCGTGTCCTGTAGGATGGGCAGACAGAGCTCATATTGCTCGTCGGAGACCATGTTGGCGACAGTGGCTGCGTCTGCCTCTGCGTCTGCGGCGACGGCAACGGCAACGGCGACGGCGATGATCTGCGGAGGAGATGACGGGCTGGATCAAGCGGCGAGATTGTATAGAAAGTCGGAATAGCAATGAAGACAACCGGAGAGAAGGGAATTGTACGGCCGGCTGGCTGCGAGGAAGGAACACTGCGATGCAACAGGTAAGATGATGCCAGAGCAGCTTGCAGGAGGCCAGAGCGCGGATGATGGCAGCAGAGAGATACAGTCGGTTGGTAGAGCAGGGCGACAACAATCAAGCACCGGGCTCTTGCATTGTCTCCCGAGAAGGAGGATGTTGTGCGAGGAGCAAAGTCATAAGTGTCATAGTATCTCGGTGCAGGGCCGTTGAGTGTGGAGTGTGGAGACCTCCGAGGGGTGAGATGAAGCGGAGTGAACCTTAGTTAGTGAAGAAGTGTCTTGAGCTGACGTCGAGGGACCGTGAGGCTGAATGGGAGCTAGCTGACTAAGGAATTACAGTATTATGTACAGTGCTGTACGCTCGTAAGGTCTCAGCGTCACGGCAGATACAGTGCGGTACGGTTTAGGGGAGGAAAGTAATAAATCAGTATATTTATATCGACAGCATATTTATATCGACAGTGTACTGTACAGTGCTGCACATACATAGGTACATGGTACAGTACACACACATACACACACATACACACACGTACACACATACACACACACACACACGTCCATACATACGCCTTCATAGCCATCATGAACCTGGCCTTCAGGCGGCACGAACATAAACTCCGTAATAGACCCCAACCACGGACGGTAAGTATACTTTGATCTCCCCAAACCTACACTCCAGGACAGTACAGCATGTACAGTACTGTACTGTACAGTCTTCACCCTCAACGACAAACAGCAGCACATCCATCCCTTGATTGTCTCCCTGCCCGCCCGCATTTATCGATATACGAACGCATGAGCCTGCGCCGCTGGATCTGACAGTGCACGACCACCACCATATACGCCACCGTGGGCCTACTTTCACCTTCCGTTCGCTCCAATCCTCCAACCGTCCTCCAACACAGACAGCACGCTCCAAGTCGACAACATGCCCGCCGACTACATCTCTACAGCTCGCGCCCTCGCCATTGCCTTGCCCGTATCTCGCAGTCCCTCGCCCTCGGTAGAACGATACTATCCGCAGTCTACACGGCCCCCCTGGACCCGCCGCATCTCTAGCAACCCCTCCCGACGTTCCAACTCCTCCCCGTACGCCCTCCCCGGCAGCGAAACCTACAAAGCCCAAGTCCTGCGCTCCGCCTCTGCCGCCCAGCGCAAAGTCGTAAAGACCTTTCTCGCCCTCAGTCTCTTGCAGCGGATAGCAGCGGTTGCAGCTCTGGTGGTGGTGAATGTCTTCCTGGTCCTTTTCCTCGTGTACAACGAGCGTATATTCGGGTACCTCGCCCCGGCGGCGAAGAAGTGGCACGACGTGCGCGGTGGTTGGACAATACTGTGGCTGTTGACCTTCACATCGTCATTCCCGCCTTTAATAGGCTATAGTACCACCATCACGATTGCCGGTTTTGTGTACGGCTTTCCATACGGCTGGTTCATCGTCGCATCAGCTACGGTTGCCGGCTCTACTGCGTCGTTCCTGGCGAGCAGGACGATATTATCCAAATACGTGCACAGGCTCGTAGGGAAAGACAAGCGCTTCGAAGCATTAGCGCTCACGCTGAAGCACGATGGCATCAAGATCCTGTGTATGATCAGGCTGTGCCCGCTGCCGTACAGCTTGTCGAACGCAGCGATTTCGACCTTCCCGACAGTCCACCCGCTGTCGTTTGCGTTAGCAACCGCAATCACGAGCCCCAAGCTGTTCATTCATGTGTTCATTGGGAGCAGACTGGCAAGCATTGCCGACCATGGGGGGAAAATGGACGGCAAGACGAAGGCCATCAACTACGCGAGTATCATTTTCGGATTCGTTATCGGTGCCACCGTGGGATGGATCATCTACCAACGGACGATGTCGAGAGCGAAGCAATTGGAGGCCGAGGCCTTGGAAGCTGGTACTGCAGAGGGTGCGGTGTTAGCTGCGGAGGGGATGGGCTATCGCGATGAAAACGTGGACGGGGATGCGGTGGCTCTGATGGTCGACGATGATGACATCTCGTTATGGGACAACGATGGGAGTAGGGATGCAATGTACCATGACGAGTTCACCGATGACGACGATGTATTCGCCAGTGGTGACCTAGAAGAGGAACCACGGAGGACAAACCCACCTAAGAAATAGAGAGAGGATCGATCAGGAGGTTGTGGCTTCGAGTTGGGTAGGATTGCCCTCCACCAGGTGCTGGGCGGAACGCGGCACGTTTTATGTATGATAGAAGAATGGGTTCATTTCCCCGTCATACATAGACGAAAAAATGTTCAATTCATCGCTTTATTCCCGTAGGCTGTCATTCGCTCTCTCCCATCAATCTGGTATCATTGTGTATTGCAATTGCGTGAAACCCATGCGCTCCAAACTTGGCCGCTAATCTCAAAACCGAAACGCCAACGCTAAACATCAAAAACACAAACACAAATTTCATCATTTATCGTGTCCCCTTGTACTGCTTCATGAACGTGATAGCTTGCTCCATTGGGTATCCGATGAACACAGGCCCAGTAAAGATCATCTGCGGGATCCCTCCTGGCTTCGAAGGCTCTGTCGACGACTGAATGAAAGTAGGTTGATCATGGTAGACCGGTGATGAACGAGGTGGAGGCGCCGACGGCATTGCGACCTCTTCCCTTCCCTCTTGAGCCGCGGCTTGTCGGAATGGGCATTTGCCAAGTGGCTGCTCTTGGGAAAGGTTTGCCATCGGTACTGGTTTGTCCGTGACCGTGGCACCTTGGCCAAATGGACACTTCCCAGCTGGATTCTCTTGAGGCGGAGGGGGTGCTGGTGTTTCTTCGGCTTCCACCTTGGCAACATGTGCGAATGGGCAATCTCCAGCCGGTCGAGGCAAGTGCTGCACAGCCGATACCGGCGCCGGGGGAGGGGAGACAGGGCGTTGACCCTCGGGGGGTTCGAAATGAGGCACCGAGATTCCCCAAGGTCGGCTTGGTGATTCGCCAACTCGAACCTCTTTCAGTGGTCTGTCAAATCTGCTATCCCTATCGTCTTCCTCGTCCGGAGGAGCTTCATGCACCTCAGTCTCAATTCCATCCGCACTGACAGCGTGAGCCCAGCTTTCGACTCGCTCATTCGATGACCGCTCAAGCTCCAAAGCTTCTTCCTCCTCCTTTGTGGGCAACATAGGCTTATGCTTCTGACCCAGCCCTTGAATCATGCTGACGAGGTTTCCGTATTTTGCATCTAGCTTCCTGATGTCATTTTCGTTCCGCTGGTAGCGTTTCACACACACTTCGTGGCTTCGTGGGATCTCATGCTTGTGGGACTCAAAGTATTGGGCAATTTCTTCAGGAGAGTGTTGATCCATGTACCGGATGGGACACTTCGCACCCGACCCGGTAGCTGATGGAGGGGGGGAATTCATGGTATCGGCATACAGAGCTGCACATATGGGATCTGCGGAGTGGTGCCGCGTCGAATCTCTCACGTCTGCTGGGGTCAACGGCCGGTTTGATTCTTGGGTGCCAGAGTCTTGAGTCCCAGATTGTTGAGACCTCGGAGGATCCATCGCGACGTCAGTACGTTGCGCAGGGCGAGCAAACGGACACAAGAGTGAGCTTTTCTTGCCCACGACGGTGAAGTCTTGCTCGAGCACAGTGGAGAGCGACGTCCTCCGCGCCGAGTGCTTTACATTACTGCTCGTTCCGGATACACTCTTTCCGCTATATGTAGATTCGTTTGATTTGTCTGCTACACCCGTGAGCTGCAGTGCCGCCTGTCTGCCGTCCCTGATAGCAACTGCTGTTCGGAGCTTCGAACTGATCTGTGTTCGTTGTGGGAGCGGGACTGCAGTGGCTCGATCGGGTGCCGGAAGTTGGAGGTCAGGAGGAAGCTGGAGCTTGGCGAGAATATTCGAGGTTTCGGGATTGCCTGGGGCGAACTTGTCTGCCAGGAGCTGGTACTATTGGGGGCAGAACGACGATTAGCACAATGTTGACGACGAACTTCAATCAAAGAGAACAAGATGACAGAGTCCAAAATCAGAAACATGCATGGTGTTTGTCAGTCGTCGCTGCTTTGGCAACTCCAGATCTAGAGCTAATGTTGTTCATCATGGCAGAAGAAGCACCGGGGAGGGGGAGAATGTTTGTACACACCTGCTCGTGGGCAAATCGGAGCTTATGCTCCAAGATCTGCTTTCGATTGCTCAGCAGCTGAACCTCATCGGCAAGGACGTTGAAATTCTGAATCAGAGATCTGATTAGATCCCCATGCTCGGCATCGACGAGGGACATGTTGCACGGAGATGCAGAGCATACTGTGCAGTACTGTAGGATGATGGATGGGGGTGGAGGCGATGGGTCGGGTATGTTTGATTTTATTTGCGGCGAGGCCGTGCTGGAGATTACAGTGCGAAGCAATATTTATCGATTTTACCAGCACGGAACCTGATTAGTATCGTCAGACTCTTGTTTAGTTATATAAGTGGGGAGCTAGCTGTAAATGTAACTGGGTAGCTGAACAGTATGTACATCGTAAATGTGTCACTTGTGATACTGCCACACACACGCTCTCTCTCTATTCATGCTGACAAGTCCTTGTAGTACTGTACATGCTCCGTATATTTACGTACTCTGTATATTTACAAACTTCCGTATCTTTACATACTTACAGTAGGTACAGACTGCACTCCTGTACATGCCGACCTTGCGATAGCGCTTCTCTTCGAGCCTGTACCCGTCCCGGACTAAAACACCACGAAGAGCTCTGTGTGAGCGTCCTTCAGATCAGCACCTTGAGCTGTTATACCTACAGCTTGAACGACACAATGAAGTAGACCATCCGCCTGGTCCTGATCCTCAAGAGGCACAACATCAAAAACAGGCTACGAGAAAATGGATGCCAATGCTGCCATCTTCTCCCAGAAGGACTTCAACAGACCTTTCTCTCCGGCCGTGTCGCTCACCAGCTCGGCCTTTGGAAGGCTCCCTGACGAGATCATTGAACAGTAAGCCCCCATACAAGCATTCGAGATTTTACCTCCGTTGATTTGATCACCAGAATCCTGCTACTCACAGACCCGAATTCTTTTGCGTCTCTGGTTGTGCTGAACTCGAAATGGAGAACCATATCTCAGCAAGCACGTCTTTATGCATACCAATTGTCTCAATGCACCTCGTACTCGACCGCGCATCACGGAGTTGCAATACCAGATGACGAGGAAAGCCTTCCACGCCTTCGTCGACTCTTCGCACGGGAAGCCAAACGAAATCTATTCGATGCGTATCTGCGACCGCGAGAAACAGTCATAAACTTGGTTTCAACGTCAATTAGTTCTTCCTCGGCCCCTGGAGGAGAAGCATTCCATTTTGTTCTCTCGCCCAGAGGTCACTATGTCCTTGCGTACAGTTCCTCTCGCATTCATGTCATAGATGTGACTGGGCCTGAATTAGTCGTGAAGAGAGAGCTCAAGATACTACGGAGACCTGCCTCAACTACAATAACTGATGACGGAGTTCTTCTGGCTGTCCTTTCAATGGACCTGAAAGTAGATCTCTACGACTTGTCGGGAGAGCGCCCGAGGCACACTCTTGCTGTTGCATTTGATCAACTCCCTCGCACTATTGCTCTATCTCCAACAGGTTCTGTCCTTGCTGCAGCATTTGAATCCGGTGTGGAGGTATCGTCACTAGATCCGGATTTTGCAAGTACAGCCAGGCGGTCTGTCAAATGCTATGCTGCAGACTCGCTGTCGTTCTCTCGAGACGGGACGCAACTACTTGGTACTACAATCCAATCTGGAAATCCAAGCACTGTTGTTATCACAGCTCCATACTTTGACCCGGGTGGAAGTTTACCCGAAGAGAGTGTCAGTTCCCTATGGGCGACTTCGATTCTCTTTCCAAATGGTAGCCGTGACTGTAGTCATTCAGTCCTGCTTCCAAGCTCCTCGGATGGGGAAGTCAGTTGGACTTTTACATACGACCGTATTTTTGAGACATTCCGTGCTGTGCATATCGATGACCTTCGCAACGGGACAACATACTTCACTGGCCCTCTTGCTGATTCCGCCTCCGCCTCGAGACTCCTACCAACCACACTGCCAACAGCAAGTGAGTCTGGGGATCTTGTGGCCTCGGCTTTCCAGGGCGCAATATGGCTCTATGGGGTACCAGAAAATCTCGACGCGTCACCTAATCTCAGTGACAGTCTAACTCACAGCCCAGAAAGCGGAGCGAGCACATCTTCAACCTACCTGGGACGGCGCAATAGCGCGCCCTCGATATTCTCTGTTAATAGAACTCGAGAAAGCATCAGTAGAATTCCACAATGGCAGAATCTTGGAGATAGGTTCAGAAATTCTTTCGTTGAAGGCCGCCAGGTCGGCTTTCTTGACCGTGTTAGTGCTTTGGCGTGGGCAAATACCCGATCCTCAAATTTCTCATGGGATAGACTCGTCGTTGTTGCTCCTGGTGTTGCAGGTCAAGCTGCCGTAAGTGAGGACGACGGCATGAATCCTGTGGATGGGGGTCGCATCACTTTACTGGATTTTGATTACGGCCCTTCGGACGGCGAAAGACTTTTAGTGACGATCGAGGTTGGTATGAATGAACCTGAAGTATTGGAAGGGGAGCACCGAGATCTAGACGCCGGGGTCGCGATCGTGAGAAGACGAAGCGTTGCCCAAAGAAGAGGAGATCACAACAATGTTTCCAGATCAGCAGCTGCGCTGACCCGTTCTCCGTGGTTAATTCCTACAGCTTCTGATCAGAATCCGAGTAACTCCATTGAGCCTCGCAACGCTATTGAGAGAACATCGAGCCAACACACAACATCTACAGAAAGATCACAAAACACAGACGAGGATCAAGAAGCCTTCGACGCTCCATATTCCCAGACTAGCCCACGGTCTGGTCTCACTCTCCGCCGAGCTGCCACAGCCGCCGCTGTGAACAGGAGATTTCGCCCCTTGTCCCAAGAGCACATCGAACATCGACGTGCTGATGGGAGGGAGGAGTATCCCCACGAAAGCGATGCGGATGGCTGGGTATCCCCACCACCTCCTTACTCGCTTGACCCTCTACCGCCACTACCAGAGCATATTCAGCGGTCGCTACTCGTTGAGGCAGCTGCCGCGACATCAGCAAGTTCAGCGACTCGTCGGAACTCTGGTTTTGATTTTCTCAGGCTAGACGCCAGATCACTCAACCGATCACGTACAGTTTCTACAGTTTCGTCGCTTAGTACGATAGAGTCTCGAAGGGACCGTGTGTCGTTTCAAAGAACTTTAAGCGACTCTACAAATGTGATCTCGGATGACGTTCCATACGAAGAGAATCCGCAGCCGGTGACGAGTCCTCTATCTCTCGATTACAATGACTTGTATGATGTCTCGCCACAAATAACACCACAGACATCTCCCTTGGTTCCAAATGCTCCGATAAGCCAAATCACTAGACGGCCAGTTGGAACACCGGCACAAGCTGATACTACATCTACGCCCTCAAGCCCCCCTCCAATCATGCTAGCGACTTTACAACAACCGATATCGCCAATTCCGCAACCCACGCCAGCTCTAAATATGTTGAGCCAGTGTGAACAGACAACCGATACAGTGGATGACCAGAGTTCATGGCCGATAAGGGAGACTGTTCTTACCTTGCCCGAGCGTGGCACGGCACACTCACAAGCGAATTTAATGATGAAGCCGTCTATGGCGGGACACACGAGGGCACAGTCTGAGGGTGCAAGCCCGGGTCACAATCAAAAAGGGCCACCGCGGCCCGATGAGACTCAGCGATTGCTTGGGCCTACCTCACAAATGCCGGTCCCTACAACCTCACAGAGGATCGTCGAGCCCCAATTGCTAACTCCTAGGCGCAGCGATACTCTACCGACACCAACACCTGTCCTCCAAGATATGGACGGTGACCCGCTCCCAATCTGGAAACGAGCAGAGACAGCGCCCATTACATCTAGTTCACAGGATCTGCAGAATCTCGTAGGATTTTCGATGCCCAGTTCTGACCAACTTGCCCGTCTCAACGCCCGGCAAGGACGCCCGGCAAGCTTTGCAGATCCCCGACGCCGTTCTAGCAGCTTCCGGAGAAGTAATCCGCATAGAGCATCTCTTCGGAATGTGCCACCACAGTTGACTCCCGAGCAAGCTTTCGACAACAGACAAGCACCTCGTGGCGCATCTCCACAGCGCGCAGGAGCTTCTTTGCCGGATAGGCCATTCGCACTGTCTGCTCAAGAACAGGGCGTACTTTCGCGGCGCTCTGGTGGCAATAGTCACAGTAGAAACCCATCGACTGACTCCCTCAGCCCCCGACCGCCATTTTCTCGTCTAGAGACCATCCATTCTCTCTCCTCCGCAAATGGTCAGCCTTCTCCGTATTATGTAAGGAAGTTAGGCACGGTAAATAGACGTCCCAGCCGGCCGGAGAGGAGCGCAGCGAGGAATTTTAATGACGCGAAGAAGAAAGGTTACAGGGCTTTGCGGAAGGTCAAAAACAGCGAGAAGGGAGACGGGAGGAGCGTTGCGGGTTGGACCAATGTCTCGACGGAAGAAAGCCAGATGGACACATTTGGAAAGGAAAAGAAAGTTGGAAAATGTGTCACTATGTAAATCTCTCTTCCTGACGCTTAGCGAGCATATCATGCCCCTGATTTTTGATTTGAGGTACGGCTTTAGCTTTGCTAGTTCATGAGTAGGAGCCCCTAGCCAGTGTCCATTTCATGGTGGTAGTCACTTGATGGCTAACAGGTCAAATCGTACTTTGTGCCCATAAGCTTTGGTATCACATTCAACCTTCGGAGATCTGTGTTTACAGATGACAATGCGATCTCGCCTATCTATGGAGAGTCGAGACGCTTCGTCCTCATTGAAAAATCACCGGCACTTTAGCACTTAGCCATTTGAGTTGCGTCAACGTTGTTCGGGGACAATGAGGTTGGAATCAACAGATCCAGTGCTTCATTCTCCCTTTGCAGTAATCGCCTGGAATTCTTCCTCTCTCTTGTTTTCTAGCTACCATGAAGCGGAAAGTACAATCCATCTTCAGGTATGAGTCAGCCTCAACACTTCTCCCACTACTCCCACTACTCCCATTTCTCCCACTTCTCCTACTTCTCCCACTTTTCCCACTTCTCCCACTTCTCCCAATTTACAAACTTTAAATACCGAAGCTATGGAAGGCCACACAAAGCGCAGGCACGTTGCGTGGCCTCCAAGAATACTTCATCAGATCCCGATAGGGCAGATGCGCGATTGTGAGCAGTCTGGCCTGGCTCCTGGGACATACCCTGACAGCATCCAGCAGAACCCAATTGGTACCCGCGTGATATTGGCAGGTCATCTATTCTGTCCAATGGCGCCGTCATCTACCAGTCAGTTCAAACCACACCTTAGTTTACGGGCGCGGTTTACCTTGAAAGGGCAAATCAGACGCTCTGGCAAGCTTCGGACGGTCTTGTTGACTGATGCTTTACACAAGATTTGGTGATACCTTCTTCCACGATGCCGCGGGCAATTTCACGGGTCTTGTAGATAATACCCAGTAGGCCGCCCCCGATCGCTCAGAGACATGGGAACACGCCAATTGCTAACCTCACGGCGTTCTGCAAGTTCTATCGGAACTGACCTCTCTAGCCCATTTCTCTCGTCGTATGAACATCAGCACCAAAGCAACGAGGTCATGCAACAACCGTTCATTTGCAAGCTCAAGTCCGAGGAGAACCAGTGAGCGTGTCTATTTCCACTATCCCAATCTAATTTTTTGGTTCTTACCAAGCAGTTACTGACATGTTGTACACAGACAATTGAAGCTATGGCCTTTCGGTGGAGTTGTCGAGAGCGGCTTCAACTATGCGACCAATCTTTTTGAAGGATGGACCTATTTTGAGGTTACGAGACCTATTCCAAACACACTAGACTACGATTACAAATATACTGCAATCGCAAGAGTGTACTATGATCCTTCGAGAAAGAAGGCCTGGACGTATCGTAACGAGGATCAACCTGCTCTGTTTAAGGTAAATGTGTCTGTCTGATCTGTGCATTTCGCGTGCAATCTGTAACTTTGCTAATGAGCGGTATGGGCTAACAAATGAAAGCACGACGAAACGAGATTTGGTGATTTTTGCATAGCCAGAGACGAGGACATGATCTATGCCTACGGTCACAAAGCCGGAACTAGCAAGGATATCTGTGTTGCAAGAGTCCACAAGGACGACGCCGCCGACAGAAGCCGCTACGACTTCTGGAATGGGAAGGACTGGACAAAGAATATCTCCTCATCTGCCTCCATCATGTCATTTATGCAGCATGGCCAAATGTTCCAGACGCAGATGTTCGGACCTGGCTCCCCATATGGCTGGGCCTTCGTTGGATGCAATGCCTGGGGAGATAATAAGATGCAGATGGGCAGAGCAACGTCTCCACAAGGGCCTTGGGATATACACGAGACCAGCGCATGTATGTACTGGACCTTCGAGCCTCACGGGGGCTTCTGTTATTGTGTGTATCCTCACCCCTGGGCGGACGAGACGGAGAAGACCGGCGACTTAACGATTTCGTGGTCTGAAGGCGGGATGACTGGCGGGGTGTTGATGTCTAGAATCAGACTGGAGATGCAGGACCACGAGGAGCAGACATTTGTCTAATTGTCTATTTCTGAACTGGGGTCTTTGAGTACCACAGTGGGATGCTAAGTAAGTACCCAGGTAAGACGTTGATGTAGACTGCCGTGAAGATTGTGGCATTGGTCGCAGCCATATGGAAGCATAAATGTCTACCTATGTAGCTGTCAGCAATGTGAATGTTTGTGGTTTCTGGAAACATCTGCCCGCACCAAAGTCCGCCCGATGTGTCAGCTTTGAGGCGCTAACCTCTTTTGGCCTCGCGCTTTCCAAGCTCCTTCGATAGGTATTTTGTTTCTCCTCGAGGGGTTTCTTCACGCAATCACCTTCATATCGACCGCGCTCACACACACCCACCAGGAAAGACCAAGAGAAACCCAGGGCAAAGGCACGATACCTCACAATCGAATCGCGAGATCCACAATAGACAAGACGCCAACCTCACCCAGCCATCCTGCTCCCTGACTTCAAGAGCCCCCTCCAGACCTTTGCGCCTCGCCCGACATCGACCATACTCTACACCCGCAAGCCAGAGCTAGACCACCATGGCGAACTACCTCGCCAGCATCTTCGGCACCGAAGCCGATAAGGTCAACTGCTCCTTCTACTACAAAATTGGGGCGTGCCGGCACGGCGACCGCTGCTCGCGCAAGCACGTCAAGCCCTCCTATTCGCAGACCATCCTGCTGCCGAACCTGTACCAGAACCCAGCCTACGACCCCAAGAACAAGATGAACGCGTCGCAGCTGCAAAACCACTTTGACGCCTTCTACGAGGACTTCTGGTGCGAGATGTGCAAGTTCGGTGAGATTGAGGAGGTGGTCGTGTGCGATAATAACAATGAGTACGTGTACCTCTCCCCGCTTCACCCATTCTTCTCGCTCCCCAAAAGCCCGGGCAGGGAGCTGTGCTGACGTTGTGGTTGTTCTTCCTCTCGTGTGCAGCCATCTAATCGGCAACGTCTACGCGCGCTTCAAGTACGAGGACAGCGCGCAAAAGGCCTCCGACGCCCTGAACTCACGCTGGTACGCCGCGCGCCCCATCTACTGCGAGCTCTCGCCCGTCACCGACTTCCGCGAGGCCTGCTGCCGCCTCAACTCGGGCGAGGGCTGCGTGCGCGGCGGCTTCTGCAACTTCATCCACCGCAAGAACCCGAGCCCCGAGCTGGACCGCGAGATCGAGCTGAGCACGAAGAAGTGGCTGCGCCTGCGGGGCCGCGACGAGCGGAGCGCGAGCAGGAGTCCCAGTCCCGAGCCGACGAGGAAGCGGTACTAGGTGCGGTGAAGCTGGTCCGGTCCGGCACGGGGTGAGGGAGACGACAAAATTCAGATGCTGAGCGCGCTGGTGCATGAGGGTCCCGGTAGGGAGAGGAGATCAGTGGAAGATTTGCTGGGGGTGTACCTATGTTGTGATGCTAAGGGGGCATATCCGGCGTTCAGGCTCGTCATTTCACCGCATCCAACCATGGAGAGAGAGAGTACGCGAAAATTTCTGTACAGATAGTGCGCAAGGCGTTTCAAGACCTAGGCGGAGAATCGTCGTATTCTTGACTTTCGCCTAAGCTTCACCCGAAGATGCTTCCTTCTACCTAAAAATGAATACATTTGCAAAACAAGTGCGTTAACGTACAGTACAGCAGTAGTCTGTGGTCTACATGTGTGTAGTCTTACCTAGGCGTCTGTATCTTCGAGGCCACTTGGAGCCCACCTACACAGGAGAATTATCGACCGCGAGATCCATCGTGTTTTCCATTATTCCTTCTACCGTGGTTCTTTACATAGCCGTGACCGTCTGCCCTCAACATGTCACATCCTGCCCCTGATCTTTGGTCATCTCATCCCATCCCCACTCTACTTTCATACGAAGCTCTGCTCCTTGGCGTCAACAAAATCATCCAGGCTCCCATCCGTGCCCTCTCTTTTCAAGATCGAGGTGCCGCTACCAGCGTTCGACAATTCCTTCTTCAGGTCGCCGTGGAAGTCCAGCAGCGGCCCTTCAACTGGCTTCGGAGAGCTAGTCGAGCGTAAGACACTCTCCAGTTCTTTTTGTTGCTGTCCACCGTTAAGTGTCTGCGCCGCGTGGAGGTCGGCTGGTGGTTGGTATGTTTGAGGCAAGTGGGTGCTCTCGCCTCGACTAGCAAGGACGGGATAATTTGAAGGGATTGGCGCTGCTGCTTTAGGAGGCTGGTTCTCCGATGATGCAGAGGCGGATACAGGGGCATGTGAAGGGGTTACGGCTGTATCAGGTGCTGGGGCTGGGACTGGGTCTTGAGGTAAAGCATGTGAGTCGAACTTTTGGTGAGAAGGTGGAATAGAATTCTTCTCGCTGGCCTTCTGGCCTTTGAGGATAGGCGTAATGGCCAAGATCTGCTCTATTTGCTTCTCGGGTGTTGCTCCATCACTGTAACACAGTTAGCTAAAAGCAGGACATTCAAGTTTGGAGGGCATACATTGGGGCATTCAGGATAAAGTCTAGATCTTCTTCGCCTTCATCTGGGCCTCCTGGACCTCCTCTCACGGCTCTGAAGAGTCTGGGACGCCATTCAACACCGTCTTCTGCTCGCTTAGCGGCTTCGTCTCGCTGCATGTCTTCGATTTTCGATTTCTCGTCAGTGGCTAACTCGTGATTCCGCTCCCTGACTGCTTTGGAAGTGGCGAACCACAGTTTTTGAGACTCCCGATCGTCTTGCTCTTCGAGAGGTCGTACGGTTGGCGGCGTGTGTTTAGCCCTTGTCGCGTTGAAAAGCAGTTCTTTCTTCCCAGTCTAAATCGCCGTATCAGTAAATCATGCTCCTGACCTGGACATCTTACAGACCAACCTTCAAATTCTTCAACCACATTTCCGCAGTCCACATCCCCGAGAGCTCATACAGCACCTCCCCCGTATCCTGATTCTTGATCACACCACCGATGGCATTATATGTTCCTCCAAAATAACCCTTTGTCTTGAATTCGATGTCCGCACTAAGTCCCAGCTCGGGGCACCGCACAAAGCTGTGATCACCCAGCTCGTACTTCATTTTGCCAAAAAGGATGCCTCTCGCATACATATTCGGCTGCGTCAGAATGTAGCGTTCTCCTTTGGGGCCGTGCCCGCGATTCAGAAATCGCAGGATCGCAATGCCCTCCATCATACTCGCTGCGGAGTTTCCAAGGAACTTACTGCGCGGTTTCAAGCAGCCGTCGATACGAATGTGGTGCTCGGGCGCCATGTAGAAGTAGGAAGATTTGGGAGGGTGGTGCGAGGTTTGCTCCGAGATGTAATAGCCTTTCGTATTGTCTGGGAAGGTCCAGTAGCCGGTGAAGGTCTCGCCCAGGATGGGGTTGAGTGGTTTCTTTACTCCCCTGGTCGATATCAATAACTGCTCCTGACTGCCAAACAAAAGTCAGAACTTACGGCGGCTTGATATGCCATCCGCTCAAGTAGAACTTAACCACTGATACAAATCTTTCCGTCGGGTCGTCGATCTCCGGCATAGGCAGCAGAGTCTCCGGATGTGCCATGAAGCTACACATGATCTCGATCAGCGTTCTGCGTCTCCATGCCGTGCTCACAAGTGAAGAACGCACTTGGTAATTCTCTCCAACATGCTCCTCGGTTCCAGAATAAAAGTGGGCAGCACAACGCGACTCAAATCCGCACCCGGCCTCAACTGCGAGATGATGTGCGACAGTACTGCAAGCACCCGAATGAGCCTCTTGTTCCCAGTTTGCCACTGCATAAGTTGGCGTAGTATAGACGGGCCTTACCATTCCCCTGCTCGGGCTCGACGACCGTGGTCTCGTCCTCCGGGCCATCCGACCTCCCCTCGTCGACGGAGGACCTCGCGCCTGGTGTTGGTTTCTTGGTCAGCAAGGCTGTTTGTTCCTTCATGGCAGAGAAGAACAAGTAGAGAAAAGGAAGATCAGGTAGGAGACCTAGGAAGGGAAGACAGTGCTTACTCGCAGCGGAGGCCCGGCGATGTGAATGTCCCAAGACCATCCTCGCGGCAGACGCTGGTACGTGAGGAGCACTGTCAGTCTGCTCTTCCGCAAGTTCTCGCGCGCAACCCAGCAGCAAGATGCCGAGTGGAGGGGTGGTGTATGTTTAAGTGTTTGTTTGAATGTATCTTGGTGTGTACTCGAGGGGTAAGTGTCTGAGCTGTGAGCGGACGGCGAGATATAGGGCCGGAAATCGAGACGAGTGCGTCATGAAAAACTCACCCTCAGTTCGGGCGGCGGCTGGGCGTTAGTCGGTAGGCAAAGGATGGTGGGGTAACCCAGGGTCGTCATTCGCTACTCCAGCAGAGGGCTCGGCCAACGATTCATCGTCTTGCAGCTTCATGCTACTGTACTATAAGTAATATGATCTCCAGCTGATCTGATCTACGTAAGACTGTACATACGGTAGCAATGAGAGCAACATTTGTTACGGCAAGCATAGGCTTTCCGTGTCTGCAAGGCATCCAACTGTCCAGTGTCCAACGATAAGTAGGAAAGACGGCCATCTCATCATCTCCTCAGTGACCACAGAAGACGAACAAGAAGGAGATCGTTGCGTCAAAAGCCAATGTTTCATTGTAGATATTAATGAAGCCGGTTTGAAGCGGACATATCGTCGTTCGCCAACCTCCATGTTTGATCGCCCTTAACCTCACGAGCTAAGCAGTCCCATTGTTTACCCTCGGAGAACAAGAAGGGTCGAAAATTATTAGAGAAAAAGGAAAGAAAAGGAGTCGCTGTGGTATCGCCATCAAGAGAAAGAGAGCCAAAGAAAGAAAAGCCAGATAGCAGACATGACAAGCATATCCCGAGCTACCAACAGCCTCCTTTTCCTCAAAACCGAATTCCGACTACTCCCCGTCCCCAACCACGATTCAGGACGGAGTGACATCCCTGCTGCCTCTCCCGGACTTGCCCAAGAAACTCTTCCTCAGCCCGCCTCCGGTGCTCAGTCTGGGACTATCGTCACTCTCGATAACAGGATTGGGCACAAAGTTGCTCTTCAGTACGACAGTGCCGCTGCCCGCCCTGACAGACTTCTCCAAACCGCTCCCAGACTCATCAACGAAGAAGAGGCCCTCGCCGAGATCGTCATCGCTGCCAAAAACATTACGACCCTTGACCTGAATTTGGAATTGCGTGTCTGCTGTGCAAGCGCATTTGAAGCTCTCTTTTTTGTCGTTGAAAGTTACTGTGCCAGAGGCAGACTTGATGTGCTCGGTTTTGTGGATGACCTTTGGTTTCGGATTGAGTTGCTTCATGAAGACCATGACGTTGGACGATGGGGGGTACCCGGAAGCTGACAAGATGGTAAAACTGGCAATCCCGGATGAGGCACCGCTGTGAATACTGCTATACATCGAGGAAGCGCCAAAGCTCTTCGTGCGGTGATGCTCAGGGGACCCCAATGCCGTTCCTGGCGGTGTGACTGGGACGTCGGGAATAGCAGGAGGCGGCAAATTACTTGCACGTCTTCGGCCTGAAGAACTGCTTCCGCTAACGAGCCTGGAATCCTCTGCTTCCGTTTCATCGAAAACGGCACCGTTTCTGTCGTCGTCCTTTTTCTTGCTCTTGAAGCCATGTCGGATGAAAGATGCACCCTTGCCAACACCGTGGGCAGCAAACCCAACACCCTTGATCGGAGCACCGGCAACACCTGTCACAATCTTACCTGGCGTTGCGAACGTGCCAGAAAAGGTGGAGGATCCTTGCCTGGAGCGAATGACATAGTCAGGTCGAAAAAGCAAGCGAAGCCTAACGGACCCGGACTTCCCGTCGAGGTGGAGGTTGTACTCCTGAGCCTTGAATGGATCGAGCAAGTCGAGATTGATGTGGGCCTCACCCAATAGATCTGCCTTTTCCGCAAAATCCCAATCGAACACCTTGCACGTGAATTTGGCAGCAGTCCTGGACGCAATGTCCAGCTCGAAGAACTCATTCCAAGCTGGGTGGAGGGTTTTCTTCTGAACTTTGGTTTTGAAGACATCTTTCCCGTTAAGTTCGAATAAACAGTATGGGTCACTATACCCGTTTCTGTCTGCTGACGGGAGATCTGAAGCATCAAGGACGTCCACACGAAGTTTGCCCATGTTGTTCATACTCTCACTCGGATCCAGCTGCATGTTGACGGGTATGTACTTCAAACTGACTTTGATGCTGCAAGTTTGGCCTTGATCATCCTTTAGCTTGAGTGTTGTCGGGTTGTTCTAAGCTATGGTCAGCAGAGCTTCAGCGGGGTTGTTGAAGTCTGAACTTACAAGACACTGCTTGAGCGTGTCCAGAGTGTTGCCAGTCAGCTTCGCAATTATGTCCTCCGAGTCCTTTTTCGCATCGCCTTTGACCCCACCCTTCTCGCGAATACGAAGGGTAATCTTCGAAAAGTCAAGTTCTCGAACAAAACAGTCTCCAATTTCATCAACCGTAGTCTTCTTCGACTTTATTCTCGAGGATGAATAAGATGGGAATACCATGTCGTCCATCAAGACATCCACATGTGTGTTGGTGTGCGTAAGGTCAACGTCCATAATTTTGAAGATGATGAGTCCTGATTCGTATTTGATCAGTTGATCGGGGGTCAGGTGAATCTTAGGCAACTTCTTCACTTCCTCGACCTCTGTCTGCTCCTTCTCGCCCTGTGCAAGGGTACTGGCAAGCTTGGTATCAATCTTCCCATTCTCGTGAGAGCGGTTTGCGGCAGTAACTGCGTCAACTGGCTTGGAATTCCCAGACCCATTACTCTCAAGCGATGAACGGCTTTTGGCATCTTCTAATAACTTCTGCTTGGCGGCTAGCTCTTCTTCGTCCTCTGGGTCAGCAACATTGAGACAAGGGAAGAAAGACGCTGTATAGTTGAGGGTGCCTCTCGGGGAGCCTTTTCCGTGTATTCGCAACGGGCCGGTCAAGGTCTTCTTAGTATCGTTAACAAGGTATTCGCCATTCTCAGCCTGAGCGACGTAATCCTCAGCCAAAACATCGATTGAGCCTAATGTCCGATCGCTGTTGATGCTTTCCTGGTCCATTACCTCCAAAGTCAGCTTTTCGCGAGTACTGTGGACAGGAATGTAGATGACTTCGTCAAAGTCGGGATTGAGGTTGTTCTGGAACGTGACAGTGCGAGCCTTTTCGATGCCAGAAAGCAGGACTCGGACGTATGGATCCGACTTGCCCAGTGTCTCGAGATTGCGGAGATCGCGAGCATTTTTGAAATGGAATCTCATAACACCAATAGGGGTAATATAGCCTCCAGTTCCAGCACCAACACCCGAAAGAGCCACAGGCTTCCACTGGACAGTGAACTTGACACGGCCCGACTTGGCCCCCGCAAGGCTGTACCATTCTTGGCCTTTCTCCATCAAGTTCAGCATATCATTCAATTTGATCTGATATGTACCGAGAAGAGGGTCTGCCGACAGATCTCTATCATCCTTGATGACGAGTCCAAGACGCGCGCTTTTGCGATCAGTAATGAGAACTTCCTTGGAACCATTGTCCCAGATAGGGTTGTTGGTCCGCTTCAACTTCTTGGTAACATGTATCTCCTTGTTGTTGAGTAGCAATACTGCGTAGGGGTTTAGTGCCCCCACTAGACTCTTAGAGCCGTCGAGTTCCTTGCACTGTTCAACCGTGATACGAGCAATACCAGTATTGCATTCTGGCGGTGGCTCCTTCTTGCCATCCGGCAAGTCACGGCCCTCGAGTATAGGGAAAAAACGAATATCGGAGGACACGATTCCACGTGGTTTTCCATTTGCCATGACTTCAAGTTGCTCGTTCTCGTACTCCGTGACCTCCTGGATTCTCTCAAGGGGGAATGTAGCAGTTCCCAACTCTTTGTCTTTGCGATACTCGTTGTAGTCGAAAATCTGGAGGGTTAGACTCTCGGTGAACGAAGTGACGATGACGTACTTTGTCTCGTTCCATTTCGGGTTGGCGTTCTCTTTGATGATCTTGGTTTTTGCAAGAGGCGGTCCGTTATTGAATGACAGAACAGTGTACGGGTCGGGTGTTCCGGCAAATTTGTCTGGGTTCTTGAGGCCTTGCGCACCATGGAGAGTGACCGCCATAACACCGATAGCTTGGTCAACTGCAGAGCCCGAGAGCATCTTTGCAACCTCGATCGGGAAGACGTTAGGCGCATACATCATCGGGCCGATGTTGGCATGAATTTGATCCAAGATGAATGATTCCAAACCAGGGATGAAGTTGATATCGAATCCGAGCATTTCACCACCGATAGGCTTGCAGACATAGTCAATAGTAGGCTTTTCCAAAAAGCAGATCTCGATCCTTTCGACATGAGGATACGGAATCTGCAGCTTCATCTTGACACGCATGAGACCGGAAAAGGCCATGTCCTCGACAATTCTGTTCCGTTCGTTAGCTTAACGCTGCCTGTGGTATGTAAGGTTTGGCATGCAGCCGAGCTCTGAAGTACGAATATGGAAGCAGAATACACATACACGTCTAGACCTTTGCTGATCATGGCCTTTCCGATTCTAATCTCGAGCACGATCTTAGGGTTGACCTTATTCTTGATTTGGCGTGAGGTCATGTCCGCATGATCGTTAGGCGTGAAGCTGAATTTCCAGTCCATAAGGACAACATCATCTTCCGCTTTCGGATACGTTTTGACATGCTCCATCCGAGGAGGCTTGTTTCCCAAGGTAAATGTCTTCATGCGCAGACTGTCCAGAAAAGCTGGAGTCGAGGTACTCAGAACCTGATCTACCGAGTTGATGATGGTCTCTGCGAGTACCGGCTGGAAGATTGGCCAGAACTTCACCAAGAAGCTGTTGATCCACTCCAAGCTCTCGGTATCGGTCTCCAACCTGTTCTTCGCCAGCTCGCGCTGGACATCATCGCGGAAGTTTCGTCGTACTCGACGTAAGGAGGTTCGATAGTATGTACCGCAGACGGCCATGATCAGAAACACCCAAGCAAGCCCACCTCCCAGTACTGCCACGAACCACGAGGAAAGACACGCGAATATGATTACCCCGGTATTGTGGTACCAATCTACAAGATCTCTGTTAGAAGACGGCAAGGTAGGGAATCTCCGGCGCAAACCCACCTCCAAAGAATTTATCGTCAAGCTTCCCCTCAACCCAAGTTTGGTGATCGGCAAGACTCTCTTCTTGCACGGAGTTGCTGGACGCGCCATTGCCAAATCTAGGTGCCCAGCCTGTTCTTTCCACCCATCGCTCGTTATCCTCGTCGTCTATGAACTGGCCGCTGACACCGTTCGTTACTGGCTGGCCGTTCTGATCTTTGGGTCTGGTTACTGCGATGGCTCCGGCTGTAGAGGGAGAGGGGAGGTCGTAGGCTCCGGGCTTCCCATCATCGATATCTGTAGGAATGGCAACGCTCTTGGATATGTGTTCTTGATGGAAGCCCTCGGGAATATTCTGCAGCAATCAGTCCAATTGAACCGCGGAGAGAGGAAAGAAGCAGCGCGTACAGCTCTGGCTTGCGCGGCTTTCTGCTCGGGCGTTGCATCTGGGTCGAATTGGAAGGCAGCGACTCCGGCTTTCTGACTCTCCGTCACGATCTTCTGCTCCGCATCTGCTGCCGTCACAGAGCTGTCGGGGTCTTGGGCAGCTTCCACGACCCCTTGAGCCTTCCACTCGGCGGCATTCGAGCTGGAGTTCATGGCTGCGGAGGAGAGGTGTCTTGGGAGCCGGGCGCGTTGTCAATGAAGCTTGCCTTGCTGGCAAAGGGGTGCGCACGGAATCCCCGTTGAGCATAGGATTGATACCTAGCTAGGGACGCACTCAGCCCGACGGGTTTCCTGGCGTAAGTGGGCGAAGAAATGGAAGAGAAGGAGGAGGAAGAGTAAGAAGCGTACGAAGAGTAAAAAGGTCGCGGTTACAAGCGCCGGGGGGGGAGGGGGGTTGAAGAAAAAGTAAAGCAAAAGAAAGAGAGCTGAGCTGAGCTGGGTGAGCAAGGCACCAGGGTCAATAGCTCGGAAGCGAAGGTCCTAAAGTACTTTTAGTCTCCTAGTCGAGCTTGGGGAAAGCTGGACCAGGACCAGGACCGTACAGGACAGTACAGTGCGATGTACTGTACTACTTACTGTACGTACAGTATGTGCACAGTTCTGTACAGTACGCAGACCTTGGGATACACATCATTGTCGTCAGTGGTTGTGGGTCTGTTGGGATGGAAAAAAAAAAAATCAAAAGCTTATAATAGTGGGAAGGCAGCCCACTATTACATGGCGTTGGCGAATATATCAAGGTCCGTAGATTTTTACATACAGTAATGTGCTGTACAGTACTGTAAGTATCCTAGGTACTGTACAGTGCAGTACTTAGTACAAATTAGTATGTACAGTACAGATACAGTACTGTACTGTACTGTACAGACTTACAGTAGTACTGAGCAGTATTTACCAGTGATCCACTTGCCAGCAGGACGACACAGTACCTACCTACCTATGTAGGCAAATTCCTACACATTATGATGTATGTACCTACGTACCTACCTACTGTATGTATCTACCTCCCTCCCTCCCTACCTACCTACCTAAGCAAAGTCAATACCAGGTTGTTACTATACATACAGTACCGCATGTACTTACTCTCCATACGCTCCTGTATACGCACACACAGTACCTCTATACTGTACTACAGATACTACTTAAGTCCTGTAGCTCAGTCATCGATCAGCCTTGCGTCCCCTTCCCCCTCCTCTCGAAGAAAAACGATCAGGACAACATGTCTTGGCAGCCCCCCGACTGACACTGACACAAGTTTCAAAGAGACTCTGCTCTACAGTGCCAGAGAGACTCTACAGTACATGACCCAACTTGCACCGCATTTCCCGAGTTCTCCTCCAATCCTCCAATCCTGTGCAAATCGATCCTGACCAAAGCTGCCTACCTATTGCCCTGACCTGCCCGCCGGTTCCTGCGCAACTGATCCCTCATCGCCCCCAGCCCAGCTCAGAGGGACGGGAACCCTGGCACACATTTGTATCACCAATCTCCAAACAATCCAATGCAACACCGACTGTATGTGGCGGCGAAGTTCGAACACCATTGCGGCATGAATTAGCCACGATACACCAAGATCCCTTCTCGGTTCGACTCCGCGGACTCGATCCTCTCACCCCAACCTACAATTGTTCCCGATCGCGAGTCATGGAGGGCGTGTCGGCCAGTCTGAAGGAGAGCGAGAAGAAGCTGAGGAGTCGCTTCATGGGAAAGTTTTTCAAGGACAAGAAGGAAAATGACCCGTCCAACGACGACACCCAACATGAGGTGGACGAGTTTCTACACGGCCCTCCATCAGACAAACTGCACATGGTGGGCACGAGTCCATCCTTCCCGCAACCCCCAACACGAATCGATTCCGCAACCGCACCACGATGGCCGACGACCTCTGACCCCCAATGGTCTCGGGGCGCAAGGCATCGTTCTGCCAGCCCCAGGCAAAGTCGGAAGGGCCTCGCGGTGCATTTCACAAGCGACCAGCCAGAGATCATTGGGGAGGGCGGCGATGAGGCTACCTCGCCCGTTGCTGAGATAGGCATGAGGAGGAGGGCAAACACCCATCCGCCGGTACTTCTGTCGAGCCCAGAGGAGCCATCAACAGAGTGGAGAAGGGATGCACAGGTGTCGGATTACGGTTCAAGCTTTGCAGAACGCGTCGGCAACATGGACAGTTTCCGACCCGGCCCATTTCCGCGTACACAAACCGACTTAGCATCGATGCCAATTCTGCAGCCGGCCCCTGAACCGGTGGACGAGGCTAGAGGAGATGCACAAGATGACTACTCGAAAGACCTGAGTAACAGGACGACAAGGGACAGACGCGTATTTGCAGACATGGTCAAGGCTGAGATGAAATCCGAGAAAGATCGGGCACTGTTGCAAGCGCGAGGCAGCCCAGATGAACTGTTCATGGGCTCAGAAACGGCTGGAGAGTCTGCACCCACGCCCCAGACTGCCGAGCTTCATATCAAGACAATGAAGAACCCGGACAAACCTCCTTCACTTAAAACCGCACCCAGCATCACTTCGAGTCGTCCAAGCTCTTTCCGAGCCCAAACCCCGAGTAGTGAGCGAGCGCCAAATCACTTGGGGGAAAGCCCTGCAGGCGAAACCAGAGCGCCTAAGATGTCTATACCCTTAAGTCTCCAGCCATCTATTCCTGTCACAGGTAATGACATGGCTGAAGGACCGGCCAATCTGTCGAGAACGTCCACCCTTAGTTACCAAGACGCCGCAATTGCTGTAGGAGACGATGCGCTGCAAGAATTTTCAAGACGGACAACGCACCTACACACCTTATTTCGTTTATCTACCGAAGCGACCAAGCCTCTGTCACAATGCTCCCTGGAAGAGCTCGTACGAGTAGCATTGTGGTGGTTTTTGAAAGGGAGGATGAATCTCGAATCAGCTCTTAGGGACCGCCCCAACACCCCTCAAGCGCAGCAAGCCAATTATTTCATGCGCGCCCAGTCTTACGCTGACCTCGCTAAGTCGCTGTGGCTTACCGAAACGGTGACTTCGACTTATCCGGAGACACAAATGTATGTTTCAGTGTCTCTCCTGCCTGAGAGAGTTTTCGAAATCTAGGCCTCTGATATGAGATTCTCAGACACTCTCCGTCCTCGTTACTCAAGTGGACGAACCGCTAACAATGTTTTGAAGGAGACCTGGCTCCAATGGCTCGGATCCGTCCTTAGGCGACGTGCTAGATGCTCGGGCAAGTGTTTTGTCAAGCTTGAGAAAGTTGACCTCGTCAATGAAACGCAACAATTTTCTTCCCCCGGATCCCCGGGATGCTCCACTTACCCAAGGTTTAGATCCAACCATCTGGATGAAAGGCGATGGCGATCAGTCGCTCGCTTACAGTCAAAGACTGATTTCGGTTAAACCGATTTCCCAGGCATTTCCTCTAGGCGATACAACACGGACTTTTCATCTTGGGAGAATGTTTGTTGAAGCAATTCTTTTGGAGGCAGCTGCTCCTCAACGGTATCACTGTCCAGTGCTAATGTCGATCGTCCGCGGTGTCCAGGATGGCTCGGCGACAGTTGTTGTTGCGAGCCAGGACGGTCTTCTTAATCTCACCATTCAGGCTGACAAAGACCGTGGTCTCACCTGGGATGATGTGAGGTGGGTCACGAGTCAGAGAATATTCGAGGTAAAGTTACCTCGAGGCTTTATACTGCATCTGCAATGTACGGAGCAGGACTTCAGAACTTTGTGGAACATACACGATTACGCATCAAGAACGCAAGCTGTCCTGGCGCCACGCTCTGGGGAACATGTTGTTTTTGAGACTGTGCTTCAGTCATTCCAATACTTTGACCAGAGCCCACAACCTTTGTTTCCTGGGGAACCACAACCGCACTGTCGTATGACGCTGTTCGAGAAGACGGTAACCCTCAAGGCAGCAACGGGCCCCCGCATAATGCATCGAGGATTCCGCCTGGGCTTAAATACCAGTACTAACTCAAAAAATCTGAGGTTCTTAGATCAGGAGCTGCTACCAAGTCAGCCCATACAATTCGGTTTCCTACGAGGCGAAGGAGGGGCCCCGGCACTTCTACTGAAGATCGTGGACGAGAAGTCAAAGTATATGGCGGTGTGCACCTTCCAAACCATCGACGAGCGTACTCGATTCCATACGCTGCTTACAGGTATAGCACTTGGAAACGGCGAAGAGGTGATATCTCAAGCTCTGCTCCAAGGTTTCTCCATCGCGAGTCCCGATGCAGCTGAACCCTGTCTCCAGTCTCTACAATGGCAAGGCTTTCGCTTCATCAACTACGACCATGGAGATCTCCAAGATCATAAGACGGTTCTTTCAGAGAACCTCCGAGTCGCCATAGATTTCAAGGGTGGTAGTATTACCGATCGTATCAACGTCGAGCCTGGTGAGCTCAAGTTGCGTCTTGACGTCAAGTCTCTGAACGAAATCAAGGTTCTTCGCCAGCCTCAGCAGGATCTCAGCCTGTCAGTCGCAGAATCCCAGGTATCTAAAGAGCTACCACGTGATCTCACACTTTTGCTGCAAAACATTGCAAATTCCGAGTCGATCCGCAAGTACACGTTTCCATCGATGCGGGAGCTCCATCTGTTTCAAGCATCTCTGACCGGATTTGCGGTGATGTTTGATGGCATCGCTTGCTCTTTTAACATATCGCGCCGACGGATGGTTGTTCCTATCTACAAAAAATGGGACGCAGCAACGACTCGGATCCAGATTGTACAAAAGGAGAAAGTGGTACAGTTAGTTGCCTTCTTTGACAATTTCAGCCATGGTAGAGCCATGAACTTCGCTTTGAAATCGACGGATGTCTTCGAAGCATCTGGTAGTAAGAAGACATTCTCGTTGCGAATTGTCGATGCCAAATTCGCTTTACCCAGAGATCCGCGGGGGTCGGAAGGTGGGATTGAGGCCGATTTCGTGTGCCTGGATATGCCCGAATACCCTGGCGAGCACGACGACGTGACTCTTGTCTTCGATACCGAAGCCGGTAAGCAGCTCCCACCCACCCCTTGTCCGTGTGTTTCTCGGGGCGTGCTCTAACTATTCCAAGTGCGAGACTCGTTCGCAAGTGCATTGCCGGCGCCAGTGAAGACGGCATCGCGCATGGCGTCTGTCCGGAGATAGAGCTTGACACTAGCACCGGAGTATCTTATTTTGTCGTTTTCCGGGTGGATCGGGTCCCTCCGCGGAGCAAGCATCTGAGCATTTTGGTGGAGTGATTGTATAGCATTTTCAGGGCGATATCCAACAGCGTGGTTTGGTTTTGTGTACATTGGAATCTGTTGGGATAGACCGAGCCAGCGCCGATGGATGGGCGGCAGACCGATTTCTCGTGTTCGCACATCCCAAGGCTCTTCGGTCTCCAGCGGATCGTTAAAAATAGACCCTGCCCGTCCAATCAGCTCCGGCCGAAGAGTGCAAAGCGCCACCTCTTCGAAGTTACCGCGGAAAAGAAGCTTTCGCAAGATCGTCGTTGCAGAGGAGCGGCAACTCCATACAGCAGGTCGTCCCCGTAAGTGATGCTGTACAGTAGTACTGGTCACCAGTCAAAGCATAATCAAGCAAACCATGCGGCCACACAGCCAGGGATGGTTGGAAGTCGTTTCCTGGCACCTCGATCATGGCCATGTGTTGATTGGCAAGGGTGAGACTGAGGTGGCAGTGTATAGTATGTACAGCATAGTACTGTACTGTACAGGATGTGCTGTCGAGTAGGTCGAAGAGGTCGAGGAGGTCGAGGAGGTCGAGGAGGTCGAGGAAGTACTGTGCTGGACTGTAGAGTAGCGATACCCTTGGATATCTAGACGCAGACCCAAAGACCGACACGGATTCATGTGCTGTACTTGCCTTGTGCTCCCGACTGTGCTGTGCGGTACTGGACGTGCGTACCGTGATCCTCATCCACCAGACAAGACGGGGACTTCAACGTGGAAGTGCACATCGCAATTGTCGAGGATCTCCAGTCGCTCTGCGGACAGAGCAGCGACACATCCCAGCGAGAAAGGCCGGCTACGTCCGACTCACAATCCGCCGGGCCAGGAGCAAGCCACAGCCAGGTTTCCCGCGCCGCACTGCCTCCCTGCACACTTCGTCCCCTACGGTACAGTCAGTTCTTCCACTTCCACTTCCACCTCCTCACGATCTCTTCGTGGCGCCCGCCAGCTCCCCACGATGTGCTGAGCTCGACATCGCCTCTCTCCCCCTCCCCCCTCCCCCCTCCCCCGCGCTCTTCAACGCTGCCACGCGGATGTGCGTCGGTCGATGTCCCGGCAGGACGACTTCGGCTGCGGTGCCATGGAGAAGTCGACGCTCCGTCATCCGCAGGCCATGCTGCGTCCCCGCCGTGACGATGGGCGAACGGCGCCTCGAGCTGGACCGATGAACGTGTGCGCGCACGCGAGGGAAGCCGGGCCGGCGATCAATGGGCGAAACGCGGCGGCGAGAGGAGGATATATACCAAGGAGCGCAAGGCGGCCGACGAGGCTGCGCAGGACCACCCCGAGGGCCACCCCGAGGGCAATCATGCCGCTTCTCCTGGCCTTGCTTGCCAGTCTCTGGGCCGCGCCAGCTGCTGCGGTCATGGTCGAATTCCAGAACTGCCTCTCCCAGGCGACCCAGCGCACGCAGCCGCTGGAGCTGCAGTTTGTGCCGCTGTTCGTCGATGCGGTATTCAACACCACGGATCCCGACCACCAGCTTCAGGTGACGGTCTGGGGCAACATCACAGGATCGACGGTGGGCGCCGTTCCCAGGCTTCTCTTGCCGGCCGCGAACGATACGGATTACTGGAACAGCAATTCGACTACCAACGGAGGGAAGATTGTTGATATTCCGTTTCCCGAGGCGGCGAGCCCCAAACTCACGACACTTTCTAACAAGGTCAACGTGTTGACATATCAGCCCTGGAACCAGGACCTGGATTTCTGCGCCTCGCTCATAAACGGATCCTGCCCCCTGGGCCCAAGATTCAACGTCGATCCGTACGTGAAGTCGCCTCTGCAGAGAGAGGGAACCAGCTAATGTTCTATGTAGAAGCGACCCTCACAACTTCCCTGCGTTCCAGTTGACGAACAACTTCTTCTCCACATACGAGTTCACTTCTTTTGCAGCGACTCTTCTCATCAAATATGGAGACGCGGCCGCAACCCCGATTGGATGTGTTTCCGCTGTGCTCACTCCTGACATCGGGACTAGCTTGAGCCACGTCATGACGTTCATTCCTGCGGTTGTTTTGATTCTCGTCGCAATTGCAACGGCCTTTGCAGCGATTTATAGCCCGTGGGGCACGACAGACACGTTCCGTTGGACAACTAACTATGGTCGAGACGCCGACTTACTGCGTCTGGTCACTCCGGGATTCGGGGACTGTTTGCAGTATATTCAATTTGTGGTTTTGACCGCAGGCCTGGCTCTGGATTATCCTGGATTCTACCAACCGGTTGTCAGCAAAGCTTCTTGGTCAATACTCATGTTTCATGAAAGCTTCGTTGGCAGGAGGTCGAAATACAACCCTGTACAGGATGGGATTTATGTTACCCCCGGCAACCATGGCCTCGACAAACTTCGGCAGCTGGTGGGCTTGAATGCAGTCGACGATGTATGGACTGGCATGACTATCTGGCTCCTCGTCATCCTCGCAGCTGTTCTTGTGTTGATCCAAGTGGGCTTTTTCATTCGGTGGGTATATCGGCACCTTAACAGTACACCGGAGGAGGATTTGCGCGCTAAAAACTTGCCTTTCTCGATAGGCAATGTTATCCGCATTGTCTTCAACTACTTCCTATTACCAATAGTCGCTCTGTCGATGTTCCAGTTGGTGATATCCGGAAAATCTCCAGCGTACACTGTTGGTCTCGCAGCATTGATGGTGGCTATCATCATTGGGTTCGCTGTCTGGCTACTTTATGTCATTGCGTCTACCAGACCGAAATCCTACCTTTTCGACGACTTGCCAACAGTTCTTCTCTATGGATCGTTGTACAACACGTATTCCGATAATGCTGCGCCATTTGCGCTCATCCCGATTACCCTGACCATCTTTCGAGGTATTGCGATTGGCGCTGTGCAGGCATCCGGCATTGCGCAGATTATCCTCCTAGCTATTTTCGAAGTCATTACTATCCTCACTCTGCACGCCTTTCGGCCATTTCATTCGCCAACTCACATGAACGCGTTCCACACGGTCTTTTCTGCCGTTAGGTTTGTCACCATTCTTTTAATGGTGTCATTCACGCCTTCGCTCGGGGTTACCGAAGGTTCAAAGGGCTGGATTGGATATACCATTCTTTTGTTGCATGCTTTGGTACTCGTCTTGGGGTTCTTTTTGAACGCCTTGCAGACCATCGTCGAAGTCGCAGCTCGCATGGCCGGTGCCGGTACCGACGAGAGAGGTGGCTTGGTCAAGGTGTTCGGTATGCGGCAATTGTCGAAAAGACTTCCGCGGCGTGACGCTACTTCGAGACAGAGCCATCTATCCAATACAGCCATGTTGAGCAATGAAAACAAAAGGAAGTCGTACATCGAGCACGGCGGCAGAATGAGGAGTCAATCAGCCGGCAGCACTATGCTACTGAATCGACAGGATTCGGGTCCTCAATATGACGGTGTGGAGCCTTTCGGGGCCATTTTACCGCAACAGGTCAGCGGTAGCGGAAGTGGGAGTAACTCTAACACACCTGGAGAGGCGAGCGCGTTCTCCTTCCTGCCAGCGGCTGCTGGTCAAAATGGACGACGCCCTGTCATGGGAATGGCACCTGCAGAAGCGGCGGATCCTTACTATCGGCCACCGCGATTCAGACGGCCGACGATGGAAGCAAACTCGGCTGGTGCGAAGAGCAGAGGCTCTTGGGCCAGTGGAGACTGGGGCAACAACGCCGTGAGCTCCCCAGAAGTCGAGACTCCTGAGCCGGTTGAAGAATGTCCGTCGATTTCTGGAAGAACCACACCGACACAGCCAGAACTCGCCGCCCTCGATGGCAGTTCAAACGACCCAATAAGATCCAAAGCTGACTACACGACCCGTGAGGTGGACTTCTACTATGGGGTACGAGGGCCAGCGCTCAATGCCAATGTCCCGAGTCGGAGAATTAAGACTGGGCCTACAGATCCCACTGGTATCCCAGCTTCTACAGTTGGGTGGTTCAAGGGGCTGTTTAGGGGCAAAACGAAGGAAAAGGGTAAGGGATTTGAAGTCGTCCGAAGCTCGAGGATGCCTCCGGGGATGCAAGCAAGAAACGCTCCGGGTGCAGAATCACCACCTGAGGGAATCCCCGTGGCCACTGGCGGTGTTCGACACGGCCCAATCGACTCGGACGATGACGAGCCGGTTCACGCGGGGCCATCAGCTACTGAGCCATCGAAGCCTACTCCTCAGCAGACAGAGGGTGCTTTAGTCGAGCCTCTGCATTCCGACGAAGAGTCTGAAGAGAATGAGTCCGATGACAGTTTCGAAATCACCAAGATCTCGGACATGCCGCCAACCCTTTCAGGCTTCGATATCCCTGGCGGTGGCATTGAGCTCGGCTCACGGTTTCCCTCGAAAGCCACCTCTAAGGCCAGTTCACGCAGAACAAAAACGTCCGATCCGCCTTTAGTGCCGGGCATGCCGTCGCGACTACTTTCGACCAAGCCCCAAGTGCCACGTAAAAGCTCTCGGAGACAGTCTCAAAGCGTCGACCTCAACCAACCCGGTACCCAACCCCTCAACCAGTATCAAGCACAGCAACAAATCACAGACATTGGGGAAGGTAGCTCACACCAGCCCTTTGATCGCTCGGACTCTAAAAAGCGGCTTTCAGACATGTCAACGAAGTCGAGTGGTACAGGGCTGGTGGATTTCAAAGATTTTCGAGAGACCTCGTCTGCTCTGGGCAAGATGTCGGCCGATACCAAGGACGATAGGCCTACGAGCGTGGGATACGTACACCAGCACAGTATCCATACTGTCAACCCTTCAATTTCCCCGCAGATCTTGAGCCGTTCGGCGGAAGTTATTGACGAACGCACTAGCGGTGCTTCCTCTATGGACAACCAGCGACAATGATCGCAGCTTTTCTTCTAGTACGCGACGAATTTCCTTTTTCTCGATGCGTTGCTAGTTTTATCAGGAGCGAAAAGTCTCCGGTGTTTAGGGTCTGGCCCTCCTCGAAAAAAGAGGAATGGGGAACGATGGGCATTTGCATGTATCGTAGAGTGGGCATGGAGTATGGGCGGGGCCGATTTTACTCTTCGGCTAATTTCAAATGGTATGCAGCTGCTGAGATTAGTCTTTCTCCAGCATGGGGAAAAGGGGGCCTGGATATGGCGGCATGGATGGAGTGGGTAATGGGAAGAGTCGTGTCGATACTAATACTAGATCACTGTACCATTCTTCGATGTAGACAAATTATTCAGCTCTCGAGTACATAATGGTCCAAATGGTACTGCAGCTTTCGTTTCGCATGTTTGTAGTATGCGAGCGAGCGAGCCGGCGTTCCTCCCACCTTGGTTTTTCGATCATTAGGGAGTACCGAGCGTAAAGTCCGGGTCAGTGCGCCAAGGTAGAAGATAAGATATAAGGTTGTGCTCGGTGCTTTCGGTTCGTTTCTTCTCGCTAATCCTCTTTTAGCTCGAAAGTAAACATAGCAAGCAGCACGTAGGCGCACTCACTGTACTGTACTGTACGTGAAGGCCAAACTGGTCCCGTTTGTGTGTTGGTACTACAAGTGCCAAGCAAAGGCGCGCATGTCCCTCTGAACCCTCAGCGGCGCAGTCTCGGAGATGCGGGTGCGGCGGATATCTAGATATGTGAGCTGCAAATCCCACCGGCAGTCACCCGCTTTCCATCTCGGGTTTTCCCCTTCGTCGTATTCCTCCGAGTACTCGGCTTTGACTTGAGCCGCAAGGTCGGCTCCTCCGATCCTGAAAGTGCCAGTGAGGGAAAGAAGGATGCAGTCCAGGGAGACTTCGGTGCCGATGCACATCGTGAGCCTCCCAAGTGGGGTTTTTGCTCGAGCGGTTGCAGTGCGTGCGCTCTGCATTGCTCGCCGTAGGTACGTTATAAGAAGCGTGGGTGAGATCTCTGGCTTGGTTTCTCTCCAGAGAGGCTGTCGATTCGTCACTAGACGCTTTGGACACAACACTGAATCACTAACGAACAACACCCCCCCCTCAGGATCGCAAGTGATACTACTACACTTCGTTTCCAGTGGCCTGGGATACATATCAGAAAGCATACCCGCGGTCGAGTGGCAAGGTGCTGGGCCCTCCCTCTGCTTTCGGGCATCGTGGGGATAACGGCCTTCCCGATACGGGAAGGGAAAGGCACCAAGAGCCCCACGGTTCATTCGCTGGGCCATTTCCCAAGATCCAAATGTGGTCGCCATCTATCTCCCTGGCCGTGCTTTTCATCGCGGGTGACTTCCGACCCGAAAACCCTAGATCGACGAGTACAAGAGACTGGAGACATCTTCGATCATTTGCAAAGTTCCCAGCACAACTCTGGGCCAATGATGATTTTCTTCAAGAGTTGTCAATCGAAACTTGCCGTTCTTCAGTAGAGCCAAGTAAAAATGCAGACTTTTTTGGGACCAAGCAATAGCATCACAGTATCTAATCCTGCCGTGGAAGCTTCTCACGCTTGTATCTGGCCAAATCAAACTGCGCTGTAACGCTAGATCAAGATCGATTATAGCACACCGTATCTTTTTTTCTCCCTGCTTGGGGCCTTTGCCTCGGGAAACAGCTGTGCCTCTGGTCAGCTACAACTATACCAGTGAGACGGGTTTTCTGAGGGGTCAAGCAAGAAGACAGGACGCTACTTCTCAAGTCTTTCGTGAGCTTTCGTGAGCTGTCCCAAAAACAGAAAAAAAAAATCTATATATATAAAAAATATCTATATATATATATCTCAAGAACACCGAGGATGGAAAAAGGTTTTCATTCCTTGCGACTGCGACGCAGAAAATTGATGAAACAAGCCAGAAAAAAAAAACATACAACAGCAGGTATTCGCTGGTGGTCACCCACCCAACTACTAATCTGCCGATCTGAGGCTTGTGTATGGCAGAGCGGACGGGATGCCCAATTCTCCTCAGTCTATGGTCGTATGTGACGGAACCAGTGATACGTCGAGCTATATTGCCATCCACCCAAAGGAACATGTACAGTACAGACAGTACTGTACCAAGGCGGGCTTTGTACAGCTAGCAAGCTAGCATCCACATGAAAATTCTCGATACCGATAAGGACAAGAAATGAAAAAAAAACCCCCCAAAAAAAACACTTCACGTCAATTGTTCGCATTCCAAAGATTTTCACGCGACGATGGGCAAAGCTTGCCGATCCTGACTCTCTGGCTACTACTCACGCACGCACGACCTCGGAGAACGGACATCTACATATAAATCCTCAATGGCAGAGATGCGCAATCACGCCGCGCCAAGAGAGAGAGAGAGAGAGAGAGAGACATATCGCATCTACAGTGCAAAAGAGGAACAATGTGAGTTAGGCAGCGTACTACACACATAGCCAGAAGAAGAAGAAAAATCTTCATTGGAAACCGATGGATCCTACAGGGTCAGGAGGGGTTTTCGAGGATACCTACCTACCTAGTACTTGGGGTCGTGAAGGCGGAACGAACCCGAGCACGCTTTTGACGGTGTGGTGGTGTAGTCGAGAGCAGGCAGAGAAAGACCGACAAGACAGACAAGCCGCAAACAAGACTCGAGAAGGGATGTGGACGAGTCTGCAGGATGTCAGAAACCTCCTCTGGAATTAAGAACTACCGAAGTATGATATATGTACTGTGCCCTTCAAATCGCACTATCAACGTCCTTTCCCTTCATCAAGGAGGACAGGGCAGAGCCAGCAAAAAGAAGAAGAAAAAAGAAAGAAAAAAAGACACAGAGACCTTGATGACGAATCAATATCATGAATCATGACAACATAAGATGAAGAAATCTTAGGGTATGTATCCTCCATCCTATCCCCCAAACTCCACGCTAAATCAATGGAGCCTGGCCTTCCTGCCTATCCCCATACCAAATAGGCCCCTGAAGCACCACTTCAGAGAGCCAGGGGGTGCCATCCTTCGCTCAATGCACCATGCAGAAACATTCGCCAGATGCAAAACTAAAGCCGTGAAAAAGAAGCGCCTTCCCGTAGGGCATGTGTTGACCAATGAC
Organism: Blumeriella jaapii; assembly: GCA_009599575.1. NCBI lineage: Eukaryota > Fungi > Ascomycota > Leotiomycetes > Helotiales > Drepanopezizaceae > Blumeriella > Blumeriella jaapii. Next base: position 1,026,597 of record VWND01000076.1, on the reverse strand, counting down.
TTGAATGAATGTCGCTTGAAAATGCCGTATGAAAAAGTGTCCGTAGAGTTGGGCACCGGGCGTGCGGGGAAAGCAATAAGGCTGGTGAACTCTTCACTTCCGTGTGGGAACAAATGGATGCCAACTCCTACGCTATCCCACCCTCCCCTTCGACCGCATTGCTCATGACATGTAAAATGAAATTATTTATCGGGGCACCAAACAGGACCCGCTTGGGAGTCAGGTCCTGCCTATTCCTAAGTGAAGCGGAGCGAAAATGTACAGTGCTACGCATCCCTTAGAAATGGCCCATGGCAAAGCCCAGCTTTGCCGCTCTTTTGGTTCGCTGCGTTTCAGAGCCTCTGGATTTGGGGTGCTTGACCACGTCTTCGTCGGTCCGCCCCCAGTCGTGGCCTTCGCCCCGTCTCTGATTCGGAGCTTTACGTTTCGGATTGTACTCCTCGAGGCCGTAGAGGCCGTGACTAGCGAGACCGCATCGTTCATATTGCATCAGCCCACCTCTCGTGTCGTCACAATTCGCCACGAAGATGTCTTGGCCATCGTTTGTAAAGTCCACGCCGCCAATCTCGCCAAAGAAACTCAGTGTCTGTTTGCTCGAGAAAGACTCCCCGTCAATGACGCTGATGATGTCCGCAGGCTCAGCGGCCAGCAATACCCTCTTTCCGGACCCTACGGGGGAGAATTTGAGCTTGCGCACGCATGCCGTGTCTGCCGCGATAGTGGCGACAGGCTGGGCTAAACCTTGACTGTTCGTCCATTTTCTGGCATCCCAGATCTTGACCATCATATCCTGGTTGCCCGTAGCTACAGTCCAGCCATCATCTGCCCAGTCACATGAGAAACCAAAGTCCCGATGACCATCTAGACTCTGGAGTATCTCGCCCGTCTCGGCGTTGCAGATCATCACTTGCTTAGAGTCCCCGACGACGACTCGAAGACGCTGGTCGGGAGAGGTTGCGGTGCAGTTGATAGCGTGCTCGTATCTGTGATCTGCGATGAAGGTGTTCGAACCAATGTCGAGGAGTCGAATGGAGTTATCGTTCGGACAAAAGGTAGCCAGCGGGCCATGCGAGCGACGAGCAGCATGTACTTGAATGAAGTTCGTGATGCTCTGGATGCTTTCAGTGACCAGGCCTTCTGTGTGTTGGCTGTCCTTCTGCGCCTTCAGGTTGACCAGCGCGTACTCCCCAGCAAAACCACCCGCAATGAGTATGTCATGGCCGACCGCCAGACTGGAGATTTGGATGCCCGCCGGTGCGCCGGGGATAAAGTTGGCAGGCTGTACAGTCGGGTTGCGAAGATCCATGGCGATGTCTGGGGCCGCCGAGCCACTCCGAGGATTCCAGTGCATGACTTGTCCCCTGCCCGCGTAGAAGACATGATCACGAGAAGCACATGCCATGAGATTTCTCAGCTGGAAGTGTGACAGGTTGACCCGATGGTTGAAGTCCATGCGTTTGAACTTGAAGAAGTTCTGGTCGTCCATGAGCTCCGAACCGTGAGCCCGGGGCTTTTCTTGGGTTAGTGCTTGGCCCCCAAAACCATGGGAGCGATACCACCTACATGCCATCGATGATCGATTCTCAGGTTGTTGTAGTTCTTGTACGTGTTTCGACGTTCTTGGCGCGCGGCCAGCGGCGTCACCCCAAGGTTGTGCCAATTTATCCTCTGAATATCGCACATGTCTCCTTGGAGGTCGCTGCGCTCTATAGGATCCAGAACCTCCTTTCTCTGCTCGCGAATCGCAAGCAGGTCCGGACCTCGAGCATGCCGTCGGGGGTCCTCATCCTGAGAGCGCACCGAAGATCTCCTCCAGTTTTCCAGAAAGTGGTGGAAGCTAAAATTGAACTGGTCATCGACTTCAGGCTGGTCAGCATCCTCATCATCAAAGTCGTCCAACATGGGATTATGAAAAGGTATCTGCGTCTGAGAAGAAGCCTGAGCGGACACAGCTGGTCCTGTTGCTTGCCACGGGAGTGGCGCGGTTGGTGTGGTGTTAGGAGAGATCTGAGACAACGAGACAAAGCCCGGTTGAGCGCCGACCCCCATCACCGGAGCAGGCAGGTTCTGAAAAGTCAAGAAGAATGGTAAGAGAATGGAGGGAGTACTGTGATGATGATGGGTAGCACCATCATGTAGTTCGTCCGCTGCATCGGCGAGTTCTGCATGATCTTGCCCATCTTGTAGGTGCTGTAATTGCTGCGACACCTCTAACATGGTTGCCGGTACACTTGTTGGGCCCACGGCAATGTCTTGCATATGAACATCCTCCTCGGTGTGAGCGCCTTCCGGAGGGTCATCGTCTGACGCGAAGGGATACGTTGGGCCCGGCGAGGATCCGGGGTAGTAAGAAAGATGGTCGGAAAGACCGATTAGGTTGTCGTGGCCCATCACTTCGGCGTCCAGCAGATCCATTTCCGTGTTCAGGGCTTCGGCGTGCGAGAGGGTCATGGTCAAGGCGACGCCTTCATCTGACATGTCATGATCATCGTCTTCTTCTTCTTCTTCTTCGTTCGGCGGGTGCGGCTCGAGTCTCTTTCCTGCGTTGGATCCGTCGTCTTCGAGACCTGCCAGATCTATACTGAGAGGCGTTCCAACCAGCGGGGGGGTTGTCGTTGTTGTGGTTGTAGTTGCGGTTGTGGTTGTGGTGGCTGTTGTGGTTGTTGTGCATTGCGCTGGCAGCGTCGCCGACATGACCCCGGCCTCGAGTGGAGCATCGTTGGGGGGAGTCAAGGGAATCTGCCCCGACATGTCGGTCTGCTACTGAATTCGCCTCTGCGCAGTCGATATTCCATGTGAGATTTGAAGTCCGAGTCCTCGGTGACCTTGCTTGTGTAGCGTCGATTCCGGGGGGGGGGGGGGGGCGAGGGGAGGAGGACCGTCGGGCGCGACCTTGACGACGAAGGGCAGGTAGATAGGCAGGGAGATAGCCAAGGCCGATGGAAGGAAGAGAAACGTGGAAGATCGAGGAGAGGGGGAGTATGTGCTGTACGATAGCGTGAGCCAGCGCAGCGTATGGAGTAAGGCGGAGATGGGGGGGGGGGGGGGGGGGGGGGTTTGGTTGGTTTGAGGTTGGGTTTTTTGGATGGAGACTGGAGACTGGAGACAGCACTGGTGGAGACCGAAGACTGGCGGCGACTGGCGACTGGCGACTGGAGACTGGAGACTGGAGTCAGTTGTGGAATGGAGATGGAGAGGGTGGGGAGGGGGAGGAGGAGGAGGAGGGGGGGGGGAGGGGAGGGGAGGGGGATGTGATCGACGAGTAACCGACTCCAGGACTGACCAGTCAGCACCACCACCACCACCACCACCACCACCAGCACAACCACCACCACCACCAGTCGCAGTCGCAGCAGCAGTACCGGATTGGCTGAGCTTGCGAATTGGTGAAGGGTGAAGGGTGCCGAGTGAAGAGAACGACTCTACTGTCCGGAAGAGAAGAGTCGAGCGGAGAGAGAGAGGCCGTCGCGCGATGAGGGGAAAGTGGAGGAGAGACAGACGGCGGGGGGATGGATCCTCTTGCTGATGTGGCAATATGTGGGAAATGCTGTTTTCGGGATGGATCGCAGGAGTGGTGATGGCGATGGCGATGGCGATGGCGATGGCGATGCTCTCGTCCTGTAACCGTGATGGTGAGAGCGGCTGAGGAAAGTGAGTGATATGTGTTTCTGTTAGTGTTGATGTTGCTCTCCAACGTGGGGTTGGGCGCGTGAATCGCCGACCCGGATCGTCGAGAATGATTTCCAGAGAGACGAGGTCGCGGCATACCGCGATGGAGCCATTTCCATCAGCAGACCGTGCGCTTTCTACTGTCAGAGTCGATCCCCTGGTGATCAGGAAGGAGATCTGCCTCCGGTGGGATGCGCCGTCAGCTACATGCAGAACGAAGAACGAGAATCCCATTTTCTCCCTCCCCTGGTCTCGCAGATCATCGGAACACTACGCCGCGGCGGGTCGACGAAAAAGAAAAACCCGAATCACAATCCGAGTCTTGTCGGATTTATCCATTTTTGATATGTTATGTGCCCATTTATATACGTGTGTGTAATAATTATGGATTTTTGGGGCTGAATATGACAGTTTCTCCTTCTTTGAGATATCTATCCCCCGTATACACCGCGTGGAAGAACAACCCGAATCACAAACCGAGTCTTTTCTTACTTAGGTCTCAATCTTTGGTGTTTTATATGCATATATGTGTGTCAATGTGTGTAAGTGTTTATAAGTCTAGCTGTTTTTGGGCCGGATGACAGTTTCTCCTTCTTTGAGATATCTTTCCCCCGTACACACCGCGTGAAAGAACAACCCGAACCACAATCCGAGTCTTTTCCTACGTGTCAATCTTTGATATATTAGATACGCATATGTGCGTGTGTACAGCTATAGTTATCTTTGGGCCGGAAATGACAGTCTCTCGCCCCTTGGGAAATCTATGCCCCGTACACACCGCTTGGAAGAACAACCTTGATGAGCCAACCCTCGGATACTTGGAGAGTGCAAAACACAACCGAGTACCCTGGAGCCCAAATAGAAAAACCAAGAACCAAAAAATAAAAAATGATCACGGCCAGGTGCAGCTGCTGCAGCTTCCCACCGCGTTCGCTTCGACGTTCTCTGTTCATTTCCCACTCGAGCGGCGGCGGCGGAATGCGGTACATCACATTCCTTGGTCCCAGCAAGCCAGGAGAAGGCCGCAGCAAGCCGTGAGGTGGCAGCGGTGAGGCCATCCTGTGCTTCCCTTGGCCGCCTCTTTCACCGGGACCAGACCAGACAGACCAGCCAGACCAGAGAGGCCAGAAAGACCAGGCCAGAAAGGCCCGACAGATCAGACCAGACAGGCCCGACAGACCAGACCAGACGCAACCGGTCAATCACCGTGACCGAACCTGGGCCGGGACTCCATTTGGATGTTGGACGGCTGCTGGGGATGGGATATCGGCCTTCTTACCGAGAGATCGAAGCGACCGGCTAGCGACAGTACAGTACTATAGCCTGTCGGAAACGAGCCTGCAGCATCTCGCATTGCCATCGCCATCGAGATGCCATGGCCCGGCCGTGAGTGAGCCCCGTACCAGGACAGGAATGAACCGGAACCGGACATGAGCGCCCACTGACTCAATGTCATTGTGGTGGTTGTCGTCGCCGTCGTCGAGGCGGCGAGGGACCCGCCCTGGGGAACCGACCGGTAGGTAAGCTACGCGCTGCCTGCCTTGAGCTGCCTGCCTTGAGCTGTACTGTACAGTGTCATTGTATTGTACGACTTCCGATCAGGCGATTGATCGTCATCGAGTGAGCAAGTCTTTTGGGTTTTTAACCCTCAAGGTGGTAGGTACTCTTAGTACGTACAGTACAGTACATTTCCCAGTTGACCCGATTTTTCCCATTCGAGCACCTTTGCGAAGAGAAAGATTGACAGGCGTCAAACTAGCTCCGTATGTACAGTAGACTCACTCCACCGAACGGCGGGCCTCGAGTGAAAGATAAGCGAGCGCCCAGCCAAATAAAAACTGACGGGACGGGAAAGGTGGGACCTGCCCGGTTCTACAGTACCATAGCACATCGTACTGTATGTACCGTCCTGAGCCTTTAAGCGAGCCCATCAACAACGTTGTCAACAAACCCCAGAACGCCAGCCAATGCTTACAGTACTTACCTACCTTACCTACCTACCCACCCAGGATCAACTCAGCACCGGCACTACCGGCCTTTTTGGAACGTGCGTAACCATACGTTTTCTTCTCTGCGGGCAACAACGTGATATGCTAGAAAAGAAAATGAAAAAGAGAAGAGAAACCCCCCCCCCACTACCACCCAATCTTGTCACACGCGCAAGACAAGGGTTTTTATTTGAGTCGGCCGGCACCGTGTCTGTCTTGTTGGTCTGTCTGCCTACCTACCAATCCTTCCCAACGTCAAACCACAACCAACCAACCAACCAACCCGTTCGCTCGCCCATCTACAGTACAGTACAAGCCCACCTACCTACCCATCGCCCATCGCAACACTGCAAGCCCACTGCCAGCCTGCCTTACTCACCACCATTCCCGACCGGAAAAAGCCCCCCCCCCCCCCCCCCCCCCCCCCCAATTTTTTTTATCCCGAAATGGCTCACTACCCCCCCCCCCCCCCCCCCCCAAAAAAGAGCGCAAGTCAACCAACCAGCCATGTATCAAGCCCAGCAATCTCCTCGTCACCTCACGTCACGTCACGTCATGTCATGTCATGTCATGTCACGCCGTGCGAGTGGAAGTGGGGTAAAGAAAAGTAAACTACTGCCTACGTATAGGCGGGGCAAACCGACAACCCACAAGAGCACATCTACAGCACAGTACAGTACAGTACAGTACCACCTGGGTAGGTATCCAGCTCGGAGAGCACTCCAACACACACAGTACAGTACTTGCCTTCCTACCTACAGTACAGTACAGTACAGTACAGTACATGTGCACAATATCTACGACAGTACAAACCGACGACCGACCGACCGGTCGACCACCTACTGTACAGTACAGTACAGTGCCTACCCTATCTACACTCCGCCACACCCACTCACCCTCCCATCCGCACACGCAACTCCTTCCCTTCTTCTCGTCTCGCCCCGTGAGCCAGTCTTGCTGGCCAGCTATCGCTGTTTCCAGCAGGAGGTGCCTTTGCGAAAAGCCTCTTTCATTCTTCTTCTTTCGTTTTTTGCCATACCTGCCCTGCCCTGCCTGCCCTGCCCTGCCTGCCCTGCCTGCCATGCCCAGCCCAGTTGACCTCACGACGCAGGCTGCCACGGTAAGTACGAAACGAGCGAAACGAGCGAAACGAACGAACAGCTGCCCGACCGAGGGATACCAATCCCGCAAAGACTCGAAGAGGCGGCAGAAGGAGAAGGAGAAGGAGAAGCGGAAGAGCCACGTTGGGAACGATTAAGGACTAATAGCATTACCGGGCGATCTGGTCTGTGGCCGAGCATCGCTTCCCATTCAGCAACAAGAACAGCAACTACGACGAAACACACACCGATGCCAGAAAAAAACCCCTCCCAGAAGACTCCCACGTCACTAGGATACGTCGACCGGACCGCGCGCAGACAACGCCCCCGGGGAAGAAAAAACAAGCCGAGCCCGTGATCGCCCAGAAACAATGTACGCTAAACCAGTTTTTGTGTTCACATCACACTCCAGTTGTGATTCCGCTGAATTCAAAACAAGAAAACAAAACCTTCCCGTAGACATCTGACCCGTGCTCATCGCTGACGCTCATTCCTAGGCCCTCAATAAACGTCCGAATACTCGTCAAAGCCTGGGTGATGTGGTCCCGGTAAAGCTTGCCCGGAAAGATGACTGCTGCTATCCTTCCGGGCCCACGCAGCTTCCGATCGTGTTCTCCGGTCACGCTCGAACTCGCTCCACCTCTTCATGGTGATCTTGGAGCTGTCAAACTCGCCCTCGTACTCGATGCCAGCCTTTTTCGTCTTCTCGCCAGCGGTTTTACGAGTCTCGCCCCAGGAGAAGTCGTCGAACTTCCAGAACGCGTAGATGGGCAGAACGAAATTCCAAATCGGGAGGGAAACAAGATAGATGAACATCCATGCCACGTAAGACCAGCGGTGGGCGGTGAGGACGATGAGGACCGCGGGAAGACCGAGAATAAGAGCGAGCAGGACCAGAGGGATTGTTTGAACGGGTCCAATAATCGAGTCGACAACTGTGACCCGAATTAGCATGTTTACCTAACGGAGCGATGGATGCTTCTTACCAACATAGATGGTGAACGTGATGGCAGCGGGCAGGACGATCGTTCCAATCAGCTCAACGGCAACAATAAACTGCATACTGAAGCAGAAAGTACCGCAAAGATCTCGGACGAGAACAAGTTCCATGAGATTATGAACGGTACTGTTGATCCATCTACGTCTTTGAGATAGCAAGACGGAGAACTCTTCGGGTACCGTGGTTTTACAGACGGCTTGAGGAATGAAGACTTGCTTGCGTTTGGGAAACGTTCGAAGCATGAGCGTTGAGAGGTAACGATCCTCTCCCAGCAGGAGCAAGTTCTTCTTGTGGAGTGTATCGACAACGTTCTCGGAGTAATGCTCGACGACGTCAGGATTGGCAAGAATAGGAACCCAGTAGTTCTGTCCTCCCTTGGGCGCCTTGATCCTGTACATGCAAAAGCACCCGGGAAGACAGGTGACACCACCAAAGACAGATTCGAAGGACTTCGAGAGATGGTGCGAGATGAAATATTCAAACACCTGAATCGCTGATACCCAAGTGGCACGCTTGTTGGCAATCTTGGTCTCGCCACAGAGTCCCATGATTTCTGGATCCTTGACCATCGCAGAGATCATGTGGGTCAAACTGTCAGGAAAGACTTTGGTATCCGCGTCCACCATGAGGACTGTCTCGTAGAAATCGGGCGAAATCCCAGTGACTTTCCAAAGCCCATTGAACATCTCAAATTCGAGCTCGGTCATACGCTCATCGAACATGACCTTCTGCAAGAAAGACATGAGGATGATCTGACTGTCACGCTTGCCTCTGTTTCCTGGTTTGGACTTAACGACCTCGTCTGGCGTGCCACATTTGACGACACACATCATAGGAACTCGCTGTTGCTTCGCGAGTGGAATCGACGAGTTCGCGCCATAGTCGTAGAAACCGGAGTAGACCTTGGCCATGTTGTGTCGCTTCGAACCACTGGAAACAGCGACGTAGGAGAATGCTGGAACCTCCTCAGGAAGGATCGAGTGGTCCTTCATCATGCCAAGAACGACATCGGGGGTGGAGACTGTCTCTCCTTGACCTTTGATGATGCCATCGCAAATGACAAGAATGACTTTATGACTGTTCGGATAATCAGTCATTGCAACAGAGTCGAGTGTTGTTCGGACGCCAAGCTCTCCTTCCGAGTAGGCGGTGACAAGGCAGATAGCATGAGCCAGAGGATAGCCAAATGGTTCCCAATCGGCGGGCGGTTGAGGGACCACAGACTCATGGATGAAGCCCGCAGGACCATGCACTTCATGATCAGCTCCGGAGCCTCCGTAAATCGTGTCCGGTCGCATTAAGCTATGTCGGCTAGGGTTCCCGTGCCTGAAATCCGGATTGGGGTTGATCAGGGCTGCGGTCGAGGTTTGGCTGGCCATTGTAGTTGGCTGAGGTCGACCTACACGGGACATTCTCGACGTTTCCCCTGCATATGGACTCGTGAATCGAGAAGTCGTAGGTAAGAAAGCACTTGCTCTCCTACTCGTTCGGTCCGAGCCCAAGACTGTGCTTCCGACATCGCCGGGGATCCTCGGCGGCGCACGGTAGATGTCGTCCGACCAATCTTCGATTTGCTGGGCTCTTTTCTTCTTGTTCGACGACTGCGAAGTCTTTGCAGCGGCATATTTTGAGCACAAGAACCACTGAAAGGCCAAGGCCAAGATGAACTTCGCTCCCACAATAGATAAAATGAAAGCCAATGACACATAGAGGACAACTTTGGATGAAATGCATCCAACACTCTCAGTATCGACGGAACCGACTTTGATGATCTGCTCTAGACACTGGGCCAGTTTCTTCTGGTCGTGGCTCTGGAAAGAGTGGGTAACGTCCCGGCCATGAACGGCAGCGTTCAGTGGATTCGAACGGTCAGCAAGTTGAGCGAATTCGGCAGGTACGGACACCTCTGACGAATTAAACCAGTTCAAAAGGTTGAGATCTAGAACATTTCCAGAGTATACCATGAGGTTTCTGGAGACGTTTCTGATGTCGTCCCAGTTGAAGAAAACGTCCCCGGCGCTGTTGAGATCATAAAACGCATCTCGACCGACGCCAGAGGTATGGCAAGCGTATCCCAGGTAATATGGAACAGTCGTGTTGACATCAGTCGATCCGTCTTGGTTGAATGTAGTACAAGGGAAGTACCAAGCGAGCTCTCCGTCTGAATTTGTCGGCACGTCCGAGTTGGGGCTCAGGGTAATCATGTCTTTGCACTTTCCATTGACGTTTTGGAATAAGAAGCTTCCATCCTGGCCACCGTGCTTTATAGGCAAATCATAGAGAACGTTTGCACCATCCGTGATTCCTCTCGCAACTGGATGGTGGGAGGTGGAAAGATCGTATGCTTTGCCGTGGAAGATCATGTATCCGGCATCGACATGATTGACACGAAGCCGAAGTCTAGGATTGTGACACACAGTCGCAGTGAATCCAAAAGTAAGATAGCCGACGCCTGCCATGAACAACATGATTATGCTGATGAGTCCGATTTTCTCCCGCCAAGCTCTCTGCTGCTCTCGTGCAGGCATGCCGAAGCATTTCATCATGAACGCAGGGCACCAGAAAGTGACGATAGCGCAGTAGACGTTCCACAAACTGGGCGGCGACACAGCGTCCAGCTGCTTTTGATAATCTCTTTCTTCCTTCGTCATCCTGTGGCTCTTTCCTCTCTTCAGTTTCGTCCGCCTTCGAGGCCCATCTAAAGTCTTGACCGTCCTCTTTTCAGGTCTGGGGCCACGACTGCGTCTGCTCTTCTCCCGAGGGGGGGAATTGTCGAAATCCACATCCCCAGAGCTTCGGAGTCCGGACGTCTCTGTCGCAGCAACCTCTGCCTCAAGGTCCTCCATTATCGGATCATTCCCTGTCGAAGAGGGCAGGACATTCATGTTGGCGGCATGTTGTCTGTAATGGTAATTCGGGTGCTTTGGATCGATCCGATTCCGTTCCGGCCGAATCAAACTTCTCTTGCGCCCAAGTTGTGGCATGCGTGCGTCTCCTTGTGCCGGCTGCCCCAACGGATCGGTCGAAATCGAGGGTCCAAGGGGTGACGAGACGCTATCTGCCATTGAAGATTTCGAAGGTCGATGAGCATGCCTCGTAGGCGTGGCTGACCCTCCTCCGAAGAACCCTGCCTCTTCATCTTGTGGGCGTTGTTGTCGTCGTCGCGAACCCGGTTCTCGAATCGGAGATTCGGGGGCGCCAGGCCTCCTGGGCGTTGCCATCTTTCTGTAGCAGGATATCATGTCAGCCGGGGTTCAAGTGCTGAATGTGCAGCGCGCATTACTTCGGTTTGGCCATTGTGCTGTATGTGATTGTTTTGAAAATGCCTGCCGCAGATGCTGGAACTGCTGATTTCCTCGATCTAGAGGCGGGACAACAATGGCGCTCTGCGCTTCCAAACCGCAATGCATGCCACAAACAATCATTCCAGATGGAGAGAGACGTACGTTGGAATTGGTGAGAGCCCACCCGCGCGAAGAATGGGAGTTGTTCGGTCGATGTAGCAACGACCCCTGGCGAGAGTTGCGAGCGGGGACTGGGGTTGGTTCCTCGGTCGACGAGCAGGGCAGCTTGCGAGAACCCAGCCAAAGTAAGACAAGGGACAAGGTGAAGTGCCAGCTCTGAGAAAAGTATCTTACAAAGAGACGAGCGATTGAATGAGAAGAAGGGGGGGGGGAGAGAAAATGCCTTCAAGCGAGTGTTGAGCGCCGAAGCCGACGGGTGGTGGAGAGAAGGGGAGGGGGGAGGGGGGAGGGGGAAAGGGAGAAGCGCGACGGTCAGGATTTTTCGGTGGTTGTCAGTCAGTAGGTACCTGTTAGTGAGTCGCAGATGACTAAGTACGCGAGTGAATCATAACAAAGAAAGATAGCTACATTCAGTGATTCCTACATACTGAACTGTACATACCTAAAGAGAGCTGACCCCCCTGGCCGAGATGTGGCGACGGCCGGGGCGTCTCGCATGTGTTTGTTTTGCTCGCTTGCCGGATCACCATGCGCTATGCATAATGGCGCAGTGATCAGAGCCAAAAAGCCAGTACTTAAGCCGAATCTGCTCAAAAGAAAGCCTCCCACTCGAAGTTTCTCACCGACATTCCACCAATGAGGGTGGTCGAAGTTACGAAATAAGAGCTTGAGGCGGCCCCATCGTTGCGCGGGCGATCCGGTCGTCTTGCCGACGACGGGGACCGAACCTTCGGAACGACAAGCTTTTTGCATGGTATTTCACCTCACAAGCTAGGTACGGGACTGCACATGTAGTTTCGACCGTGGAGCCTTGAGAGTGTCGACAGCGATATACTTTGGCCTGGTACAGCAAGAGGCTTGAGGTGTTGGCTGTCAAGCTTTGTCGCACGGGTTTATGCATAGAATCTCGTAACGCAGGTGATGTGCACAGCCTTCCTACAGTACCTACGGTATTGTGTTGTACGTACTTGCGATCCTCTGTAGTGGCTGGCTGTACAGTCAGTACCAGGACCCGAAGAGCTGGCCCTACTGTACTGTACAGTGGAGGAACATGACTGCTCTCGTACCACGGCACTGGTAATCGAGAGAGAGCACAAACTCTCCTCGAACCCCTAGGGGATTTTCGATTCCAGCACACAAGTAGTAGCATCTCTCTCTTACAGTACCTTCTTGTTCCTTTTTCGCTTCCTACCGGGCCGTAGTCGAAGTGCACACCCCAAGTACACATTTCTCGCTTCGAGAGCATCGCGTTTATTCGTCCATGCGCCATCGGCTAAAGCAGTTTTGTAAACAAAAGTGGCAAACCTGACACTGAGCTGACAAAAAGAAAAGGAAGTCCCCCCCCCAGCATCCAAGCTTTGACAGCCTCGCCCCCAAGATGTTTCGAGATGTCCGTGTGTAAGGTTTGCGTGAAAACAAGAGGAAAAAAAGTATATTTATCGCCGACACAGACCAAGAGATATACTACTTGCTACCAGCCATTTCTTACCTGGCCGAATACATCCACTGCTACAGATCTGCTCGTGTCTTCCATGCCTTAAGGTAGATCTTCCTGCAAGTACGGACTATACTTCCTCCACGAGATCTACATCAATCACCACGTCGTTGCCGCTGCTTGTTCGCGATTCCACTCCCCACACTGTTCAGCCCTGGTTCGGATCCACAGCACAAGCTTCTTTGCCCAGCTCCGGATCCTGGGGATTGTGCTACCCAAAGTAAGAAGATTTGCCCATTTTCTAGCATCCAGCATCCAGCATCCAGCTTCCCCGCCGTCCCACCGAGAGTTTGGATCGACGGCCGCAGCAGATCAACAGGGGCGTCGGGCCCCGTGGGGACTTGAGCACGTACGGTACTGTACGTATGTCCTGGACAGCACGGTAGAGAGCGCAATCCATCAGATCCGACGATCTGACGTGTGGTTGTCGCCGTCGCCCAGCGCATTCTTCTCTTCCATAGCTCGCTGCTCGTATCGTCTTCTCGGTCTTGCCTTGCCACAGGGGCTGGTCGCTAAAAAGCCCCCGACGCTACGTCGAGAGTGGCGCGTGTGCCGACCTTTGGCCGCCTCGCTGCCTTCATCGCAACATCGGATTGGAGCTGAACCTGAACCTGCACCTGAACCTGAACCTGAACCTGATCTCCTCGACCAACTGCGGCAAAGACTCTTTTCTTCCCGCATTCTTTTCTTCCTTCTGCTGCCCTTCTTCTCTCCTTGGGAAATCCAAACAACATCGACCCTTCTTGCGCCGCGGAAGCAACGTTGCGCGGCTTCAAGTTCAATAGTAAACAGTCGGTAAGTTCAGATATCTTCCTCCCGAGACCTCATGCTTTCGTCTTGACTGATCTGCCGCTGTGGCCCCAGATCTTCCTACTCCCTCCGCTCTTTGCGAAATTTGAATACTCTGGTCAACAAAGAGACCTTGACGGTTCCGAACTCGCCCAAGAACCAAAACACGCCTTCAAATTCCACCTGCAACGACCAAGTGTCTGATGCACAAAAGCAGCAACAGCCTCTCCAATCATTCGCGGAACGTGTGAGAGAGGAGAGATAGGCACCACAATATTCAAGGACCGCATCGAGGCACTACCATCTACTGCCACCAAGACAGATCCAAGATGGTGACGCAAACCTCTCCGGAGCTTCCTCCAGCGAGAAAGTTCGAGGTAGGCCCTCTACCCAGTTTCTCGGGAAACCGTAACGCCAAAGAAAACTCGGCGAGCCCTGCTCGGAAACCTGTAACTTCGCTTCCCTTGTCGTCTTCAGGCCGGATAAAGGACGCTCCAATGTCGCCAGTTCTAGTCAACGTACAAAAAGAAGACTGGGCGCCGCGACCATCCACTGCTACCGTGGAGAACGGAGATGGCTATGATCGACGGGAATCGCAAGATTCTAGTCCCAATGTACAAGAACTCTTCAAGTCTCGAATGCCAGTTACGCAGGATATACCGTTTCGACTGAGTTACGATACATCAAGCGCAGCACCACAAGTCGCGCCCTTCTCTTCCGGGGAAAGCTCGGTTTCAAGAAACCTTTTGGAAGAGTTCCAGAGGAACCGGGGGCACAATGTCGATGAGAATGGGAATAACATGGAGGTCCAGCCAGTTCCTCAGCTCCAATACCACCATCAATCGCGCTCTTCTGATGGAGGAAGTAGCCAAAGTCGAGGCAATTCGAATGGGCTGCCCAACGACTTAGTTGATGCTGGATCGTCCATAAATCGGCATTTGACTCCAACAGCACATGTAGGGAGACGCACACCAATCCAAAGACCGCATTCGACCTTTTCAGATATGGGAAGTAGAGGTCGCACACCGGGACTACCAGGCTCTCCAATGTATGGCGGGCGAGCTCCATCAGCAAACTCCTCCTCACGTTCCAATGATGTGCGACCGTATTCCTATATCGATCTAGCCAATATGTCATACCCTCAGGCCCCGCCTCATATCTCCATGGACAACTCGCAATTGCGGTCTGCGGTTGGAACAAATGCTTCGCTACTTAGCATGGCGAAGACGTTAGAAATGTATAGACAGAATGTCAAGAAGTTGAACGATTCCGAAACACAATACGCCTTTGCCATCTTTCTCGTACAAGCAGCCCAGGACGTGGGAGTCCATCAAGAAAATGATACTCTAGCACATCAATCAAGTCAAAAGCCAGGAAACCGTGATTTAGACAGTCCCTACATAGACCAAGCCATACCTTCGCCTCAGGAACTCCTGTCCGAAGCCAAACAGTTGCTGCAGAAGCTGTCAGATCGAAGCTACCCCTTTGCACAATACTACCTCGCTGATGGGTACGCTTCTGGTCTGTTCAGCAAGGGGAAGGAGGACTACGGAACAGCATTCCCTCTGTTCGTGGCTGCCAGTAAGCGTGGTCACGCAGAATCCGGCTATCGAGCAGCTTTGTGTTACGAATTTGGTTGGGGATGTAGAAGCGATCCAGCCAAGGCTATACAGTTCTATCGCCAGTCTGCTTCGAAGAGCCACCCAGGGGCCATGACCCGACTGGGGCGAGCCTGCTTAATTGGTGATCTGGGCCCGAAACAGTACAGAGAGGGTCTGAAGTGGCTAAAACGAGCAACCGAATCGGCAGATATCCAGTACAACGCAGCCCCTTACCATCTCGGGCTGCTGTACGAGACTGGCTACGGAGACGACGTATTCCAGGACGAGGTCTACGCAGCGCAACTCTTCACACAAGCCGCGGATCTCGGCCATTCAGAGGCCAGCTACCGACTCGGCGACGCCTACGAGCACGGGAGGCTGGGATGTCCTCGAGACCCCGCCCTGAGCGTGCACTTCTACACTGGCGCAGCGCAGAGGGGCCATCCGGCTGCCATGATGGCTCTCTGCGCATGGTACATGGTTGGCGCGGAGCCCGTCCTGGAGAAAGACGAGAACGAGGCATTTGAGTGGGCGCGCCAAGCTGCCGAGTGTGGTATTTACCCCCCTCTCCAACCCCCCCCACAACTCTTCCAGACTCGCGTCTAACATGCACATCAGGTCTCACCAAAGCCGAGTACGCCGTAGGCTACTTCACCGAGATGGGCATCGGCTGTCGCCGCGACCCTCTTGAAGCTAACGTTTGGTACGTCAAAGCTGCGGACTCCGGCGACGAGCGCGCAAAGGCTCGGCTGTCTGCCATCCGGAATGCTGCCAGCGGAGGCACACCGATGGAAGTTGGCCCGCCGAAAGATGGGGCGAAGGCGAAGAAAGGCGAATGCGCAGTCATGTGAGCGTGTGAGCCAACCTCGTGAGTTAGGGGCCGGGGGAGCGAGGGAGCGAAGTACTACTACTTACTAAGTAGGTACTGTAGGTATACAGATACCAGCTTAGCGGTCGATTCGAGGTCGCGGGATCGGGGGATTGGGGTGGGTTTGCCCTCGGTTCATGACACTTGCTGGTGGTCCCGTTCTTTTTTCCCCCCTCGCGAGCAAGGAGCGCGCGTTGGGTTTGCAGATCATCAATCATGCAGCGAGCGAGCGAGCGGTACTGTAACGAGAAAGGATAAGACGAACGTAAAGAAAGCATCATGAATGAGCGGGTTTTTTATGTAAAAAACAAACATGTACATATCTCTGAGGCGGGGTTTTCTTCTTCTCGACCGATTGCATCAGCTAGCTGCCGGCCGGCCCAAGGATTTTTTTGGGGTTTTCGACTTTCGGCTGTACACAGTAGTAGTTGTTTATTTATTTTTCTGGTTAGGCTGGGCCGGTGGGGTCTTGCTTGGGTGTTTTCTTTCTTCTTCTTCTTCTTCTTCTTCTTTCTCGACTCCCCTTATCTGGTTGGTAGGTAGGTAGTTGGACGTTCTGGGCGTCTGTCTATCTCATCTGTCTTTTAGCTATTGCTGCTGCTGCTGCTGTTGTTGTTCTTGTTATGTGTAACTGCTATTCTTATCATTCATTCTTCTCCTGCCCTTTTTCTCGATCTTCCTTCCCTTTTTTTTTGTCCCTCTTCTTTTCTTCTTCCTCTTCTTCCTTTCTCGAAAGCGTGTGCGTGCGTACACGCATGGTGTTGGATGGATGGATGTGATTCTACCTTAGGGAGAGGAGAAGGGCGAGAAAGGAAGGGACGGGCACAGAAGCGAGTGAGTGGGTGAGTGAGAGAGCGAGTACCCACTCGAGTGATCGCTGGGAGGGAGTGATTGAAGAGTGTTCGTCAACTGACATTCTCTCTACTACTTACTGTGTTAATGATCCAGCGTGTGTATACCCAGCCATCGCAGACACAACACAGAACGGTACCTACTCACCTCAGTCACCTCAGGTCTTCCCCTCCTCCTCTTGCCTGGTGGTTTCCTTGCCTGTCCGTATCCTTTCCTGTCCTGGCTTGCTTGCTTGCTCGCCTCTTAATAGAGATCCCGCCTTGTGTTGAATGAAACCCCAAGCAAGCCTTTGACTCTTGAATTTGGTGTTTCTCCTTACTCTGGGATTTTTCAAGGCAAGCGAAAACAAAGCGGGAGAAGGGGTTGGGGGGGGGAGAATAACATTTCATCATTCCATTCGCTACCGACCGAGAGAAATAGCAAAGTAAACCTCGCCCATCAACCCCGTCTGAGATTTCCGAAAGCAACGCCCCTCAGTAATTTGGTTAGTGCCCTCCTGCTCCCGAAAGCCCATGGCACCCGGAATTTTAAAACATTGTACAGAATACTCCTTCGAGCGCCCATCGCTTTGGTCCGCTGTGCTCAACGCCCTACCACCTGAAAATAATAACGCTCGTGCTCCGAAAAACCCAGAGTGCCATCCTTAAACGTTCATGTAGGCTCGTTACTCTATATCCGGGACCACATCATCTGGCTTGCGCGGATTATACCATGCTACCTTTCGATCGTCAGCACCACGTCCGCCGACCGCCACCCAGACGTGTTTGTAGGGGACTTTGACGTTGACGGCCTCTCTGCTACCCTTCCAGCGGAGCCGGCCCGCGAGAGACATGTCGCTGAGACCAATGCCGCCGTTGGTGGTCCACTCCTTGACGACATCGCGGATGAACTCGATTTTGCGGCGGAAGTCGTTGGCTTGGGGAATGCCTTGGAGCATTGGGTCAATCTCTGGGCGCTTGCGACTCGTGGATTTAGTGGGGCGAGCAGGCTTGCTCATGAAGTTGAGAAGTGTCTGCACAGGATAAGAGAGGTGCTGGCGATCATCTAGAGCTGAAGCTGCAATGGTGCCTTTCGTTGCGAGGTCGTGGGCCGCTTCTAGGGGTAGGTGGTAGAAATCGCACCATGCGCCGTCAGCTGAGAGGACGATCTTTGTATGATCGGGGAAGTTGAACTGCAGATGTTAATAACAAGAACCAAGCACTCCAATAGAGAGGACTTACCTGCTGGTGGCCATCGCAGAACACCCAGCAGCCAACATCTCCAAATCGTTGGTAGAAAGTCACAACGTTACCGGGTGCGTTGACGTCGGACGTGCGGCTAGGAGAAGTCCTAGCCACGACCTCGTCGTATGGATAGTCCTGGTCTCTACCAAATGCCGTCATGTAATTTGCAAATTTCTTCCATAGGATGATGGTCTCCCGCTTCCTAGAGTCCCATTCATCCACTCCTCGAGCAAGCTGTCCTCCACGTTGGCCATCCGCGTTGATAGGAATTTTGAAGTTTTGGGGGTTGACCTTGCCGCAGAAGATCCCCTTCTCTCCCCTGTTCTCGTAGAATTCAATATTTGGCCCAGAAATGGGTACGATTTGTTGTCGATCCACGTAAGCCTCATTGGTTCTGTTCGACAAGTGTCTCTCCGCATCCCGGACTACAACACATGTGGGAGGGATGTTGCCTTTATTTGGTTCGTGAGGAGTTGCAGCCATTGCCTTGAAAATGCAGCCAACGCTACCGTTGCTCAAGATATAACCCAGCCCGTATTTGTTGGTGTAATCCACCCATTTCACTACAATGGTTGGGTTAGGGTATTCCTTCTTTCTTTCAATCGCAATCGTCCTGCTGTTCAGAGCACGTTCTAACTCGGCTTGGAAGCGACGAAGACCTTCAAGAACGACATCCGGACTGGTGTTTGGGAGTACCTCCAGCTTCTCTCGCGGATTGAAAATAGAAGAGTTGGTGGGGATCGATATTGTTGATTCTGGTAGCTCGGCTGATTTTCTCTCGGCCTCTGCCTTCGCCAGTTGGTGGACTAGGTCCGCAGCCAGTCGATCTTCAACATTAGCCATAGCTTCCGGTTCTGCAGGCTCGACTTTTGCCTCAAACCTCCTGGATCTCCCTCTAGGATTAATTGTCAAGAGAGGCCGAGAGCTGCTTTCTTGCGGGGGTTGACGTGACTTGATCAAACGATTCGCTGGGTTCGCAACTAGCGCCTGAGGTCTGGTACGTTGTTGCGCCGCGAAACTCTGGGTGGAGGGCTTGAGAGATAAGACAGGCTGCTCGTTCGGCTTGGATCTCGTTGGCGATAGAATTTTTTCAAATACATGTGCTGCCTTGGAAGAACCTTGACCATTTGACAAAAGCTGTTTCGCTGTTCCTGGAGGAATTCGTGGAACGGACGATACACGACGTCTTCGGGCAACGGTACTGCGGGGGTCAGTCCTGCTTTTTCCTCGTCGGCTACCTCTCGATATGTGCTTGTGTGCTTCTTTGGCTGGGGATTCCAAGGGCCAACCTCGCATTTCATGCACAGCTTCTTCAGATTTCGGGAATAGAGATTTGATCGTCCTCCTCGAACGCCGACTGACAAGAATTGACTTGGATCTGGATGTTTCTCACGTAGCGATGGTGTCATTTCTTCAGGCTGTGGCACCCAACCACATGTGAAGAATGGATGCTGAACTATCGTGTCAGGATCAGGTCTCTTTTCAGGTGCTTGCAGCAATTCAGCGACTAAGTCCTTAGTCTCGTCTGAGATGAAATTTTCTGAGGTGTCCAGTTTTGGCCAGTCGTACTCTCGTTCCCTGGCTCTTCGGTAAATCTCGTCGGCCGTTGCGGATTGAAAGGGGGGCTTCCCAGTAAGCATTGCGAAAATGATGATTCCCAGACTCCATATATCAACTGCGTGGTCATGGCCGCCCTTGTCCTTTGCCAGAATCTCAGGAGCAATGTAGTTTGGGGTACCACAAAGAGTCGTTCGTCGACAAGCCTGCCAATCCTTACCTGACATGAGCAGAGCCGCCAAGCCGAAATCACCGACTTTGACGTTCATATCCTTGTCCAGGAAAATGTTGCCCATCTTGAGATCTCTATGGATGATTCCCTTGGCATGCATGTACTTGATAGCACCGGCCATCTGAACCGTCCAGTAGCGTACCTCCGGTTCGGTAATGAATTTCCTTCTTTTGACCATGTCCATCAGGGATCCGTTGGGGCAAAGTTCTAGGACGATATAGGTACATTGATCGAAAGAGAAAGCTCTGTGGAACTGCACGATATTGGCCTGGTTCATCTTCGAGTGGATTTGAAGCTCGGTCTGAAATTTCTGCTCCATTTTCTTCTGGGGCATTTTGCTCTTGACGATCTTGAGAGCGAATCTCTGCTTCGTTCCGGCTAGCTGACCTTCGTAGCAAATAGCGAACCCGCCCTTGCCTAGGCATTTGCCGGTCTTGTAAATTGCACCGTCTGGCCGATCCGAACCTACAGTTGGTCAGTCATGGGGGCCATATTGCTATGCTAAATGGATGACCGAGCAATGCTTACTAGGCGGCTCCTGAACTTCTTCTGGTGGTGGTGGAGGATGGTCCTTTTCCTTATTCATCATTTTCGGAGGTGGCTGCTTTACTTTGGGCGCCGGCTGCTTTGCCATCATGTGGATATTGGCGTCTCGGGGCGACAGGGCCTCCATCTCTACCCCGTCCGGATAGATGCACCTTGAAGAACGTCAGTAACGCAGTTGCGGCCAGAAGAAATGCGCATGTGGCGGAACTGAAATGGCTTACACCCAAGCCAGATAATTCCGGCCCGCTTCCAATAGCGGCTCTGTACGCTGATGATATGTTTGCCCTTCGATTCAATCTCGCCAGGGTTTACCTGGTATCGACAAATCGCAAGTCCCAGGCTCTTGATCAATCGTGCCCCGCTTAGGTTATGGTAGCAGTATACCTGAATAGCACGATAATCAGTAAAGATCAGATAATGGGATTCGCCGGCACAGAGTGCGTGGCAAGAGCTTGACAAAGAACACGCCCTAGAACATCCAAGGAGTCTTCCTGGCATCCGACTTGGGAGCGGAGAAGCCGCACATAGAACAGCTCGTCCGTCCATAGGTCCAGAGAGCGTGGGTAGGTATCAACGGGCGGCGCAGACAGTGTTTGCCTTGTCCTCGCAAGTTCCCTGAATAAACAGGGACTTGTAGGAGCTCCTCTTGATAGCCGGTGACCTGGGGCACTGAGTGCCTCCTCCATATCATAATTCGAGAAGTGTGTTGTGAGGATAGGATACTGAGAAATAATGTTGCTTACAGCTTCTGTATGCGACGCGGGGATCGATTCTCTGTCCGTGTGGAACGGGGGATGCGCTACTGGAATTGTGAAAGAGGTGAAAGGTACAAGGACATCGGAATTGGAAAATGTATCGATGTCCAAGGAGGTCGTGTGCCAGCGGGCAATGTCGATGTCGTTGTCGTTGTCGTTGTCGATGTCGCCGAATTTTTGCGACTTGCACACCTTCGCCTTAGACCTTCGTAAATAACCTGGACGTTGAGGTTGTGGTCGGCACGGCAACCGCTACCACCATTCTGACAAGCCCACGCTTAGGTACGTACAGTACAATCCAGTACAATTGTACTGTACACTACAGAACCAGTTT
The DNA here is from genome assembly GCA_009599575.1 of Blumeriella jaapii. Lineage (NCBI taxonomy): Eukaryota > Fungi > Ascomycota > Leotiomycetes > Helotiales > Drepanopezizaceae > Blumeriella > Blumeriella jaapii. The sequence continues at coordinate 1,005,124 of VWND01000076.1, read as the reverse complement.
TAACATTTCTTCTGATCCTGCCGACAATCTGCCTTTTCATTAACTTGACTCAAGGCTCGACACAATGTCCGTCTGATCAACAGATCATAGATATGATGCGTACCCGCAGGACGATAGCACCTCCAAATCGCTGATTGCAAGCAAGGCCAATCTCGGGTTGCGTGCTTGCAAGCCTCTGTCCGATCAGGATGGTGCCTCTTCCTCTTTTCAAATTCGCCGCTCTCTTCGTCAGGCACATTTCTAAATATGGCGCCGTAAGTACAGATCGTACCGTACGTGGGTGCGAAGCCGAGCCGAGCACTGATCCAATGCTAGAATTACATTAAAGCCCAGGCCCACGATCATCCTAAGTTCCGGACATACGCCGCACGATATGGACAGGGCATTCACCAGTTGAATATGCGATTGACAGTGACCCTGCTCAAAGACAAAGCGGCAGAAAGACGAGCCAAAGAGAAAGCGGAGGCACCCACGGTGAAGACGGAAGAACAAATGCGGCATGATGAAGCACAGAAGGAAAAGAATGCTCAAAGGGAGAAGGCAGCACAGCATGAAGCTTCCAAGAGCATATGGAGAAGGAGGTTTCGGCCTCTATCTGAAGAAAAGGCCGTTGATCTGTTCGCAGATGTTATCGGAGACTCCTTCATCTTGCTTGTTGCGGGAGGATTGATCATATACGAGTATGTTAGGGCGAAGGGAAAGCCCGATGCCAACGCTGAGAAAATTGCCGATCTAAACAGAAGGCTGGAGGAGTTAGACATTCGGGAGAAGAAGCTAGAGGAAGCTGAAAAGGAGCAAGAAGCTCGTGTGGAGACTCTCGAGCAAGCAATTGAGGTGATGCGACAAGCAAGCAGCAAGAAGAAATCTCTACCATGGTCTGGCGCCGGCAACTAGATCTGGTTTCATCTTCGTTGCAGAAGCTATAGAACGTGTGCTATTCAAACGGTTGAAGGGAAAAACTGCTGCTTGTGAGATCGATTGGGTAAATCATAGCTTTTGAATCTCACGCCGTGGACGAAGGACTTTCCTTGCTTGGTGCAATTTGATCGACTGCCTCCTCCACGTCTGTCTTGTATATTCTTTTGTATACCAAAGTATCTTTCTTCAATCTTCTACTTAGGTTACTGGAAAATCTTCTTTTAAACCGCAGGACTATTGACTGATTCTTTATTTTCTTCAAGCTGTTGAGGGACTGTGTTTCCGACCCTTCTGCGGCTTCTAGTTTCACCTTCCCTCGCTTAGCCAGTGCCTTCCAGGTTAGTGAGCATCTATTTCGCCGCACTTTCGAGCATGCAAATTCTTTGACAGTTTCCTTTTCAACCTACCGGCTGCTCACCAACATGTTCTGCACCTCCCTGCGCAAACGCGTCGAATGGGCTACGGTCCCTAACATGCTTCTCTCCTCTGAGAGCCCAAGATGGATAGGTGACTTTTCTTGCAACCCCTCTCCTACCGAATCAAATACCTAACCATCATACAGAGCAGACACTCACAACGTACGACCTTGCGATCCCGCTTCCGCAGCCCGACCACCAACTGCACCAAGACTCCGTTGGAGCCTTCCTCCTCCTCGCCCTTTCGGCCTCTGACTTGCAAGACCAAGATGCGGCCATGTCGCGAATCCAACACCTCTACCACCACAACGGTGGCCGCAACGTCGGCATTCTTTTCTTACTTAGCGAAAAATCTCCTCAGGGCAATGGCGCTGTTGCGCTCATGAATCTCCAGCTTGGGTAGGCCCCCTCACTTCGGCCTCCCATCTTGATAATATAATAACCTACAGACAAACTTACGCTTCACAGTCTTCTTTCGACCCTCGACCTCCCTTTTATCCCCCTCTCCTCTATCTCCGCTCTTCAGTCCACTGTCTCCGCCTTTCAGCGCCAGGTCGTCCACACGTGTCGCGTCGCTCCAGCTCCGGAGCCCAACCCAGCTGTCGTTCTGCTACCGTACTGCAGCAACAACCCGCCGCTGCCCGAGCATGCTAGAAACGTGTTGAGCGATATCTGCCACAGTCTCCCGCAGGTTGCGAATTTGACTACATCAGCCGAGGGGAAGCAGGAGTTATTGCAGTGGCTCGAGGATAGGTGCCCAGGGGTTGCGGCCGAAATCATTGACTTCTGGGCACTGGAGATCTTTGTTGACTGAGTCGAGTCATTAAGATATAAAGAGTAGAGGAGCGTGATCAAAACTGTGTTGAGGTTCGGATCGAAGATCAGCGAGACCAAAGCTACAGTGTTTGCTCTCTAACCTTGAAGCAGAGAAATAGCTGAGGAACGTGGATTGTTCTGATTGGCTTTGCTATGTTTTGTACTATGTAGCTACACTTGATAGATAGCCGAACATCTAAAGGAGAATACCGATGTTGCTTGGGTTTTTAAAGAGAGAGTTCAAGGTAAGCTCTGTCATAGTATGGTAGCCTTTGATTCAAGAAGAGTTGAGTCGACCTTGACATCATACCTCACCAACCTTGCAACCCGATCTTGAGCGTCCAAAGCACAGCTGAGGTTGGTCCTCGCATACCGTGATTAATGGTCTGAGTACTTTGACTTTCATAGCCACCCACCGATCCCAGCATCAGTGACGTACCATGTAAGTGTATGTGAGTAGAAACAACCAGCTCCACGAGGACCTCCTAGTCGGGGTGAGGCGCTATTAGAGGCCCACTCAAGCACACGAAAAACAAACAAGGAGGAAAGACTCAAGTCAAACTTCCCCTTGACCCCCGTCCTTATTGACAATATGGAGTAACTGTCCACATTGCTTATTCCTATCCCCGTCAGTCAACAAACCACTCGCATTATATACGCCCCTGCACCAGTGACGTAGCTGCCGTTTAGAGCCGAGCCGAGCCCCGCTTCCCGCCCGCCAAGCCAAGCCAGGCACGCCGCGCTTGTGCTGATCAGCTTCTAGGCTCGAGCTACAAAACCGCATTCCTCCCTCCAACTCCAACTTCTTCTTCCCTTCCAAACCAAAGCAAACCAAAGCAAAGCAACCAAAACAGATCCCACAATCTTAATTTCGAGTCCATAGTTCAGACAACCACACACCTCGAATTTACCAACCCCACAACCCCCAAGACAACAGCAATCATGGCCCGCGGTGAAGCTCAGCAGACCAAGATCCACTACAAGGGCAACACGGAGGACTTTGTCATCTTCGTCGACGATGTCAAGGCCGTAGAGAACTGGAAGACGGACAAAAGCATCCCCTTGGCCCAGGTCGTCAGCTCGTTCAAGGTCTTCGTCACCCACAAGTAAGTGTATCTTAATTCGTTTGGTACTTCTGTTTGCATGTCTCGTGCCCGCCTACCCCTCACTTGGGCACCCCCCCCCCCCCCCCCAAGCATCACCCTGATACCAGCATCCACTGTCACATTTCCCTACCACGGGGATCAAACCAAACAAAGGTGACTGTGAAGAAGAAGGCGCTAACCAGTATCCTTCTAGACACGGCAAGCAAGGTCCTCTCGACGGCGCATCTAACCAGATCCTCGACACTGAGTTCGGCACCTCCAAGGACGAGGAGGTCATCAAGCAGATCATCGAGAAGGGTACCATCCAGGAGACCGAGGTGCGCATTTCCTTCCCCCTAACGCAATCGTGAAACTTGACACTGACATCCACCGCCAGGGCCCCGACCGCTCAGCCACCAAGAACGACAGCATGGGTAGCCGTGCCAACCATTAGGCACCTACCGCTCTGCTTTCAGAGGAGGAGCATGTACGATATCGATTGTCCTAAGCCAATATGGAATGGCGAGAGAGGCATGAAAGACGCTTGATGCTGGCAGCGATTGCGAATCGGGCATCCCAGCCAGGGAAAGGCATATCAGATGATGACTGATGACACGGCGGATGGACGACTCTTAGCATGAGACGTCTTTCACATTCAATGAAATACTTCGTAAAAAATACTTCCAGCTCGTGTGCCCATCAGGCTTGGACTGGAGTGAACGACCATCACCTTGAAGGAAATCCACGGCGAATTGGATTCGAATCAGGCCGGGTTGTCTTGTGAGGTTGGCTATCTGTGAGACCTTGGGCGTTCTGCAAGGCAATCTTTCAACGCTATTCAGGCCTGGTCAAGCAGCTATTCGCAACTGCGAAAGCCTAGTTGGCCGAGTTTGACGATCTGGTCTGGAAAGAGTAGTTTTCAAAATTCAGATTACTGACATGTCCCACGGTCGAGGAATGTGCCCCATCTATCGCAGCTTACCAAAGAGGTTGCAGCATCTCGTTATTCTCACCTACCAACGTTCAACTGTATAGCCGCGGATAAAATACAAAAGAGCATAGTCTCCTCAGCTGCATGAACACCACTATTCCGCATCGCAGTACTTGCGAGCGCCCTTCAGCAAATAATTATACCCAATTGGAAATCCAATTCCTTCTCTTTATCATCATCGCCCAGCCACTTACACAATCTCTCAGCGGAAGAAATTTCGAATTCCCTCAGCAACTCCCGTCCGACCTCCCACAATCCCCAGCCTTGACTTTTCTTTCTCCTTTTTCGCCTGCTTGCCTCCACCAGCTCCGACTTCAGTCTTTGCCCCTACCCGAGGCATGTTCTCTTTGTCTTTGGCCTTCCCCTCGATCACCAAATCCGTCGTCGTACTCACCGGTGTCAGCGGTGCTCCTCTCATAAGCACACTGTTCGCACTACTCGTTCGCAATGGTGGCGTAATAATGCGATGGCCATCATGACTCCAACTCCTAACCTTCTGCGTCGCAAACCTCTTCAGAGTGTTTGCGGGACTGCCACTAGGAAGAAAGTCCAAAGATTCTGACCGAGCTACATTTTCCTTCTCGTCCTGGATGATTGACAATCGAGAACGGGTTGAATCATCCAAGTCCAAGGTCGAGATGGGGTCAGAGTGACATTCGGCACGGGAAGGGGTAGATCTGTGGACGTCGTGGCCACCAGACTCATCATCCTCGAAGGTCATCTGGAAGCTTGCCACGCTACCGGAACGTTTGGTAAAGTTGCTGGCGATGCTTGCGACGCTGAGTTTGCGTATCATAGAACTAGCTGAGGTGCGAACGAGGTGTTCACTGCGTGCCCGACTTGTCATACCCGGGTAAGGCAGAATCTCGCGGGTCCAGACATCGGCAAGGAGGGTCTCAAGTCGAATGCGTTCGGCGCGAGGAGGAGCAAGGACGGGGATTCGATTGGTCATGAGGAGGGATTGTGATCTATTGATCGAAGCGCATGATGCTGTGTCTTTGAAAGCATTGGTGTTCTTGATGATGACTTGGCAGAGCCCTGACGTTGGTCCGACTGTTGTAGCTCTATGTATCGAAATCCGTCTAGCAATGGTGCCTAAAGATATCAGGTCTCGTTGTGAAGCCGTTGGCCTGATCACTTACCTGGCTTTCCAAAAACTGTCCCCATTGGCTTCACAGCCAGTGATAATGATGTAAACAATGCTTGTTCTCCAGCATCAAGACTGTCTCTGCCTGAGCGATCCGCTAACCTACTGCGCCATTCAAGCTCCTCTTTGGGAGAGCACGCACTCATCGTAGTCTCAAACAACTGGTGATCACACTCAAATACCAACTTCCATGAACATGATGCTGTGTGGCATTGCAGTCCTGAAGAATGGTTAGCAAGGTGGCGGGGCTGCAAAGAACATAAGTTGGTCACATGCCTCTGCCATTGTCAACCTCTTCAATTCGCATCTCACTAAGCCCGATACAAGCTTGAACGGAATACAGCTGGTCATTCTTTGGGGCCGATGCGAAAAGGAGAAAATCTCGGTAGAGGAGACAGATCATGTACTGGCCGTCAACACCAGTTCTTGTCTGCCACGAAACATGTAGAACACCGCACAAATGAACGTGTCCAAGCGTGCGAATTGTGTTTTTAGATTGGGGACCAGCCTAACCTCATTTTCAGCATGAGCCTATGTATCTATGCATGACGACGCTGTCAACATACCATGTTCGGAAATATGAGCCGATCTTGCAGGAGCCACGATTTCTCGATAGTAGCTTTCATCCGTGGGTCATCAGTCGCTCGATTGATCTCGGTTGTTGCTTCTCGAAGCCGGAGAAGAACATTCTCGATTTCGATGTGAGAGTCTGGACAGTCGCAAACAGGCGTAACCTTCAAGAGCTCCGAGAAAAGCAAAGGGTATCTGCAGACACGTTGAATTGGCTTTAAATGTTAGTGAAAGTTAAATGAATACGAAAGGGAATTAACCTTGACCAATAGGTCCCCAATTTTCAGTGCTTTCTTTGGGTTGTCTTGCTGGTTGTTGATCGAGGCGAGCGATGAGGCAAGCGTTTCGAAGCCCTTCTGGTAAGTATCCCACTGATGAATAGTTCTGTAGGCATTGGCGACGTCTCGGATCATCATTTCGTACTTGGCGCCATATTCCTCGTAGACAAAGAACCGGTTCATCTGTTTAAATGCTTGTAAATATAGTGTAGGTCCCGAGGACGGGTTGACCTACCCTCTTGCCGAACACCTTTGCAACACCAGCGGCAATTACAGGCTCAGCTGTCATACCGGGAATCTTTTGTAGCCAGGCAGCCCCATTGTTGTTTTCGGGAACAGCATCGAGACTTCGCCAGCGATGATGCATCTGACGAGGCGGAGAAGTTATAGTATGCACGCTTGCTTGAGTGTACTCAGAATGTGGGACAACTCGATGAAGCTCACCCAAGAGATCTTCATGTAGCTCGACGATATCATTGAGATTACGATTGATAGACGCTCGAAGACTCAGGGATAGACTCGGGATAGAGGCCAAAAGCGTCACGTACACCTGGTAAGTGAGTCAACAAAAGCCAACACGATCGTAGAAGGTGGACGTGCGTTCATGAGGAACTTGACGTCTGCAAGGTAACTCTCTTCCGTTGCGATGATCTCCTCTATTACTCGGCGGCGTTGGAGCAAGCGATTTGTCACAGCTTGGTCGATGACAGCGCCGCTAGCAAGGTATGAGCTGTCTTCGGAAGTCCGCCCGATGTTGGATGCCTTGCTACTGCGATCAGCTCTCTGATGCCGAGAGGATGCCGCGGTCATCTTCGAGCGTGGGGCGACACTGAACGATGCCAAACTTATACTGGCGCTCTTGACTGCCGTTACAAACCCGTATGAGGAGCCCGATGACGATTTCTTGTGAGCCGTGCGCCTTCTTGTGCTTGGGGTTTCGAAGAGTTCGTGCTCCAGCGCGGAGCCGGTAACATCACAGCTTACTGTCTTGCGCCTGTTTGTAGCACGTCTCTGCAAACTCCGCATCCATTTGTTGAAGGGCCGATCCCCGCCCGCCGGCATTTCCAGATCTTCGAGTGAGAAGCGTTCGAGCTTGACAGCCTCCGGGACTTGGGCTTCATCTCCATGGAACGACAGTCCTAGAGCGGCTATGTTTTCGAGAGTCTCGCAGCTGCTGAAGAAGCCATCTGAGGACTGGAGTTCGATGTCGTCATCGAGATCTTCTTGAGGAGCATTTGTAGTAGTTGCCTTGGGACTCGAAGGAGGAGGGACTGGGTTCTCCCAACTGGTCTTGCGAGTGATATGCACCAAACTCTGACGAGAGCATGCTGGGGTCGAAAGTGCCAGAGAGGTTATGACATGAAGGCCGGCATCTGGCAGGTCCATGATGAGAGCAGGGAGAACCAAAATTTTAAATACAAAATTGCTCCAAACGTCCAAAAGGGCTTGTTCTCTAACAGTGCAAGACCAAACTGAGATGCAAGAGAAGAATGGGATGTTTGTGATCAAGATTAGGAGCGTATGTAGGGGAGGGAAGTACTAAGAATGTTCAGACTATGCTAGAGAAGTGCTAAGGCCATTCTCCGAACGGACAGAAAGAGCGACAGGACACTTGTCCCACGATGTTCCTTTCCCGGCCCAGATCCTCTTGTAGAGAAAAGAAACGAAGAGAAGAAGAGAAAAAAAAAGAAAAGAACAAAAAGAGAAGAGAAAAAACAAGGGAGAACAGGAAGCAGATGAGAAACGGTACTTAAGCTCTGGCTCTTGAACTGGCTCAGACTCTCAATTGTACATCTTGGCGGTGGAAGAATCAGTGGAGAGAAATGCTCGGATGTACAGTGCATACATTCGTGATTGTCGAAGATACTGTACAGACAAGCAATTCTCCAAGATGCGACGAAAAGCCGGTTGCTCCGAAAGTAAGGAGTCATGATATAGCAGATACTTAACATTGGGCCCTTGCTTGGGATGTGGTTGCATTGATGCCGAGCGATGTTCGAAAATACCAACAGAGAGATATATAAAGGAGCTGCTTAGTCATTCATGCAACTACCCCGCCAGATCCGCCGTCATCACGCAGCCTGCGGCCTAGGGCAAGGCTGACAGGAGGAAGAAGAGGCCGGTCTTTCTCTACAGTACACTGTAAACATCTGCCCCTTGAGAAATGGGATTGCCGTTGAGAATGGAGAATCTTCATGCGCCTACCGTTCCTTCGGGACCTACATCCGGAGCTGCAACAAACGGAACCCAAGCAAGCGGCCTGACTTTGGCGCAGCTGCAAGCAAAGAAGGACAACCTCGAGGGGGAGATCAGAGCTCTGGGAGGGGTCCTTGAATCTGTACGCTGATTCGAGGCGACAAGAGGACAGGCTAACGGGTTGCTAGCATGGAGTGGATATGAACACTCGACTCCTGACCCCAGACGGCTTTCCTCGAGCAGACCTGGATGTTGCCCAGAGTACATGCCTTCTCAACCAAGGCTCATCCAAACGCTGACCATCTGCTAGTCCGAACAACAAGAGCACGCATCATATACCTTAAGAACGACCACAAAGCCCTGATGAACGTCGTCGAAAAGCATCTCCACGAACAATTCGCACGACTTGCCCAAGATGCAGCGGAGGATGGACCTTTGACCAACGGAGACAGGGTGACAAGAGAGATCCCCTTGTCATCAGAGCCCGAGGTGTTAAGTCCACCGTTCGCCAAGGTCAATAGCGTTGTAGCAGCAAGTCCGGCGGAATCTGCGGGATTGAAAGCTGGAGACGAGATTCGGGTTTTCGGATATGTGAATAATGCCAATCATGATGGTCTTAAAAGAGTTGCGGAATGTGTGCAAGGAAATGAAGATGTAAGCCAGTCCTCCCTGGTCCTTGTATTATCATAAAACAGCTGCTTACATTTACAGCGGGATGTCGTTGTCAAGGTATCGAGGGCGATTAGTGGCAGTTCGCAGAAGCAAGAGCTGCGCTTAACTCTGAAGCCGCGGCGAGAATGGGGAGGCAGAGGCCTTCTTGGGTGCCACATTTTGCCGCTATAGAAGACCGATACAGGCGTTCCACGGAAGGCGTTGGGTCCAGAAAAGCTCTTCAGATGAAATGGATATTCAGGCAGAGAAGTGAACATGAGCGTCCTGATCAAGATACCTTAATCGTACCGTACCACACCATACCGTTGAAGTCAGGCTGCTGTCACGTCCGTGAAGCTCCGGGAAACCCCATTGTCACTCCTTTCTGGCCGAACTGTGTGAGCAAGTAAGTGTTGCAGAAAAGTGAAGCTGAAAAGCAATGAAAGTCTCAAAAGGTGCAGCCAATCCCCCCGGCTTGACACGTGACTGTCGCTAGTTCCTTGCCCGCCGCAGATTTAGAATTTGTTGCTAGCCTACTGCCTCCACCTCCATCACCAAAACAACCCTCGCAACTTATCGACAGAGCAGGTCAAATCACACTCTACCACGTTCGCAACCAATCATCCCGTAGGTCCACTCTCCCATCCAAACTCTTCGATGCCTGCCACAAAGCTGGAATTCTCACCGGGCGACAGACAACCTTCTACCTCTGCTAACTACTTATCGCAGCCTACGAGATCCTACTTGACGCTGTTCACCTCCTCTACCATACACAACATCCGCAACTATGGCTGAAGCAGCAGCACCAAACGTTCCCACCTTCAAGCTCGTGCTTGTCGGTGATGGAGGAACCGGAAAGGTAAGCCTTGTCGACTCTCTGCGTGCGCCGTTGTCAGCCAGGTTCAGGTTCGCTGGCTGTTGCGCCAGAACTGCGCTGCCTACATTCCGATACCAACGGCGCACTTATATCAGGGCCTAGTGACTGACAGCTGTATAGACCACCTTTGTCAAGCGCCATTTGACCGGAGAGTTTGAGAAGAAGTACATTGCAACTCTCGGTGTTGAGGTTCATCCTCTTGGATTCAGCACAGTATGCCCCCCCCCCCCCCCCCATCGAACTCTTCACGAGCATGCTTAACACATGATAGAACTTGGGCAACATCCAATTCGATGTCTGGGATACCGCGGGACAGGAGAAGTTTGGAGGTCTGCGTGATGGGTACTACATCAACGGCCAGTGCGGTATCATCATGTTCGACGTTACTTCCAGAATCACCTACAAGAACGTTCCCAACTGGCACCGTACGTCCTGAGGGATCCCTTTTAACCAGCAAATACTGACTCTCGCCTTAGGTGACTTGGTCCGTGTCTGCGAGAACATCCCAATCGTCCTTACTGGTAACAAGGTTGATGTCAAGGAGCGAAAGGTCAAGGCCAAGACTATCACTTTCCACCGCAAGAAGAACCTTCAATACTACGATATCTCCGCCAAGTCTAACTACAACTTCGAGAAGCCCTTCCTGTGGTTGGCCCGAAAGCTTGTCGGAAACCCAACTCTGGTATGGCCTTGTCCCAAAATTTGTCACCTTACATCTAACACTTTTCAGGAATTCGTCGCTGCCCCCGCTCTTGCCCCACCTACCGCCACCGTTGACGCCGACTTGCTTGCACAATACGCCAAGGAGATGAATGATGCTGCCCAGATGCCTCTTCCAGATGAGGATGATGCTGATTTGTAAACTGCTCAAAACGGATGACAGACTTCAGTGGTATTGGCGGTCCTTTCTCAGCAGCATCTTAGAAAGTTCTTTTTCGGCGACATTTGCATTTTGCCCATGGGTCTTTGCAGATAGAGGCATATGGTAATTTGCTCTTCTCTCTTTCCTAGGGAGGACCTCTCATGCTCACAGCAAACTTGATGAGAAAGATGGATACGGCTCGTATGGGCAGCGGAGAAACAGGTAGCGCAGCGTTGACTTCAAACTATGCTGCTTCGCAGCTTTAGGTAGCTAGATCATAAAAGCAGCGGTGTTATGGCCCGACAAAAAACATTGGGCACCACACTTTTTTGGCAGTACTGTAGATTCGAGACTGTGAGACTGCCTCCGAGGATTGGTCCCTTCTTACCAGAGCAAGTGCTCCGCATCCGATTTCGTCCAAATGGGACAACACGCAACGAGACTCTTTTCTCTCCTGAACTACAACCTCCCCCTCTCCCCCCACTCAGCAACACATCTAACAGGGATTTGATAAACAGCATACCTCCAGTCAAGCTCGACCGCGATTGCCGCGATGTGCCTGTCTGCTAGTCCCCGCAATGAAGCTGGCCCACTCACCGTTTTTTACCCCGCTATCTACAGTACAGTACAGTACATACATAACGCGCACTTCATATCACCCCCATTTCGTTCACTTCACTAGCCTGGCTAACGGGCAAGTGACCAGAGCGGACGTTCTCCCAAGGTCAATACAGCACTGCTGTTCCTTCACGAACTGTACCTGATGGATGTCCAATAAGCAAGCCCCAGGGCAGTAAAAGTGCTCGTATGTGCCTACATACCTTACCTACTGTAAGTACAGTAGATAGATATCTTTGTTCGGGTAGTTTCCCAGCTAGTCGAGGCTCTCCGTGTGGTGGTGACGATGGAACTAGTCTTTACGCCAGAACCTAAAAATCAACAGCGCTCGTCTCTCCATTCTCGGTCGGACTCGCATTATATCCACCACCCTGTCGACCTTTCGACCTTCCGGATTGTGTCTGGCTCGTCTTTAGGCGCTGCTTCGCTGCGGGATCGCTCTTATCTACAGACTAGTATGTACGGTATTGTACATAGCTGGTGCTGGAGCTTTGATGTTCGCTTATTTCGCTTTTCGTTGGACGACTCTCAAGCCTTTCGTCATTCGATCTGCAGAAATGCTTGCTAGAGCTTAACCTTCCGCAAGTTTCGAGAATCATGCTTACAAGTCCGGGGCGTATCTTGTACTTGTTGAGGCTTCTCATACGATCATGTATAAAGGTCATGGAGCCATCATGTTCACAAATTTGAAGCCTCTCCAACCATTTCCGGAGTACAACCGCGAACTTTTCTCGATCTCTTGATCTATTCCATCTGACTGGCTGTTCAAAATGCATTGTACAATAGTAAAGTTGTTGAGTTTATTGGGATATGCTAGTGCTTTGAAAAACACTCAACGGAATTTACAAGCCAGCTCAATCCTGCACGCAAGGCAACTTCCTGCGAATGCCACTGGGCTGAAGACAATTACCACTCCGCAGAATGTCACGATCAGGTATAAGGAGCCAGGCAAAGAAGGAGTCTGCGAAACTACTCCAGGGGTTAACTCCTTTTCGGGGTATATTGATCTAGATGTACGCACCTTCTATTGAAAACTTGGAGAAGTGTAATATCTAAAGGGACTGACTTTCAGGAAAATTCACACACTTTCTTTTGGTTCTTTGAAGCGAGGAACAACCCAAAGGAGGCACCGATCACGCTGTGGCTTAACGGTGGACCCGGATCTGATTCCTTGATTGGGTTATTTGAAGGTATTCTATGGCTCCCTGACCGTGATGTCCAGCTACTGATCAAGTCAGAACTCGGTCCATGCAATGTCACCGCAAATCTTACGACTCAGGTCAACCCATATTCCTGGACCGAAGTATCGAACATGCTCTTCCTGTCCCAGCCACTCGGTGTGGGATTTTCATATGGTACAGAGGGGGAAGGTAGCTTGGATGATAGTAATTCTCGCCAATATCTTGCAAGATCAAAGGCTAACATTTTGAAGCCCGCACCTACCAGAACGGCTCTGTCAATGGAATCCAGGGCCGATATCCTGTGATCAACGCATCGGCCCTCGATACCACAGATCTCTCTGCCGTGGCAGCATGGCATGTTCTTCAAGGTTTCCTGGGCGCTTTGCCTCAGCTTGATGCAACCATCACTTCGAAGGAGTTCAATTTGTGGACTGAAAGCTACGGAGGACATTACGGACCTGCCTTCTTTAATTACTTCTACCAGCAAAACCAGATGATTGCCAACGGTACGAGCCAAGGTATTCAATTGAACTTCAACACGTTGGGCATTGGTAACGGCATAATCGACGAATATACACAAGCGCCATAGTATGTTTCTACGCCCAGCACGTCTATCAAATAATGACCGTGTGTACAGTTACCCAGAATTTGCTGTCAACAGTAAGGATTGGCAAAGATCAGAAGCACCAGTCACAACTGACCAGGAGCAGATACCTATGGAATCAAGGCTTTGAATGATACTGGTAAGTACCTTCTTTCGAGTCTACATCATGTGCACTAATCCGTTCAGTGTACTCCTACCAGAAGTTTGCGCTGTAAGCCATCAAGCACACCACCGTTGCTATCTGAGTACTGACTGTTCCAGAAACATGAAATCCGGATGTCTCGAACAAGTCAGCCAGTGTCGGTCAACAAATCGTACCACTGCTGCCGAGCTAGCCATATGTGCCCAAGCAGAGAATATGTGCAGTGACAACGTAGAAGGACCATACTATGCTTACAGTGGCCGAGGGGTCTACGACATCCGGCATCCTTTAGATGATCCCACACCCCCATCATATTTCATGGATTACCTAAACCTGGACTCTACACGTGCTGCTCTAGGCGTAAACTTGAACTATAGCGGGTCGAACAACGAGGTGTACTATGCTTTTCAGCGGACAGGAGACATCGTCTACCCGAACTTCCTCGAAGACGTTGAAATGCTGTTAAAAAACGACGTTAGAGTGGCTTTGTTCTATGGAGATGCCGACTACATCTGTAACTGGTATGCAAGTCTCAGAAAACATGCTCAAAATGCAGAGACGATTGCTGATAACCTGGCAGGTTTGGAGGCCAAGCCGTTTCCCTCGCCGTCAACTACACCCACCGCCAGGAATTTGCCGCCGCCGGATACTCCCCATTCATGGTAGACGGGACCGAGTACGGCCAAGTGCGCCAGTTCGGCAACTTCTCCTTTCTCAGGATCTATGAAGCTGGCCACGAGGTTCCCTACTACCAGCCTGTTGCTGCTCTCGAGATGTTCAGGCGGACTCTCCTCGGCTTGGATATCGCAGATGGAAATTCTAGGGTCACAGCAAACTACTCAAGTACAGGGTCCGCGAATGCTACTCACACGGAGTCTTTCGTGGCGCTCCCATCGACTTCGAGTTCTCTATCGATGTCGTCGACATCTAGTTCTAGCGCTGCTGCTGTCACGACAGCACCGGTCATCGTCCGATGATGTTGGCATCAGTCCTGTCAGTGATCAGGAAATAGACCATATTCGAGAAGTTTAGAGCTAGCTATATTACAATACCAAACGAATTTGATGCCAGCAGTGAGTGGCATTATCTGATCAAGTGGGGGATTTCACCAAGAGTTCCGGTCGTCGCGGATAGACTTTTACGCGTCCGAGACTCCTTCTTCCTGTTTAAATAATCCCAAGATTTAGACAGCCGGAAGCGCGTGTGTACAGTGCAAGACATGTGTAGCCGTGCGAATGCGATGTGATGTTGACATTGATCCTGATAAGGGAAAGCAACGTTCACGCTTACACGGCCGCCCCTCCTTGCCGCGCCCGCGACGGGGCGTGACACGCGACTCGGCCGACTCGGCGAGTTCCCCGTTCTCAACCCACAAGTTCCCAAACTCGATTTCCCAACAGCCGTCGACATTCACTATTGACACAGTCGAAGAGGTAACACGAGATACTCTTCACCACATCTATACACCAATTTGGGGATCGGTATCTTATGAGAACCCGCCAACATGAGTGACGCGACTCTTCCTCCACCCCGCCGCTCCTCTTCTGCTGGCCTGGTCCTGACTGCTACACGCCACCGTTCGGAGTCAAATTCTGGAGAGGACCAGTTCGAGACCTGCGTGAATCAGGCAGCTGGGCTCATGGCAGAAGCAGAGGGTCCGATCGAGTCTGAGGTCAGACAAGACAACAAACAAAAGCGCAAGCGGACCAGGTATGTGTAGAGCCCGAAGCCAAATCACGAGCCCGTTCTTATGCCGTGTTCTTTTCTTTCTGAGTCGTTTCAACTGGCTGTTTTGGGGACCCATTTGAACCTTTGTTAATCTGTCTTCACTGTAGTCCTGCAGACCAAGCTGTTCTTGAGGCCGAGTATAGACAAAATCCCAAGCCGAACAAGGAATTACGCGCCGACATTGTAAAGAAGGTATCCTTGAATGAGAAGGAAGTACAGGTGCGGAATCTTCAGGATCGACGCGATCTACATCTCCAGGCGCGCGTCGCAAATACATGTTCGGTAACTGATGGATTCTAGATCTGGTTCCAGAACAGACGGCAGATCAATAGACGCAAGTCGCGCCCACTGCTGCCGCATGAAATTGCGGCCTACGGACTGCGGGGTATGGCAGCACCATCGTCGGATCCTGTGACTATGATGGATATCGGAAGCTGCGGCAGCCAGAGTGCAGAGGAGCACGAGCCGAGTTCTCAAGCAGAACTGGTTGCTGGTCAAGAGGATCCTGCTGCCGAAGAAGAGGATGATATCCAAACCATCTGGCCGAAATCAACGGAGAAGCTTGTGCAGCTAGAAACGGAAGCCGTGTCCGAAATTGAAAGTGTAGTCGAGGAGGTTACCGCGTCGTTACCCCCACCGTTGCAACGCCAGACCTCCTCTGAAGTCTTGGACACCGAGCCCGGCTCATTTTCCCCCGCGCGAAACAGCACCAAGTCGCTCTCATCGAACCGATGGAATGCAAGCAATAGCTCGGTCGCAACCCCGTCGTCGTCTCAGGCCTATGCGTTTACCACCCCACGCATGCAAGTATTCTCTGGGCCGCGAGAAATAAATCTCACTAACTATACTTCAGATTCAAAGCAGCCCAACCTACTTCCTGCCCCGAAGCCGTTGACGAGACAGTCTCTACCCCTTCTTCCCACATCCGTTTGTCGCTGTCGTTAGATGGGACAGCAACACTTATCTCGACTTCACCATCCCCTCCTCGCCAGTTCGCTGCTGCTCAGACCTCCTCATCTTCATCACCTATGATTCCACAGAGAAGCATGGGCCTCCAGCGAAGCCAGAGTGCTACCAACTTTGTGCCTCGCTCAATGAGCAACCCCGGGTCCTCCCCAATCCCACGACTGCCAACCGGACGCTCGAGAGATGCTCGCAGTTGGGAGAAGATCTGTGGCGATGCCGAGGTTCCCGATGAACTCACTACACAAGCCGAGAATGAGCTATCGGGTTCTGCGGTAGCTGCCATTAGTCTTTTGAGATCTAGTAGCAATGCTGCTCTGAAAGCTAACCCCAATAAGCGCAATGCTCCATCGACTAATTCAGAGCCGAGTAAGCAAAGTAAGAAGGCAAAGCTCGCACGGACAGTCTCGAGTGTTGCTAGACTACAAACTCCTAGTAAGACATCCTCAATGGTCGTCCAGGATCCACTGGAATTTGGCAAAGATGGTTTGATGCCATCGCCGTCAGGAGACTCGGACAAGGAGAACTGGACGCCGTATGAGAACGCAGCGAATTCTCGTCGCAGACCATTGCCATCAGGCCGGACCGAAAAGCGACTCAAGTCTCGAGCAGTCCTTGGTGAAAACAACAACATCCCAAGCTGTGCTGCAAATTTTGGGGGAAACCGAAGCCGGAGAAGAAAGCCGGCAATTGCACAAGGAGTTTTTGAGGACCAAGACGAGAGTGCGGAGGTTGGTGAAGAAGTTGAGAAGTTTATGCGCGGTGAGATTAGCCCGAGCAAGAAGGGTGATTTGGATTGTATTCAGGGATTGTTATCTTTGAGCCAGGGAAATTGGCGGTAGTATGATGGAAATCGACATGGTCGGGCGAGTTGTCAGAGTGTTTTGCTAGCATTTGCTCATGTTTGGGAGTCTGTGGGATTTGGCTATACGAGAATCATGGTTGGGGGAGTTTGTGGTGTGTTGGTTGAAGTTTCTGTTTACATTGTGTCTTGACTTGAGAATTTCGATTTGAGTTCCTCGGAAGTTCAGATTAGTAATTCTGATTGTTGATCATAAGCTTCGTTTTTGCTTGCTCTGTTACCTTGCTTGCTGAATTGTTTAATCGCTGGCTTCTCTGGCTTCCTGTGCAACTCATTTTGTGTCTTTTCCTTGCCACTCTCAATCAGTCCTTTAACGCCATTCTTTCGGCTTACTACCTTTCCTATCTCGCACCTTCCTGGTTAGTCTGGCCCCAACGCGAATGGGCCTTGCTTGTTATATAGTATCCACACAGAGATTTTGCATCGGCTATAGTCTTTGCCTTGCCGTACCAGAGCATTCGACCAAATAGCCAATCTCGCCGTCAATCTTTCTCTTCTTTCTTCCTTGAACATTCCCGCTCGAACGTCCAGTACGTCAAACCCTTCTTCAAAAACGTACCCACAACGCCGGACGTCTTCAGGCCAACTGCTAACCCTTCTGCTCTCAGGCCAATCTACCAAACCCGATTTTCTTCTCTCGAATCCAGGCTCCAGCTTCGAACATACTCATCAATCAACAGATACACCTCGCCTGACTTATCTTAGAAAAATCCGCCATCTTGGATTCCCGTCCTCGTGCCGCTCGACGCTTTCGAGCTCTTCCTTGCAGAGGGGGATTTGCCAGGAGAAGCCAATGGTCTGAACCGCCGGCTACTGCTACTTCACACAGCAACCGAAACCATCATCATCGGCTTGTCTGATACAGCCCACGCAGGCAGGCCGACGTGCTCGCTCGCTCGCTCACGACCCGAGGAGCTGACGGTCGAACGGGGGGACAATATCCAGATCCTTCTCCGAACGTCGATTCGCTTGCCGTACGTTCCTCGTCCTCGAGATCTTTCATCGGAGCGGAGAGCTGCGGAGAGCCACTTTCTTTTGCACGGCTGGGAGACCGGCACCCCTACTGCCCCTGGCATCTGACCAAAGAAAGAAAGAGAGGAAGAAAGGAAGAAAGGAAGGAAGAAAAAGGATGTCTGAGTAAGTAAAAGGGGAGTCCGTGGTCTCTTTCTTGTATTCCACAAATACATCATAGTACAGTGGGATGATGTCTCTTATCCGCTTTTCAAGGTCTTGCCCAACGCAAGTTTGCTGACATTGTGTGCAGTGGCACGGGCAACCCGCGATGGCTTACATCTTTGCTTCCCACCGTCGATGCGAGGGCCAGGGATCTCGGCCTTTTGCGAACGAGGCCCCGCTGACCTATCTCAAGGTGCCGCAAGTCCTCTTTGTGCCCATCGCGACCGACAGGGCCTCGTCCGAAGGCTTCCCAGGCGCATCCAAGGCGAACGACGCCGCCGTTCGAGATGTCACGTCCACGAATGGCACCACTCCGCGTGGGGACAGCCGGGGATCTCTGTCCGGCCTTGCGGATGGCATGGCTGCTCTCCGTCTCGCCGATGCCGGTAGTGTAAGCCCCAAGTCGAGTGCGTTCCATCCTGCTTCGGACGCTGCTCGTGGACCGATCCTTGTGCACGGCGAATCACCAAGACAGGTCCACCGTCACGAGAGTCTCACCGACCCCGGGCCTCCGCCTCTCACCTCACCGTCTCGGAAGTACGTGATGGGTAGGGTCCCGCCGCAGTCGCCGTCGCTGTCACCTGCGGCCCCGAAGCAGCGGGATGCAACGGCTCATCTGCTGCCCGCACTGCCCGATCTCAGCCCTTCCATGATCAGATCTCGACTGAGGGCCTGGGCCGCGGATCCGGTCTGGCTTTCCGAGTACGCTGATCTTCCGTCCCCCGGCACGCCTGGCATGCTGACCGTGCCGCAGTGCGAACTGGCGCGAGAAGAACAACCCCCTCCCGTGCATCGATCTCAACGACGGCTGGAATCGCGCGCGCTACGATCTCGGTTTGTAGGTGGGCGTCCCGGCCCGCGGCGTGGCGTGGCGTGCTGTGCTGACACGCGAAATAGGTGGCATCACGACCACACCATGTACGATCAAGGTCGAGTCCTCGGCAGCATGGAGCAGGAGATGGGCGCCCGCCAGAGCCTTGCTCGCTTCAGCCTCTGGGCGCAGCGCGCGGCCCTCGAGTTCGACGAGAGGGATCGGGCCGAGGACTGGGCCCAGGCCTTTGGCCGGCTGTTCAGAGGAGAGGCCTTGGGCACGTGCTGGGCGCGAGAGCCGGGCAGCTGGCGAGCCGCGCGGCCCGGTCTGCTGGCCTGCGTTCGGGGAGTCCGCTTGCTCGAAGACGTCGACCAACGGGTGCGCGCCATCCAAGGCCGAGTGCAGGCTTGGGGAGCAGAGAATCCGGAGTGGCGGGAAGGGCAGCACGCCAGGAGAGCGGCGAAGCGGAAGTGGAAAGGCCCCAGCAGCAGCGATTGGAAGGGCGCCGGGCCTGCCGACGAAGGACGACGCAAGAGCGCGAGGCGAGCCGGGGCCCCGCCCGGCAAGGTCTGGAGCGAAGCGTGGAGAGCGAGGAGGAGGGCGCAGGAGAAGAGGGCCGGGCGATGGCTGGATGGCTCGCTGCGACAGAGCCGGATGTGGGCCGAGTTCCATTGTAAGTCCCGGCGAGAGGTCTCGAGAATCGCCCACGACACATCCCTTTGGTCCCTGGCTCGGTCACTAACGCCGCGCCCGCATAGGGGTACTCAACCACGACGACATTGGGCAGCTGCAGCATCTCGCGTGGCCGAGGCCACCGCCCGATGGGCAACGCCGACATCCTGTCGTGGGATGACGCCAATACAACACGGGTGGTTGAAAGCACGACGCTGGCCGAGGGAGAGGCTCCCGGACGGGTCCTGCACACAGCGAGCGAGCGAGCGAGCGACGCCTCTCGCCAACCTGCTCATCACTTTCTTTCTTTCTTTCTTTCTGATGAATCCACGACGGGACCCTATTCCTTCCCCGCCCAGCATCGCCAGCAGTGGAGTCTCCAGCGTGGCCGCATTTCCCCACGATCCGTAGCCATCCACTGCACTGCACTGTACCTTCGCGGCCTGATCTTAGTTAAGCACATACATATACAGCATGGGTCTGTTTTAGCGGCTAGAACCACCATGAATAAAAAAAAAATTCAAAAAACAACAACATTAACAATGACAATTACAATAACAACAACCAAGAGAACACCGCTCATTCAGCTATCTAGCTCGCTCGCTCGCTTGCTTGCCTGTAAGCACCCAGGTCGGTCGACGTCGTCGAGCAACTCTCCGACGCTGCGGTCCCAAACGGTCGGTGGCCGCGCGAGTGACTTCCCAAAAAAAGAAAAGAAAAGTAGAATCCACGCTTCTCGCAGCTTGCTTGCTTGCCTTCCTTCCTTCCTTCTTCTTCTTCTTCTTCTTCTTCTTGTTCTTGTTGTTATGGTTGTGGTTATTGTTGTTGTAGTGCAAATAGCGACGTCGACAAAGCGAAGCGAAGCGAAGCTAAGCGAGGGAGAAAGAAAGAAAGGGGCTGGCTGCTGGCTCCATCCTTTGCCGTCGCTGCTGCCCGGCCCGGATTCGAACTCGACCATATAGCGAAACCAAAAAAAAAAAACGTAAAAAAAAAAAAACGTAAAAAAAAAAAAAAAAAAAAAAAAAAAAAACGTAAAAAAAAACGAAAAAAAAAAAACGAAAAAAAAAAACGAAAAAAAAAAAGAAAAAAAGAAACGAAAAAAAAAAAAAAAAAAAAAAAAAAAAAACGAAAAAAAAAAAAAACAACAACAACAACAACACCAAGGATGAGAACGGTGCCCGAGAGAGGAGGAAAGGAACGGCTGGCTCTACGTGTATGTAAATGTAAATGTAAATGTAAATGTAAATGTAAATGTAAATGTAAATGTAAATGTAAATGTAAATGTAAATGTAAATGTAAATGTAAATGTAAATGTAAATGTAAATGTAAATGTAAATGTAAATGTAAATGTAAATGTAAATGTAAATGTAAATGTAAATGTAAATGTAAATGTAAATGTAAATGTAAATGTAAATGTAAAATGTAAATGTAAATGTAAATGTAAATGTAAATGTAAATGTAAATGTAAATGTAAATGTAAATGTAAATGTAAATGTAAATGTAAATGTAAATGTAAATGTAAATGTAAATGTAAATGTAAATGTAAATGTAAATGTAAATGTAAAGAATGTACTGCGCTCGACCGTGTCGTCGGATTCGCGACGTGCGGCAAGGCAGGTATATAAGTAAGTCCCTGCCTGGGCTCCTCCTCCTTCTCCTCTTCCTCTTCCTCACCTTGCACGCATGTAAGTAAGCGCGCATTTGCGAACCCGAAACAGGGAACGTACCTACCTTACTGTATGTACAGTACCTACCCACCAACCAACCAGACAAACAAGCAAACGTGGTCGGACTACCGTCGAACGGCGCGGGGGAGGGGGGATTTTCACCAGGAGTAGGAAGTCGAGACGCAGGGCCCGGCCAGGCTCGCACAGGCATCATCACCAAGAGCGTGTGTACTTATTGGTGAGCGGTGCCGAGAAAGCCGCGCGTGGTATGGCAACCCTTTATTCATGCTTGCCGGGGTATCGGCGAGATGTCTACCACCTTCAAGCCCTCCCCTCGAGCTGCGCCCCCGAAGCCTATATCATCAAGCGTAGATAGATGGTCATGTGCAGAGTGAGTGAGTGAGCTAGCCCAGGCTCACGCCGCCGCCAAAATCGACACGCAGCAGCAGCCACAGCATCGCCAAACTCCCCTGGAGATGGACACATGCAACCAAAACAGCCGGGGAACGCTACCTACCATAGCCAGGTTCAGGATAGGTCCATCTCAGTAGTGTTGACCTCGGTCGCGTCTTGGGTCTCGAGTGACTTCTCGCCTGAGATCTCAACCGGAAGTGCATGTCTACCAGCTGGGCTGGATGATTTCTCATTCGCGGTTGTCGCCCCAGCAAGATCGGATTCTGGGACGGCTGAAGTCTCATTTGCTACTTCCAAAGCTTCCTTCTGAGCAAGAGGTCTCGCTTGCTCCTCGAGCAGAGCCTTTTCTCGATCTGCAATCATCTGTGCAACGTCCGATCTCATCTTGCGCTCAAACTTTGGCATCGTGTGTCCTTGCGGAAGTTTGCTTCCAGAGATGACCTCCCAATAGTCCCGCTCGATTTGATTGAATACGCCATCAGTTTGCTCCGACATGCTACGCTGGACTTGCCGGCACATCACGAGAAGCAAGCCCTTCACCTCCTCACAGCTCTCGGTAAACATTGTATGCCGAACGGTGTCAACGTGCTCAGCCATGCGCGCCTAAGAAAGGGAAGTCAGCAAAACATCGTTTCTACACGTGTTTGAAGCAGCTTAGAGAGTCCCAAAGACTTCATACCTTCATTCTATTGAATTGACCCATGCCGCATTCCGATGTACAGTACTGGTATGCACTCGCGAGATTCCGGGCAATAACTGGAGTGAACTGCCGATTGGCTTCTCGTTGCATTTCGGTAATCAAAAGCTTCATCTGGTCAGAGAGTGTCATGAAAATGTTTTCGTAATTCTGAAGCTGTTGGCCAAGCAGCGCGATACCAGCCGAGCCGGTGCCGGCCCTCAAGCACCGAGTTTCGATCTCCTTGTGGAAACGATTCAAGAGAGACTTCGCAGACCTAGCAAATGAGGAAAGAACACGAGGTAGTCTCTGGGCGAAAACCCTCTCCCAGTGATTGGCCAAATTCTTGATGAGAGGCGCAATCCTATTGAGCGGCGGTTAGCATTTACTCGGTGCAAGTGATACCGTGATCGGAATTCATTGTGCGGCTTACAGTTGGGCATTGAAGTCATGTGTGCCTTGAGCGTTCGCGTACACGCCATCACGCCGCACAATGGCCTTGTAGGTTGACCAAAAATAGCCCCCAAGCTCGCGTTCGTCTCGGTTCACCTTGGCTCCCCAACGAGCCACAGTACCGTTTGCTTGATCGATCGCTACCTGAATGACCTGTTCGTACTTATCGAAGATCTTTTCAGCAAGAGCGTCTTCCATTTCCTTCAAACAGTCCCGAACAGCCTTGTCCAAGCTCTCCTCAAGCTTTTGGAGTTTCAGTTGAAGAATGTTTGTCTCGGCGGCCAATTGAGCGTCTGTTAGGTTCAACCCATTACTGTCATTCGAAGCCCACAAACTCAGCGAGTTCAGAAGCTGGCAAAGGTTGGTGAGGTAGCTGCGGCAATTCGAGGCTCTGCCAGCCTCTGTAAGTTTCTTACAGTGAGCTTTTAATTGGGGGATTTCAGTTTCCTCGGCTGTGGGTATGCTTCAGTGTTGCGAATGTGTGGTATTAGAACGGGAAGTTTTACCTGAACGGAAACCAGGCACGTCCTTGTCACGCTGCAAACGACCACGCAGCTTCTGGTAGGCCCGGGAGCTAACGCAAAATACTGGTAAAGTTTTGGCGACCTGATCATAATCTCTCAATTCGTCTAGGTTAAGTCAGTATCAGGTTCTGCTAACTTTCTTCGGAGACCAAGGGAGCACAGCGAAGGCTCGAGACCTCGCTTCCCACGCCTATGGAGGCCTAAAGTAAAAAACATACCTTCAGGGTTGAATCGGTCTGGATCCTCCTCCTGGGCAGTCTCCATGTCCAATTCTCGAATACCATCAGCAAAATCGCGTTGAATCGCTCCTTTCGAGTAATTATTACGGCCTTCCTTAAGTCAACATACGTCACGTGGGTGTTCCTATGTTTGATTGCTCACCCTCGATACAAATGGCACTCATTGCAGTATCGATTTCGAGTCGCTTTTGTTCCAAGGCCTTGTCTTCCTCCTCTAGTGATCTGGCTTTGGTTTCAGCCTCGAAACGCTGTGTACGCGCACGTTTCTTATCGTCCTTGAATTGAGATATCTTGGCATCGATCTCTTCCTTGGTCAAAGGTTTCCCCAGACTGGGAACTTCATCCGAGCCACTCTCAGCTTCCGCTTCATCTTCGTTCTCTCCATCCTCGCTATCGTTATCGTCATCAGTGGACTCATCATCCTCGTCGCCTTCATCATTAAAGCTAGAACATTGTTAGTTGTAGCAACACATACATGTCAAAGAGGAGGAACAAACTTTGTCTTGGCCTTCTTGCGTGGCTTCTTCAATTCTGCAGAGCGCTTGCGCTTGTTGGACGGATCGTAGACGGTCTCACCATTGTCCATTTGATCCTTCAACCTGTCCCAGACGTCAATGGCATTGTCGGCATCATCGATAAGCTCAGAGAACACAGATTTCGACTCTCTCAGTTCCTTAATCATCTGCTTGAGAGTTCTTTGCTGCTTCTCGATATCGTCAATTTTTTCCCAGTCCTCGCTCATCTGTTCCTCCAAACCGAGACTGTCAGATGCTTCGATGATCGAAATATCGTCCGTCTTGGAGCAGATAACTACTCGAAAATTTAGCCACAATTGCTTTCAGTTTTGGAGGAGTCAGGTCTGGTACATCTGGTTCGGTCTTGGAACACCTTCAAAAGCAAGGGAGGAGATTCTACTCACATGTGATTCTCGAGTAGGTGCCATCGAACTTCAGTTGACGCTTGAATGAATCTCCGAGAAGTGACTTCGCGAATTTGTCATCGACTGCGCGATTAATCGGGGCGACGATGAATAGGCCTTAGACGTCAGTGATCCTCTGTGAATATGCCAAAAGGTTGTCGAGATTGAATCGCCCACGAAACGTTGATAAGACCTTGGGCTTACCTGTGCATTGTTTTATGTAACCCTGGGCAACAGCAGCTCTTGCTGCATTCGAATCACTGCCGGGGAACCAAGGTCAGTATTGCTTGCCCAGGTAAGATGATGATGGTGATGAGGAGACCGAGAAGAGGTACCCGAGCCTAACCAGGGCCATCGATCCCCAATGCAACCCCGAAGGACGAGAGACTGGAGAGCACGTACTGAACCCCAGGAAGATCTACGATTACTGCACCGGTAATCAGTGCATCGGCCTTCGTATAGATCCGCACAACTTTGATCAGTGGCCAGAATTCCATCTGTTTCTTCTCGCCTTTCTCCTTCTTGTCCTTCTTTTTCTGGTCATCAGTCGACTAGCATGTGTCAGCATGGGCCGCCAGCTCCACGTTGAATTTTGCTTGTGGATGTATACCTTCTCCTTGGAATCAACATAACTCTGCAACGCCTTGTAGAAGAATTCTGGCTTGGACTTTTCAATGTTCCTGGTGGTACCTAGAACCTTTCTCACTTCTGGCTCTCTCATCTACGCAGTCATTTAGCACTACTCTTTGGCAATACTTGTGGGCCCAAAGGATCATCTGTTGTCCATCTCTTGAGACAAGATCCTCATCTCAAAATTCCGAGAAAGTGAGGAGGGGACTTAGGGGACTTGCTAACCAACTCTTCCACGGTGCTGTTCGCCAGCCTGTCCCTCGTCCACGATGGGTAGACAGCCTTAATCTTGGCATAGGCTACACCCGCTTCGCTTTCGGGGTTAGTGCAATCGTGACTGACTTTGCCACTACCGTCGATCAAGTCATTTAAAGAAATCCTTAGGTCCTTCTCCCAGTCTGAAGGTTGGATGAATTCGATGTCGGCGCGGTATAGAGCGTTCGGATTGTTAGACCAATTGTATGACATCTCCGTCACGACAGCAGTGCATGCTCGCATACAGTTTGTAGGTACTAGTCGTTCTTCATCGAGCATCGCGTTAATGACAGAGGACTTGCCCGCGCCAGCTGGAGAGGGGAATTAGCGAATCCTGGAGAACGTGTAGCCCAGCGGTACATTGGAAGTAAAGCAAGTGTATGTGGAAATTTTGAAAAGTCCGGAAATGTTAACAAACTCACTATTGCCCACTACGCCGATAATGGTCGGAGTATCAACCTTCTGCTTCAACAGAGCATCTACGCCTCGTTAGCACAAGCGAGAAGCCCACGCCGATAAAAAGTCTCACCAAGTTGCTGAACCCAATGCTGCGCATCCTCACTCTGACCCACAAATTCCTCCATGGGCATCTTCAACTGCTCGAGAAATTCCTTGCAAGCGGCAACTTCTGCCTCAAGATCCTCGGGGGTTCCGTGAGAATTAATTTTCTGGATACGCTCGTTCAGAAGAGGTCTTTTGGGAGCAGGAACGACTGAAGATGATTCGTCTATCATGAGCTCGTCTTCAGAGGCCGTCTCGGAATCAACCTTGAACGTGCTGCCCGAAGGAGTTTCTACAGGACTGACACAATGCCAGCCGTTTGGGCTATCGGCTATTGCGAGAAGAGTCAGCGAATGCATGTATTGCAAGTGATATCTACATACCATTTTTCAGGAAAGGAGATTCAGCATCGTTAGCCTCTTCTCTGTATTCTTTGTTGGTCCGCGTGACAACGCTCTCAGGTGAGTTTTCCGAACCACCAAATGCCTTTGTCTTTTCTGTTTGATGATAACTACTGCCAGCCGCCCCTTCCGTACCACCTCGGTGGTCAAGCAATTGAGTACCTGTATGTTGAAGAGGGACTCGCGAGGGGACTGAGGTCAATTGCATGGCTTCCATGTTGCCTTGGCTTTCCTGGCTGTGGGACGTGAAGACAATGATGTTGTCACTCATGCAATTTAAGTCCTTTATTTGCGCGGAGTCGGCAACAGGTTTGCCCCCGAGCTTTAATGTGATGTTATTGATGGATACTCTTCTTTCGTAGGCCTTCTTCACTTTAGCCACGGTATATTTGCCTTTCACTTTGAACCTTCAAGACATCAATATCTGATTTGTTCAAAGCTCGGGGATATTCCGAGATGCAACGAAAACATACCAGCAAAAGTCTTCGGGCCCATGTCCGGCACTCTTTTCGTGGTGGAGTACTGCGACAGCAAAACTGCCATCAGAAGTATCCAGAATCAAGTCCTCTCGAGGCGTGGTAGCGATCTGGTGGAGCGCTAGATAATTATCTCCAGCTTTGAAGAGCCCTTGGGAGAGAGATGTCTCGCCCATGCTTGCTATGGGGAATAGCAATGCGCCTCGAGCTGGTTGTAAGAAGAGGCTATCCAAATGAGGCTGGATCGACTGTACTATGGCAAAATGAAATGATTGTGACGAAAGTTCTGCGAGTCGTTACACGCGTCGACACGCTTTGCGTCGACACGATATTGCACGACCAAAGTGCGGGAAGAGGGTCGGACACGTGACTCTGACTCTTAGCGCGTTTGTGTTTACTTTCTTTACGTAGCTCAAGGTTTGAGATGAAGACAAGGGAGGTTGTCACACAAAGGAGTTGATATTTCATGTACTACAAGCACAACGATGAGATAAAAAGTGAGGATCAGATATCTTATATAGTTTCTCTCCCGTGAACCATTACAAGGTATCTAGGTACCTTTGTGCATCCCACAATTTTCTTTCATACGTGTAGCATTTATTGCCTCCCCACAAGAACAGCAAGTTGATATCATAGGAAAAAGCAATTAGATGTAGAATTAGCTTCACCCAAACGTTCTGCGATTATGGTATCGTGCTGATTTGATCTTTAGCGTTTTGCTCGCGTCCGTAACTCGTCATCATGAATCGTCCTTGTGCAGGAAACATTGCTGTCGCTCTCTTTTTGTAATCGTCCTTGGTACGTCCATTACTCGTTGATTCTTCCTTCCGTCCCCAAGGCTCGCTCCGTGGATCAAGCATACGCCCTCTTTCATTTGGCGACTGGCCACCATCCAATACGCGTGTAACTGTCAATGACTTCTTGAACCAGCTCTTTGGAAATCTTGGGCTTTTCGTATGCAAAGCCCACCATCTTCTCCAATCTGCTCCCATCCATACTCAGATCCGTATCCTTCAGGAGTTCTTTCTCCATGAATGGGGTCAGGGGCCCGGGTCGGGTGATTCCCGCGTTCGCAAGGAGGTCAGCCCACGGCTGAAGCACCTCATCATTCACATCGTCGACGACGCTGTCCATGTTCAGCCTTGCGAAGGTGCTGATCAGCTGGCCCTGGAAGCCCGTTTCGATGCCGAAGATCTCGTGGATGATCCCTGCTATAACGCCCTGGCTCGTTTGGCCCCGGTCGACCAAGTTGAAGATCGGGACGCGCCCCATGGATTTGGCGTCCCAACCAGGTTGGTTCTGAGCTGCATACCACTCTACGATAGCCCACAGACCACGGCTTACATCGTCGATGTGAACGGTATTCACCCGGAGATCCTTCGTCCAGAGCCACTTCATTTCGGATTGCAGGTGCTGGTAGACGCGCGCCATGGAGAGGGCCGTGGCGACGAATTGCGAGGCATAGGGGCCATAGACATGAGCCAGGCGGACAATGATGAGGTTGAGTCTGTCACGGATTAGCCTGGATTCTCGCGCGACTTCGATCATCGTGCGCCTGATGTCGCGGCTTCAGGTGCCTGAACACGAGTCGGCCTGGATCCGGTCGCATCGTTGACGATGTCTACACGGACGTACCCTTCAATCCTGGCGAGTTGCTCTTCTGCTTGCAGCTTGAAGACCGCGATCCTGCTCCACGGCTTCAACTTGTCGCCTTCTTTGCTCGGCTGGGAATCCGGCTTGTACACCATGCCGGTGCTCAGCTCGACGAAAGCCTTCACGCCACGCTTGGCCGCCTCCTTCCCGACGGCGACGCTCAAGGCCAAGGAGCGCACCTTGTAGACCTCATCCTCTTGGGAGTATTTCGTCTCGCCTCCGCAGTTGAAGACGTAGTCCCACTCCTTGCCATCGGCTCGATCGAAGATACGGGGAAGGGATTCTAGGGGTGTCACGCGGTCAGCTTCATGATCTATCTGTTCGGGCCCGCGCGCGCGCTCGCTCCTACGATGGACGGGCACTGCATACGCTCTTTGCTCGCATCTGCCTGTATGAACTTCTCCTTCGCGCACGCGTCCTCGAACTCGGGGGCCAGCCATGCCAGCTAGCACCTTGTCTACTATCCGGACCTCCGACGCCAAGTGGTTCTTGTGAATGTGCAGCGCAAGGAAGCGTCCTATGTAGCCCAGTCCGCCGATGATGAGCACCGTGGGCTTCTCGGCCATCGCGATGGGTGCTGACGGGGAATCGATGCCGGGAGAACCGCTTCCTCCTCCTGTACTGTGCCGTATTTCGTCTGGAGGGGTCGCAATCGCAGGAGCCGAGGGACGACCACAGAAGACGAAAAGCTTGGATGGATGGCTGGCTGGCTGGCTGGCTGGCTCGCTGGCTCGCTGGTTGGCTCGGGGCAATCGGGAAGATGATGCAGATAGAGCCAGAAGACGGACCCGTTCGTCCTTGGTGTCTCACGATCTTGTCCGGCACGGTACGGTAGATGCGGCGCTCGGAGAAGGAAGAGAGAAGGAAAGGGGACAGAGAGGTACCAGCCACCGGACCCAACGCACCCAGGGGGGGGGGATTGTGCTGAGTCTGGACGAATCACAGGGGGAGCGCAACAGCGGGGTCCCTTCGCAGCAAATCTTGAGGCGTCTATTCCTCCGGGGTGAGCAGATCCGAGCAGGTGAGAGTCGGTAGAGAGAGAGAGGGGGGGGGGAGAGAGAGAGAGAGGGAGAACGGAGAGAAGCCGAGAGAGAAGGTCGTGGCGCGAAGGAAAGATGTGTGCATCATCTGCGAAGCATCTACGAGGTGCTGCGGCATAGCAGATCAGCCGTTGCTGCACGTCGTACAGAGCGGAAGCTGCACGATGCCGTCTGCACTTAACCTACATCGTATACTTATACTACAATACAGTATATCCAGTATAATACAGTACAGTACAATACAGTATAATACAAAACAACACAATACAAACAGCAATAAAAACATTTGGTTAAGCAAACTTCGCCCGTCAGTCGTCAAACGGAGCCTTCTCTCACTTCCAGCCACGCACGATCTGGTCCGTCAATCCGGCGAGCTTTATACCGATATCAAGGACCTCTTATACCATACCATACTGTCCGCGTTAAGCCCCTGAGACGAAATACTCATAGAGATGATTTCTGCATCCGCCCGGCCTGTTCGCATCCTCGTGCATCCACTCGTCTGAAGACCTCGGCCGCCGACTCTCCCAAGAAGAATCAAGCACGGGGCGAGGAGGACGACGTGAGCGAGCGTATCCGTGGCCGACGTGCGATCTGCGTGCGTGCAGGCAGTTCGCATGCAAGTCATCTGCAGGCATCGGTTTGCAGGTTGCGTGTCTTTCACGTTGGTATTATCTCTGGTGCGTCCTGGGTGCGGACAAATCTTCCTATCGTCAGGACGTTTGATATCGGGGAGCGTGATGGCTTCGTCCCCTCACTCGCCTGATCCGGGTGGCTCTATCTCCGTCACGGATCACACACTGCACGTGCAGTCCGTACCGCAGAGAAGGCCTGCTTCCTACGGCCGGGTACCGCCAGTGCTGAAGGAGATGGATGTATAGGCCTTTTACCGTATTGTATTGTATAATACAGTACTGTACAATGAACCACCCTTCCAGTCGATTGCAATACTGTAGTAGAGCCAGAGCTATACTGTAGGAGTAGTGCTCTGTAAGGTGCTGTACCGAACAGTAGGTACAGTGCAATAGAAATCGTTTGGAGACCGAGTAGACTGTCCTCCTCACAATCGCTCTTCTTCACGGCCTTGCTTCCCATCGGCTATGCACTTCACTTATCGAGTGTTATTGGCCACACATGGCGAGTCGTGAACGAGGGTCGTCTTCGAGGGATATACAATTCAGACCAACAACATGTAGTATGTACAGTATGGTCTCATACATTCCCCGGACCGTACCTGCACCGCTCGTGCATCGGTTTGCGGGCGTACGAGTCAGGACATCACGGGCGTGACGAGTTGGGGGTGAGTGCCACTCCAGACTTCGGCTCCACGCGGCGAAAGTCAACAAAGGCGAGGCGGGAGGGGTCCCGAACCTCTCCCCCAGTGGCCCGGCTCTATTTTTGCCGTGGGGCCTACTGTATGGTGCTGGAGGGAAAAGAGAAAATAGCAGCAGAGAGTAGGGTGTACAGTAGCAGCGGACCGTCCTGTAGCGCACCGGACTGTACCTGAGATGCCGCGGCCGGGGGTTCCTGGTGCGTGGGGAAGGTTTCAGGAGAAGATGTTTAAAGTACATATTGTACCGTCGTTTGGCCCGGGCGAGATGGACGGAAAGGGATCCATGGGTGATGGGGGATGGGTGATGGGGGATGGGTGATGGGTGCACGAGGGAACGGTGAAGATGGGAACGGTGAAGATGCGCTCAGAGAAGATGCGCTCAGAGAAGATGCAGAATGAGCATCGCGGGCCAGAAGCGTTCACGGGCTTTCGATGGGCGATGTGCTGTGCCGTTGTGTTCAGTTCAGGTCGGTTCTGTTCTGTTCTGTTCTGTTCTGTTTGGTTTATTTCAGCTCGATCAGTTGGTTGTGTATTATACTGTATATACCGTACCCTCCCCCCTAATGCTTCGCACCCAAGCTGGTCCCGCCCCCGACGCAGCAGCCGAGTCAGCCAAATCTCGACAACGGAAGAAGTTCCCCTGTCCGTCTCCCCTCATGCACCTCCACCTCCACCTCCACCTCCACCTCCACCTCCACCTCCACCATCACCAACCTCCACCATCACCACCACCACCTCTACCTCCTCCACCTCCCTCCACCTCCACCTCCTCCACCTCCTCCCTCCACCCACCCCCTCCTCCACCTCCATCTCCACCGCGACCTCCACTCCACCTCCACTCCACCTCCTGGCCCATCTCTCGACACTGCCTGCGCCCTCATCCGCCATCCTCCCTCGTTCGTGCGTGCGGTCGACGCTGACGCCGTCGCGACTCGGCTCGTTGATGCAGCGGCCCAACACGAGACTGACAGCACTCCTCTCCGTCGATGCGCGTTGACACACCAACGATCCGCTCCTTATCACCACCACCACCCGCACGCCGCGACCGGGATCCTTTCTCGACGCTCGTACGCAGGTAGCCACCACGGCCTTCGCCACGGGACGACTCGCCACTCGTTCCAACCATCCTGACGACTCGCCGCCGGGACCGAGTCGACCTTCGATCCCACACGCTCCCTACACATCTACACACCGACACATCTACACAACTACACAACTACACATCTACACACTTACACACCTACACGCAACCCTCCTTCGGCGGCCGGATTCCTTCCCTGGACGAGTTGCGGGAGAGCCTGTTCGCAACCATCACCGGGCCACCACACCGGATCCAAGCATCGCGCGAAATCTCGGGACGGACCCGGCGAGGAGACCGGCCATCGCAGCGTCGAGGGAGCATCATACCCGCGCGCGGCGCCTCGTCTCAACATGGACCAACCACGCCCAAACTTCATCGACCTGCGCGCGCATTCTCACGGGCCCTTGGGCAGCGACTTGTCATCCCCGCCGCTGAAGGGCCTGCCGTCCCCGCGCTTGCACATTGCGGGAGACGTCCCCCCCGAACTGTCACCGCTCGATGCCTTCGCGGCCCAGAGCCGGTTGCTGGCGCGCCAGCTGGAGGAGGAAAGCGCGGGAGGGAAGCGTGTGAGCCGACTGCCACCCCTGACGATCGCGAATTCCTTGGGCCAATCCAGGCCTGGATTCTTCCGCTCCATGTCGGCAGAGACAACCGCGTCGCCCGCGGATGCGCCGGGGTCGGGTCAGAAGACGGAGGTCGAAACCCCCGGATTCCGCCCCGTGTCGGTCCACCCATCGCTGGGGGGCGGGGTGCAGGACACGGTGGTTCCTCCGATGCCTCCTGCGCGTCCATCGAGCTCGATGGCCGAGGAGCCGTTCCGAGGGAGGAGACCGCCGAGTGCAGCCGAGGGGCCCGGGGATTTTGGCGCCAGGAGGGAATCATCGCCTCCGGCCTTGGAAACCGAGGGGACCACGGCGCAGGGGAGAAACTCCCCGTCGCACATGAAGCCGCGACCCAGCGTCGAGTCCATTCACCAACGTGGTCTGCAGGTGCGCCGGGGGCAGGACGCGTCGTTGGGAATCGGGAGCTACGATCCCCGCGGGCGGGCACCACCCAGATCACCATTCTCCCAGCGATCACCGAGTCCCAGGTCGATCTCGAACGACAGCTCAGACGAAGATTTCCACAACCTGAGTTCCTCCACCGGCATGTCTCCACCGAGGAAGGCCTCCGTCGGGAGTGGATTCTCAAATTCGCCCATCACACCTTACACCCACATCACCAGATCACCCTCAATCTGCTCCGAAATGTCGGTGGGGGGAACGCGCCTAACACGACCTGCGTTCAACTTTTCACGGCCCATTAGTCGGGCGAGTATGACGAGCCCACCGGTCGAGGTGCCGTCACGGCAGGCATCCTCAGACAGCCATCCTTCTTTTTCCCTTGCGGATGAAACCGTCAATACCCCGATTAGCATGCGCAGCGCAGGGTTCCAGGATTCGCAGGACGAGAACGCGCCAGCGCCTTCCTACGTGTACTCCAAGTTCTCGTTACCGAGAGGCAAAATGTTGCAGAGGAACTCTCTGATTTTTCAGGAGGGACAGCAAACGACACAGGCTGGTGGAGACGCACCACCAGGCCCGTTCGGCAACGCGCAGGTAGTCCACGGCCAAGCACCGCCTTCCCCACCATCCCGACCCTCCAACTCTTCACTCAGGCCCTCCCTGGATCCCGGCCGGCCCACGTATGATCGAAGCAACACCTTCGAGCTTACTCGACCCACGACGCAAGCAGGCAACAAGCCATCGACCACGGGCATCGCATTTGATGGGCCACCAACTCTCAGACCCAGGCCCCAGTCTTCTTCGGATGCTTCCACGATCAAAGCCAGATCGCAACACTCCCTCGCTACCACGGCAGATTGCACCGCAGAAGAGCATGTGGCCAAGGCGATTGACTACCACGAAGCTGGGGCGCTGAACAAGTCAACATACCATCTCCGTCTGGCAGCGAGGCAAAATCACCCTACCGCTATGCTGCTCTACGCTCTAGCCTGCAGACATGGCTGGGGCATGCGCCCCAATCAAAAAGAAGGCGTAGCATGGTTGCGCCGCGCCGCGGATTTCGCCGGCTTGGAGGTCGCATCGGACGAGGATCACAAAAAGGACGGCAAGACGGTCGACGTCGTCGAGCAGCGGGCCCGGAAAGCTCAGTTTGCACTCAGCATCTACGAGCTGGGCGTGAGTCACATGAATGGATGGGGCATCGAGCAAGATAAGACGCTTGCCTTGAGGTGTTTTGAGATTGCGGGCTCGTGGGGAGACGCGGATGCTTTGGCTG
This sequence comes from Blumeriella jaapii, assembly GCA_009599575.1. Classification (NCBI taxonomy): domain Eukaryota; kingdom Fungi; phylum Ascomycota; class Leotiomycetes; order Helotiales; family Drepanopezizaceae; genus Blumeriella; species Blumeriella jaapii. The sequence continues at coordinate 971,018 of VWND01000076.1, read as the reverse complement.
AGGCGGGGTTCTGCTATGCACAGGGAATGGGATGTAAGAAGGACTTGAAGAAGAGCGCCAAGTTCTATCGGATGGCGGAGGCTAAGGGAATTAGCATGGTTGGGAACAGCTGGTCAGTGACATTCTTCTCATTGCGATACACATCCTCGCTCCTCTCTAACCTCTCACAGGATTTACAAAGCCAAGTACAACGATGAGAAAGAGGTCCCAGACAGACAGAGTCGCCCTCCTAACGTCGCCGAGAAGGACAAGAAGGGACGAAGCAAATCACGTTCGAGGATGTTTGCAAGGAAGTCTTAACATCCCCAAGATTTCTTTTTTCCGCATACCTCCCCACAAAAGGGTGGCTCTCACTGCATGCAAAGGTGTACCGGGGCAGGCGAGGCGCAAAGGGCGTTTCGAAGGGACTTCTCCATGCTCTTCTTGGACAATTTCTGGGGAAGGATACGAGATTCCCTTTGGCCGGGATGATTACAGCATGCGGTCTTTGGGGGGTGGTGCTCTGTTCACGTTGCCCATGTGCTTCGAGCGGGCGTTTTCTGTTTGCTGTCTAGGGCCCGGTGATATTCTGCTAGCTAGTTGGCTCTTCTGTCAAATACCCAGCGCAAGCGATGATTTCGAAATGCGAGCTACTTCTAAGATCGTGGTGATTGCCGGCTTCGGTTCGCATGCTCCGTGTCGAGACGACGCTGGTGACGCGGTTGTGATGCAAGCTCCGTGTGGGGGAACAGCACGAGCGACAGAGTGACATCTGGAAAACAGATTTTGGGACCAAGCGAATGACTCTTTTTCCATGTTGGGTTTCCCGCTTTCCTCGGTCGTCATGCAAGCCTGGGTCGGCCGGCCCATCGTGTTGTTGACGAGCCAGCCCGATGTCAAAATTCCACGCTGTCCCTCTCTCTCTCCGCTCGTCTCGCCAGTCTCCTCGTTCCTCTACCCTCTCCCCCTCTCCCTGACGGATGCCTCGTGCCCCCTACCGCCTCATGGAGTCGATGACCTCCCTGTGTGCGCTCTCCTCCTTCCCCTTCTCGCTCAGGGTCCCCAAGCTCCGCAAGTCGCCGACCACGTCCTTGGCCTTGCCGAAGTACACCTCCTGCAGCAGGTTGCGCATCTTCAGCTCCATGTCCTCGACCAGCTTCCCGATGTTGGCGATGTGCGAGACGTCGTCGTCGACCGGCAGCGTCGACTCGATCTGGCGCGTCATGTTGCCGGAGAGGTCCATGTCGCCGAGCTCGGCGCTCGCGGACGAGAGCGACAGGATCACGGTCGACGTCAGCTTGTAGTGCACGGTGCGGGCCCGGTCGACGGCTTCGAAGACGTGGATCGAGTCCCAGGCGCCTTCGGATTTGGAGGAGGGAGCGGCCACTGCGGCGGCGCACACGCGTTAGCCAGGCCGTCGGCAGAGCGAGCCACGCCCGGCCTCCAGACCGGGGCCCGAGAGGCGCCGTGGTCGCGGCCGGCGGCGAGCAGAGAGGGTGGTGGTCCTACCTTTCTTCAACAGCACGACGCCGGCGTAGCCGTCGTCCAGATTCCACAGGTACACGCTGCTCACCCCGCCCTCGTAGTACAGCTCCCGGTAGACGTCGAAGGCCTCGTTGGCGCGCACCTCCATCGCCCGCACGCGCTCGCTCGGCACCGCGCCCTCGCCCGCCCCGTCGTTGTTCCCGTCCGCGTCGACGCCGCCGAGGCCCGAGCCGCCCAGAGGCGTTTCGAACTCCCCGGACCAGGGGGAGCGGTAGGAGTCGCCGTCCCGGTTGTAGTCGCAGAGCAGGTAGTCCCGTCCGGTCGTGCGGCAGCGCGCGATGGTGAGCGGCTGGTCGACGGAGGAGAGGAGGTCTTCCGTCAGCGAGGGCACGAGGGAAATCAGCGCGTTGAGGTGGCTGCTGGTGTGCTTGGGGTCGAGCCGGCGGAGGAGGTCCCTGGCGCACTTGTCAGCTTCGTGAAGTCGACGCTCTTGCGTGATGGGAACCACGGCCAGGGGCTTACAGCGCGCTGTCGAATTGGTCGATCTCTGCCATGCTTGCTGTGTGCGTGTTTGTAGAGTTGGGGTGTCGTTTGAGCCGAGGGGGTGTTGTGAGAAGCGGGGCAACTTCAGCCTCGTTGGAGGACAAACGTCAACATCAAGACATTTACCGAGAGAGCTTTTGCTCAATCATCCGAACCCTCTTGTCGAATCTCACAATCAGCAATCCAAAGCTAGTTCCCCTTGTGCTTTTCAGCAAACATACATGTCCATTTATACTCGGTCGGTCCACCTGCTCTGCAAGACGATCCACATATTCGACAAGAACAGCGGCTTCTTGCTAACGAACGTTGCATTTCTGACCCAAGCCTACAATACTATTTCGGCTGGCTCTCCAGATTACATGCGTACTCTCATAATAGATGTCTCTGGTGTGATAGAAACATTGGAGATGTGTTCCGTGATAGCTCTAAAAGTACAATGATGATGATGATGATCTTTGATACATCGGAAGGAGAACCAGCTAGGACAATATTCAGGCTGATGGCTACTTGAGATGAGATCGAAACGCGCAATGAGACGGGGCTGGCGATTTTGACTCAGGAATACACTATTCATGCTATTCCATTGCTGTGACGATGCACGAGGCTGATTATGTATGCTCTTGCTTGTCATCCGCCTATATGCAACCCTGCAAAATGTACTATCCCCAGCATCACCAGCGAACGCCCCAAGCCACCCGGGTTGACAATGCTATTGAAAGCTAACTCCATGCTCCCAGTATTTACAGAACAATTCGGAGTTGGACCATCCAAACCTAAATCTCAAGCTCATCCTCTCCCTCGGTATCCTCTGCATACCCACCCACCCCTCGCTTAGCTCGCCGATCTCGAGATGGACTGGCGAACTCCTCAGGTACCGGTACGGATGGATGCTCCTTTTCATAGATCGCACGATATGCTAAAGCGTCTTCGTCCCACTGTCCAGCCTTGAGGTTGTAGTCCGCCATAGCGTCTCCGTAAGCTTTCTTCTGCACCTCAGCCTTCTCGTTGTATGGCTGTTTTTCTTCTGCGGAAGCTTCCTTCCACATCTTGGTGACCATCTTCTTCACCTCGTTGGGGATAGGCTTGCCCTTACCAGGTCTGCGACCTGTCTCGCACTTCTGCTTGGCTTCTTCCCATTTGTCTTTAGTATAGATGCGGTAAGGATTCGCATAATTGTTCGCAGGGCGCAAGGGGCGGTCACCAAGCTTCGCGTAGATAGCATCCCAAACCTCAACTTCGTAGGCCTCAAGACGAGCTTGCTTTGGATCTTTAGGACTTTTGAGAGGCTCGGACTTTCGCTTCAGCGAGGAATCTCTTGGTGAGACCAACGGCGTTGGAACCTCGATGGGACCGATCATAGACTCCAAAACTTCTGAAGCTGCTCTAAGACCAGAGATATAGGCGCCGTGGACAGTGGCTGGATGCGTACCACAAGTGTGCTCACCAGCGAAGAAAAGATTGCCAATAGGTTTGGACATGTCCTCATAGTCATCTGGCAGGAAATTGGGACCAGTGTACGAATAGCTTCCACGCGAAAACTCGTCGCTGCCCCATCTCGTGACAACGGATTCGATTGGCATGGGCACCTGGGGGCCAAAAACACTTCGGAGAACCTTGGTAGCCTCTCCAATGAGTAGCTCATTGGGTGTACCCTCCGTCGAGAATGCTGCATCACCAGCCATAAGAGCCAGCAAAGTCGGTAGCCCCGTCGTGTTGGTGACATTGAACCACTGAAAAAATCGGCCCCGTTGCGAGAAGTACTCTGCTTGCTCGAGACTGAAGCGATTGGCTGGGTTGCGGAGAGTCCCAAATATATCTCGACTCTGGTCCCAAAAAGCCTTCTGATAGACCAGAACGACCTTATTCAAGACCCCGTAGCCAATTCTTTGAATAGGTCCCAACTTCCACTCAGGAAGAGCCGGTTCGAATTTGATGTGGTGCTGCTTCAAAACGCCAAGTGGAAGTGTCGAGACAATGTAGTCCACCTCAAGTTTCTCCCCATCCTCGCATTCGATGATTGACGGGGGCCCGCTGTCCTCGAGTTTGTAGGAAATGCGCGTAACCTTGCTCTTACGTCGGACACTGAGCGGTTCTGGACAGTTCAGCAGACCTCGAGGAACCTGCTGGTAGCCACCAATAACCATAGTGTGTTTACCCTCCCACTCGTTTCCGGCATCCAAGTCCCAACCTCCGAGACTAAGCTTGTTGCAAGTGATAGCATTGCTGTACTCCAAGTTGGCGACATGCCAATTGATAAGTTGCAGATCGAGCGGTGCGAAATCGATGATTCGAGTGTATTGACGAATGGCCTCGTCGAATACCAAACCTAGTGTGGCATATTTCGAGTTCACGACATTCTCAAGATCCAGGTCTTGTTCAATTCCGACCCCTGGACGAAGACGCCAGCCTATCTCCTGAGCCTTAAAGGCGGCTGTGTGCACACCTGCAATTCCAGGCTCAAGATGCGCCCTGCCTGTGAGTCGATCCGAGGATACGGGTATCATCTGTTCCGAGGGGATGCGAGATCCCTGTTTGTTTGAGCTTGTCGTCGGTCTACCCGGAGCGTCCTCGACTTCGCCTATCGTTCTGGTTCCTTCAGAGCTGGCGTCCCTACCAGCATCCAAGAGGTCCTTGTCTCCTTCGATTATCGAAGGTGTTGGCATCTTGAATTTGTATTCGCTGACCCTATCAAGAATGTAATTGAACAGCTTCTCTGCATACTGGTCGCGATTGATGTCCACTGGCCTTCCAATAGCATCGTATATTGTTGTGTCCGGTTTTAGAGCGTGATAGGGTAATGCTAGCTGACCTCTGACAATGATGTTGAGAGGATTGCCACGATCAAAGCCAGTGATGATCATTCCACCCATCTCGGCAGTGTATCGACTTCCATAGCTGAGGGTAGGATACTTCGGTTTTGATTTCATTGCTCGAGAATAGACTCGTCCACCAATCCGGTCTCTACCCTCAAGCACAATAACCCGAGGTGGATCTTCGCCTAACGTTCGAAAGCGCTCTTCAAACTGCAAGAACAGGCCTTCCAACTGTCTCGCACACCCTAAGCCAGACATGCCGGCGCCAATCACTGCGACTGTTTTTCGCTTTCTCTTGGGTCCTCGGGGCTTATTGTTCTCTCTTGCGGCTCTCGGGAGCTCAAGGCATCCATAATTGATGTAGCCTCGTCGTACCAGCCACTCGTAGCAGACTCTAGCAGTGTCGAACCAACGAGTATCTCTTGCACAACCGATAGCTTCGTCACGCATTACTCCGATCATGGGATTTCTTGTCCACAGCCTCAAAATGCCATTTCGAATGTTTAGATATGTTGTGACTTGTTGATGAGTGATGTGACGACGCAACATTGCATGTTCCTCGGGATGTAAACTGTATGGGTTGAGGCGGGAGGATTCGGCGGCTGCAATGCACTGTCTTGCATACTCGCTCGGGCTGAGGTCGGTGGGTATAGAAACCTTTGGTCGGACATTATAAATTTCACGACGCTTGATATTATGCGGCGCCTTTTTCGCTATCTCCCTCGAACGTACATCGAACTCTGTAGGCGATGTTGCTTTGCTTGATATTGAGGAAAGGGCCGATGACCGTCGTCAACATCCGTGTTCATTGATGATGCCATTGAATCGCGAGCGCTCTCAGGTCCAAGACGGAGGCTACCATCCGAGGCGGACTTAGCGAGGCGTTCAGCTCCGTGTGAGAATCTTTAAGCAGTTTTTAGAATGACTCCAGAGCTGTCAAGTTGAGGCTAAAGCTGAAGGACTTGAGGGGAAAGAGCGAGTACATACTGAACAGCATTAAGCTTGGGGTCCGCAAATCTCGCACGGGATTCGTAGGTGCTCTTTGATGGAAAGTTCTCATCTGGCGCTTTAACAACAATTGTGGTTAGCTGATCGGTGGTATTGATAGCGTCGCCATATGTAGAGTTGGATGATGATTCTGGTGTACCGATAGATGACTCCATTCCGGGATTGGAAGACTCGAATATTGTCAAATGAGAGTCCAACTCTTGCAAGCCCATCAAATGAAGATCATCAAGATGCTGCATCGGAGTATCCATTGTCGCTGCCATCTTTAGGCCCCCTAGTCTTGTGACCAGTTGACTGTTTGGTCATATATGGATGTTGTCGGTAATGGCTGGGCCGAAGTCCCCCTGCCACTTGATATTCGCTCCCCCACAAGCCTGTCAACGATATATCACAGCGAATGCTGGTGGTTCGATGTTCAGAGAACTGGCACAATTGTTTAGCTACTACGATACGCTCTTGACATTGATATTTGTATCACCACGTGGAGCAAGTCTCACCTCTCGCATGCGATGTTTTCCCTTCTCAGTTGTATGTAGATATGCCTGTCCCACTACGCCCCATGAAATATGGTCTGGCCTTATCGTCGTTATTCGTAAAGGAACCTGGTATCCCTTGGGGACTCGAGAGGATTCGTGGGGTTGTCGAGGGGTACGATATTGACAATCTTCATGGCCTCGAGTCAGAATGAGGAACGGCAAGGCCAATACTTCTATTGCCAAAGCGGAGAATCACGTGTGAGTCTGAACGATATGCCCCAACCTCCTATCCGAGTCAAGCGAACTGAAAAAGTTGCAAGTGCATATCATCATCGATCTGCCCTATGTTTTGTAGTGTATTTTAGATTGCAAAATGTATAACTCGATTTACATTTGAAAAGGACTTTGGAGCAAAGTTTCCACGGCCTTGAGCCCAGGAAATTTGATCCCCGCTCGTACCGATGTTTGCCAGACCAGTTCTACAATTACTGATGTGTTTGCTTCTACCCTTAAGTATCTCTTGATTACATTATCATTAAAGGCTGCTACAAGTGGCTTGGCTTGTTGCCAACATCTACTACCACGAGGCCTTTTACGCCGAATCTGGTATTATGACCTTGCCCAACGATGCTTTCTCGATCGCTGCGTCCATGATTCTGTTCCCGCTAATGATCGAGGTTGTGCAGATAATCATTTGTTTCCGTGCTGGTTCGCAAGTTGTCAGCATGGCTCAGACATAGGGGCCGAGTAGTTCGAGGATACCTTCTTCTTTCTTCGCGATAAATCTCAAAGCAGCGATCTCGGTGAAAGTAATGCCGCCTAGGAAAACAACAAATACAATCTTCTTCCCCGCTTCCTCCGAGCAGAGCGCGGGCCTTGACTGCCTTATCTTCTCCCTTCTGCACCTCGTCGAATGTTTGCCCTCGAACATGATTTACCACCTCATCGAAACCTTTCCAGCCCTGCGATGCGCCACCAGTCCTTGAAGCGGCAGGGTTGTTCGCGCCGCCTCGAGTAATTGATACAAGATATTGTTTTTGCAGTACGCATTGAACCAGGCGTACTGACAATGGCGCGTATCCGCTATACACGTAAGCGATGTCGTTCGGGTCGTGCTCATTAACCTCATCTACAATGAGCCGAAGAGCTTTTCGCAGATACGTATAATTGGTCTTCGTTCCGGTAATCGCAGGTCCGCCAGACATCGGGATCATTGACGCCATTGGAGAGCTTCGTGAAAGGAGCAGTTGGAGTTTTTCGAGGGCGTCGAGTGTGAGAATGTGCTGATAGCCATAGGCATGCAGGATCATTTTTTTGAAGGCTTCTAACTCACGAGGTTTTATACCACCGGATAGGCATGATTCCAGGCACAGTATGCGCAGAACTTCAGAAATCGGAGCATTCCGTGCAATGAGTTCCTCTATCGCGTCATGTTGAGAGGAAGGATCTGCACCAGCCGCCAAGTTTTGCTGCACCTCCAGTACTCGGCTGAATTGATCTGTACGAGTATGCTTCATGATTTCTTCGGCAAGACCTGTGTGTATCTTCAAGCTCTGTTGCTCTGCTTGGTATCCCGGGAGCTTGTTCACAAATTCCCTCAGTTCTGCCGTCGTCTTCGTCCCGTGTCTACTGTCATAGTCACCCTTGAGTCGTCTGGCGACTCCGTTCAATAAACTGCCCACGATCGCAAAGTTGGTATCCCGCAACTGTTCGTATAGTTTGTCCGAGGAATCCAACAAAACTTTTCGCTTCTTCGCTTGTGTTGCTCCACCCACCGCTTTCGAGGGTGCTGATGCCTGCTGTGGGGCGGCTCCAACGATGGAAGAGTCTACCTCAGCCTGGTTGTTTGAAATCCCTACAACCTCATCGATCAGTCCTTCGTATGTCAGCTGCGTGAGCAGTGGAGTCGCATAGTCGATCTCGCGATCTATCACAATGACACTTTCCACGGTCGTGCTCGGTGTCAATCCTAGCCTGCTACTTTCGTTTGTATCCTCCCCTGCAATCAGTTCTTGTCGCATCCGCGCAAGTAAGTCTGCAAGCCTCTTCGCGTTGTCGCCCTGTCCAGTGATGCGAGGAAATAGTCCGTGTTTTTGCTGTATCAGCATCAAAGCACGTGCCAGCAGATATGTTGGAGTTGGATCTCTCCGCAGGTAAAGGTCGGCAAACGAATCATCAAGCTCGAGAGACAGGAGGTCTTTCTCTAAAGGGAGAAAGTATAAGGGGAACTCGGCGATACTCGTGTCGCCCAGCACGCCGGCTTCTTCGAGTATCTTTTCGGACACGAGAGTCCTTCGTGGCACCCAAAAGATTGAGAACTCATGTCCAGTTTGGCTTTCTCGTTGCATGCGTTTGATTTGATCTGAGAGATGTCAGCGCGAGACGAAAAAGCGTACAATGATATATGGGTGGACATCTACACTATTCCTAAGGTCTCATCGTTCTTGAGCAAACCAATCGATGTAGGGCTCAAGACTGACTAGGTAGAGTGGATGTAATACTTCTACGAAATCTACTTTAAGAGCCCAAGTGGAAGGAGGTAAGGTTGGACCTAATTTGGAACGTAGTTTGGAACGTACCGGCGATAGATTGAGCGTGCCTAGCACTCTCGCCCCGGGCTATGAACACGACGTTCCGCTGACTGACATCCGCATTTCCATTCTCCAAGAAAAAGACCTTGTCAACACCGTAGTCCTGAAGTGTTGAGAATTTGGCAAATATGCCTATTGGGCCAGCCAGACTCTTTTCAAGGACCAGATTCTTTTTTCCTCGTACCTAGCAGAGCCGCAGGTCAGTTGATGTCCTGCTCAGCTCGAGGGGACGACGGGAGTCCTTACTTACGCCCTCGAGGAGATAGAGAAGGTCCTTGCGAGCCTTGTCTTTGATCTGGTCGGTGTCGAACCCAGCACGAGGAGCCATCTTGAGCTACATGCGAGCTGGTGATCGGAGAAAGAAGGAAGATGCAGAGAGGCGAGGGGAGGCGAGAAGAGGATGGGAATAAGCCAAGCGAGGAGCAGGGTCGAAACGAGGCTCAACGTGGATCCGTGACATTGCGCCGACCAATGCGACTCTCCGACCACCAAGCGAACGCGAGGCTGAAGAATCCTCCTCCTCCCCACCAATGAGTCAGAAATTCTGGGAATTCCGGCCCATAACCTTCTCCGTCCAAGTGATATTTGAACGAGTGAATGAAGACTCTACAACGACAACTGCCGCGATCTGCGAGATCATTTCGACAATCACAGACCCCGCGACCAAGACAACTATTCCCCCCCATCTGCGCAACTACCCAAAAATCACGAACTTTCTCGGTAACAGCAAGGTGCCGGACAGTAGTTGACGGCGACCTCGTCAACATGGCGCCCAAGGGCCTCAAGTTCGAGCTGAAGACTCCGAAGGGGACGAAGGATTGTGAGCTTGCCTCCACCACGTGCGATTGGAACTTGCGCTCACCATGACACAGGGGAGGGCAAGGACATGGTGATACGGGATAAGATCTTTTCTACCATCACCGAGGTTTTCAAGCGTCACGGAGCAGTCACGATAGACACTCCGGTGTTTGAGTTGAAGGAGATCCTGGCAGGAAAATATGGCGAAGACAGCAAACTCATCTACGACCTCGCAGATCAAGGCGGGGAGATCTGCTCGCTGAGATATGACCTGACTGTGCCGTTTGCGAGATGGTTAGCCATGAACCGCGATATCCAGAGCATTAAGAGATATCACATCGCCAAGGTCTATAGACGAGATCAACCGGCCATGACTAAGGGCCGAATGCGAGAGTTTTACCAGTGCGATTTCGATATCGCGGGCACCTACGATCCTATGCTTCCAGATGCAGAGATCATACGCATTGTCGCCGAAGTCTTCGAGGGTCTGGGATGGAATGGGAGCTACACGATCAAACTCAACAACCGGAAAATTCTGGACGGCATTTTTGAGGTCTGTGGTGTGCCATCTGACAAGATCAGAACCATTTCCTCCGCAGTAGACAAATTGGACAAGCAACCTTGGGTAGAAGTACGCAAGGAAATGGTGGATGAGAAGGGACTGGCTGAGGACGTCGCAGACAGAATCGGCGAGTATGTTGTCCAGAAAGGACAAGTTGATCTCTTGTCTAGGTTACAAGCAGATAAAAAGCTGGCGGCCAATGAGTCTATGAAGGCAGGAATGACGGAGATGGAACAGCTCTTCGAATACCTGGAGGCATTCGATGCCCTGAAGAACGTTTCGTTCGACTTGAGTCTGGCACGTGGACTAGATTACTACACCGGAATCATCTATGAAGTTGTAACGAAAGAGTCAGCAGCACCTGCATCCACATTTTCAACAACTGCCGCGCCACCCAAGCCATCCAAAAAGCCATCTAAGAGCGCAGACGCCGATGAAGACCGCTCATCCGATCCCAGCGTAGGTGTTGGTGTGGCAGCAGGTGGACGATATGACGACTTGGTGGGCATGTTTTCCGGCAAGAACAAGATTCCTTGTGTGGGCATCTCGTTCGGTGTCGACAGGATTTTCTCCATAACCAAGGCGCGCATGCTCGCAGAGAAGAACGCCCAAGCAGTACGGAACAACGAAGTCGATGTGTACGTCATGGCTTTTGGAGGCAAGGGTTTCACTGGGCTCGTCAAGGAAAGACTGAGCATCTGTACTCGGCTGTGGGAAGCTGGCATCAAGGTAAACCATTCTTGTGTCGAGCTTGAGATTGCACCAAGCTGATCTAACCTAGGCCGAATTCTCGTACAAAGTCAAGCCCAAGCTACCTGCGCAGTTCAAATCAGCCGAAGTCAACGGCATCCCTTTCACTGTCGTCATTGGCGAGGAGGAAGTGAAGCAAGGCAAGGTCAAGATCAAGGAGATGGGACTGCGCGAAGGCCACCCGGAGAAGGAGGGCGTTCTCGTTGATCTAGTCAACGTCGCTGCTGAAGTCAAGCAACGCTTAAAGCGAAAAGCAGATCTCGATTCACTGGTCCAGGAGGCGGATGGACTGAAGGTTGTCGGCGGCATCAAAGGCGAGGCCGAGAAGGCTGCGGCAGCACCGGCACCGGAAGCTATGCCAGCGGCACCCAAGGCCGTCAAGCCAGTTGAGGAACAGATCCCGGCGGAAACAACGGTGCCCGTCCAAGACGCTGCCGTCTCTGTAACGGAGACGGCAGCCGACGCGCCGGCATCATAGTCAATCAAATATACCAGGGTTCGATTTGAACTGTACTTTTAAACGAGCGCATGAGGGTTGGCACTGTTTCCGTCCGCGTTAGTGGCAAGTTGATAGCGAGATGGACCGGGTTTGGGGAAACTTGCTGGCTTGCTTGCTTGCTTGCTTGCTTGCTTGCTTGCTTGCTTGGTGCAAAAAACATCGATGCGAACTTCCAAAAGTTTTCTTTCCATCCATGCTCCCTTACCGAGTCCATCCATCCAGCTAGCTGTGTGAGGTGCCACGAGCCCAAACCCGATCGCTCACTCGGATGTGGCTTTTGCCGCACAGGCACCTAGTGCTTCCCTTGTCGAGCCAGAATCTGGGACAACGGGCAGAGAAAGAGAGTCGGGTACTGTAGGTCGAAAATAGGTAGACCGGAAACAAGGTAGTTGTTGGTTGTTGCATGGCAAGTGGAGGGAGATGATAGCCGCTCCCGGCCGAGTGACACGGAAGAAAGGGAATCGAAACCGCCCGCCGAGTCGCTCGCCAGGGCGGTTACACAAAAGCTCGGTAAGGTTGTGGATGAGAAATCACTAGCGATGCTGGGAAGTATGTCAGGGCCGTTGATCGTAGAAGATACCTACTGTACAGTACTACGATGGCGACCAATTCGTTTGCTTCGACGCACCAAAGAAGGGAACAAGACGCAAAGAGGGCACGACTACCAGAATCTCGTTATCTATTTCCACACAAACACACGTCAGTACGATGATGAAATTTTGTTCCATACGCCATGCTATTATGCCCAATCTGAAGAAATCCAAGCCCAGCACTATGGATAGCCGTTCTGGCTTACCCATAAGTAACGTCGGTGAATGCCCTTCCACCACGCTCGAGTCCCAATCCCACCATTTCCTTCCCTGTCACTATCTTATCCTCCGGTGCGCCGTAGCGAGGAGTCCACGACCTTCACCCTTCACCCCTCCACACTAGACCGTATTATCATGATAGTAGAAATCGATGTCCCTCGGTCTCCGCCGATTGTTCGCCACGAACTGCTGGTCCCCCTCGGGCCGCTCATCCTTCGTATTCCCCGTCAGCATGCTCTGCAGCGACATGCAGATGCTCTCCACGTTCTGCACGGGGCTCCAGCCCTGCTGGCCAAGGAGGTCGAGGCAGATGATGCCGTTGGAGTAGATGTGCGGGTGCATCGGGATCGGCCGGTCGGGCAGCTGTGCGAAGGTCACCTCGGGAGGTTCTGTGGAAGGGCCGTCGTTAGTGTGTGTGGTTGGTTGGGAGAGCCGGGCAGGTTGCCGCGGAGGCGTAGCATGTCAGGGTGTTCGAGAACAGAGCCCACATCACATCAGCACCGGGGAGCCGGGTCCCTTGCGAAGGGGGCACCAACCAATGGGATATTGAGGGCTGAACTTGAATTTGAGACGGAACGTCTTGTCCAAGTAGAGCGGGTTCGCGTCGAGGACTTTGATGTCAAGCTGCCATTCTTGGAAGCCTTCTGCGTTCACCAGCTCGATGCCCGGCGGCAACGCGCCGTGTATCTAAGCGTCTTTAGCAGGACGTCTTGGTTCGGGAGCAGTGGACACGCATCGCATACCTTCGACAACTCCTTCGACAGTCGTTTGGTTGCGAAGCTGCTCATCTCGCCGCGAGGTGCAGACGGTCGGCGAAGGGTATGGCGGGGTCGAGCGTGAGGGAGCGTGGTCGTGGAGCGGCTTCTGTGCAGCACCGTCGCTCCTGAGATGGGGAGTCGGGTCCGTCGCGGAGGAGAAAGGGCGTCGTCGAGGCAGTTGAAGACTCGTGGGTCGCAGCAGGTATGTGCTGTAGAGAAGCTGAGCTGAGCTGCTGAGCTGAGAAGAGTGAGCTGTGTCGTGCGAGGCGGTGCGGTGCGGTGGTGCTGCACTTCTCACCCACGGCCGGGTCGGATGAGGGGCTAGCGTGGCTCGGGGCCTTATCGTCGGTGTCGGCGATAAGTCTTGTACTGCACAGGACCGTAGTAGTGCGGGCAGCCTTTAAATAGCTGGTGGGCAGGACCTCGCGCTTTTCGTGCTGCTAACAACTTGACTTCCAGAGAACTTACTTCTCCCTCGTGGCCCTCTTCTCCTCCACATCCCCTCCACATCCCCTCGACGTCGGCCAGACCGCTCGACCGCTCGACCGCTCGACCGAGCCGACACCACTGCGCAATTGACGCCGCGATCCCGCAATTGGCAGCCACAATGAGCTGTAAGTCAGGATGCGTTCGTTGCAACAGCTTCACTTGCGCGCCTTCCCACGCCCCGCGACGCCCGCGCCGCCAGCGTCTCCCACCTGCTCGCGGGCGGTCCAGCGCATCTTCTGCGGCATCAGCAGATGTCGCGACGGCTCCAGGGAGCCCTGGCCGTGCTCCTCCTCCTCTCCTACTGTGTCCTTGCGTGTCTGCTCCTCTAGCACGTGTGCTAACCATGTCGTTTCCTTCCCGCCATCCAGTCTCGAACATGCTCAACAAGCTGCACGGCCAGCCGGAAAGCTACGACAAGAAGTAAGCTCGCATGCCATCCGCCCGCCTCCTGCTCCGGCGCCTCGCGCAGTGGCTGACCAGCGGCCAGAGCCAAGTATCGTTTTGGACGCACCCTCGGGGCCGGAACATATGGGATCGTCCGAGAGGCAGACGGCCCCACGGGCAAGGTGGCCGTGAAGATCATCCTGAAGAAGAATGTCAAGGGCAACGAGCAGATGGTCTACGATGAGCTCGAGATGTTGCAGCGGATGAAGCACCCCCACATTGTCAAGTTCGTGGACTGGTTCGAGTCGAGGGTAGGCTACGCTGCGGAAGTGCGGCGAGGAGCAACGGAGTCTGACGAGATGCAGGACAAATACTACATTGTGACCCAACTAGCCACTGGAGGAGAGCTGTTTGACCGCATCTGCGAGCAGGGCAAGTTCACGGAGAAGGATGCCTCTCAGACGATCCGGCAGGTTCTGGAAGCTGTCGATTACCTACACGACAACAATGTGGTCCACCGAGGTATGGTCCATCGTCTTCATCTGCTCCTGGCCGAACCTGACATGAAATAGATCTCAAACCCGAAAACCTCCTTTACTTAACGCCCAAACCCGGATCGGACCTCGTGCTCGCTGATTTTGGCATTGCGAAGATGCTGGACTCGAAAGACGAAGTGCTCACAACAATGGCTGGCTCGTTTGGCTATGCTGCCCCAGAGGTCATGTTGAAGAAAGGTCACGGCAAGCCAGTCGATATGTGGTCCCTCGGAGTCATCACCTACACCCTGCTCTGCGGGTACTCGCCTTTCCGAAGCGAGAGCCTCCCAGAGCTCATCGAAGAATGCAGCAATGCCAAAGTCATTTTCCACGAACGGTATTGGAAGGATGTCAGCAATGATGCTAAGGACTTCATTCAACATCTCTTGCAGCCCGATGCAGAAGACAGATCTACAAGCAAGGTGAGCGCCCAATCGACTAAGATTCAGAAGTTCAATTTTTGACATCCTCCTAGGAAGCACTTCGCCACTCCTGGCTCAGTGGAGAGAACGCCACCGACAAGAACTTGATGCCCGAGATCAAAGCCTACATGGCAAAGGCCCGTCTACGCCGTGGCATCGAAATTGTAAAGCTCGCCAACCGTATCGAGATGCTCAAGATGCAAGAAGACGACGAAGACGACGTCCCTGGCCAAGCCGACGTTCCCGCCGACGCCAAAGCCGCCGCAGGAGCAGCTCTTTCGGGCCAAGACGCCGGTTCCGGACCGAGCCCCAGCACTCCAACCCGCGAGAAGAGATCTCTAAGCAAGATTGCGAAGGGCGCAATCTTTAGAGAGATTGTATTTGCGAAAGTGAGGGAGATGAAAGAGAGTGAGAAGCAGCTGAAGGTCGAGAAGGAGGCACAAGCGAACGCTTCGAAGCCTAAATGAGTAGACTGCCGACTGGACGGGGCTCCTGGTCTCTTTCACGTTGATGCCCTTTTTTCTTTTGCGCCGATGTCGATACGCCGAAGTGGGACTATCGTCGCCTGTATTGAGTTTTCTTCTCTGGCAAGGATATTAGCGTAGTGATCGTGACGCTGATGAATTTCATTGATTGGGTGGCCTTGCTTTGCCGTGTGGCATGAGAAGTACAATTCCAACCCCGGAAAACCGACCGTGATGGTAGAACAATTGGGATAACCAAGGTCTCCCAATCTTACCTGTATATCTCAAATGCTCGCCCAGTTGTTATCACTGAAGCCAACCTACGATTCTCGCCCATAGAACGTGCCACCAACGCAAGGACGATGGAAGATCAAACTCACCCATTTGAGAATTCATCACGCAAAATTCAACTGGTCATTCCGTGCGTGATACAAAGAAAAGTTGTATTTCGTTGGATGTTGGCTCTGCCTTTTCGCAGGAGCTACTATACTGTAAGTACTGTATGTAGTAGTAGGTAGGCGGGGGTATTAAACTATTTCGATCGAATCAAAGTGGTATCTGGGCAAGCTGAAGCAGATGGATGCACACCCAAAAAGAAAAACGAAAGGAGAAAAGGGGAAAACCCGCTGCAAAGGAAAGACATCAACCCCAACACCGACAGCGCCCGTTTCCCAGCCTTTTATCGCCCAACCCAACCGAGCCACTCGTACAAACACATGTAATGTTACAGAGCACGTTCTATAGCCCGGCAGTACTGTACCACCGACACAATAAAAAAAATAACTTGTCCTTTATCTTTCTAAACGCCTGCCTCCCCCCCCCTCGCTTCGCTTCGCTTCGCTTCCCCCTTTTCGTCCCGCGTTGCGTTCGTGAAGTATCGTAAATCGTCGTAGGCTAATCTGATCTCATCTCATCTCGTCTTATCTCAGTCATCTCCCGTCCATCTCAGGCGGCGATGCTCGATCCGCGACACGCAGACGCGCTCGGCTGCGTGGACTCGTGTCCTCCTCAGAACTCCCAGCTGCTCGAGATCTGACCGTCGGCTTCGAAGAGGGCGTGCTCGCCTAGCTTCAGGTCCCGATGCCAATGGGTCCTCTTCTCCTGGCGGCCCTCGGACTCCAGCGGATGGGAGCGCGCGCAGGGCCCGGTCTGCTCTTCCGCGGCGAGGCCGGCGGGCGTCCGCAGCGGCGCGACGTGGTAGTCCAGCTGGGTGGCGAGGGACGCGAGGCGCGAGTCGTAGCGCCGGGGGTACGGCGAGGAGGGGGCAGCGGAGGGGGTCGGCGCCGCTGGGGCGAGGGAGGCCTTGCTGGACGGGGGCGGGGACGTGGACGTGTGGTCCTGCTCGTCGCCATCCGAGGACGGGGGCGCCGGGAAGGCGGCGAGGGCCGACTCCTCGACGGGCGACAGGCTGACTTCGCTCTCCGAGGGGAGCGTGGCGAGGCCGAGGGAGAAGGAGACCTTCTTCTTGCGCCCGGAGCGCGAGTCGCCGCTGTCTTGACGGCTGGACGGGCACGAGGGGGGGAAGCCGCGCTTCGCGGACTCCTCGTCGAAGGTCGACGGCGATTCGGCGCGCGTAGAAGCATCGGACACCAGCGAGCATGCGGAAGCGGTGGAGAAGACCGAGCACACGGAGGAGCGTGTGCTAAATACCGTGGAATGGGGTGAGCTGGAGGCCGTGGGAGAGCACACGTCGTGCCCGGCCTTCGCATGCTCGATGGACAGCGAGGTCGCTCGAAAACAAGCAAGTGATTCCTGGAGGATCTCGGCCACCGGGCGGTCGTGCGGCATGCTGGCGGCCATGTCTCGGGAGCTGGCAGCGAAGAAGGAAAGGCAGATGGAGTAGATGGGATGCTCGTTGTCCTACGGTTCATGTCTGGTGAGCACAGAGGTTCCGGTATGGAGAAGTGTGGAGGGCGAGAGGGCACTCGCAACTTACAAGATCCTTGATGCCGTCGAGGATTTGCTTGCAGCGCATCGTGCACTGCTTGTACTGGCCCCTCGCATACAGGCTCTTGACTTCTTCCATAGCGGCACTCCGATCCTCCTGCGTATAAGGCAGTATCGTCAGCTTGACCCTCGGGCCAGGCTGGGCTTTCTTTCGCGGTTGCAATGGCGGAGGTTTAGGCCCTGTAGGCACTAGAGGAAGAGGCTTTTCCGCAATCTCCCAGATGGGTGGAGGCAGCTCGGCGGAGATGGTTGGATTCGTGTGGTGCGTGAGGCTTGCTTGTTGCTGCTTGGTGTTGGTGGGGGCCATATCATTGTTGTTGGCAAGCGGAGGAGGTCGGTTGGCGAGGGTCAGAAGCGAGCCTTCAACATGCTTCTTCTTTTCACCACCAACACCCGTAGTCGGTGCTAATTCCACTGGCGCAGGAGGGCAAGTCGGGAAGAGGGAGTACTGCATCGGTCGACGACGAACTGTGGGTCCGGACATAATTGGGTCTTGATGATTGATCTTGGTGCACTCAAAGCGTAGCGAGGCCGGAAGGCGGAAGAGCGCAGATCAATAGTTACATGGAAATTCAAAATCAGGCGCAAGAACTGGATATGGATGCTTCCAACACTTATAAGAGCGGAGCAGGCAAAGGCAAATGGGTGTCCATGCACTAGCTCTGCCTGTATCACCATCACAGACAGGTAAACAGAAACCCGCAGGGAGCCCGAGTAGAGACACGGGAAGAACGAGCATGGCTCGATTGGTTTCAGCCCATGCTTCTCCCGAGGATGGGTCGAGGGGGTTGCAGTGGCTAGAGGGCCCGAGTCCAGCACGCTCAGTATCGAACTTTGCCCACGGGGTCTCTGCAGGTAGATATGATGCGTGTGGCTCGACGTCCGGGACATCAAAGCGCAGGAACAGTTCTCTGCAGCGGCACCACGAATGTATATGATCTAATTTTTGGGCATCGTGACCGCAATGATAACACACGATGGCCCAGCGCTGCTGGCTCGTATCCGTCAAGTGCCAAATTTTGTGATCGCGGTGCCTTGGGAGGACGTTGGTTCGGCTATCCTTCCCTACGTTTGTTGTTTTGTTGTTTTGTTAGACGAGCCTGGCTCGCTACGTAGGGACGACTAGATCAGCAGGGTCCAAGGTGTGAAGTGTCAACGCTGACACCTCAAGTTGGGCTAAGGCACCAACAAGTACACTGGTACGTATGAGAATCGCGTTCAGACAACGTACACCAGCTCAGACCGTAGGGTCGTGTGCCAATTACTCATACCTCCTCCATAGCCGTGCGTCGTGTGTATCTCTGGAAACACTGAGGCTGAGGCGGTCGTCGAGGAGTTCGAGCTCTGCCAGTCCTCTGTTGACGCGGCACAGCCAGTACAGCACAGCACCACATCGAGAGCGCAAGGGTCACCCATCAATGCAGCGATCTCCCCAGCCCAGCTCATGGGTGAGCTGTTCTGGCAAATGGAGATGCCTGTGCCTTGCCAAAGAAGTGCGTGATGCGCGACTGCGTTCGGGAATGCCTGGGTTTCAAGCCCAGCCACCACGGATGTAACTCTTGCTTGGAACTGGACCACCCTCTAGAATGCGACAAGGAAACGAAAAGAGGTCAACTTTGGTCGGTAGCAGTGTAGTAGAGCCGATGCCAACAACAAGTAGGCATATACCGTCCGTAGACCTAATCTCCCGTTTGTAATTGTACAATCATGGTTCTTTGCCTCATCTCGTACCCGAGCCCTGAGCAAGCAAACCCCTGATCATCGAGCGATCACACTACACTACCTTCGCCCCAGTTCCTGCCGCTTGGCTCATGAAGAACTTCTTCACGGGCCCCAAGGCATTCACAGCTCTGAGTCCGAGGCTCCTCAGTGGTAGCAGCGGACCACTCTCGACAGCATATAGCTTATGTAACTTGTCGCAAACCCCCAGCAGGACATGATTCGAGGCGTATCTTTCTGCGTTATAGGTCTCCAGAGACATCTGGACGCCGATATCCTGCCCATGCGCAACAGAGTACTCAATCGTTCTCGCTAGGCTTTCCACATCACCCTGTCCTTGGTTGAGGCCCTGTCCGGCAAGGGGATGGATAGTATGAGCCGCGTCGCCGACGAGAGCAACTCTTTCTCCGATGTACGTGTCTGCGTGGCGGAGCTTCAGCGGGAATGATGCAACACTTCCCTCTTGCACACCGGTAGCTGTTTGCGGGATTCGAATTGCGTCGATGTTCGTATGCTGCGCTCGCCATGTGAACTCTTCGGCCTGCCCGTTTGCCTGAGTAAGCATGTATGCCAGGTCCACGGGCGACAGCCTGAACGCCGCGTTGACCATAGCGATGAAGTCCTTCGCAGCCAATGTCTTCAGATGCGCTGCGAACACGGGCGTAGTCGACCAGACCAAGGTTGCGAAGTTTCCCGGCAGAGGTAGCATGGCCACAGGCCCCGTAGGCAGGAATCTCTGATATGCCGTCTTCACATCTTCCCCTCCCCATCCACTGCCCTCCAACTCGATCGTGGCCACGACGCCTTGCCTGTCGTAATCCCAGCCCTTGCTCCCAATGCCCGCGAATGCCCTGACAGGACTATTCTGCCCATCGGCGCCTACCAACAGCCTCGCCGCGAGTTTTCTCCCTCCCCTCAGCTGCACAACAGGCCAACTGCTCAGGTTGGCATGCTCGTTCTCCTGTCCCAGCATGATATCCTCCACCTTCTGCCCATCCAGCACCTCCACACCCCCCAACTCGCAATCCTCTTCAGCAGCGCGGACGTAAGGTTGAGATTCTCGTTCATGTATGCAATTGTGCTCCCTTGCTTCTCACCCGACCAGTCAAACTCGATTCTGGCTCCGGTAATCCCGTCCCAGACTTGCATCTCCTGATATGCCTGTACCCGCTCCCTCTGTATGTGGCTCCATGCTCCAATTTTATCCAGAAATCGTACCGATGAGGGCGTGAGAGAGCTACATCGATTCGAATATTGTGTCTGAGGAAGAGAGAAGGCGCGGGTCTTGCCTAAGTCTTGACTCTCCACCAGGGCTACTTTGAGGTTGCTTGTGGCGGGGGACGAACCTGTGGATCGATATCAGTCGAACTTCAATCTTCAAGAGAAGAGGCAAATTTACGTAGAGCAGCCAGCAGGCTGAGTCCTGCTGGTCCACCTCCCACGCAAACAACATCGTAAATCTCCGGGAGTGACGATGCGGTTCCAAATCTCCGCTGGTTCCTGTTCAATTGACGGGTACCACTCTTGCACACATAGCATTCGGTCAATCGGGACGTTCGGAGTATTCGCGATATAGTCGTCATAATGCCATTGGAAAATCCAAACTCTGGAACACCTTTGGCTAGAAGAGCACGCCGAGAGCTTAAGAGCTCGCGCAATCACGTGAAGATAGACAGGGAATGAAGGTTCGGCACAAGTTGGCTGGAAATTCTTTGACTACCTTCGGTATTAATGGGTAGTGTAAACCATCTCTCCCTTGTTTCGCTTCCTTTCTCGCTTTAGGTATGTTCAGGTTCATATGATTTGTACTGCTCTGCTTTTTCAATACTTCGCAACGGGGAATATTGCAGTGGCAGGCTGCGAAGCGCCACGGCAATCAGCAGGTATCAGCAACCATTGCAATGGCTTCGGAAGATCCTAGGTATGCCTGCGAATTTCAAGTCCCCTTTTCCTATACACCCAAGGTACCGCCGCAAACACGCCCCCTCCCTGCCAAGCACCCGCAATTCTCCATGTATGTAAGGTATGTATGTTGGAATCCAGAAAGTGATAGGATGAACGTTGCAGAACTGGACGAAGTTAAGCTTCCGTCATTCCTTCACAATCTCAAAATTCCCAGTCGTCTTCTTCATCTTGCATCGATTCGATAGCCCAGGTGAACTTCTCTCGAAGGGTCTTCGAAAAGAATTTTTCAATAGGAACGTTGAACTTTTTGGCAAAGACGACAGTCAGACGCGGGTCAATATAGTTCTGAAGTAGATTAGCATTTTGCTCATTAAACATGGTTCGGGAGCCTTACGATCTTACTGGTACCGAGCGCAACCTCCTTGTTGCCCTCTCGGTCTTCAGCTTGAAGTCTCATGGTCCCAATGCGCTCATCCAACTTCTTGATGGCAGCCTCGTACTTTTCAACCGATGGGCCCTTGCCTTCGGGCTCGACCTTCTTAGTCTTGTTCTCCTTCTTGAATTTCTTCTCCAGGTCATCAGCCACCTGAAGTCTTTCCTTCAGCTCCTTAGCCTTCATTTCCTTGCCACCTTCAGCAACTAATTTCTCATTGTCCTTCTCGAACTTTTTCTCAATCTTCGTACGCTGCTCTTGGACTAGGAAAGCTTGGTGTTGGACAATCCAGTCTTGGTCTAGATCATCGTCAAGCTTAAACCACTCGGCGCCCTTCTTCTTCTTTTGCTTGGGGTCCACGTCGAGAATCATTTGCTTCAATCGCCATTGCTGGTATTGAAGACCTTTAATCTAGACAGTCGTCAGCTCAGAGTCAAAATCATGGGGTCTTTTAGCATCACTCACTCGATCGGTCATCTTCTCCATCTGCGCCTGATGGCTGGCACCAACACTACGCTTGTGATTACACAAGACTGCAACTTCACGATTGCAATCATTGTATAATTTAACCTTCTCCTGGATCGAAAGATCTTCTACCTTTAGTGCTTGCAGCGTCTTGGACATCGTCCAGGAGGCGTTGTAGGTACGGAACACCTTCGCGCTGAGGCCAGGCATATAGCTCGTCAGATGCTTGTTCAGTTGGGTGGTCTTTCTCTTGTCAGCACTGGATCAGGAATCGCGGGCCGGAACTTACCGTGAGGCGATCAAAGATATCATCACCCTCCTGCTTCGGAGGCTTCTTGAACAGCTTCAGATTCTTGAAGACTTTGTCCTCGACAGCAACCTCGTCGTAATACCTGATGCTGTCCTTTCCGAGGAAATCAAAAATGACAATGTTCGGAGGCTTAAGAGTGATGTGCTCGTATTTCAAGGAGCAACATCCAACGGTCTCGGCTTCGGTTTCGGCGTCCTTCTCATTACCAGCACGCAATGCAAGTCTGTCGATCAAATAGACGGCCGTGGCTCGCTGTCGGTCTGCCATGAGCTCAGCACTAAGATCTCGGGTGTACTCCTTTCGGATGTGATCAATGTGCTTCTTGAGTTCTCGAGCCTTCTCGAACTTCTTGTGATCACTTTGACCCTTGATACTGCTCTTTGCAGCTAATTGGACGTACTTGTAGGCACCGTTGATGTTCTCCTGCCACGTCACGAGCCAACTGACCCTGTTGTCGTGTTGGACGGCCTTCCATTTATGGCCCTCAGGTGGAGCCGGCACGGTGGCTTCTTTGCCAATGTTGATGGTGATCTGTTCGGGCGTAACGCGACGTTTGACCTTTCCTGTCTTCGGATGTGCGCCGCGACCTCTGAAGAGTCCGGGAGGCTCAACTCGAAAATTTCCAACTTGCTCCTTGCGACCATCCCAGATACAGTGGGTGAAAGGGGCTTCGATCTCGTCTTTCTCGGCCTTTTCAGCTTTCTTTTCGGCAGTTGAGCGTGCTTTCCTAGCCTGACTCTTGCCATCGTAATAGTTGAAAATTTGCTTGAAGTCGAGTTTAGAAAACTCCTTGATGTTGATCCTCTGCCCATCAGGACCTCTTGCTCCTCCGGTCTTCTTAACTTCGTCTGTGAAATCTTCGAAGAAATTCTTCTGGAAGGTGGGATTTTCGACGTTGAGCGTCGAGTTGAGCATAGCCCCGAAGAAGCCGGCAATCTCTTCGGCCTCTACTGACAAAGTTACTGGGACGCCATCGTAGAGGAGCTTGACGTTCTTCGGAAGTGGCTCATACGGGGGCGGAAAGATGACTCCGTTGTGTTGTAAGGTGTTCCATTTGATGCTGTCATCCTCCTTCTTCTCCTCATCCCACCACCGGTAGACATCTTGCTCCTCTTCTTCGCTTTCTTGCTTTTTTGCTCCCTTCTTAACTGGTGAAGCATCCTCGGACTTGACTTTGCCATTTGCTTTCTTGCCAGCGGTTTTGGTAGCCGCTTTCTTAGCGAGTGGCACATCCGAGTCGGACTCTTCTTTCTTCACACCGTTCTTCTTCATAGTAGATGTGCCGTTGGACTTTGACGCTTTCGCTTTCGCCTTAGCCTCCTTGGCCCGGATCTTCTTGGCTTCGACAACCGCCTCCTTCTCAATTGCGGCCTTCTTGTTCGCCAGCTTACTGGCTAGAGGCTCATCGTCAGAGGAGTCATTCGTGACCAGATCCGCGGCAGATATCTTAGGCGGTAGCTTTCCACCCTTTCTCTTCGCCGCAGCCAGGGGTACATCATCGTCAGAATCGGACTCGGCGACTTTCTTAGAGGCTTTTGTCTTTTGACGCTTGGCCTAGTGACGCTTTTAGCATGATGGCATTCTGCGCAAAGATGGCTTTGGTGCCCTGTTTTCGGGGGACGTATGAATGCTCGACGTATGCTTACCAAGGGGGCCTCGCTATCACTGCCACTGCTCATAGCATCGTTGTAATTGACCGGCTTCGATGTGCTGTTCCGTGCCTTTCGCTTTGAATGCCCATTAGTCGCCGGTTCGTCAACATTCATCTTGTCCCCAAGAACAGGACCGTTCCGAATAGACACGCCTGCAGGTGCAGGAGGTCCCGAGGGTCCAGCCTCATCCATAGCTTTGTCTTCGGACTTTGAGATATGCGCCTGAGAGACTGCCGACATGATTTGTTAGCTATGGCGGCTACAGATCAATGTGTCAAGAGGCGCAGTTTCTAGGCAGTTCGTATGACAATCAAGACGGGGTGTGCAACTGCGCGGGTAGGCGTGAAGGTAGTTGCAGAAGGACGTCGGAAAGGCGAATATTGAAGGAGCACTCACGTTTGCCGTTTGTTCTGGCGAGAGGAACATCATCCTCCGAGTCGGACATCTTGAACGGAAGTAGAAGTGGAAGTGGAAGTGGAAGTAAAGGCGGAGGAGGAGCTGGTCGCTGGGGGTAAATTGAATGTGGTTTGAGGTGGGTGAGCTGGTGAAATGGGCTGACGAACTATCAGTATAAGACGCGAATTGGATTGCTTGGAGAGGTTTGGCTTGCCTCTGAGCGCGTCTACCAGCTGGCAAAGCCGAAATCAGTGGCCAAACGCGTGGCGAATGTTTGAATGAAAGAAGTGGTTGAGATAAGAGGCGTTGTAACATGCAGAAAAGAGACTCGAGGCAAATGCCTTCGCCGCCCGAGAGGGAAAGCTGAGCAGAGCTGAGCAGATTCTTCTAAGGTGGCTACTTGCTCTGATTGGTTGGGCCACGCGAAAGTGGGTCCTCGGTCGGTCAGTACCGCTACGGTTGCGCATAGGGGCGAAAGGTGCTGCCGACGCCGACCGACCACGATCCCGACAAATTCGCTTCAACGCCAACCAACTCCTACGACTACGACCTGATACCCCATCCCATTGAGCCTCGCATCTCTGTGTCGACAACATGCTTTCCAGAGCTGCTCGTCCTGCTTTGCGGGCTGGCGCTGCGGCGTCCGTTCGGTGAGCGTCCCCACGACCGACAGACAGCATGCGACGATGCGTACGGGAGGGAACTGGAAGCTGCCCGCGTTGTCACGACACAGGAATGGGACGTTGATGGAGGCGACGGACCGATGGAGAGAGCAAGCAGAGGGAGGCTAATCTGTTTTTGATCTTGCAGGCCCGCTCCCCAGAACGCCGCGACCTTCGCAACGCTCCGTGAGATTGAGGATCGATTGAAGTCAATCAGGTATTTCATATCCTTCGAGCGCGGCCGCCGCATCAAGCAGCAGCTCACAATGGCCCAGGAATATCGAGAAAATCACCAAGACGATGAAGATCGTTGCCTCCACGAAGCTCAACCGCGCCCAGCGTGCCATGGTCGACTCCCGAGCGTACGGACAAACCTCCAACACCGTTTTCGAGCAAGCAGAGACCAAGCCAGTCGAAGGAGACGGAAAGAAGACTCTGCTTGTTGTTTGCAGCTCAGACAAGGGACTGTGCGGTGGTATCCACTCGGGTTTGTCGAAGAAGGTCCGCCGGATTTTGGCTGAGAAGCCAGACTGTGACATCGTCGTTTTGGGAGAGAAGTGCAAGGCTCAATTGAGTCGGTCTAACGCCAAGAACATCGTCATGAGTTTCGCTGCTGTGGGAAAGAACTTGCCCACGTTTGCGGAGTCTCAGGCTATTGCCGATCAGATCTCTCTTCTTCCAACAGACTATGCCTCCGTTCAGATCATTTACAACAAGTTTCTCAACGCTACCAGCTACGAGCCAACCCCAGTTGACGCTTACTCGGAGGAGGCGATTAGCCAATCGCGTAAGTGCCCATGAGCCGACAAGCGTGGATTGTTCTCTCTGCTAACAACATGTCATAGCCAACTTCTCTGCCTTTGAGATTGACGACGAGGTCCTTGCCAACATGCGTGAATACTCATTGGCCAACTCTCTCTTCTGGGCTCTTGCCGAAGGTCACGCCTGTGAAATCTCTGCTCGTCGCAATGCCATGGATGTATGTGACTCTCTTGTTCCATCCGGATTCCAACGTGCTAACTCGAGATAGAACGCCTCCAAGAATGCTGGAGACATGATCACCAAGTACCAAATCCTCTTCAACCGCACGAGACAAGCTGTCATTACTGGCGAGCTGGTCGAGATCATCACTGGTGCCGCTGCTTCGGAGGGATAGAGGGTGTGTCGAGATGTAGACTTATTAGGCAGCTTTTGGTCTCCTCAGACACGAAGAATCAATTTTCCCTTGTACCAACACCACACACACACACACACCATCTCGCAATCCCCTCCCCATTGTTGCCCCCATCCTGACATTCATTCGTGCTTTGCTTCCTGTTCTGTCCCAAACGGGCCACATGCTGTACAGGGCGGCAGTGACACTTGCTTCACCACACGCACATACAGTAGATCCATCCATCCATCCATCCGTCAGCCAGCCAGCCAACTCCGGACGTCAAGCTCTCGCTTCCGCATCGAGATCCTCGGATTCCAAACTCGTGCCTCCCTTCGCCCATACATACATACATACATACCTACATACTTGCCTACACACATGCCATGCCGTGCCTACGCCGTGCCTACGCCGTGCCTACGCCGTGCTATTTCGTTCCACGTCTCACGTCTGCTTTCCCGCCAACGCAAATCCCCCCCTCGTCACGAGTTGCACTCACACACGTGCACCGTCGCCGTCGCCGTCATCCCAAGCGCTCCACCAACCAACCAACCATCCATCCATCCATCCATCCATCCATCGTCTAGTGAAAGAAGACCACTCGCTTCCCACCCCACGCGCCCCTTCTCTGGTCGATCTACGGTGCGGTTGGGAGGCCAGAGCTCGACACGTGTACGTGTGGTTCACTGGGGAGAAGAGGGAAGGAAGGAAGTAATTGATTTGATTGGGCATTTTCCTCCCGCCTTCACGTGGAGCGCCCCCCTCCCCCCCCCAACAAAAAATAAAAATAAAAGAGAAATTCGAACGTTCTGAAAATTTGGCATGGGGATGTTGGAGAGATGAGTGAAGGGTTTGTGTGCGAGATGAGATGTAGCTGTTCATTTTATGATTGTCACATTTCTCTCTCTCTCTCTCTTTCTCTCACACACACACACAAATATCCTCTCACTCACTCCTTCTGAGAGTTGTTCTTCGCAGCTCCCGTCCCCACCAGCTTCAAGCTATTAGGGGCGTCATCTTTCAGCATGTGCATCTCCACAAACTGCAGCCAGCACGTTAGCACCACGACTCTTCCTTCTTGCCCTTTTCTCCTTTCGCGGGCGGTCTCGAAAGAAGAGAAAACACCAAGAACGTCTCTCACCTGTACATTACTCGCTTCGGAAAACTCTCGGTTCAGCAGCAGAACTTCCAGCTCCTGCTTCGTCCTCACGTCGTGAACCGTGACGTCGCCGTCCCGAGCGCCGACGGCGCGAGGGATCTCCTTGTACTTCCAGCCCGCGATATCGTTGTAGTCGGCGTCCATGCCGTGAATGAACCGCTCGATGGTGTAGCCCTCGTTCTCGATCAGGAAGATGGTGACGCGGAGCTTGTGGCGGATCATGGTCGATACCTCCTGGGCCGTGAGTTGGAAGGATCCTACACGAAAAAGGACGGACGTCAGCCGAAAGCTCCCCCTCCTCCGATGCTGGGTGGGCCGGGTCGGATCTTACCGTCGCCCACAAACAAGATGGTTCTTTGGTTGGATCCGGCATCCTTCAGAGCGAGTGCTGCTCCTTGGGCCGCACCGACTGTGTAGCCAATGGAACCCCACAGGGTCTGGTTGATTGCTCGAACACCTTGGGGAAACGTGCTGGCCCAGATGCCGGTGTTTGCCGTGCCGTTCTCCGTGATGATCACGTCGTTTGGCTGGAACCACGAGGACAGTCTCTTCCACAGGTGGTCATGCAGGATAGGTTCGGGCTTGGGCTCATCAGCAGACGGGCTGGTTGACACGCTCGTCGTCAGCGAGGAGGCCGGTTTAGGAGAATGCGGTGGCGAGCTCTCGATGCGAGCGCCCAGCTCGTGTAGCACCCCCCTCATGTCCAAGCCCGCGTAGCTTCGACTGATGGTGTCGACCCGGTCGCGGTGGATCTCGACGACGTTCGGGCCGGGAAGTCTGGCGGTGAAGAATGCCGTGTTTACATCGCTCTTGACGGGCCCGATCCACAGCACGAGATCCGAAGTCTCTACGGCGAGTCTCGTCTTCTCGTCTGAGTAGGCACCGAAATACAGGCCGTGGAAGTTCTCCAGTGACTCGGTGACGCTGCCCTTGCCCATCGGCGTCACGAACGTAGCCATTCCGGATTTCCGCACCAGGAAATCGACTTCTTCGAGCACCTGCCAAGGTCCGTCAGCACACAGCTCACGCGCGAGGCTCGGAGCAACGAACTCGGTATCTCGAGACGTGGGCATCGATCAGGAGGACCGGATTTTGGGCGGCGTGTATGAGGCCGAGGACGTGCTCGACCAGGGCAAGCTCGTCACCGGCGTTGTTCGCGCGAGGTTCCAGATGCAAGGGGGTCTGCAACAGGCCCGCGTCGAGCTGCTTCTCCACCATGTCGGTGGGCAGGCGAATGTAAACCGGCTTCTTCTGGATCCAGCATTGTTCCAATGCCCGATCGACCTCCTGAGCTGCTGTGCTGAGGTCATCCAGCAAGGCCTGGGCGACGGTGACCCTCTTGAACATGTCCGCAAAGACGTGGAGGTCTCCGTCGCCCAAGGTGTGGTGGAGGATGGCCCTGTTGGAGTGTGCCACGGTGGATGGTGAGCCCACGAGATAGACCTGATGCAGGCGTTAGTGTGCGTCTGGCACGGGCGCGAGGTCGCGATACGCACCACCGGTACACTCTCCGCGTAAGAGCCAGCACAGGCGTTGATGGCGGACAGCTCGCCCACGCCAATGACGGTTGCCATTGCACCCATGCCATTGACTCGCGCGTAGCCATCGGCTGCGTATCCTGCCTAGGAGAGAGGGATCAGCATGGGCTCGACGAGCTTCTCGTCGACCAGGGCTCACTCACGTTGAGCTCGTTGCAATTGCCGACCCAGGTCAAGCCTACGACCGCCATGAGTTCAAGGATTTCCACATGGCGTCAGGCACACGCTTACCCGCTTTCTCGACATAGTCCAAGGAGACGAGGTTGTAGTCCCCCGGCACGCCATGGAGCGAGCCCACCTGCAACTGTTTGAGGCGCGTGAAGATGTATTCGGCCAGAGAGATGGTTGCCATGATTGTGGGGGGTGGCCGAGGAGGGACCGTCGGATCTTGGGGTCTCGAAGGGAACCGGCCACAGCCAGGGAGTCCAAGAGGGAGAGGAGAGGAGGGAGAGGAGAGGAGAGGAGAGACTAGGAAAGCAGAGGAGGGGAGAGGAAAGACTAAGAAAGCAGAGGAGGGGAGAGGAAAGACTAAGAAAGCAGAGGAGGGGAGAGGAAAGACTAAGAAAGCAGAGGAAAGCAGAGAAAAGTAAAGAGAAGAGAAGAGAAAAGTAAAGAGAAGAGAAGAGAAGAAAAAAAAAAGAAAAAAAAAGGCCGCAAGCTCTACAGAATTGGGAATGGAAGTGCTCTGAGATGCGAGTGATCACTGGGCGATAGAGGGCAAGCAATGTTGTGAGATGGACACACGACACTGATAAGGTGGGTGGGTACCTAAGGGTAGGGTAGAAAAGAGTAGGGTAGGGTAGGGTAGAATAGAGTAGGGTAGGGTAAGGGTAGAGGAGGGTAGGGTAGAGTAGGGTAGTGTAGAGTATAGAGTAGGGTAGGGTAGAGTATAGAGTAGGGTAGGGTAGAGTAGATTAGAGTACAGAAGAGTACCAACAAATCGCTTCCGTGTAGGTGACGGATGACATAAGCGAGGAGAGAGTAGGAGAGAGTAGGAGAGAGTAGGAAGAGTAGGTGAGAGTAGGTGAGAGTAGTACTGTAGTCAAAGTGTCGTCAGAGTGTCGTCAGAGAAACAGAATGCAAGTCCCCGCCGACCGATGACCGACTTCTCCGTTCTTATGTACTCACTCGACCCTACACACTCGAGCGAGCGATGGCCCAGGGCATCGTGACTGCGTGAAGAGGTGCTGTGTGTGTGGCCTGCAGAAAGTCAGTCAGGACTAAGAACTTCTTCGGCTGCACTCTAATGCCGCTGCAAGCCGTCAACGGCCCGACGCCGATGCGATGCGGAGATAAGAGCCCGGCACCGCCAGTGCCAACACCTTGGCGGGCTTTCGGCAATGAGCCGAGACGGTCTTTGGGTGTAGGGACAGAGGGAGTGCGCGGAATGGTTCCTCGTCTTTGCTGACCTCAGGAGAAGTCGTCGAAGCCTTTTCCTTCTTTTCCATTGGCACTCCCCGGTATGTACTGTACTGTGTGTACGGTGTACGGTGTACTGTACGGTGTGCACTGTATGCATATAAAAACCCTATACGGTACGTAATCAAGCACCGTTACCGCTATTGTACTGTACGCTACTTACTGTGCTGTACGTTTCTTATCGTCACTTTCCGTCCGATGCTGTACGGGAGGCTGAGGCGGCTTTGGCCCTCCTGACCTTCTTCTTCTTCTTCTTCTTCTTCTTCTTCTTCTTCTTCTTCGTGCGGCTCTGGCGCTGGGCGGGCACCAGCACTCACGGCATGTACGGTCATTGCCCCGGCCCACGGCGATGCGAACTCGATGTCGTCGTCTCCTGGCATGTGTGTGCGACGATCGTCACGTTGTCGCTGAGGTTCTTGGAGAGCAGGAGAGCAGTGGTTATGCCAGAAACCCCAGCGCTTGACGCCGTTCAGCAGTGAGTTGCAGCTTTCGACATTTCCATGCCTGAGAGGCTTATCCCACGACCACGAGGGTGTGCCTTATGTGGGCGATTGCGTGTCACCCGCATCTCAGGCGCAACCCGGGACCAATGTGGCAGAAATGTCATGAAGACCGGTCCCGCAGAAACTGAACGACGGACGAGCGGGAGCCGTGGCGGACAAACGAACGAGACCGTAACAACGAGAGCCTCGCAATCCAACTCTTTGGCTGTCCGGTCGATGGGTCACACCAAGACCGGATCCCCCGCTCCCGCATATCGTTCCCTGCGTCGCACGGTAGTAGCAAGTATTCAAGCGCACCGCGACGAGATGAAAAGGGGACTAGATGTACCGTGTCGGCTAGCCCACGTCTTGCCTTGACGCCAGATAGAAAAGCGATGCTCTAGATGCTTGCTCGCGGGGTGTGAACACGTGGATTGTGAAGATGTGTCGCTGCGAGAGCTGGCAGGCATCTCTGTATGTACAGTACTGTAGATGTGATGCAGGGACCGCGAGGCCGGCGTGGGTTCTCCGAGGCACCAGCAGTTCGCCGCTCTGGCCGTCCAAGGCCTCTTTGACCATAAACCTGCGTATCTGGATGGGTTTCGCTGACAACAAAGAGATGTGGAAACTCGTCAAAGACGGGATGACGGGGTGCGTTCGGAGGAGGATCTCTTCAACCACGGTTTGGGTGACCACGGTCACGTGCGAGTATGGAGCAGTCACGGGTCCATATGCTGTACTGTGTACATAAGGTAGGTACCTTAGCAGAGCAAGCCGGGTTTTTGGAACGGTGGGGCGGGCCGTGTAGCAGCTTTAGGCCGTGCAATGATCGTGTAGCAGCCTTAGGCCGTGCAGTGATCGTGTAGAAATTTTAAACCGTGTAGAATACGTTTAGCGAAAGTATGAGATATGCCTGAATATATGCTTAAGGCATACATTATTAAAGCTCTATTCGGGCCCCACTTAAGTCCCACAGCCCCATATATTTTCATATGCCTAAGGCAAAAGACCCATAAAATGCGGCCAAAAATCACGTGAAAATCACGTGAAAGCGTAGCTGCGCTAAGTCTACGCTAAGCTGCAAATTTATACAAATAAGTTTTTTTACTTCCGATAACTAACGACCAAAACTCAATCGCAATACAACACAATTATCACAACGTTTTAACTTCGTACTTATATTATACAATCTTTTTTGATAAAACTAATAGTTTATTAATTCGGCAGCGTTAATCAGGTATTTTCTTTTTTTTTTTTCAATAACGTTTTTCGCTAACTTATACTATAGGTATTTTTGTACGTTCGCTATTTGTTTTCCAGCTTACGTATCGTTACACGATATGTTTTTGTAACTCGAGTAAGTTGAAAATAACCTGCTATTCATTTGAGATATTATACTAATTATTAAATTTACAATTATTAAGTTTTTCAATCGGTTATAGCGACAGGCGCAGAAGGGCGACTGTAAGGATTGAAAGGCAGGGAAACACTAGTTCAGACAATAGAGCTCAGATAAGGTTGGGTTGATAGTCAGACTGATTTCTACCTTCTACATTTTTAGTAGAAGGCGTATATAAGTACAAAAGGAGGGGTGGAGCCCTCGAAAAGAGTATTTCCCAGAAAACCAGGCGAGCTCCATTTAATATGCTTTTCCAGCCCTTATCCCGACCTTTTTTCATTTTTTTTAATATAATCTTAATAACTGGTTTTTTAGCAATTATTCTTATAAAATGTTTTACTTAAATGTCATTTTCAGCCCTCATAATACTATCCGGCCCCTACGGCCTATTCGCAAAGAGTATTATTCGAAAGTTGGTAAAAAGCAGAAGGTTTTGGCGAATTATTTGATTTATATACGTAATATTAGTTTCTGATATTACTTCTTTTTTTAAACCTTTGGTTCCTAAAAGCGATTGATTTTTTTATGCGTATGCTTTCGTATATAGCGTACGTTACGCCTTCGAAATAACGTGCGGTTTCTTCCGCTTTCGGTCGTGAATTATAGCTGTTTCGTCCGCTTTTGGTCGTGAATTATGGCTGTTCTATTGTTTTGTTTTTTTTGTTTTCGGTAGCGCTCGCATTTTCGTTTGAAAAGGCTTTTTTTTTTAAAATGGCCGCTATTTTTCTGCTTAACTTTTTTTTTTTCTTTTTTATTTTTTTTTTTTTTCGTCAGCTTTTTTTTATTTTAATCAATTGCTTCTCGCCGCGTTCGCCGCGAATTTTCAAAATGCTTTTGACTTTTATTTGCTTTCGATGCGCCCGTCTGATTTTACGCGAAAGCATTACAGCGGACTTTTTGCCTTTTTGCGTTTTCGAGCTTTTCAGCGTAAAATGCAACCGCTGCAAAGCTTCGCATATTTAATGCTTTTTTGTAAATCTTTTAGATTTTTACTCGGATTCGCTTTTAATTAGCTACAGGTTCCTGCCGCACGCGCTATCGAAGCGCAAATACTTTTCGCGGATTTTAACGATTTTATAAATCGTTTCGATGCTATTACAGCCGCTGCCGCTTTTTCTTTTTTTGCTGCCGAGGCCAAAGCTTTTGCTAAAACTTTTATCGATTTTATTATTTACGACGTTTATATAAATCGTTTAAAAAAGAGTAACGCTTCGGCTTTTATAATAATCGGAAGTCGTGCGAATCGCGCCGCGGCTCGGACTGCCGCCGC
The DNA here is from genome assembly GCA_009599575.1 of Blumeriella jaapii. Classification (NCBI taxonomy): domain Eukaryota; kingdom Fungi; phylum Ascomycota; class Leotiomycetes; order Helotiales; family Drepanopezizaceae; genus Blumeriella; species Blumeriella jaapii. The sequence continues at coordinate 937,743 of VWND01000076.1, read as the reverse complement.
TGCTGCTGCGCCCGTTCCTGCCGGTTTAGCGGCTGCTGCTGTTTTAAAAGCTTTGGCTGCGCCGGCCTTTTTTTTTAACGACGCTAATATAAAACGTATTTTTCGATGTTTCGAAAACGTCGCTCGGATCTATTTTAATCAGTTAAATTAAATTCTGGATTTCTACGAAAATATCGTAATTGCAATTCAGGATTCGACTACGATTATCGTAAAAGCTTTAATTAAAATAAATCGAATATTTTGCGAATTCGTTTAATATTAATTTTTTTTTTAGCTTGCCGCTGCTTTTGAATCTGAAAAAAATAGCGATAACGATAAGAAAAAAAATAACGATAAAAATAAATTAACTTAGCGGCGGTTCTAAGGTTTTCTAAATGTTTTTGTTTTCTTTTTGCTTTTACGGCGCGCATTCGTTACTGCTCCGTTATTATCATTTGTCGTATTTTTTAAGTATTTTTTTACAATTTTTTTTGCGTTCGTAAAATGGTTTTCTGGCTTCCAGAAATTTTCGCTTGATAAATAGCCTTTTTATCGCATCAAATAATATCGGCCCTTTTTTGTATTTTTATAAACTTATATTAATTTAATTTCGTATTTTTCGGGTTTTTGAAGTTTTATTATATTATTCTTCGGCTCGGTGTCGTTCCGATTTTGCCAAGGTTTTAATAGAAAAACGTAGAAAGTATCGTAAATACGATATTAAAAAGAAAGTTCGAATTAATAAGCTTGGCCGTATTCGTATATAATTCGTTTGATTTTGAAAAGCTTTAGATATTTATTTAAAAGCTTTCGAAAAAATCGCAGCTGTCGAAAGTTTTTAATCGATAATAATACTTTATCGCTTACTTGAAATCTAGTTTTTTTGTGTTTAGCGTTGTAAAACCTTTTGTGATTCGCGTTGGCTTTTTTTAGTTTTTTACTAAATATTTTTTTTTTTTTTTGCAATATTTTAATTCGTTTTTCCGCTGACGGTACTTTTTTTTTTACGACGTCGCTTTCGACGTTGCTGCCAAGTTCTGGGTGAAAGCCGTATAATATGCGAAAAAGAATAGAATCCGTAAAAGCGTGTATCGAATTGTTATACGTAAACTCGGCTAAAGCAAGCTTCGTAGCTTAATCGTTTTGTCGATAATCGCAATACGTGCGAAAATAAAATTTTAAAACTTGATTTTAACGTTCCGTTTGGCTATCGGTTTGAAAATGGAAAGCGGTGTTAATCGACGTCGTATTTGTAGATAAAATATTACTGAAAACCAGAATTTACTAGTGAAAACTGACCTTTTGTTTGTAATAATTTCTTTAAAGCAGCCAAAATCTTTGTAAACGTATTATATAAATATTTCAGCCAAATTTGGGACTAAAATCGTTTTTTATATCGGTATATATTTCGACAACTTCGTATATCGGTTTATTATAACGAATATCGAATCGTAAATACGATTTCGTTTTTTGCTAAAAAGTAAATTCGTAATAAAATTTATAATTATCTTTTCCCAAGGTTTCGTAAGAATCGAAAAAAAGGCTAATTCGCTATAAGGTCGGTGCTTTCTAGGCTTGCCTTTTTAGCACTTTCCATACGTATTAACGTAACGTTTTACGTCGCTTCGTAAACCAGGCCAGAAATACTTTTTTTCGACCAGTTTTAGCGTTCGCCGAAAGCTTTAATGGCCGGCGGTCGGATCGTCGTAATTAATTTTTAATATCTCGCTTTTAATAGCGTTTTTATTCGGAATATACGCACGTCTTTTGTAACGTAGTAATTTATTTTGGCCTATACGCCAGTGTTTTTCGGATCCGGCTCGACTGCTTTGCGAGGCCGATTCGTACGTTTTTTATAATATAAAAAAATTAGATTTTTGCAATTTAAAAATAGTTTTGTAAATCGGTTCTGCTAGCTCGTTATTAGCCGTTTCGGATTGTAATAATACAACGGCTACGCTCCGTGATATATATTATTTGCAATTAATAATATTAGCAAAGAATAATTCGGCGAAAAAGTCTTTTATTTGGCTCCTTTCCGTTTGTTTTTTACCTTTTGATCCCGTTAATAAAAGTTCCGAATACTTATCGGCGCGAAATGGTCCATATTCCGATTTTAGACGTGTTTCTACTGCGGAAAATATTTTAAAATTTCTTAAATAAGCTAATTTTAGCTTACGATGCAGCGTAAACAGCTGTTCGTTATTTTTTTCTAAATCTTTTTTTAAATCTGGCCGGCGGGAAAAACTATCCGCCGGGTTAGAAACTTTTGTTTTATATTCGATTGCAAAATCGTATTCAGCTAGCTCGTCGGTCCATTTCGCTTGGCGTCCGTTTAAACGTTTTTTCGTAAAAAAGTATTTCAAATTGTAATAATTTGTACGCATAATAATAACGTTAAAAGCGCTACGTAAATATTAGCTTTATTATTTAAAAGCGTAAATTATAGCTATTAGCTTAGCGTCGTGGACTTCGTATTTTTGTTTTATAGAAAAAAGCTTTTTCGAATAATACGCGATAGGATACTAACGTGCCCTCGCATTTTTTTCGAACAATTGGAATAATATTCCGCTTATAACGAATTTCGAAACGTTTGTTTCGATTTGGATTTTTAATCGAAAATCGAAATGGCGTAAAATCGGTGCTTAGCAAAACTTTTCTTTTAAAAGTAAAAAAGCGAGCTTCGCTTCGAATAAGAAACGAAAAGGGCCCGATATTTTTTTTTATTACATCTTTTTTAAAAGATTTATAATAAATCGGCAAAGCTTAACGTAGTTTTTAATAAAACGTTTGTAAAAGTTGGTAAAACCCAAAAACACTTGAATATTTCGCCACGTAATAAAAAAGGGCCATTTCCGAATATTATTTATTTTCCTTAGGTCCATTTTAATTCTCGTAGAAATAACGACGAAGCTTAAAAACTTAATCGTATTCGTATCGAAAGCATATTTTTTCAGATTTCCGTAAAATTTATTAGCACGGAGTTTTTCGAAAACTTTTTTTACCGCGTTTGTGTAATCGTCGGGGTTTTCGGAAAATATTAAAATATCGTCGAAGTAAATTACATACGTAATATTTATTAAACCGATTAAAGCTTGATTAATATATGCTTAAAAAGTTGCTGATGCGTTCGAAAAGCCGAAAAGTAATACGCAGTATTCGAAATGTTCGTAACGAATGCGAAACGCAGTTTTTCATTTATCTTTCTTTTTTATTCGAAAGCGGTGATACGCCCAAATAAAATCTAGCTTGATAAATATTTTAGCTTTTTTCAAACGATCCAAAGTTTCGCTTATAAGAGGTAAAAGAATTCGATTCTTAACCGTAATTGCGTTTAGACTTTTATAATCGACGTATAATCGTAAACTTCCGTTTTTTTTCGGTATAAATATTACCGGTGCGCCGGCAGAGCTAATAAACCTTTTTATCCAACCTTTTTTTAAATTCGAATCGAGATATTCGCGTAATTCGGTAAGTTCAGATTCCGACAAAAAGTAGATTGGTTTTTAAAAAGGGTCTTTTTTTTCCGCGAGATTTATTCGATACTTTATAAAATAGTAAAAAACTAGAATAACCGCGGCGGTATCGTCGAATACGTCGGCGTAGTCGTCGTATTTAAAAGATAATTAATGCTGTTTTTCAGTAGCTTTTTTCAAAACGATATAAAACGCTTGTTTTTTTTTGGATTTTTTTTTAAAACGTTTGATTATAACGAAATTAAATTGTAAGCGTTCGATTAAATATCGCCACGATTTAGCTCGAAAGTTTATAGCGGAATCGATATTTCGCAACCAAAGGAATCTTAAAATAAATAAAACCTTTGGAATATTTATATCGCAAGCCACGAAATCGTTTTGTATTTCTTTAGTTATTTCATAACTATTAATAGCGCGAATAAGTTGCGTATGCGTATCGTAAATAATTATTTTTTTTTTTTCAACCGTAGATAAATTAATACGTTTTTGAATTGGTTTTTATTTATATTCAATTAATAACTTTTGGATTACGCAGTTTTTTTTCGCGCCGTAATCGATAAAAGCTCGTTTCGTACGAGTTTCGCTTTTAGCTTTTTTAATTTCGACTGAAATTATTATTTTCTGCTTTTTTTTTTCGTTCGATTTTATTAGCAGCGACGAAATTAAAATCGAACGGAAGCTTTTTCCGAATTTTTAGATTTGTTAGCTTCGGAGTAATTTAAAATTATATGTTTTTTTCTGTTGCATTTATAGCATTCGACTTTTGGACAATTAGCTATACGATGCTTTTCCTTTTGGCAGCGATTGCATTTCGAAAAGTAAAAAAAGTCGTTAAAAGTTCTAGGATTTCAAAGGATTTTGTTAAAATTATCGTTTTTTCGCTTTCGTTTTTTTCTTTATAACGTATTTTCGAATCGAAAACGGTATATATCTGTTTTAGCTTTTGGGCTTTAATCGTAAATATAAGTTTTTTTTTTCTTTTTTTTTTTGCGTTCGTCTCGTCGTTTATTATTTTTCGTTTCGTCGCTGATAATTTTATTAGCATTTTCGATACAACGAGCGATTAATATCAATTTTTCGTACGAGCTTATAGCTGCAATATTGCTTCGTTTAATAATTTCTTTTCGAAAAGTAAATCGGAGTTTTGCGAAAAGCATTTTCTTTTTAGTCGTATCGTTTATTATTTACAACTGTTATTCGAAATTATTCAAATAAGCAACGAAATCGTTAATTGATTTATGCTTTTTTTGCTTCGTTTTATCGTATAAATTCGAGGCCGCGATTTTTCGATTTTTCGTATTTATCAAAAAGTTTAATATTTATCTTTTGAAATCGTTTTATATAATTCGAATATTCGTAAAACGTCGTTTGTATCCGGTTTACTTTTTTTTTATTTTATCGTCGAAGATTAAAACACAGGCGTTAATTTTTTTTTGATCGGTACAAAATATTATTTTTTTATTTTAACGAAAGCTTCGTTCTGCACGCCGAATAAAAAATTAAGCTTTTTTAGTATTTTTCCTTCGATATATTAGGAAATCTTTTATTTTTGGTGCTTTTCGGCTCGAATTCGCTGTGTTTTTTACAAAAGGTATAATATGCTTAAAAAAAATGCTAAATCGTTTTCAATAGATATTGTTATCGTAGTATTTCGAAAATATTTTATAATAATCGCCGGCTTGGGTTATTTTCTGTCTTTTTTCAATTGGGGCGATATTAAAAGATATAAAAACCTTTTTTTCGATATTTTCGAAAGCGTTAAGTTTTCGTTGGAATTGTTTAATTTTTTTTCGGAATTCGTTTCGGCGTCTTTTAATTTTTTCGAATTTTTTAATTATTTCGTAGATCTTTTTTTCAGTTTTTTTCTGCTTTATTTTAGCTCGTATTTCTTTTACTCTTTTACGTTTATCGTTTTTTTTTTGTTCGACGCGGATTCGTTTATTAGCCAAATAAATCAAAGTTTCGATGGAAAGTCTTTCCGAATCGCTTTGAGCGTGGCCTTTTAATAATTTTTTCGATAAAAGGAATTGAGGAGTCGTCGCGCCCTGATGATAGAGTATTTTCGATCTTTGGTGAGGCTGGTGATATTAAGGAAAACGATAGTACGAAATCTTCCTGAGCAGCCGAAAGTGCTGGGTTTTCTTAAGTAGCTGAAAGTGCCTGTTTTCTGCGAATGCGAAAAGCTATAATATCGATAATAACGATGTAAATATAATAGTATAATAAAAGGTTGTTTTAATAGTATCGAACTGCTGTTTCGGTAGGTAAAAAGAAATCAGAATATAAAAATTGAAAAGCAGAGAAATACTAGTTCAGATAATAAAGCTCAAATAAGATTGGGTTGATAGTCAAACTGATTTTTACTTTTTATATTTTTAATAAAAGGCGTGTATAAGTACAAAAGGAAGGGTGAAATCCTCGAAAAAAGTATTTCCTAGGAAACCAGGCGAGCTTTATTTAATATGCTTTTTCAGCTTTTATCCCGATCTTTTTTTATCTTTTTTAATATAATTCTAATAACTGGTTTTTTAGCAATCACTCCTATAAAATATTTTACTTAAATATTATTTCCAGCCCTTACAATACTATCCGGCCCCCACGGCCTATCCGCAGAAAGTACTATTCGAGGATTGGTAGGAGGCAGAGGGTTTTGGCGGATCACCTGACTTATACACGTGATGTTGGTTTCTGACAGCGACAGGCGCAGAAGGGCGACAGGCGCAGAAGGGCGACAGGCGCAGAAGGGCGACAGGCGCAGAAGGGCGACAGGCGCAGAAGGGCGGGGGGGTGATAGGCGCAGAAAGGCGGGGGTGACAGGCGCAAAAGGGCGGGGGCGACAGGCGCAAAATGAAAGTGGACGGAAATAAGGCTTAGTCCCGATTAGTAATAATATATAAAACGAAATAAGGCGCACCGCCACAAATATATACTAGCGTTTACCCCTGCTTTTACCCCTTACTAGCTTCATGCATTCCTTTATTAGCTGTATGCAGCCTTTTGCTAGCTGTTTCAATAAAATGCGTTCTAAACGGTTTCTACACGGTTTTTACACGGTTTAAAATTTCTATACGGTTTAAAAATTATAAACCGAACTGTGATCAAGGATAGTGGTTAACCGTGTAGAACCGTGTAGATCTGCTACACGGCCCGCCCCACCGTTCCAAAAACCCGGCTTGCTCTGCTAAGGTAGGTAGCTATTCGTACGAGTACTATAGCATCCTGTATCTAGAAAATAGGTCAGTGGGTCGTGCGAGATCCATTCCCTTCTGCTTTCACCACACGTACCATGCCCTGAAGTTCTTTCTGCTCTGTTTCATTGAGACGCTCCCCAACAAGCGGCATGCGACGACGAGCAGGATCAAAGGCAGCCTACTATTAGCTGGTCACTTTCGAGGGACGGGACAGCGATCTGCTGGAGCCAGTTGGATTTCCCAGCCCCGAGCCAACGTTGTCGTTGCCGTGGGAGGCCGAGTCACAGCTGCACCCGCTGATGTTGGCCCCGATCACGATGCTCTCTGTGGAAGCCGGCAGAGCCAAGCGACGGACGCGAACACGCACACCGCGCGCCGTTCGGGTGCTCGCTTAGCATGCGCTACGCGGGCAGTGCCCCTTCCGAAAACGGACAGGGAAAGAGCCTCCTTCCGCCGGGAGATGCTTATTTAAGCATGGGCGCCCGAAGCGGTATCTCTGAAACTCACTGCTCGCTATGCAAGAGTGGCCCAGGCTTCCCTTGAGAGGCTGCGTTCTACGGTCCCACCAGCTGGTGACGCCGGTGGTCGTTCTACTTGACGAGCTCTCCCCAACAGCCCGAGTCTGCGGAGTCCTGATCTTCAGAACAATGCTCACCTCCCTGGGGCGGACGAGATCTTCCTAGGTGGCTTCGTACAGAGCCAAGGAGCCTGAAATCATACACGACCTGTGTTCTTTTGGGGCTGCGCTCTTTGTGCCCGAGTCATCGCTGATACTGCCTCTAGCTGCGCTGTGTTTTATATCTTGCCGTGTTTCTATTCATCCCAAGACCAGAGCAAGACTTTGCCATCTTGCAATCCCTTTCTTGGAAAGGCATTTGATGTGTGGTGTTTGATTAGGTACGAAACGTCAGGTTGCTCACGCTTGTTCTATTCACCAGTGATGTTCGATGGTCGCTCCTCTAGCCTGTCCAAAGCTGCGCGTTGTTGTGTATTTTCTGGCGCATGTGCGTTGTTTTTCATGAACAGAAGGCGATATCCGATCTTTCCCAAGCTTCAAGGCCTCTTGTGTAGAAGCACTTGAAGTGTCGTGTTGTTGATGTACTGAATTTCAGGTTGCTCACGCTTGTCCTTTTTCACCAGTGACATTCAAGACTCGCTTTGGCAACACTTCCAAATATCCCCGATTCAGATAGCAATTTCTGTCTGTAGCGCAGTGACCCTACGAATCAGAACTCCTACACATACAAATATCTCTACAGCTTAGTGGTCCCTTGAATTACATGCTAGTTTTGCTATCTAGACCAATGATCCGGGACTTGAGAGACAACAAGCCCGTTCTCGCTCCACTCTTCTCTGCATGTCCGAGACGATCACCTCGACTTAGTTTTATAGACAAGTTACGTAGCCACTTCCCTTTTCACCAATTCGGATTTGGACCCACTTTCAAAGCGCTAGAATTCACTTTCCTTCCACTTTTGATCAATTCTAGCCTATTTAAGAGCACCCCGTCTCAACTATCTCAGCTTTCCTCCTCCTCCAAAACCTCATCCATCCGCGCTCTTCTAGGCCAAGAGCAACTCGGAGACATCCTCACCCCCTCCCTACCTGAGCACCCTCCCTCTTCACGTGGAATCCTCACCATCACATTCCTTTCCCGGTCCCTGCCTGGGTCTCGAACTCCCCTGGACCACATCATCTTCGAACGTGGGCAGCTGCCAACAGCGCATACCGCGGTTAGTCAAACGGCACCTTGAGACAACAGTCTTTACATCTTCGAAGACCAGCAAGCAATCAGGACCGCTTCATTCAGAGTCACCTCGAAGACCACACACCTCTGTGTCACACCCGAAGCAAACCCCTCCCTCGTCCACACATAAGCACCCTTCTGTGAGCAGGAGGCCTTCAAGCAGCCGTTCCGCACACCGATACCAGTAGAGATCAGGCACATCGCCCTAAGCGTCCATTTCCAAAACAACACTCGATCATTTGGCATCGATCTCAACGACAGGATCTTCTGGTCTCTGTGTCAAACACGGCAGCGCATCACAGATCCGAGGAGAATTTGCTGAAGCTTGCAACTACCGCAGCTACTACATGGGTCCAGCATAACTGCTCGATCCTTCCAGATTCGGAGCTAAGGCTGAGTGAAAACTCCGCGCACCCCAATATTTGTAAGTCACGCTTCTCTTGACTACCCAAGAGACCTCTCAAAATTCCCTCCTGTTTTTGCTTTGGGTATGCCACTGCAATCAACAGAAGAGACTCAATCGACAAGAGCGGATCTCTTTGACGAGAGTTTGTGCCCCTGTTGTTATGAAATGTGCGCTTGTTGTCATGAACACATTCAACATCTCGAAGCCGATCTTAGCAGAACGCTCATTGTCTGGATCACTTGCTGACACTTCTGGCACCCAGATTGATGACCAGTCACAGACTCCAAGAAGCCCACATCCTACGATAGCTCACATCCTACGATAGCTCACATCCTACGATAGCTCACATCCTACGATAGCTCACATCCTACGATAGCTCACATCCTACGATAGCTCACTTCTTCAACCGCCCCCTCTCGCTCATCCGCCAGCATGTGTGTCAAGGAGTTCCTAGGATATAACTGCGGACATTGCTCAATCCCGTTCCTCCGCAAGTGCCCCATCACCACTCAGCACGATGACTTCCCCACCTGCCAGTTCCCCGCAGAGCGCCCGATCTTTACCAATGAGAACTGCCACGCCTGCTCCCGCATCCTGTGGAACATCCAGGTGTTGAAGGAGGAAGAGGAGCACCGCGGTAGGCATTACCATGGCCAGTGTGAGTGCTCGGTGGTCTTCGACAAGGAGGACACCGAGAGACACTTGAGACGTCGCCCAGCCAAAGGAAAGGGAAGAGGCAGAGGCAGAGGCCAAGAGACATCCCATGGAGAGGAGAGATCGAATTCAGGACGTCGTGAAGGTATGCCGAAGCTCCCTCTGTCTCCCAGTCTGCCCGTGTGCTTCTCTCCCATCCACATCAGGTGTCCAGAGCACTTGCTCGAATCGGCATCGGACACGGCTAACGCAAGAGTAGGCGAGCAAGCAGTTTCTGGAGATCACTACCCCGTACGTGGTCACGAGGATCAAGGCAGATCTGGACACGGTGCCCACGCCGGTGCTGGACCAAGCTATGTCAACAAGCAGGAGAGTGGCGCCAACCCGGTCAACCAGCAGTTCGCTTGGCCGGGCCTCCATCTGCCTGCTCCGGACCGTGAGGTCATTGAGCACTTCCATCGAGGAGAGGGCTACCCACCAGGCGGTTCCATGTCGCGCGAGGCTGCATGGGCCGGCCAGACTGTCATGAACCAACCTGGGGCCGGCATGAAGTGGTATCCACAGTACAGCTCCAACACCGGCATGCCAGTTCTGCCACCCTTCCCCACTGCGCCAGCTCCGGCAACGACTCACACCTCTCGCCACAACAACGCTGCAGCTCATCGCCGCGGCTCTCCTCCAAACCAGCAGATCAGAGCCCAGGCAACCAGAGTCCATGCACCCAGAGTCCAAGCAAGCAAGATCCAGCATGAGGAACAGCAGCACATGTCCTACAACCATGCTTTCGAACCCACTGGAATGTACAGCGAAATGCAAGGAGGAATTAGAGAAGGCCAGGCTCAAGTAAGCAAGATCCAGCATGATGAGCAGCAGCACATGTCCTACAACCACGCTTCCGAACCCACTGGAAGAGGATTTGGAGAAGGCCAGGCTCAAGCAAGCAAGATCCAGCATGACGAGCAGCAGCAGCACATGTCCTACAGCCACGCTCCCGAGCCCACTGGCAGAGGATTTGGAGAACGCCAGGCTCAAGCAAGCAAGATCCAGCATGACGAGCAGCAGCAGCACATGTCCTATAACCACGCTTCCGAACCCACTGGGAGAGGATTTGGAGAAGGCCAGGCTCAAGTAAGCAAGATCCAGCATGATGAGCAGCAGCAGCAGCACATGTCCTACAGCCACGCTTTCGAGCCCACTGGGATGTACAGCGAAGTGCAAGGAGGATTTGGAGAAGGCCAGGCTCAAGCAAGCAAGATCCAGCATGGTGAGCAGCAGCAGCACATGTCCTACAGCCACGCTCCCGAGCCCACTGGGATGTACAGCGAAGTGCAAGGAGGATTTGGAGAGAGCCAGAACCGCGCACCCAAGGAGGAAACCGACCCATCGCGTCACGAGGCAACGAAGTCTCCAACACCAGCTTCCTCGGACACCGCCCCAAATGACCAGATGCCCCGAGAACCCAGAATCTGGCAGAAGAAGGCGAAATCCGAGGGCGGTGAGCGCTTCAACCAGTTCCCGCTGACACCATTGGACACCTCGGTGAGCGTTGAGACTATCCTGGCTCATGAGAAGAGAGAGATTCTTGCGAGATCTCATGAGGCTCCTGCGATCGCCAGCAGGGGAATGGCCGATGCCATTTCAGAGTAAGCAATCACTAGCCGGTAAGTCGAAAAAATCCAGCCTTGAACGAAGGAGAAAATGCGGGCATTGCTAATTTAGCGCGCGAAGACTTTGTACAAACATAGGAAGATTTGCCGTCAACTGCACCATGCGGCAAATCACACCGTGTAAAACACCCCCCCTCAACGCGATCCATTTCAGCCTTTCGATTTTCACCTATCAACCTCCCCAAACACTACAAAAGTGGTCAAAATTTTTCAACATATAGCGCGATTGGTGGTGGTTCAACTTACCGAGATCCATCGTTCCGATGATGGCCACCGCATCCGCCAACAAATGTCCCCGAGAGATCTGATCAAACGCCCCCAGATGAGCAAACCCAGGCGCTCGGATCTTGCATCGGTACGGCCTCTCACTCCCGTCACTGACAACAAACACCCCCATCTCGCCCTTCGGTGCTTCGATTGCGGAGTATGTCTCGCCAGGTGGTACCGTGTAACCCTTGGTGAACAGCAAGAAGTGGTGGATGAGGGCCTCCATGTTCTCCTTCATCGCCGCCCTCGGGGGTGGAGAGATCTTATAATCCTCCACTCGGATTGGTCCAGCGGGCATCTTGTTCAGGCACTGATGAATGATACGAAGAGACTGCCTGAACTCCTCCATTCGACACAGATACCGATCGTAGCAGTCGCCGTTCACACCAACCGGAACGTCAAATTCAACCTCGCCATAGGCATCGTATGGCTGGCTCTTACGCACATCCCACGGAACGCCAGAACCACGAAGCATCACACCAGAAAAGGAATAGTTCAAGGCATCTGCAGCTGAAACGACTCCGATTCCTTTGGTTCGCCCAATCCAGATTCTGTTATCTGTGAGGAGTTCTTCGGTTTCGTCAATTCTATCAGAGAACTGAGTGGCCCACTGATAGATGTCGTCAAGTAGGCCAACTGGAATGTCTTGATGGACACCACCGGGCCGGACGTACGCGGCATGGAGACGCGCACCAGAAACTCGTTCATAGAACTCCTGCGAAGGTTTTAGCAAACATTCTTAGTGAAACATCAATATCAAACATCCTTACCATTAATTTCTCACGCTCCTCAAATCCCCACAAGAAAGGTGTAAGTGCCCCTACGTCCATGGCGTGAGACAAGACAGACATGAGATGGTTCAAAATTCTAGTGATCTCCCCAAACAGCGTTCTAATCCACTTGGCACGCTCCGGGATCTCGACATTCAAGAGCTTCTCTACTGCCAAAGAAAAGCATTGCTCATTGGTCATCATCGAAACGTAATCCAGCCGATCGAAATATGGCAGAGCCTGGAGATACGTCTTGTATTCAATCAACTTCTCCGTGCCCCGATGCAGCAATCCAACGTGAGGATCCGATCGCACAATCTCCTCTCCATTGAGTTCCAGAATCAGCCGCAACACACCGTGAGCAGCCGGATGTTGGGGCCCAAAGTTGACAGTGTAATGTCGGATCTTTCGGTTCTCAATGGCTTCGCCATCGGGGAGATTCGAGTCGGGGGTGATGTTCATGTGTTGGGGATCGTCGGGGTTCGTGGGATGGGCGAAGTGCTCGTCGGTTGGAATCAGTCTCGTGCCTTCGTACACGTCTGCGTATCTCCGAGCAGGAGCAGCGGAGAAGGGACGTATCGCTGCTCGAGGAGCCTGGATCGCGGGGAGTGTTGGTCGCACGCAGAGGCGTTTGGCATGGCGGCCAGCCAGCCGGGTGAGCGTGGACGCCATTGCGGTCGAGCAGAGGAACAGGAGGAACTTGGTGATTGCAACCAGACCTCGAGTGTTGGCGGTTGAGTCAATGGGCAGAGGATCCTGCAGAATACAGGAGCAAGAGTCGAGGTCGACGTCAAGGTTGAGGTCGCCACAGTCGATGGATAATGCTTAGCATGATTCAGAGCTAAAGGTCGCGCTAGCCCGACAGGACCCGCATGTCGCATCAAAAATTATCTCGCAGCTCTACCAGACCCCGCCAACATATCACATCACATCTCATGAGCAAACATGGCTCCTTCCAAGGCTTCTCCTCAGCCGTCGCAGGCGGAAGTGGAACGCCGCAGAGTAAGAAAGAGAAATGTCGCTTTGATTTTTGGGATTCGTGCTAACTTATCTACAGATCGTAGGAGTTAACAAAGAAACGGTCACCGATATCACCTCAACCGATTTCCCGGGTCATGTACGTTCCAAACTACTCACAGCATATCGGTAGCGATTCGCATCGATCCAAATAGCTCAGATCTCTGGGATTCGTTCGAAAATGCGTCTCATGGACAGCTGTTTTCACGATTCGCAGATGCTGACTTCTGTGCCAGTACCCTGGTGAAGACCATGCCTGGGACGTCAAGAAATTCAGAGACAACTTCCGAGTGAAATTCCACCACAATGAACCGACCGAAGCCTCCTTCTCTCTCATTGGTCTTGATGCATCTGTCGCCAATGCCTTTCGCCGCATCATGATCGCCGAGATCCCTAGTCTCGCCATTGAAACCGTTTTCGTAAGCAACAATACTTCCGTCATCCAAGACGAAGTCCTTGCATCACGCCTCGGTCTCGTACCCTTCAAAGGCGGCAAAGAGGGACTTCTCGACTATCTAAAGTGGAATAAGAAGCCGGAAGAAGGGACGTTGGATGAGCCACAAAACTACGACTACAACACGATTCTGCTCGAGCTGAAGATCGAGTGCACGCGGAACCGCAATGCGCCGAAAGGGGAGACAGACCCGCTGGTGCTGTATAACAATGCGCATGTTTACGCCAGAGATATCAAGTTTCGACCCTTTGGCAACCAGATCAAGTATTTCAGCGGCGAGGATGCGATTGTGCCCACAAATCCGGACATCCTAGTCGCAAAGTTACGACCAGGACAGTGTATCGATGTAGAGATGCATGCGATCAAGGGTGTTGGGAACGACCATGCCAAATACTCGCCTGTGGCCACCGCTTCGTACCGTCTGCTACCTACAATAACGATTCTGAAACCGATTCTGGGGGAGGACGCCGAGAAGTTCAAGAACTGCTTTCCGGAGGGTGTTATCGGGATTGACACGGTCACGAAGAAAGAGGCCAGGATGGCAGGTAGTGGGTATGAGGGTCACGAGGGAGAGAAGAAGGCTGTGGTATTGGACACGATGAAGGACACGGTCAGCAGAGAGTGTTTACGGCACGAGGAATTCGCGAACAAGGTCAAGCTGGGGCGGATACGAGACCACTTCATCTTCCAGGTGGAGAGTTTGGGGCAGTGGGATAGTGATGAGTTGTTCCTGGAATCTATCAAGGTTCTGAAAACGAAGTGCGAGAATTTGAAGAGGAGCCTGAATAATATGGGATCATCGTAGGGGTCGGCCGGCGGTACGAGAGGGGAGAAAACAGGGAGGGGCAAGGCATCATGATTCATGAACGAACATTGCAGGAGTTCTGGTTTTGGCGTTGGATGGCTTCTTGATAGCTGACTAGAGCTCAAGCTTCTGCTTAGGAAGAAGTGCTTCTTCTATCCTCACATACAGTACAGTACTTGACCCCGGTCCACATGCGCATCTGCACTCCCGTGATCGTGCATTGAAGACAGCGCTCTCCCAGCCAGCAACTTCCCCTGACCCCCAAGAAACAGCACTGCCTTTAGTCTTTATCTAACTCGGTACTTGTCTGAGCAAACACGGCTTTGGAGTACTTGACCTTGAACTTGAAGCTGACGGCGCCCAACGACGGGTCGGAGACTGCGATTTCCTCGCCATCCACAATGAGCTCGTGGATCTTCTTCTCGAGATTCGGCGCTGTTGCCAGCCTCAAACTTTCCGGACTTTGCATGTAGAGCGTCTTCACTTCGGAACGGATGGATGGCTTTTTGAGCTGTGCCTCTGGTCTCGCAGCGAGAGACTCGATGAACTCTTGCAATGTGAGATTCGGGTCTACATCCAGACGTCGAGCAAGGTTACCGCACACCGGGCAGTCGTCCTTCTTCTCGTGCTTGAAAGTATAGGTATAGATGCTGTCGTTGCCACTGTACATCATGTAATTTTCTTCCAGCCCAAGCGATGGATTTGCTGACGTGGCGATTTTGAAAGCTTCGTTGCAACAACTTGCAGCAATGACTGCGTTCGTCGAGGCGATGGCCGGAATGATGTTTTTGACAACGCCCTGCGTCAAGGAGTAGGTGACACCGGTGATGTTGAACTCCTTCGCTCGGGCTGCGGCCTTCTTGAACAGCCACGTGATGTGTTCTGGGTCATCGTTGTCCAGCTTTGGGAACGGCTTTTCTTGCTCCCATGCAATGATGTGAGCCCACTCTATGCAGTGTTCTGGTTGGCGAGGGATACTTGCGAGCGTGCAGAGAGGAACAGCAGCTCTTGGGGCATGCATGTCGAGCTGACATTCAATGCAGGAAGTCATAGTGGGGAAGATGACACGCGACTGGCCCTTGAATCCTGGTGTTGTTACATTCAGTCACGGTGTAGATAGAAAGAGTTGGGAATGAATGCACATACCTTCGGTGCCTCCATCTATCAAAGGTTTTAGGCTTTCCGGATTCTCATCATCAACCAAATTGACCAGGGTCGAGTTGATCCATCGCCGAGCTTCAATGCTGTCCAGTCCACAAATGACAATGTTGAATTGCATGTAGAAATCATCGTCCTTGTCCTGAATCCTACAATTGTGAGGTGTAATCGTGACCCCCTTGACCCTCTTCTCGACAAATCTTGCTGCGATCTCGGCTTTCGACTTACCAACGTCAGCCTGGCGAAAAAGAAACTGGCGATTGAGGTTCGAGACATCGATGGTATCTAACAGCACTAAGTAAGCCCACACGATACCAAAGCTCAGAGTCCTTGAGCCATACCCATATCGATGACATGAATGCTCTTGAACCCAGACAGAGCCAAATTCTTCAGTATCTCACACCCCAGACCACCAGCGCCTCTGGCCGCCAGTCAGCATTGCCCATAGATGCATTCTCCAATGCGCAGGCAACTAACATAACTCTACGCCAAAGTTAGCATTCTATTCCTCGAACCAGGCTCGTCTTACTGACAATATTTTAATTCTTTCAATGTTCGTAGCAGCTTCCTCACCCGTCTCGAAGTCCTCGGACGTGAAAGGTCCAGCATAGCGGAGGAAGTTGTTTAAATAGAGCCTACCAAGGGATGTGTGGTAAGTTTCTGAACATGGTCCACGCAAGGAAAGCGTACCATCTTGATGCTGGTCTTGCCTGAGACGACACCATTGTTGCAGAGACCATCATTGGTTGTGACAATGTGATCGAGATAGTTGTGGAGGGCCAAGATCAACAAGGAGGTGCTTTCTTATCGCTTATCCGTCTGCAGAACTAGCGCCTTCGACCGCATCCCTGAAGTCTCTCGTCCTCGACCTCAACCTCAACCTCGTCACACTGTGAGAGTAATAGTAAGTGCTCTGCAATACCTGGACTCACAGCTGATAATTTTGTGGCCGAATGTCGACATGGAGAGTCTCCTCACTCCCGTGAGTACCTCTTACAATGCTCCCACCAAGGGCATTGGAGATGCCCTGGTTGAAGTTTCCCCAGCACCAGCAGCAAGGAAGAAACCCACCTACCAAGCGTCAACACCCGCAGAAGCGCTGGAGATTCTCCGCAATGAGCCAGATTACGAGGAGCTATTAACCACATTGCACTTTATCAAGCAATCAGGTCGAGACTTTGATATTACTTCCCCCAGTCCTTTGGCAGCTCAGCTCGTTCACACCATTGCTTCAGACACTGTCCCAACTTACTGGCACGTGCTGCAAAGCTCCACGAGTGGAACAAAAGTTGGATCTCGAAATGGCAACCGTAGCTCTTCAGGCCTTAAACTGCTGCTTTACTGTCTTCGAAGTGTGACCGGCCTGAATGCCGTGTTATTAAGTCTAAAGCAGCAAATTCAGAAGTCGAAAGACCCGAAGAAAGCTGTTGGTGGTCCCAAAAT
The DNA here is from genome assembly GCA_009599575.1 of Blumeriella jaapii. NCBI lineage: Eukaryota > Fungi > Ascomycota > Leotiomycetes > Helotiales > Drepanopezizaceae > Blumeriella > Blumeriella jaapii. Next base: position 920,709 of record VWND01000076.1, on the reverse strand, counting down.
TGAAGACATTCTCCTCATCTACTTGCAACTTCTTCAAGCCTTGCTAAGAGGCGAGGATACAGTTTCTGTGATTTGGAACAGTGTCTGCAATACCTCTGACAATCCGTCAAGGCAAAAGGCTATATGGAACGAATTTCTAGGTCTTGTAGGCGGCAGTAAGATCCTGGGAATTGCTGCAGAGGCTGAGGACGTTATCAATGGTCACATCACGAAAATTGGTGACAGACACTGGGTCGCGGATGGAATTCTTTACAGTCAATGGATATCTCAGAACATCGTACACTGGGCAAAAGCAATCTCGGCTGAATCGATAATCGGCTGGAAAGACTGTGCCGAGTTGCTCAGCAAATCCTTCCGACTTGGGCACACAGGTATGCATATCCCCGCAAGCACAATGAATTCTCTACTAATTTCGATAGAGAACATTGTGAAAGACATCGTTACTTCTTTGCTGATCGAAAAAGAAGAATATCAACCTCAGTTCCTGAAGCTTATGGAAAGTCTGCCCAGCTTTGAACAGCGGAATGTTCTCTCTTCTATTCTGAAAATAGTGTCCAGGGACCATCTGTCATTTCCTATCACAACTGAAGCAAAAAGTCAGTGGTGGAAATTCGATGCATCCACTGTCGCAGCTGTTTCCGGTTTAATCAATTTGTTTGTGGCTGGAGACCAATTTCGTAAGGACCTACTGCTATCGTGGCTGACCAGTTCTTCAGGAGCTGGGGCTGGGGATGGAATTGCAATACGACGAGCAGTCTTGGCAACTTTAGCTGGAGACAATTCCGATATGGAAACGATCTTGGACAAGAGTCTAAACCAATTTGGGGATCAACTGTACATTAGGCATACTCCTACTTTACAGCAAGAAGGTACGGTTTTGTACTATCCATATTTCAAGACAGGCTAATGTTTTCAAGCGCATGCCCAAGTTCTTCTCCTTACTGCAGGCTATGTCCACCGCAAGACGCCTCTTCGTTTCACAATGATGATGAGATCAGGTTCACACCTGAGTGTGGTATCGAATCGGCTAGCTGCATCCTCTACCAGAGCGCGCTTCCTTGGGATGGCTGTTGGCGAAGCTCTCTCCAGCCTGGTTGACAAGGGAGACAAGAGGATGGACTTCAAAGTGGAAGAGATGAGCACTGATGAAGCGAAATGGTACAAGAGTCTCGTCAACGTCACAGACAGCGTCGGGTCTATTGAACCATTGAGAGGGGGTTCTGTAACCAAGATTCCCAAGAATTTGGAACCCAAGGTCTCCCAACAACCCAAGAAGCCTACGCCAATGCCCACCGGATCAAAGATTATTGCCATCGACGAAATAGAAGATTCAGATGAGGAAGGGTCTGATGACGATGGATTGGTACCTTACGCCAAGCCCGACTCAGACGCGGAGGATTCAGACGAGGATGCAACTCTCATCACTCGCAACAAACCAACAGCCCCAGTCTATATTAGAGACTTGATCACTTATCTTCGAGACACAGAGGACTACGATCGGCAAAAACTTGGCTTGACAACAGCAGCATCACTTATCCGCCGTAAGGCTAACTTTGGCACCGAGGTCAGCGCACATGCAGAGGAACTCGCAACCCTCCTCGTTGGGCTTCAAGACAAGTACGAGATGGAGAATTTCCAAGATATGAGGATCCAAGGCATGATAGCTGTTTTGGTTGCCTTGCCTTTGAAAATGGGACAGTGGTTCTCGAAGACCTTCTTCGACGGCGACTATTCCATCTCACAACGAGCATCCATTCTCACCACTTTAGGTTTGGGAGGGCGCGAACTCGGAGGTCTCGGCGCTGAAGACAAGGACCTTACAACGATGAAATCCCTTCCCACCGTAGGGACATCATTGCCATCCAAGAAGTTACCAGAACACATTCACAGTTACTACGCGCCTGCCTCAAAGCCCAAACCGCTAATGGCAACACCAATCTCAGCCCTCGATACCCTTACTACAAAACTCGGCAAGACAATGATATCTCCCATGGCTACCGAACTATCTGACAAGCTTAATGGGCCAACAATACTCAAAATGCGCACCTTTTCTACCCGCATGGCCGTCGAAGCTAAGCGTAAGAAGCCCACAACCAATGCCCTGGCCCAGGTAGTCTCTCAAGGCTTCTTCTTCCCGCTCACAGGCCGCTTCGCAGTCCACCTCAAAGCCCTCGGTTCCTCGTCTCACAATATCACCTTCCACCCCTACCTACTCTCCCTTTTCCTCAAAACTCTCTCCCTACTCCTCCACGCTTCCGGCCCTAATACTTTGAGCCTTCCGCAAATGACGAGCGAGTTCTGGGATCTTTGCTTGGGATTGAGAGCGCAAAGCACAGGGGACGTCATGGTGCTAGAGGCGTTGTTGTTTGCGTTTCTGACGATACTGGAGGTCAATGGAGATAAGCGGTCATTGGTAGAGGGCTTTGGGCGGCAACTGTTGGAGACCCAAGAATGGGTTGAGGCTGTGTTTGAGAGGCTGGGCAGCGTGGGAAGCGAGGAGGACGAGAGGGTTCGGATGCTAGCTGCTGGGGTGCTGTTTAGGATTCGCGAGAATGTTGAGAAGTATCAGGCGCTACTGATGGGAGACTTGGCGAGTGTCAGAGGTTGAAAATGGAGAATCTCAACCACACCCCGAAGCTATGGAAAGCAACTCCAATTCGCAGGGTGTGACACAGCTGCAGTCAGCACGGGCTTGATTGACAGTCGATACGCCGGCTCGGTAACCGCCAGATTGGCTACCGAAAATGTCGTTAGTCTCATATCGTACTTGTAAAAGCCATGCAGACCCATCAAGAATACGCCGCTCGCACTCGAGAGCTAGTATCTATCCACTCTTGGCTGGCGGAAACTTTTTCGTGAACTGCAACTTCTCATCACGGCAAACGAGGAAGAAGGGCCTGCTCGGAACGGCCATCGAACGCGCGAGACAAGGCCATGCTTTCCATCAGACAGCGACCGGCCGCGCCCATTGCCTGCATTGTCTAGCCGCGCCGCGCCGCGCCTTTCCAGGCTTCTGCAATACGTAGCGCCAGCCCATAGCCATGGGGGGTCCTGGCGAGCCTCGAAGTGGTGAGCGCGCTGGACGCAAAGCCGACGACGTGTTCGTCCGTCGGCGAGCACCGCGCCCTCGGCACACGACCTCGGTGTGCTGCGTAGAACACGGGCCAAGCCGCCCGCCTTCCAACAGTTGGCGTACGCATGGCTCAATTGGCCATGTGCAAAATGCGCGTTCTCGTGGGCACCGGGAGAATGGTAGCGGAGGGTAAAATCCCGCCAGCCGTGCCGACCAACAAACCAGTTCGGCTGGTCATGTTCTAGGGAAGATCCGTGCCCACCGGTTCTTCCTGAGTTTTTTGCCATTTTTTCCCTGGTTTGTGTTTGGGGGAGGGTGTGCGGATTCTTTTGGGGTTTGGGCTGCTTCCTTTTTGTTGCGTCGTCGCGCCGTAAGCGAGATCGGTGTTCGGGTTGCCTCAAGCGGAGAGCAGGTTAATTCTTTTCAGTTACGACGACGCAAAGTTTCCGGGTTTTGTTCTGCGGTCGTGTGTTGCATCAAGCCAATTAATTGACTCCACACACGTTGCCTAAGTCGTTATGTAAAATCGTGAACGAATAGTGGATTATCGAATTCCTTTCTAAAACCGGAGTATTTATTTTCTCAACCAATGCGAAAATCTACGCGTCAAATTTTTCGTATTCCTGGCCACAATCCTATGAAATGAGTCCACTCCTCACGAGGAAATTCAACACCAGATAAAAGGGAACTTATGACGCGTCAGAAGTGCTATCGTTAATTCCTGTATAATACAAAACACCCTTAACGCGCTTGTCAAGGAGATCGAGAAGTTTCTGCTTCTCGGTCTGCTCAATGGTGGACAAAATTCTTATTTCTCCAAGAAAACCCGGCGAACTAGGGATACAAAACGCGTTCTTAGTCTGGCAAAATAGCAATGAAGCATAATGCTTCCGACCGCTATTAAAGCTGCAATTGCTTTAAGCTAGTGTCAGGAGATCCAGCCAAACTTCCGCACTTACTTCCCGAGGTCACCATCAAACCCCTAGGGCTATGATCCATGACTTCGAAACAGAAAGGCTGACTAGGTCATACCCTTCGCTCCTCTGTTCGGGGGCCTCTGAGCAGTTTTCCGCAGCCAAATGAAGGAGAGGGCTTACTGTCAACTCAAGCAAGCAATGATCCTAGACTTTCAAGATTTTACTCACCCTTTCGAGCCACCTGGGAGCCGAACTGTTGATTCCAGCCAATCATCGTCCAGATTGGCGCTTGGACCCAGAGCAGAAAGAACAACAGCATTCAGCACAAAATCTTCACGGCGATCTGCAAGTGCTGCTCGGCGCATAGAAAAGAGCAAACATGATGCGTAGACCCTTTGTGTAGAAGCAATTTCAGTGATTTAAGTACCGCGCAAGGATATCTGGTGCTTTGATTCCATTGGTCTTCCAAGCCAGATAGGAAGGGACTCAAGCGATGTTTGTTGATTTCCAGGTGCCACTAAAAATGTATTTCACTCAGAGCAGGGGATCCACAATAATAAGCGAGCGAGTCACCGGACCAATCAGCGCACGATCCACAAAAGACTCACTAGGGCGTTATTCACTCCAACTCGAGGCTCCTGCTCTTGTAACTCCTCAGCGAATTTCCTTCCACCGACAGCTTTATACCACGCATTCAACAGTTATAATGCACGACATATAGAGAGTAAAGCACTTCTTGGTGCTTTCGTGGTGCTTTCTTTCTGCCAGATCGAGAATGTCTTCTTACAGATCGTTGCCGTCCGCGACGGCAGGAAGGTCCATTTCATCCGCGAACAAAGGACAATCAATGCCATCCGCGACTATAGGAGAGCCCAGTTCATCTTCAGATGGGGGACAATTGTTGCACCAGTCTCGCAGGTATCCTGCAAGAATGCCGTACACAGAGGATGAGCAATTGTCTAATCAAGAAACAAGTGCTACACCTGGTAGGATTAACGCGTCGAGTCCCGCTTATTCAATGCTGATACATATAAGCAGCGGTCGATGGCAGTTCTGAAGCAGTGGATGCTCTTTTCCCAGGACCAGCGATCAGGATACCATATACTGAAGGAACGTTGCGGAAAATAACAGATGAGATCCGCTATCCTAAGAGGAACCATTTGCAAACAAACGACAAGAATTCGAAATCACAAGGCTTTGTCAAGCGAATGCTGAAGGGGATAGGACGGCTGTTCAAAAGCAAAAAGATGGACAGTGGTACAAAAATGAAAACGCGAAAAAAGGGTCTGGAACGCGTTCGATCTCGAAGCCCCAGGGGAGACAATCGAAGATCTCGACCAAAGCAACGCAAGGGTACAAAATTGCCGCCACGGGAGCCAGTTGTGCTGGTCAGGTCTACAACACGCTTTTCGCTGGAGTCCGGGGAGACTGAGCGCGATGTTTCGCGTCCGGCTCAGTTGACGCGAACTGGGATACAAAATTCACTGGAATCGGGCCAGAACGTGCCAGTGGCAGCTTGGTCTCACTTGCCCGTTGCCCGATACTCCTTTGAATACGGTGATACTGTCCGCGCTGAACAGCAGCATAAGCGGAATGATCCTTATATGCACGAAGGACCAGTTGCGAACGCGCTACCCGCTCGTGGTCGGTCACCTCTTCCAAAGCCCCAGGACTTCAAAGAAAGTGAACTTGGAGACATGCCGTCCGCTGGGAACCAGTCAGCTCTCTCAAGCCTTCAAGGCTACAGAGGCGATGGATTTAGAAGCGCGTCACCCGGTGAACGTCAGTCAGCTTTCTCAAGCCCTCGGGACATCAGAGGGATTAGACTCAGGAACGCATTATTCGTTGATCGTCAGTCAGCTGTTTCAAGCCCTCGAGACTTCAGAGGGAGTGGACTTATAAGCGCGTCACCCGCTGGTCGACAACCAGCTTTCTCAGGCGCTCAAGATTTCAGAGAAAGTGGGTTTAGAAGCGCGTTATCCGCTGGTCGTCAGCCAGCTATTTCAAGCCCTTGGGACTTCGGAGAAAGTGGACTTAGAAGCGCGTCACCAGCTGGTCGACAGCCAGCTTTTTCAAGCCCTCGGGACTTCAGAGGGAGTGAACTTAGAAGCGCGTCACCCACTGGTAGCCAGCCAGCTTTCTCAAGCCCTTTGGTTTTCAGAGGGAGTGAACTTAGAAGCGCGTCACCCACTGGTAGCCAGCCAGCTTTCTCAAGCCCTTTGGTTTTCAGAGGGAGTGAGCTTAGAAGCGCGTTATCCGCTGGTCGTCAGTCAGCTCACTTAAGCCCTTCCGAATCCAGAAGGAGGGGACGTGGTAACTACCAGGCTAGAAAGCCGTCGCTGGAGTATCTTTCAGAAACAGAAGGGGAACAATTAGGTATGAACTGTACGAAACTAAACATAAACAGTGGCTTATTTTCCAAAAGCAGATGACTGGCAAGGTCTCGAGGTCCGTAGGCAAAAAGCGGCCGAGTTATGGAAAGTAATGACCAAGGAAGACGGCAGCACCAGCAACCGGGGCGCCGATATTAAAGACGACACACATCTTCTACACAGGCATCGTGGCAACTGGGGCGAACGCAAAGAAGATGATGAGGCATATTCCGAAAGCAGGCAACAACGTAACAGGGAACTTCATCTGCAATACCAGAAAGAAAAATTAGAGGAGGCCAATCAGAAAGGTATCGAAGAGAGGAACTTCGAAAGCCCTGATGGGCAGGATACGCCAAGGATAGGCCCTTCATCAGGCATCAATCTTTCTTCTAACAATGGACCAAACCAAGAACCATCCAAGCACAATCTTGTTCAAAAGAGACTTCCAGAGCAAGTCGAAGAGCAAGATCAAACACGACAAGCAAGCCTAGTGGAACTTGCTAGCGAACAAACAGAGATGCTAATCAACACGCAGGAAAACCAGGAAGAGATTGAGCAGGGATTCAATAGATCTGCGGCGCCGAATGAAAGGTTTGAGTTTCCTACGTATTATCATACGCATAGCTATGCTGGTCCACCATGGAGTGACGAAGCGGAAGCCGCGGATGCGGAGATCAAGAGACAGATGTCTCATTTTGACAAAAGAGTCCGAACCAAGTCCGACCATTGGGCCGACTTGGAGCTGTTGCATGCTGGCGAAAGCCTGGATTCAGAGGATACTGGCTCCGATGGACAATCCGAGCAAGAGGTAGGTCTTCCCGAGCCCGAGCAGTCCTATGCCGGGATTGGTATCTCCTTACACACGCACACTGCTGCGAGCCCGAATGTCACCCCGAATCTGCGGCCTCGGCCAAGCCGGAATACGCTCGCAACGCCCAACACAGCTTCGAGTGGAGCTTCAGCGAAGAGCGATAACTCGGCGCGCCGCCGCTCGAACACGCGCCACGGCCGGCTGGTAAGCACCAGCATCTCGGGATCCAGCCCCATCGCTCTGATCTTGCCCGAAACCGTGCGGGAACGTCGAGGCACGATGGCCGAGCGGCAGAGTCCGTCGTTACGACATATGAAGGGAGCGTCGACATCGCCAGGACTGGCTTCGCAGACGGAGGCTGAGGCGAGTTCTGCTGGTCTGGTTCGACGTCGCCAGTCGAGTCGTCGATTCGAAGGACGTTCGGGAGTCCAGGCGCTGATGCTGGTGGCGCAGGCGCAGGCGCAAGTGTCGGGTCAGCCACCGGCTCCAGCCACCGCTAGGACGGGCTCTGCTGCTGTGGCGCCTCGAGCTCTTTCTGCGACAGCGTCCCCTTCTCGAATTCCATCGCCATCTCGAATTGCATCGCCGTCTCCGTCTCCATCTCCATCTCCATCTCCATCTTCTCCCCCTCCTCCCCCCTCTCCCCCTTCGCCCGCCGTGTCGACTTCGTCCGTCCGCACCGTCGTTCCCTGGGCCGCACCACACCGCGGCCACCCCTCCGTCTCGGGTGCTGCTGGCCCAGCGTCACGCACACGCGCTCGCTCTCGCTCTCGCTCTCGCTCTCGCACTCGAACCGTCGCCTTCGCCGCCATGGATCCCAGCAGGTTGACGCTGACGGTCCGTCCTCACGAGGCCAGCCACGCCAAAAGCAAGGCCGTCGAGGACGCCCGCCAAATGCAAGCCAAAGTCAACGACGAATGCAAACGCATGGGAAAAGACCCGCCTCCGTACGGCCTGGAAGAACTGATTGGCAAAGGCAGTTTTGGTCGGGTCTACAAGGGGTGAGTTCCATCCGTCTCTGTCACGTGCCTCATCACGTGCTAACGACACTAGGAAAGACATGAAGTCGGCAGCGGTCGTGTCCATCAAGATCATCGACATTGACGAGAGTGACACGGTCAATCCGCGGAATGCAGACTCCTACAGCGAGTTTCTCAAAGAGGTCAACGCCTTGAAGATCCTGGGCGAGAGCAAAGCCAAGAACATCAATCTGGTCATTGAAGCGCTGCCGGTCAACCAGGCCATGTGGATGATTACAGAGTTCTGTGCCGGCGGAAGCGTCGCCACGTTGGTACGTCGACATTCAGCACCCCCTCGCGACCGATGCTGACCCCCAGCAGATGAAGCCAACAGCGCCCGGCGGCCTCAATGAAAGATGGATCATCCCCATCCTGCGTGAGGTTGCGGAAGCCATTAAATGGGTTCACCAAGCCGGCATCATCCATCGAGATATCAAGTGTAAGTGCAGAACTCAGCACAAACTTGCTTCTGAGTCACCCCTGACGCCCGCCAGGTGCAAATGTTCTGGTGACCGAACAAGGCAACGTGCAGCTATGCGACTTTGGTGTCGCAGGAATCGTTGAGAGCAAGATTGACAAAAGATCAACCGTTATCGGCACACCGCATTGGATGGCCCCAGAACTCTTTGGGCCGTCGCCAAATTACGGCAACGAAGTTGACATTTGGGCGTTTGGCTCGATGGTCTTTGAAGTTGCGACTGGCCTTCCACCCAACGTCGCCAATGGAATCTCGTACGATCGGCTTGGGAGTCACTTCAAGAACCACACGCCCAGATTAGAGGGAGGCGACTACTCCAAAAACCTCCGAGACCTCGTCGCATTCTGCCTGGAAGAAGACCCGAAGGCGCGGCCATCCATCGACCAAGTTCAAAAGCACCCGTACATTCTAAACACGAGCTCCTCATATCCCACGTCAACCTTGAAGGATCTCGTAGGGTCTTTCAAGGTGTGGGAGGCTCGAGGTGGCAGTCGGAAGTCCTTATTCATGCATCATGGAGCGCAGGGCTCAAGTCCTTCATCATACCACCCATCAGATGACGAATGGAACTTCAACGGGACCGAAATACTTGATAGCAAAGTTTGGAATGGGTATGGAATACATGATGTGTTCGATGCTTATGGTCCAGGGGTAGTCTTCGTCGACGATACGCCTCGACCAGCCGCCGCCAAAGGCAGCAGGCGCCGCCCGCCTCCTGGGGCATTATCACGCCTGCCTGCAGCTCCACTGGAAAGAATTTTTGACCCAAACACGCTGACAAGTTACGAGGACAATAGCCGTGCTCACTACGGCGGACTGCCCATGAATTACCAATCAGGCTCGATGGACCGAACAGGAGACTTGCCTCTGCGAGATGACTCTGCTCATGTCGCAATTGAAAATACCATGATCGATCTTGGCGGCCACGACCCTGAAACCGGACTTTCAAGCTTCCCTGAATTGCAAACTATCAGGCCTGATCGGAGAGGTCGCGAAGAGGACGACGATTACACTTCGACTGTAGCCGATTTCAACCCACCTACGTCGAGCGACTCTGCAGAACCCAATAGCAACAGACGAACACAGGACTGGAAGTTCCCAAGCATGGCTCCTCCCGCATCCGCAGATCCTGAGTTGTCAAGATTCCCACAAACATTCGAGGCCACCCGCCCAGCTATAACTCCAGGCTCACGTGCTCGTCCGGCCTTGATGCATCACCCAACGGAGCCAATAGGCGGGTTCGGTGGGGCGCTCAACCAGATGCAATCAAGACAGCCATCTGTTGAACGAATGTCTTTGATTGATCTCGACATGAGCATGCCGGATGCCGTCCCAGAATTTGCTCGTCCTTCAACGGCCAATTCAGAAGTCGGATCCGCAACGAGTGAGCACATGCCGTCTGGGAACCCGTTTGAGCTAGAGCGACATGCTTCTCAACTATACCAGCAAATGCCAGCAGACGAAGGCCGGGAACCTTCTATATATGTGTCCGATGAATCATCGATCCCACCGCGCTTGTCAGATGGCAGGGCCTTACAGGACCTTGCGGATATGTCTGATTTTTCTGCTTCGGACGTAGAGAGTAACACCAGAGGCCGACGAAACCTAGCCAGTTCCTTTGAAGACACCGATGACAACTACTACATTGTCAATCATGCTTCGAGCAATGGTCCCCGAGAAGACCGCAATCCAGTACCGCAATACGACGGAGCAGACGATTCTGATTACTTGTCAATGCCACCACCAGCTGCGTCATTTACACAGCAAGAACCACCCCACGCTCCACATCATTCTCGGACAGATTTCCAGAACTGCCACCATACCCTTCTGAAGCGTCGCTTTCGGGGACTGCTTCGATGCCCGAGATGGCGCTGGAGATTAACCGAATAGTAGGGGCCATGAGCAAGCAGCTCGAGGGGTTCAAGGACATTTACGGGTCCTCAAACAGCGTCCAGCGAAACGGGTCCAGCTCGAGACGAAATCACCGCAAACCAGATACTAATTGAAGCCACAGCAACCTAACATTGTCATTGAGGGTAAAATGAGAGTGTGAAGGGGTTGGTTACCTCCTTGTTCTACTACGCAAGGCCATCCAGTCGATGGCGAGAACCATGTGCTGGAATAGCATTTCCTGCTTTTACGTGTATGTATGTAACAATAGTTTTCCGTGTAATGCGGTGTGATACCATTGTACGAGGAAAAGGGAGTCTGGGGGATTTTTTTTTCCGGAGAGAAGTCATAGCGATGGTGTTCAAATCAGCGGAGGTCCTAAAGGCGGGAGGCCGGCGAGCCTGACGATTAACGATACGAAAATGTAAGGGTGAATCTACATCAAGCTCCGAACTGAAGGAAGGTGACAGTGATTGTTGTGAGTGATGACCATGGCTCGTCAAGCAATTCCTGCACTCGGCAGTGCTTGAAGATCTGAGAAGGGAAAGGATTAATTGACAGCGGAAATCTAAGCATGAAGTAGGTGATAGACAAGACACTTGTTGTCACTCGCTAATCAGTTTTTCCCCATGTAGGAGTTTTTCCCCATGTAGGCTGTCCAATGAACTGCTGTTATGCGTTCCCCATTGAGCCAGACGAAAACCTCATCAATGCGCCGGAAACTTGTCTATTGCTGGAAGTATTCCTTCTCAAGTTATCAGAAGTGCACGTAGTGCGACGCTCAACGCCACAAAATATTGTTGTAGCGTCCCGCTACTGCAGCGACAATCATGAAAAGTACTCTGGGAGTAACCAACCCCTGACTCCATCCATCACACCTTTTAGTACTGTACTGTCAATATTTCTACCTCGAACCCTGGCTCCGCGTTCTGTAACTCTGGTCGCTGATCCACTGGTCGGGAGTCTGATACCTCGCATCGGTGTCCTCTATCGAGTCCCTAGACTTATTGTAATTGTCTGGCTGGGCTGGCCGGTCCCATTGCTCGTTCGGGCTAAGCGGTATGTCAGGATTGGGGCTCGACGGTGCCCAGGTCCCGTTTGGGTTTGAATTTCCCAAATAGTTGTCGCCAGCTACTGAGGAGCCACGTCTGAGAGTCAATGGCACCTCGTTCCCTTCCCTTTCATCATCTGGCGATGCACTGGATCGTATTAGCAATTGCTCCACCGAACTGGCTCAAGTAAAGAGTAAAGTCACCCAAAGAATCCAGGATATACAAATTGAAAAGGGCTTATCCAATACTTACAATGGATCAGTTTGGCCAAGTCCTAGCGTCTCGTCGCGATTGTTGAAGGCATTGTTTGTAAGTGTTGTGCGCCTCGACACGTATGCAGGACTTTTCTCATCGGGGTAAAAATCTCGGTTTGGTCTTTGTGGGATCGGCCCTGGCGGTGGGACATAGATTGGCTCTGCAACCCGTGGAATGTCCACGGACATATCTGGCGCAGGAGGCGCAGGAGAGCTTTCTGCTTCCGTGGCTTCTTTGCGAATTTTGCTCTTCCTGTATACAAAGTACCATATCAAGAAGAAAAGAATCCCAAATGCCACTAAGAGAATTGTTAACACGTGGATGGCAAGAAGACTGGTGATTGAGGAAGCTTGCTACGTACTCGCGACAACGACTGCAATTATGACCGCTTCCACTCCGGGTGTGATTTTGGGCGAACTGCTGTTGGCTGGTCCAGCTGAAGCGGAAGGCTTCGCAACATCTTTTTCTAGGGCTTGCTTTGGCACCGTAGGACCGGGAGTGGGCTCGGGTTCTGGTGTCTGTACGGCTTCTGGTGGAGGGACCTGCGCCTCTGGATTTTCAGGTGCAATCACTAGGGGCGCTGAAGGCGGTAGAGAGGTTGTCGTTGGTGCAGCTGGACGCGGAGGCGCGTTGTTCAAGAAAGCCGGGCCAGGAGTTACAGCCGGAGCCGGAGGCAACGGTGTTGATACTGGCTGGAGTATCACTGGCTGGAGAATCGCAAGTGGTGTTGGCTGAGCTTGAGCGGGGGGCTTGATGTAATTAGGTACGGTTTCCTAGACTCATTAGTCGTTGCAGATTCATTTTGTCATCTCGCTCGACTCACATGCGCCAGCGCAGAGCGATCGTCGTCGTCGTCGCTCTCTTGCTCCTCTTGCTCATCTTGCTCGTCTCGCTCATCTCGAGCTGCGTAGTCGCGGCGCGACACCCATCCCTCTCCCCTATACTCGTGCCTTCGAGGAATGAACGGCATCGCCACTTGGTCGATGAGATTGAAAGTGGAAGCCGGCTCCCTCTGCACGCCAGGACAAAAGGAAATACGCTGTCACCAAAGAAATGATGGAGTTGGCGCTGCCAGCTCGGACAAGAAGAAGAAAGAGATGCCGAGTAAGATGGAGAGCGAACAGAGAAAAAGATCATAGACAGAGATGCGATGACCTGACCTACAAGGAAGGACCCGAAGCGTAAGCGCTTGAATGATCAGACACGCCATTGGGAGTTTCATTCCCTGGCCGGCGCGACATATGCTTGCGGGCCCAAGTGTTTGGGGCAGACGCAGGCTGAGACTGCGCGATGTGGTGTCGAGAAGACATACATGATGTGTGTCTACAGATGCATGAAGCACGGATTGTCAAGGACGAGTATGAGCTGCGAGCTTGGACCACACGAGGCTAAGTGCAGTGCTGAAGTGTACTGCCCCTACAGTACTGTGCAGTACAGCAAGGCTACTACTACTTACAGTACAGTACAGTACTGTACTGTAAGGCTACCACTTTATCTGACTGGCGCAAAGCCTCATACAATCTGGTAAGAAAGCACTTCAACTTGCAGATCCACCTACTTCTAGTACAGTACCGAGCAGCTATGTTTAACGCCCTGAACCGATTCATCTCCCGGCTGGACTCCGATGCCCCTGCCCAGAGATCAGATTACAATGCTTTCGGATTCCAAGTCCTGCGCAACAAGACGTTGGAGCTGGCTATCGAACCTTGGTTTGACTTTGTCGTTGGAATCAATGGCCGGATGATCGTGAGTGGATATCATCTCACAACATGATCTGCAAACATGATTGCTGATCGGTGCAATAGGATGACTCGGATCCAGCGTTGTTCGCCCAGGAGGTCCGCAACTGCGCTGGAAGTACCGTCACCCTTGGGCTATGGAGCGCAAAGGTAAAGATCCCCTTCACAACCGAACTCGATGCCCAATGTTCATGGAAAACCCAGGGTCAAAGAACGAGAACAATCCATATTCCAGTCCCAGCAGAAAACCATCGCTTGGCCTCACTCTCCAATGGACGTCCATCTCGACCGTATCGAACATCTGGCACATCCTCGACGTGCCCGCAAACTCCCCAGCCGACCTCGCGGGGCTCCTCCCGTACAGTGACTACATCCTCGGAACCCCCGAAGGAGTGCTGCACGGCGAGAGTGGACTGGGTGAGCTGGTCGAAGACCACATTGGCCGCCCCTTGCGACTCTACGTCTACAACAACGAGTACGACGTCACCCGCGAGATCACTATTCATCCTAGCCGAGAATGGGGCGGCGAAGGAGCGTTAGGCTGTGTCCTCGGCTACGGAGCGTTGCACAGACTGCCGGCACCGTTGAGCGAGCCTGTCGCTGGACCAGGAGAGATGCTGTTCGAGACGGAGAACGCGAGGTTCTCTAACGAGGAATCGAGACCGCTGCCGGGCTCTGGAGAATACTCCGTCCTGGGAGAGACGTCTACGCCGGGCGATTTCTTGGTTCCGGCTCAGATGTTGGCACCACCGGCGGGCGGTGCTGCCCCGGGAAGGAAAAAGGAGAAGAAGCATGCGCATGTTCCCAACAAAGGGATGATGGATGACTATTTTAACGAAGGAGAGAAGAAGAGTAGAGAATTGGATCATGCTCCCAATGCCAAGACCGTGCCTCCTCCACCACCCCCGAAGTCTGGGGGTCCGCCGAAGGCTGGAGAAAGCAAGGCAGCGGAAACAGAAGAAATGAGGGAAGTGGAGGCGGAATTCAGCGGTGTAGACTAGTCGCTCTATTGTTACAATCTATACAGTATATTTTCTTCGTAATTGCAGAGCATCATGATCAACTTGGTCATGTTCATTTTAGATGCCACCGTTGTACTCCGTTCCTATGTGCATCTTGCACTCTTCCAAGCACTTCCGTCATGATGTTTTCTCCGACATTTCCTTGCTCTAGCCATGTTTTGCTAAACCCGCTTGACACAGCTCAGTTGATAAAGTTGACGCAGAAGAAATGCAGGATCAAGCTTCCAAACACGTAGTCTGCAAAGGCCCTATAGGGATGTCAGCAATCGCGCTCAAAGTCCTGTCCCGAAGATTCGTTACCTCTCAGGAGACACATCAACAAATTCCGCCTTGTTCTCCGCATTCGTCTGTATCCGTAAGGAAGCTAGCGATCTCATCAGTGCTCATGTTCCCATTGTCTCCCTTCCGGAATGAAACTCACCCGTCAAGACGAACTGTCCCACCGTCGCCGAAAAGCCGGAGAGGAAAGCATTGAAAGGGTAGTTGCCCGCAATCACACAGTACACGAATTGCAGCACGCCCACCACGACCAGGAAGCTCATAAACACGTCAATCAGCTTCGTCCGCTGCGGCGTCTTGTCCAGGTAGCTCTGCCATATCCCCAGGGCGATTTCGTGGGGCGATTGGTGGGAGGAGGCTCTGTGAGAGGCTTTGGTGGGAAGGGCAGCGGCGGGGACTGAGCCGGCGGAAGTGCTGGAGGCTTGCGTGGTTGCGGCCATGGAAGGGGTGGTTTCGCGGGCGGAGCGTTTGGGTGCCATTGCGTGAGGCGATGTGCGTATTTGATGCCTAATTGGGTGTGTAGAGAAATTGGTCGTTGCGTTGTGGTGTTGAAAAGTCGTGTTCGCGGATCTCTTTGGAGCTCTTGATGTTCTGAGGCCACGCAGCTTGGAAAATGCCAAGAATGAGCCGTGCTTAGAAGGCTGCAGTGGACTGATGCCGAGGGGCATGTACAGCTGTACTGTACTGTAATGTACTGTACATACTGTGTGTACAGTACATAGCTAGCTGGTGGTGACCCCGGATTACAAACGCCATCTAAGAATGTAAACACTCCGACGTCTTCTCTCTACCCGGTTTAGACAAGAGACTTAGCTTACGAAAATTACGTTCTGTTCCATCAATTCAGAACCGCAAACATGGGTAAAGATTTCCCAAACCTTGCGCGCAAGAGCTTCACGGGATGATGAAATGGCCAGCCCAGCTAACCAAGTCGTAACA
Organism: Blumeriella jaapii; assembly: GCA_009599575.1. Taxonomy (NCBI): domain Eukaryota; kingdom Fungi; phylum Ascomycota; class Leotiomycetes; order Helotiales; family Drepanopezizaceae; genus Blumeriella; species Blumeriella jaapii. The sequence continues at coordinate 904,863 of VWND01000076.1, read as the reverse complement.
GGAATCGAAACGACAGCATACATCATTGGAGCGCTCACTGCTGGAGGCGGAACTTTCGGATACATCAAGACCGGTTCTATTCCCTCAGTCGCAGCTGGTCTGACTGTCGGTACCCTGTACGTACCCTACTTCTTGACCGTCCCAGACAGCTTGTTGACATGCCATGCCGCCAGCTACCTCCTCGGCGGTTACCGTATCCAGAACAAGCAGAGCTATGGGGTTGAACTCGCGCTCCTCGCTTCGATTGTCCTTGCCGGCTCCTCCATCCCTAGAGCTCTCAGAAGCAAGAAGCCCTTGCCGAGTGGGTTGAGCGCCTTGGCCTTGTTCGGGCTTTACACCTACGGAAACGCATACAGAACAAGAGTCTAGACTGCCGAGGATTCGACTTCACTTGATGAATGCCGAGCCACACTTGTGCGCTGGGGGGTGAGTGGGTGATTCGCATTGGGTTCCTTGTCTTCATAAGCATCTTGTGTATGATCTTCCAATCTCACACTTTGATTGCCTGCATGCCTGCCTGCCTGCCCTTGTACAGCCAAAACACACTGTACTGTAACCAAGTATCACAAACACACTTGTAGAGATCCCATTTCTTCGCCCATGGTTCTCTTGCGGGTGTAGACCCTCGGGGTGAAACACATCGACTTTGATTTTCCAAGTCCCAGATAGCCCGGTTCCCCCAAACGCCGAGATTCCCCCCCTCCGAAACCCGTGAAGACTCCTCCCCGATGCCACTGTACACCCAATCGCCGGTTCCATGCTCCATCCCCCGTCACGAATTCGCATCAATCTCAGCCCACTTCGCCCGAATCTCCTCGTTCTTTGCCTTGGCCTTCTCGCGGTTCGCCCTCGTCCGTTCGAGCCTCTGTGCGCGCAGGCACTTGTTGACCTGCGTCTTCGCGTTGTTGCACATGCCCATGGATTTCCAGAGGAAGCCTCGGGCGTGGCATTCGTCGAGGGCCGTCATGACCTCTTCGCATGCTGTGGCGCGTTTAGTCGGAGAGCTCCAATTGAATCTTCGGGTGGCAGGCTACCGCTATTGTCTTTTGTGTGCAGATGGGGATGCATCTTGGCTCCTTGGCGATGAGATTGATCTGTGTGTGAGGTGCTTTGGATGTTGAATGGTCTCTTTTGGCCTCTCTTTACCTGTGCCAATCATTGGGTGGTCGGACCTTTGGGTAAGGCACGATACTTTACTCTCACAGCAGATGGATCGCTCGCCAAGGCACGTGGGGTGGAGCCTGCTCTCTGCAGCCTTGCGTTGCCGTTGAGCCTTAATTCTTTAATTCCGCCTCTGGACATTGGCCAACTTCACATCAGACAACATGGCGCAACAGGTTACTCAAAGAAAGCAGCAAGGTTGGTTCATCAAACACCTTGCCCATCGAATGGCTCTTGTCCTAGTACCGCGAAAAACACATTTCAGCTGACACAGCTTTCCAGAACTGCAAAATCAATACACCAACTACAAGAATGGCCTGCAACAAATTGCGTCTAAAATCGGTGACGTCGAATCCGAAACCGAAGAACACAAGTTCGTCCGCCCTTCCATAATTAAATACTCCCAATCTCGGCGATCCCAAAGGAGGAGCCGCTTGTCGAAGATCCCTCTATGATATAGCTGGCAAGCTCCGAGGTCGCGGCTAGGACCACTCGCTGACCGCTCGTTACAATGTAGACTCGTTCTAGAAACACTCGCGCCGCTGCCGGGTGACAGGAAATGCTTCCGGATGATCAACGGCGTGCTGGTTGAGCGCACGGTGAAGGATGTCATTCCCGCTTTGAAGACAAATTCCGACGGCCTGAAGAGCGTCCTAGAGGATCTGGTCAAGCAGTACAACAACAAACAGGTCGAAATGGAGAAGTGGAAGGTCTGTCCATACCTAGAGGACCCACACAGGATCTCATGAGCTGACGTTGCTTCTACTTGCAGAAGAAAAACAACATCCAGGTTGTGCAGCAATAGAGTGATCTGTAAACTCTCGGATCGAGTTCAATTTCTGTTCTGATAACACAAGATGTGTCAGAGCTTGGGGAGTCGGGAGTTACGTCGATTTGCATAGCACGGTCAGGAAAATTTGGAGTCCGAGTTACGAGGCGGTCAATTGACATTCGATGAGAAGCGCAAACACTTCGTGCATCCCGGGGGAGACAGAGATTGAGCTGGGCGTCGAGCAGCATTCATGCCCAAGGAGGTCCCAAATAGAACCCGAAACAGGAGAATGTCTATCCCTTATTTTTTCTCCTTCCCGTCGAGATGACTCGACGTCACATCCCCTCAAAAGATTTCCAGATTCCGGGGCATTCTATTGGTGCGCTGTACAGCCAGTTCAAGTGAGGCTCCCGGCTGTTCGACAAGGCGGCAAGGCGCGCCTCTCAGCCCAACGAAACAGTCTCGAAAGCACGTTTTGATGCCCAATCATAGAGGGCTGTCATCACAATCGGATGATAGCTCTCTGAGGAAGGGCTAGCTTCGAGGGCGCGCGGATGTGTTGGCCACAGGCCACTACACCGTCGATGACAGGAACCCTGCTCTTGCATTGCAGCGTGCGGTGGGGTGGAAACGGCCGTCTTTTGGCAGTAGGAACAGCGGAGAGAGCGGTTCCTCTGATGACCCGAGTTTTGGTATTCATCCGGATTCCATTTTCAAAGGCTGACACCCTTTTTCTTGGGTCTGGTTGACAGCCGCAGCCGTGGCAAAGCCAGCGAACACGAGACACGAGACACCGAGACACCGAGACCAGCCCACGTCCACCTTGGAGAAGCGGGTTCTGTTGAGCTGGGCTTTGGACGACGGACAAGAGACGGGCGCGAAATCGACGTGAACCGATCGTGGAGCCGGTCAACAAGAACACCAGAGACTAGTTACCCGGGATCCCGGACGAGACGAGCGGTTCTTACACACAGCATGACTACCGTGAAGCAGTGGGGTGCGAACGTTTCAGAACCGGATGCCATGGTGCCGTGCCATGGTGCCAGGACTTCGGTCCAGAACTCATCTCAGTGCAGGACGGAGCTTGGATCGCATCGGGAAGTAGTTTCGGAAGCTATGCAAGCGAACGTCCCAGAGATCCATCAGGATTGGCTGCTCTTCTCACGAGCGAAGGGAAAAAGGAGAGGAAGACGGGAAGGCTTGCCTCGACGGCATCGAGCGCGTCGTCCAGCCGATAGGTTGCGGACGGCGCCATGCGATGCTGATGGAACGCCGCTGTCACGCCGCCCTCTCGGCCCAGCTGTTAGGGGCGTTTTGGGGCCACGGCCATCAGAGGTCCCGATGAAACTTGAAATATCTCATTGGAGAGAAATAGGATTTCGGATGATCGTTGGACCCAACCTGCGAGCCCGAGGGAAAGGCTCATGGCTGAAAGTAAATGCACAGGGCACGCTGCAGATGTGCCTGGAGGCGCCATCGTGTACATACCAACGTCCTTACGGCACCGTTCTGTCCAGCACAGTTACTCAGTGACTCCGTAGGTATGTGAATAGGTGCAGCTGTACCGGACAGGACGGTCCCGTACAGTACACGTCTGTACTGTTCATAGGTACATACTACATACCAGAGCAGGAGGTCCATCATTCACGGGCCCTGGTCGGGTTTTTGCTAGTCCGGCCCTGGGCCACGGCGTCCCAGGGCTCAAGCTTTTACAGTACAGTACGAAGTTCGCAGCCGCAGCGGCAGCAGCAACAGCAAGCACTGCTCCATACAAACATACAAACATACAGTCCATACAGGACATACGTACAGGACATACATACTGTACATACTTACATACCTACTGGACTGGACTGGACTGACTTCTCTTTCCGACCCGCCTCAACGCTTCCAGCCCCACGTTTCTGCGAGATCGCATCCCATCACTGCTGCATGCGACCAATTCCTCGACCTCGACCTCGACCTCGACCGACCTCCACCGACCTCCACCTCCGCCTCCACCTCCACCTCCACCTCCCACCTCCACCTCCACCTCCAACCCAATCCCACCCCAATCTTTGCTCCTCGCTCGCTGCCTCGACCGACGAATTGCTCAACCCCCCCCCTCCCCCCACCCCCCCAGCGCGCATGAGTGTGTGCATCGGCAGTCGAAATCCTCCGAGAAGCTTGGTTCCAATCCAGTTCCCCGTCCTGTCCCTACCGCCCGCGACTCTCGAACCTCCACTCCCTCTGACGCGACTCTACACTCCGGGATGCCTGCAGCCATACTATACTGTCCCTGAACAAACTTGAAATCAGACCTACAGACTCAGGAGGAGTGCATTAGTGTCGCTGCCGGCCTCGTCTGCACCAGGGTTGCGCAGCAAAAGCCCTTCCCTCGCGGATCCGCGCCTACGATCTCGCAAGCCTTGCTACGACTTGACAGTTGTTCCACGCGCCACCTGGCAGAACCAAGGAATTTCCAATACGCCGCTATCCGAGAGACTGCAGCTTGCCATTCTTCATAAGGATGTCTGCATCACCGAAAGAAACGGACCACGAAGCTGGTGTCCAGAGTCCAGATGACCCGGATGCAGCGATGAACGATCCACACAATTCCCTTGCCTGTAAGTACCCCTCCCTGTGTCACTTGGAGAGGCCGAGTTACCTGTAGATACTAAAGCATCTCTCAGTCGAGTTCGAGGTAAGAAGCCCCTTCGTGTGTGACGAGTAGCTGCTAAGCTTCCCCCAGGTGAAAGAACAAGATCGATGGTTACCCATAGCAAATGGTGAGTTCTCTCTCTTCTGATTTGTGCCCAAAGAAAAATCCCCCGCATACCCCCCCCCCCCCCCCCCGCCGTGACTGGCGTCGCTTGGAACAACGTAGCTATTAGACGCAGAGGGTCTATAGACTGGCCAGTCAGTGGGCTTGGAGGCCAAACCCTTCACGTTCTGGTGGTGGTGTCACGGCCTGTCACACATCCTATCATGTCCCACGATTCCCCGTCTCAGTCACCAGAAACGCCGCATCCGTCCAAGCCCTCCAAACATGACTACTCTGATTCTAACATCCGGAACTTTGCTCCAGTCGCCAGGATTATGAAGACGGCCCTTCCCGACAATGCCAAAATCGCAAAAGAAGCAAAGGAGTGCATGCAAGAATGTGTGAGCGAGTTTATCTCGTTCATCACGAGTGAAGGTTTGCCCCCCCAATCCCACCGCCAATTTACGCAAGCTAAAGACGCCATCAAGCTTCGGAGAAATGTCACCAAGAAAAGAGAAAGACCGTCAATGGAGAGGATATTCTGTTTGCCATGACGTCGCTGGGGTTCGAGAACTACGCCGAGGCGCTCAAGATCTACCTGTCCAAGTACCGAGAAGTAAGTGATATCGTTGCGACTAGTGCGGATGGACCATCTCCTCGTCCTCCGCCCGCCAAAATAGAACCTGACAACCATTGCAGACCCAATCGGCCAGGAGTGAGCAAAGACCAGGTAGTCAAGGTGGTTTTGGTTCCGCCGCTGCAGGTGCATCAGGATCCGCAAATGCGCCATCTACTGCTTTCCAAGGTGGGGCTGAGGGGTCCAATAGTATCCTCGGTGGTCAACAAGGAGAAGCTGGCGACCACGATGGAAACTCTTACAGCAACCTGTACGGTGGGCAAGTCTCAAGTGGACATAACGGCTCAGCAAGCGGGGATGGTTACTAGGATTTGCGTTCTGCCCATGGCACATAATCAGGCGTCTAGGTGTCTTTCGGGCAAGGGATGGAAAACATTACGGAATTCTCGGAGTCTATCGACTAGGGTACGGTTTCGGGATCGAGGATGGGTACGGATGGGACGAGGAAATTTTTGATACCTTGGTGTGATCTGTACATGGAGGGTTCAAAAGTACGGATGGGGGTGTTCTGCTCTAGATTTCTTCGCTCTTGTGAGCATAGCCGCCACCAGCAGTCGTGCAAGATCCATGGGAATGGCATGAGTAGCACGACCAGTAGTAGCGTGTAGGATAAACAGTCCTCATGTGTGAATATAATATGCTTGATGTTGGGCCAAACTTTACGCGGGCCAAGCGAAGGGGCCTAGATGTGGTCTACTGTAAGTACAGTCAGTACTGTAAGGGTCCAAATTTAGAGCTCAGCTGCATAGCAGATAAAATGGAGTGAGTCATTGTGCGATGACAGATTACCATCTAAGTAGAGCATTCTATTTTTCAGCCTCAGTCCCCGAGCTCACTCGCTTGTCGAGGCACTCGAGTTCGAGACCATCAATTGGAATAGCGTGCGCAGGCCTTTGACAACTTCGAATCCTCGTTACGAAAGATGCCATTGATCCAATCCAATAAATACCGGTGTATCTGACTGGGCCCAAAAAAATCTTGGACTTCTATTGTTTAGGTTTTCTATGATATAATTGTGCATCGAATTTGCTAAAGGGCAAACAGGAAGATAAAAATCTTTCGATAACACTAAATGTATCAGATGTATCACGTTAAGTCTGGTATGAAACTTGTTCAAATCAATCGAACAGTTCGACGGTATTTCAATCACTCCGCATAGTTTGCTGTTATATAATTTTGCTGCGTTACGTATGTAGCTTCGAATGTACATTACTGAACTGTACTGTAGCTTTGAAGCCATGAAATTGGGTTTGAAATGCGCACACACACACGCTCGGACTGTACCGCCGTGAATTACGTAAGCGGTTGCCCCGTCGGCCCGTCAATATCACGTGACATATTTAGTGGTGCAATTGCGGGATGTCCGAATAATTTTCTAGAAATACACAACGAGCGGCAAAATTCGGTACTGCGACCTGAAACCGAATGGATATTGCACACTCTCGAGGCCAGTAATCGTGGAATCCATGACAACCATTCGCCATTTCTAATATCTCGCGGAATCGCGGATCGATCATGGTCGCCCTCGTACCCAGCACCAGGCTCCCAGTCCCTGCGCCTGCCGTCAAATCAAGCAAACCACTTCTCCGTCGGTCTACACTCTCTGGCACTGTTCGGAAATTCGATGATGCTGAACTGGAGCTCGACACAATGTCTGCGCCGTCAAGCCCGCACAAGAGGGCTCGAGTCACCTTCAATCCGACGGTCGAGGAGAAGATCATGGAGGTTTACCAGGTAAAAGCCCGGAGCATGGACTCCATACGAGGGGAAGTCAAGCGGTCGATCGAGGCACATATCAGAGACAAATGCGACAGTGAGGGGTACGATAAGATCAGGGAGATCTTCGAAGGAAGGAGGGGCGATGAGGAGGAGGAGGAGGAGGAGGAGGGGTTCAACGTGGACATCAGAACGTATCTCCTGGCGCTTACAACCTACACTTCGCTTCTGGACAACAGATGCGGCAGTCTGGTCGCGTCCTTGCTTGCATGCGAATGGATGGGAAGAGATCAGGCGTTTGTCACGGCCTATATCAAGTTCCTGGTCAGTTTGGTCAGTGCGAAAGGCATGTATGTCGGCATGGTGTTGGGTATGCTAGCGGGCCATTTTCGCGGAAGTAAGACATCCATGACATCCACCGAGAACGAACATTTTCTGACTTGACGACAGTGCGATTAGCCAGTGTGCGACTTGCAGGGTACCCGGAGGTCAATCGAGACCAGCTCACTTCACGGATACATGACGCATTAAGATACATCCTACAAAAGATCCCGTCTGCCAGTGGAACCTTATCCGATGTTCTTGAGAAAAAGTTCCCTACCGCCGATGATACGAAAAAAGTCCATGTTTCCTACATCAGTAACCTGGTTCGCCTCATCGAGTATGCTCCGGAGCTCAAGTTCGACGTGTTCGAGCAAATCACGAAAAGGGTCGTTACGATCGATGTGCAGATGCAGGTAGACCTTGACGACGTGGATGATGAGGTAGCAGCAGCAATCGTTCAGGCCATTTCCTTAGCTCCGAACCGAGATGGTGAGGATGGAGAGGATTCAGACAGCGATGCCGATTCTGTCATCAGTGACGATGATCTCCCTTCAGATTCCAGACGGATCAAGGAGATGCAAGAAAATGTTGAGAAGATGGATGCCATGCTCGATATGCTCTTTGAAATTTACAGCCCATACTTTGCGGACCCCAACAGCGTTGAAGCAGCATCGATGTTCGAGGCTCTACTCAGGCATTTCTCGGACACCATCCTTCCAACATATCGGTCACGGCATACACAATTTCTACTTTTCCATTTCGCACAAACAGCAGAGCATCTGGTGGATCATTTTGCCGGCACCCTTGTACAGCTTGCATTTCAATCCAGCAGGGCAGCTGTACAGCGACAGTCTTCGGCAGCCTACCTAGCGAGCTTTGTTGCGAGAGGGGCTCATGTACCGGCTAGCGTGGTCCGCACTGTCTTCGACGTTATAGGCGACAACCTCGACGCGATTCGTTCTCACCACGAGCTTACATGCCGCGGTCCGGATTTGCAACGGTACGGCACATTTTACGCCATGACACAGGCGCTCTTGTATATCTTTTGCTTCAGATGGCGTGATCTTATCACATCCACAGAAATCTCGGAAGAAGAGGACCCCGCTGCATTCATCGGGCAGGAGTTGAACTGGATACCTGGTATCAAGGATATTCTCACTCGGGCCATCTACTCTAAGCTCAATCCTCTCAAGATATGCTCCCCCCCAATCGTGGGCGAATTCGCCAAAATTGCCCGCCACCTGCGATTCATGTACGTGTATCCGCTGCTCGAGACCAACAAGCGGATACGCCTCAGCCAGTATTCATCGGCTCAGGGGACTGGCGCCTTGAGAGATACGGGAAATGGTGGAAGGACCGAGAGCTGGCATCAACTGGACGCCTACTTCCCTTTCGATCCCTACCAGCTCCCGATCAGCAAGCGATGGATTGAAGGCGACTACGTGGAATGGAAGAGCATACCAGGCCTGAATCAAGAGGAAGACTCCGACGACGATTCTGATGATGAAGATGGCGAGGAGGAAGTCGACATAGAGGAAGATACCGCCACTGACGACGACGATGATGATGAATGAATTTGCAATGGTCTTTCACTGAACATCTTGGCCAGGCGTTTCTTGGGTCTGCAAGGGCTTGGAGCGGGTATAATAGCGATCATTCGAGGTGTGTGTTCTGGGTTGGCTGGCATAGCGGGCGCGATAAAACATGCATGAATGGATGGGTGGAACATGTCAGCGCCTATGATCAATGCGATTGCAATGGAGGCGTTCGCATCCAGCGGAGTCTGCCGCTGGGTTTCATTTTCCGGATTCAGCGGGTGTTTGGGGGGTCAAAAAGCAGTCAATGGGGGGCTAGCTAGCTAGACTTGCAGGAAAGTAGCTAAGAGGAAAAGATTTGCTAGGATCTGGCTGTGGATCTTGGTCGGGGGAGGGCAAAGAATTTGTAGATACGGAATTGAGAAATACAAAGACCACATTGCGAACAAACATGTACTGTACAAGGGAAGCGCCCTCCTTGTTCCGAGGCGTGAGCAGGCGAGGTGACGGGATTTTCAAGGCATCCATCCACGGCCTGGGAGTGTTCCAGTCGCCAGCCATACATCTCTAATCATACGCGACTTCATAATGTAATCAAGGCGTTTCCTTTGAGTAAGTCTTCCACTTCAGAAACAATACACACGGTACAGTACTGTATGTACAGTACAGTACAGTACATGTTCTGGAAGCGCCCGAATGCCCGCTAATGCACGAGTCTCGTAAGGGTATGTGAGTCTGCCTGAGTGCCGTGTTGGACGCCTGAGGAACTCGAATGAGCGATGTGCAACAAAACACATCCTTGAGCTGTACTGTACAGTACGGTATCAATCATCGTCACCCTGAGGCTCCCAGGCACGATGGTTGCAACCCCGCCCTGTGCCGCTCAGTCTAGACTCCCTCTCCCCTTTTTCCCACCCCTACACACATTCATACATGCCTACTGTACTGTACAGTACTTACATACATACAGTCTGTATGTATGTACATACACACAGTACATCCCAATGTTTTCCTGCTCGCCACAGACCTGGTGCTCAGCTGCGAAAGCCCCCATCACGCGGCAACGGCAAGCGGCGCGGTCGCCGGGATGTAAGCAACCATGGCCTTGCTCGCACCCACCATGCAATACTGCACGACCTCGATCTTCGCCCTCGGGCGCCAGGCGCGCCAGCTGCCGCACGTCGCTCTGGCGCGGGAGGTAGAGGGCGGCGTCCATGGTCTTGACGGCCTCGTGGATCTGGTGCACGGAGTACGGCTGCATCGTGCGCAGGTCGAAGATGGCGTCGCCGCGGTAGCCGGGGCCCCCCCACGGCGGGGAGGCGAAGACGGCCGTCGCCGACGCCTCGATCGAGGCTGCGTTGGCGGCGAGGTAGGCCAGGGAGTCGTCGTGGACCCAGGTGATCTTGTCCGCGACGCCGTAGATGCGCGCGTTGTGGTAGGCGCACGCCATCACCGACGGGTCCTTCTCGATGGCGATGATGCTCGCCCAGCGTCCCGAGCGGGCGAAGGCGATCACGTTCCCGCCGGCGCCGGCGAACATGTCAATGAGCACTGTTCTGGACTCGTGAGCCAACTCCGCAAAGTCTTGCGCGACTTTGCTGGGGGGTGTTAGCATCTGCTGGCTGGGATAGATGGCAGTCGGTAGGGGAGGAGAAACGAACTTGGCCACTGGTTCCGGGGTCACGCCGAACCAGGCGTCGTCGGTCATGTAGATGCCTTCGTCATAGAGAGACCAGATACTGTATCGTTGTTCCCAGTACCTAGATCATGTTAGCGTGGCATCGTGTGTGAGGAAGCGCGGGTTGAATCACTTTTGGATGTCGTAATCTATCTGTATCTGAGCAGTGTAGTGGTGGCATTCGTCGGTGAGTTTGAAGAGTGGTGCTGGAGTCTCGGCTGTCGAATTCTCGCCGAATTCCTCGATGCCAGTGGACTTCTTCCCCCTCTTCCTCTTCCTCTTCTTCTCGATACCCTCTGCTCCCGCATTTGAAGCCCTCGTGCTTGCCATCACTTCAACGCTTTGAGCGAGCAACCTGATGAGATCTTGCAATGGAGGAGTGGCCGGTGAAAGCAACTGACTGCTTTTCGGTGCCTGCCTCGAAGTCTTAGGGATTTTTGGTTTGGAAATTGACTAGATGAGTAGATAGAAATTGCTTCCGGAGAGACGCTCTAGTAGCGCGTCGATGACATTCGTGCTTGCGTGCCAACGTAGGCCAGATAGGAAGCTTTCCGGGCGGCTTCTTGATATCCTGCTTCCTGACCGGAGAAGGATTGCCGACCTCGACAGGAGCTAGAGGTCGCTTCAAGGTCGCTTCAAGAAAGCCTTGTCCAGTCCAGTCCCGTGTTTTTCTTGACTGGTGAACTAGCGGCAAGCGAGCCAGTCACCAAGAATATCCAGGCCTCAGCTCTGCCGGAAGGCTGATTTTTATAGGGAGGGGGCAGCAGCTCCGTTTGCGGTATCCTTGACCCTGATTCGATAACAAGCTGAAGAAAAAGATCGCGACTTGGGTCTTGGCGCCTCTTCCACGACACTGCGACGCCTTGTTCTTCTGATTAAACTAATGTTGAAAGATGCGAGATTTGGTCGATCGAATCCCGCACTTCGTAGCCCCTATTGCAAATCGCGTTATCTCCGACTTGCTCGACGTTGTTCTTTCCGTCTTTCAGAAATGTCTCTGATCTTGTTCTCGAAAAGAAAATTAAATCGGGATTCTTTGGAAAATTGTAGTTCCAATCAAGTGATAAGTTTGATGCTTCGCGGAGACATTCACGGGCGGGAGCGGTACCATATCGGGTGAGCTAAGCTTCTTTAAGCCTAGACACTCCTCGCATCTCAACCTCAACCCATCGAATAGCTGATCGAGCTCGAACTCGATTGTTGCGCCTTTTTGGCCAGTTAAGCCCAGTGGGAAAGCTATTCAGCTACTAGTCCCTGACAGACGTCTAGGTCTAAATCTAGATTTTAGGGTGAAATCCGAATTTTATTGCGTGCGCGATAACACTTGTAAGTGAGCGTATATCAAATGAGACACAGAAGAGGTAGAGATAGAGACCAATGGTTGACTGTGTGGAGGACGAACGAGCTCAGGCAGGGCCTTTTTAGGGGTGGGAAATGAATGACTTGGCAGCATTACATGGGCAATTACTAGGCAAGTTTCCAGATTGCTAGACCAAGCGGACTCGCTGCGAGGTGAGATAGGTTGGCATTTCAATTTGTAACGGATATCTTGTCACTACGCTATAAAGCCTTAACAATGCTCTTCTCGTCAAATAAATCCTTCAATAGTCCCATCCTACAAGCCTCCCAGTCTGGCACGCTCATCGAGTACGTGCTCTCAAACGCAAAAATGCTCAACTGGCTGAAAAATGGCCTTAGCACTTTCCCAACCAGCTCGTCCTTCCGCTCCCAGGTACCTTCGTCGCTGATACCACTAGGTCCCAACAGGGGCCGGCGGCTGAGACTGTTGGCCGCTTGCCAGGCCGGCGACTCGGTGTGCGTGGCCGCAGACAGAGCTGTAGATCCAAGTTCTTCAGAAAGTTCGTCGATCATGGCGACGGGGTGAAAGTTCGTTGGACGGTAAACGGCGTCAATCGTGTCGGTAATGAACAGCCATTCGTGAAGTTGAAAATCGTCGGGTGCAACGCATAGTAATGTATCTAATAGTTTACAAGCCTGAAGAATCGAGGAATTGTTGTATGTTTCTGCGGCGGCGCTATGATCGGGCGACACAACTGATGAGATGGCTGCGTGTAGTTCGGCATTGACGATGGGCCACAGTGTTGCAAGGTGCACCGCCGACGTCTTGAGGACCAAGGCACGGATAAGAAGAAAGATGTCGGCTCGAGTTGTGGAGGACGGCGATGACGTCGTCGAGGCAGCAAGCAACTCTACGATCTTCTCTTGCATCATGGGCAAGTCTCCGACGAAGTTGTCGTTCATCGTAGCAAGGACCAGAGTGGCAATACGGCGCAGATTGAGCTGCGTTTCCGATCGGCTTCGAGCCTGGCAGATGTTGCTCCCACACCAAAGACTATGCCTGCTGTAGTCGGGGGCAGAATTCTAGAGATAAGCTCGGGCATCCGATCTTTGTCACTTAGAGTCCATTGCTTCAGAAGCGGCAGCCAATGATCGTTGACGAGCGAGACCGAACTTGAGAAGAACCTAGCGTTGAAAGCGTCTCCTATATCTTTCTTCCATATTTTTTGAGTATTTGGTAATCTTGCTAATTGGTAGAGCAGCACCAACGTACTCTCTGAAATGCTGTCAGGGAAGGACTTTGATTTGAAAGTCGGTCCAACAACACTCGCTGAGATAGTGTTAGCGGCTGCAAGGATTCGATCAGATTCGACCAGAACTTTGGGGAGGCTAGGCGCAATGGAAGCTAGAATCTTTACAACGTCGTCTGGCCTCGATAAAGAGTTTCGATCATCGGCTTCGGATGGGCCGTCAGAGAACCCCATAGGCCGAGTAGTGAAAATTGCAGCGAGAAGCCGAAGAAATAATTCCTGCACTTGTCAGCTCACCCTCAACGTAAGTGGTATCAAAACTCACGCCTAATTCTTTCCTCATCTTCCGCTGCTCTCCAAAGTTGGTGTTGTCGACCTTCTCGCCTAAAATTGCTGCAAATTCCAAAAGACTTGGCAATGTCTGTCGATGCGGGAAAGGATTTGCCAATATGTCCTTCAAGAAAGTCATGCAGTCTGTCCAGATCTCGTCCATTGCATCATCTTCTAACGACCGAGCATATTCGACCAAAAACACGACGAGGTCCACATCGCTAATAGACGCCGTCAACGTCGATTTTCGAGCTGGATCGAGCGCAGACGGGTTTGTTCGACTGTATATTGCGTTGAAAATGGCCGGTACAGTATGCTTTGGCATGGAACCATCAAGAACATGGAGGAGGTTGAATACAATTGACGACTTGGAGTCATTCGGACTCCTGGTGGATTTTTGCCAGATCTCAACCACCGTCTCCAAGCATTCAAGAGCTTCTGCTGCGAAGAGGTGTTCTAGCAGTCTCCTGGCGCGGTTTCTCATTCTCAATGAAGTATAGTTGAATGAGGCAACTGATTCCGTGTCTTGAGAGGCCGTATCTTTCCCGTCCCATGACCAAATCACAAAACAGATTCGTATCGCATCCTGGAAGGAGAGTAAAACAGTGAGACGATTATTGGCGGTAGCACTTCTTGCTTGAGGTGTTTCCGACGCAAAGACGCCTGATACCATGTTTCCAAAGAAGCCTTGCGGAATCTCTGGAGTCTTGGCTTGAGGAATCTTCACCTCGTCCTGTAACAGTCGATCGTGCCCCCGCGCTAAAACGTGCTCCAAGCCGTTCAAAAGAGAAATGAGCGTTGACTCCGGGGCGTCCGAGTCTGCATGCAACGTAGAATCTTTTTTGAAAGTTTCTTGCAGACTAGTAAATGTGTCACCCACTTGCGTACAAAACGTTTCTACCAGCGGTATAAGTATCTGGAAAACAGTTTCCGAGTACAGCGGTAGACACTCTGTTAGAAAGCTGACCCAGCTTTCTAAAACAGGGCGGCTACTTGGAGCTGCGAGTCCTGCCTGGAAACACTTCAGCAGTGATGAAGGTGGGTGTGGAAAATTTGATGCCGGATCGTGTTCGCTGTCTGTGGAAAGAGCTAGAGGGAGATTTTGAGGAGTGTCGGTCAATGAACGCTTCTCTGCCGTAGGTGGCGAAGGAGGAGCTTCAGGTCTAGACATATTGCGGAGCTTTAGTGTATCAAACACTAGATCCAATAATAGCACTTGGATGAGTGGGTCTGTTCCCTCGAGTGATAGCATCAATCGGTCTATTAGAATAGTTTCCAGTTTCAACTCTGCTAGAGGAAGAGAGTATGGGCTTAGGAGAATCTGGTGGAGAGTTGTCAAGGCTGTTCGGTGAAATTGGCTAGCACGTGCTTCCTCGGGCTTTTCTGTGCCACAACTTCCAGAGATAGACCGCAGACAGACATGCGCAAAGAACTCAAGAAGCGAGATCTCCCCATCATGCCCAGCTATATTCAGATCAATATGGCTCGGTATGCTCTATGGGTAGAACTCACTGATACGGTATAACGAGGGGTGGCTGGTGTCGATTAAAATCGTGTTTTCTGCCAGAGCAGCCCACATACTGTCTGATGACCATCGCAACATAGTTGACAAAGTGCGCAAATAGTACAAGCACTGATCGAAGTCATCATCGCTACCAAACTTCTGCTCATCGCCGTCGGTAGAATTTGAAGCGTCCATGGGAAAATTATGGAGGAAGCTAAAGCCCGCGAACTTTGCTACGAAGAGGTGAAACAGCCTATAACATTAGAGGGAACCTGCTGTAAAGGTAAGGCTAGTACGTACTTATCAATACCTACAAGACTCTGAAGCCAGGTCCGAACGGTCATGAACAGCTGTGTACGCTCGTCAAGAAGGGAGTCTAAGAGGAGAAATAACGGCCTAGACAGCATCACTTCGTAATTCGCCACTCCTAGAAGGCGTGGTGAGCTTTTGTGATCGTTCGCGAGCGCTTTTGATGCTTTGCGATCCACCTGTAAAGCTGTATCTTGCATGGTGTGTGTCCACAGCACGTTGAAGGTCCTACCGGGATCCGCGTTTCGGATTGCAAATGTCCCATCCGTGTCGTGCTCGATCATAAGAGAACATATCGAGGCTTCTATCTCATGATTTGATAGAGATAATACCGTTTGTAGTTGCCAGAGACATCGGACTGTCTCGACGTGGTATTTGGGATGGGATGCTGACAGGTAAGACCAGGCTTGACGTACAAGAGGCTCCACAAGTCGAGATAATTCGATAGCGGAAATGTAGGATGTCGAGTATAGATTAGTGACGAGAGAGACGATTGAAGTGAAAGCTACAAATGGTAGCTGCGAGGGGACAGCGAACCTTCTATGTATGGATTCGACGAGCTCCACTACATTCAGACTGCCAGCTTTGGGTACTTTGGCAAGCATCAGTACCAGCAACTTGTTTTTGATACCAGCATCAGCACTTGAGACTGAATCGAACAGGCTTTGGCAAGTGATGATGCCAATCTCGCGCATGAGAAGCTCGCCCACAGCATAGGATGAGTACGGAGGAGGAACGGCATCCAGGTTTCCTTGGTCTTCAACATAGAAGGTCTTGACCTTTTGCAAAATATCTGAGCTTGTGATTTGGCGAGTAAATTCTCCGTCCAGAGAGCTCGTTTTCGACTGATCGAGAGGTGCTCTTCTTTGAAAAGCTCTTTCTGGGATGAGGTCGACTAAATCCATAGCAATATTTACAGCCATATTCGAGGTTTTTCCGTTGAGGCTAGTCTGATCAACCTTTTGCTGATTCTTTCCTGCCGCATCTTCCAATAGCGCCAAGAGTGTCAAAGTCGCCAGTGGCGCATGAATAAGAAGCATTTCTTCTTCTCGGACATTGAAATGTGCGATGATGAAGTTCACTAACGCGAGCCTGTCAAATCTGCCTGTCGGGGAAAGATCTCCGGGACCGATTGCTTGAGCAATCAATTGAACGATTTCTCCCCAGATCAGACCACTCTCGACGCCATCGAAGAAGACACTAGCACTACGGAGCACCTCCGAGAAGTCCGCCTTGGTCGGCGCTTGGTCTTTGTATCTACGGACACTATCAACGACCGATAGAAAGATATCTGGGACCACGAGGCCACCGATTTCCCATCTATCCATCAAGGAGAGACAAATTCGAAAAGGGCGGGCTCTTTCTACAGCATTAGTTGGATCTCGGGCAATCAATTTGAGCAGCGCCCGTACCAGCGGCTGCAACCCGAATTCTTCGAAGTATCGTGTCCTCGAGGATTGTGAGAATCCAATGGGGTCTCCAATTACCGAACTCGGAGATTCTGGGCCATTTTCACCCTCGGTATGAGCAGTTTCAGGGCCCAGCAGCCAGGTCCAGAGACGTCTGTTGAGACTCATCTCTCTCCGAGAAACTACTCCGGCAGCGGCAGTGATAAGTAGCTCCAGATCTTCAATCTTCACTCTCTTCTGCAGGACATGAGAGTTCAGGGGTAAATGAGTAACCAGTAGATCAAGAAACCCTCGCTGTATCAATAGCTGTTCGTCACCCAAGCCGGCAGCAAAGCATCGGAGTAGTAGGCCTGGCTCGGGGGACGTTACAATTTCCCCGACACGTTTCGCTGCCTCTTCTTCCGTTTCCGATCCATTGGGCGTCTTGTTTGTCGACTCGGTGGAAAAGGGCTGACCAAGCTTTGGGAGGTTCCTAACTAAGTATGCCAGAGCACCAAGCCTTCTGCCATTACTCGTAATGGCGGCAAGGAAGAAGCATTGCCAAAAGTACTCGTCCCCTTTAACATGCTTTCCTCCAATGTCTTGGGCGTTGGCTGGGCGAAGTCCATGCTTGAATCCGTCTAGCAGTTTGAGTGTCCGCTCAAATTCCTCGCTGGTCTCCTCTTCCAGACCCGGTAACAGCGCCAGTATGATCGCCTTCAGTGCTGGGCGTAGAGCTCGAGGGTCAAGCTTCAGGATGTGTGTCTCGAGAAGATCAAGGAACGGTGTTCGTACGGAAAGAGATGCAAACGAAAGCGTAGACGAGAGGCCAGGAAGGTATAGCGGGAGATCGTTTGAGAGAGATTCCCTGCCAATCATGGAGAATATGAAGGAGTAGACTTCAAGAGCTTTCTGGTGCACACCGGAAGGGAGTGAAGGATTCAGGCATTGTGCAAGACGCTTTGCGACGACAGCTTTCGAAGGAACGGCGTTTATAGTGCTGGGATGGGCTTGTAAGGACTGGACATGTCAGCATTCTTTCTACCTCAAGACAGTAAACTAGCCAGACCTTCAGAAGCCGTCCCAGAAATGAAATGTAGTCGGCCCATTCCTGCAGAGCCGTATCGAACAGCGAGAGTGATCTTTCAACACCAGAGGCATATCTGCGGAAGGCCTTGTCTTTACTCGGAGGCTCTTCTAGGTAACTGGTTAGATGAAAGGCTAGGTGATATGTTGTTTAAAATCTATAGTCTTACCTGAACCTAGCTGGTTTCTCCATTTCCTTGGTACTGGTGAAGCTCTCCCCGAGCTCGTCGGGGAGACTGATTGCCGGCTAGCCTCGAGGGCCATGGTGTACGCGCTTCTGTTCGCAATTGGAAATTCGGAGGATCATCGGCATCGTCAGAGGATCGAGTTGAAGTTGCGCATTGCTGGCGGGTATGATTCAAATGTGCTGGTAGAGTGAACCGGTGTTCTGACCATTGCTCGAGGCTGAAGTTCGAATTATTTCGTGGCCTGTTCATCCACGAAAGGCTGTCTCCGTCGCCAAGGTGCCCGCCATCGACCCCCTGGCTGCCCCATTACATCTCTAAATCATATCACCCGTCAATGACGATCTGCGAATAGCTACATCCTGGCCTGGATGGGAAACTCCAGCCCGACTGCGGCATCTACTCATGACCGAGCAGATGCGCCAATTGATCCGACAGAGACGGTGGGAACGCCGGACCATGGCAGCGATTCAATGACCCTCGACGAGGATGACAAGGCCGGCTTAGGAGGGGGAACCGATACACAAGAAGCCTCTGCCCCGGAGTCTATAAGAGCTGGGCAGGATGCAAATCAAGATACAAATCAAGGGGCAGGAGATTCGCGGCCTCCATTGCCTCCAAGACCCTCCCTCCTGAGGCCTGCAAACCGGCCTGGTTCCTCATATGCCAGCAAGCCTACAACAGGTTTCTCTCCGATCGACATTCAGACATTATCATTTCCAGATGGATCAAGAGGAACTTTCCAGACCCCTACCAGTCGATCAGTGTCAGTGTCAGAGTCTATATCTGGTGCTTCAGGAGGACATAGTACTCCAAGCAGGAAGATAGGTCTAGCAGGAAGCGAATTTGATGATAGTGCCAGTCTCAGGAGTTATGCCCCAACTATGAGGGCGAATGGAGATCTCGCAAGCCTACTAGACGAAGGATTGAGTTCCAAAAGTGCAGCGTGGAAACTTCTTAGTACGCAGACCGAATCCGTCAATGCTTTTGAGCAGACAGATTACGAGGACTCATCCTTGGTCAATTTCGAGCAAGAATTCGACGAGGTGGAAGCTGTGGAAAACACGGGCGCCAACGGAGGTATTTGATCTTCACACGTTGTTTATAAATAACGCCACGCTGATCCTAATTGCAGAAGAGGTTTTGCTACAGTGGAAATCCAAGCTCAAGCATTATCTCATCTTGTCCTCAGCTGGCAAGCCAATTTATAGCCGTCACGGCGACCAAAACCTCATCAACGGATACATTGGAATCATCCAGACCATTATTTCATTCTTTCAGGGCGC
This sequence comes from Blumeriella jaapii, assembly GCA_009599575.1. Taxonomy (NCBI): domain Eukaryota; kingdom Fungi; phylum Ascomycota; class Leotiomycetes; order Helotiales; family Drepanopezizaceae; genus Blumeriella; species Blumeriella jaapii. The sequence continues at coordinate 885,660 of VWND01000076.1, read as the reverse complement.
CAAGGATCCGCTCATGGGATTTACAGCTGGAGACACCAGATTTGTTGTGTCCATAGCTGGGCCACTTTACTTTGTTGCGATCAGCAAGCTTGGGGAAAGTGATGCCCAGCTTAGAGCGCAGCTAGATGCGCTGTACATGCAGATTCTCTCGACGCTGACTCTGCCCACCTTGACCCAGCTGTTCACGAACCGACCCAATACTGATCTTCGGCGTCCTCTTGAAGGCACTGAAGTCCTGCTATCGTCTCTGGCAGACACGTTCACTAAAGGCTCTCCAACAGCCTTACTATCCGCGCTGGAGTGCTTGAAGATCCGCAAGTCGCAGCGCCAAGTCATCAACAACACTCTCCTCAAAGCGCGGACAGACAAGCTCCTCTACGGCATGGTTGTTGCTGGGGGGAGACTTGTCAGTGTTATCAGGCCAAAGCGGCATTCTCTACACCCCAGCGATCTACAATTAATTTTTAATATGCTTTTCGAAGCCGGGAGCGTGAGGGCTGGCGGCGGAGAAAACTGGATACCCGTGTGTCTCCCCGGCTTCAACAACAAAGGCTACCTGTACATGTACGTTAGCTTCTTGAGCCAAGTGGACGACAAGGGCACCGAATCCGAGGGGCGGCCATCGACAGCCAACAGCAGCAGCCGAGAGGATGAGATAGCCGTCCTTCTCATCAGCGCGGACAAGGAGAGTTTCTTCGAGCTTCAGCAGATGCGCGATGAGGTTGTGGCCCAGCTCCACGAGAACGGCAGCATGGACATCATTAGGACTGCGGTTCGCCAGGGCCGTCTAAGCACCACCGACATTGTACCTGGAACGCCACTACGACATTTCCTCTACAAGTCACGGGCCAATGTCCAATTCCTCATGCCATCATTCTGCCCCCATTTCGGCACCCTTCTGGCGCGAAGAGTAAGTCTGGCCCATCACGTGACAGTTGCCCGGCTAACTTCGGGTTTCAAGGCTCATGTCGTTGTACCACAACTTGCACGCATCTGCCCACGCGAAACACTCCCACCTGAAGGTTCTCCACTGCGTCAACCGGGACAGTATATCGCTGGCCTGGATCACGCCGATGTTCGAATTCTACTGCGTGGCTGGCCCGAACTCATCGCGGGCTGGTGTTGCCCACGGCGCGAACAGAGTCGTTCAGTGGGTGAAGCGAGAAGAAGAACGAGTTTTCATCATTGGAGGCGCTGTGTTCTAGTACCTCGCCAGCTCCATCGACTGGTAGTAAGCAACGATCAAAGCAAGTAAGCAACAATCAAAGCAAAGAAATGCCTGTTGGAGAAAATTTCGAATTCCGAATTTCCCGTCGCGCGAAATCCGCTTGCTGTTTCGTCCTTCTCTTCCTCCAAGGCACATGTGTGTTAAGGCTAATCAACGAGCATCTTTGGCCGCTGTTTGAGTCCGGAACTGCGACCCAGTTCTGTCCTCGAGTACAGTACAGCACGCCAATTTCATTTCGATGTTCATTCTCATTTTCTCTGCCAACCAAAGCGGCCCAGGGCCTTTCGCACCAACCCCAGACTGCTCCTCCGCTTCTCCATCGGCCTCTTAACAACAACCAAATCATCCGCCGCCTCCGCGGCCACCTCCTTCATCACGACGTGCATCTGCTCCTTGATATCCTCCTCAAATTTGCTCTCCTCGTCCTCCTCATTATCATCTTCGGTGCTCGGGCTCGGCATGCCGCGGCGGCGGTAGCCTCCGCTCACGTGCTGGCGCTCCACGGCCGGCCGGACGGGCTGCTTGCCCTTGGCGGCTTTGACGATGCTGGGCATGGTGTCGTCGCAGTCGGCGCTCCGCGCGTCGAAGGTGCCGGGCGAGCTGGCGGTGTCGAAGTACTGCTCCTCGCGGGAAGCAGTTGTGCCGGGCAGGCCGACAGAGGCAGACGAGGTGCTCCCTGCCGCTGCCACTGTAGTGCTGACATGGACGGGTGATGGTGAGGATGGCGACTTGTTGCGGCGGAGGTACGGGCGGGAGAATCTCGAGAACATCTTGAGCGGCGGTTGAGTGGGGCGGCCCACGATATGGGAAGGACTGGATCGAGCTCTCCCCTGTTAGCCGTGGTGTTCAGCTCAAGGCTGGCTGTGATTGCGAGCAAGTAATGAACTCACCCCGTCGAATGTGATGGAGTCGCCCTGGTATCCGAAAGAGCCGGATCTAGGTTGTGCTTGGAAGGGGGTGAGCTTGACAGAGGGTATGGGGCTTTTTGTATCTACGTATTCCATGCGCCGTAGGGCCCTAGTGCTTGTCTGGTGATAAGTGATCAGTGACCCCCCCCCGTCTCTGATAGGGCTGATTAGCAAAGGCATATTTTTTAGAAGCTTTCATTCCCGACTCTTGGCATCTACATACCAGTCAGTGAACTCATGGCATCATCATTCGCCTCGCCCTCCAGCACCGTCAGTCACTACTGACTAGTGCTGGTGGAAGCTGGAGAAGTCGAGATGGGAACCTGGGGGCCCAGGCCGAATGGCTGACTACATCGACGGTCAAGAAATCCCCCCAAAAGTTTCGAGGAACCATGAAATACACCATAAACACACTCATCGACACAGCAGGAAATTGTCGAACGAACAATAGTTTGATTGGAGAGCTAACCGACGCCGAGCAGAGGCTAAACACAGCGAACCTTCAAACACAGCACTATCATTTCGAACACAGCCAGATGGATGGAGGTGCAAAGCTAAAACTGCTGGACCACGAGAGATATGACCACAAATGTTCGGTTGCAGAACATTGGAACAGCCATACAGCCTGAAAGCCGCCAAGAGCAGTATCCATTAGGGCCGTCAGCCCAGAGACAAAATCCACATCACTTAGTCAGTAGCCCGTGTATAGCCACTTCCTACCACTTTTTGAATCCCCTCTTCCTGCGTGCTTCGCGATCTTACTCGAGCTGCGATGGCATACTTCGCTCCCCTAAGCCAATCATGCAATTTGGTCTTTAATTTCTGCCGGTGTGCTTTCTCGGCCCAACGACGCATTGGTCCGACCTGATCAGTGCTTTTCCTACCATCGTGCAGGTTGGGGATCGATCCTGTAACCAAAGGTGCTATTATTTCTGGGCCATTCTTATCCCTCCAGGTGATATCATCGTAGGATTGAGTGCCAGCTCGTGCGGCATAAGGAGCAGCAATTTTAGCTCGCAAATTCGAAAGTCTTCCCCGCAGACGCAGACTGTGATGGCTTTGTACATTCGAACTGTCGTCTGAGAAAACACTCCGGGCTTCAGTGGGGCTGAGTGGGTTGGGACTTGCTGATATCAGCGGAAGGTGTGAGGAGTTCACGCGTGCGGTTTCAGGGCCACTCTTAGATATCGCATTTGAATTGGGAATGGCTGGTAAAGCGGAATCACTTTTGCTTGCATGGCTGCTGGCTGTGCTAGTTCTCCTCGAATGAAGATGTCTACCGACTTGGCGAAAGACATTATCAAAGCCCGAAGTTGGCGTAAAGAGATCTTTCGAACCTCGAAGTCGCATTCCTGCCAAAGGTTTTGAATCTGCCGAATTCCTGTTCACTCGGACGGTCCCTAAACTCGAGTTTGAAGCTCGCGTAACCTTCAACTTGAATTTTGGGGGTTTCGAAGCTGGACACAGGGGTTGCTGAGCAATCGGGGGCAAGCGAACGCTTGGAGTTTGCGTCGACCATGGATAGTTCTCGGCGAGATTCCATGGTCGAGAGTCCGGAGGGGACATAGAGCGAGGACCAGACCCCTTCATCTTAAGTTTCAGCCGAGGCAGAGGGAGTGCAGCATTAGAATTGCTCAACGGCACACTTTTCTCTTCAGTCGCACTCCGAGCCGGCATTGTTTTGGGTGCTATGTAGCCATTCAAGAAGCTCTTGGGGGGAACTTCTGGGCTCTTTCCGATCGTAGAACAGTTCACTTCTGATTGAATTGGAATAAGATTGGGCGATGCCTCATGCTGATCGGGGGCCGAATCATCTGGTGAGGATGCTGGCCGACTGGATGATTCAGGAGGCAGTGGGGGCAAGGCTTTCATGAGTTGTGGAACACTATTCTTCAACTTCAGCTGCCTCGCTGGCGAAATAGGCTTTGGGGCAAGCATCGGAGATTCTGATCGAGCTATGGTTTTCTTTGAGATCTGGTGGCTCAAATTTGGAACATCGTCTGGTGCGGAAGCGAGATCCAATGTTTGACCTCCGCTATAGTACTGGCTGTGCTTCAGGGGTTGCATCCGGGGTATGACTCTGTTCTCCTCGAAATTTTGTCCGTGTAGAGATGCTGACATTTCCAAATCGTGATTGTGGCTCTTTTCTCGAAGCCTCGACTCATCAGCAAGAGTAGGAGATAGCATTGGTGTTTTGCTCTGAGACAAAAACACAGAAGACATATTCTGTACGTCTAAACTCCTGGCTCGACCTTCCAAAGCACGGCCGTCTGGCTCTTTCAACGTGACCTCAACTGGCTCGGAAGGAAACCCCTTTCGTGTTTTCGGATCAAGATTGGGGTCTTCAGAGCTGATGACTCCCGTGCTTCCATCCTCTCGACGCGCACCGGCATGAGCTAGTGGAGCAGGAGAGTGCAAAGGGTTGGTCACTGTCAAACTCGAGATGATTGTTTCAGTGACTGGTGTGGCTTGCGGCTCTGTCCTATTCTCCTTCTTTGAAGTGGGTGGGAATAATGAAGTGCTGGCGACGGTGCTGTAAGACGGCCTTGCGCACTGCGCCTCAACGTCCTTTCTCTGCATATCATCTGATGTGCGAACCGTTTGAGACAAAACCGTTGCACCGCACTTAATCTTATTAGGATCCGTGATTTCGATAGCGGACTCGGGGAACAGTCCAAAAACTTCATCGACATGGCTCCCCAGCTGTTGAGCTCCGTATCCCAGGCCTGAGAGTCTTATGGCACATTGATCCTGGGCCTTGTCATTATTAGGCGAGGAAGAGCTAGCTTCAGGCTCGCCTGGTAGTGCTCCCACCGCAAGGGCTTGTGTTCTGAGCTCGGATGGGGTGGGCTTTCGTTTTGGTACTCCGTCGCTGGATGTCCTGCCGCTAGACTTTCGAGAAACCACGCCTGTCTCACTGAATGTCTGGACCTCCCTGTCAGGAGTGTCATGCAAACTGGAATCCAGCCCCGAGCTCATTGGACGGTCTTCAGGGATAGTTTTATCAATTCGAAAGGGAGGAGGCGGTTCCCGAGCCTCTATCTCCGTGTGTACCTCTACCTCAAAGTCCTCTGTGTAGTCGTAGTATAACGGAGATGCAGGAATCTTTCCCGGGGTCGTTGCATTAGATGGAAGTGGTGCATTTGCGTACAGGTTAACAGTAGATGCTAGACTGAAGGTACTCCGGGCGGGCGAAGTGTTGACAGATGCTGGTCCACCTCTGCGTAGCCAGTCACTACTCGAAGACCCATTTGCTTGTGGAACAAGGGGACTTGAAGATCGACGATGAGGTGATGATTGGCTCAGCAGTGAGGGGGTTGATCGGTTGGCGTCAGGACGGAGAATCTGATGATGGGGTCTACGCCTCTGTGCATATAGCGAAGACGGCGAAGACGTACTGTGGCCCGATCCCTATTTGCAAAGGATCAGAGGCGTTCATCCACACAGCATACGTTCCCATGAGCGAGTAGAAGGGCCGGCTGGTCTACTTACTGGTGGTAATCTTTCGATTTCCGCACGGCGGCTGTAATCAATGAGGCCCCCATCTGTCAGTGCTGGGGAGGATGGCCGGAACCCAGGACGTTTCAATCGAGTTGGGTACGCGAATGGCGACCTCGGGCGTTGAACTGGAATACCCGTATCCACTTGACTCCGAAGGCTTGCATAGGATCGATGGTTTGACAGGGTGTAGGAAGAATACGATGCTTGTGTCATAGAGTATGATCGATAGTCAGGTTCGTCGAACATGCGACTGCCCGATTTCTGGCTTGCAGTCTCGTACATGGAAATGACCTCCGAAGCTGCGTCTCTCGCGTACGAAGGCAGACGCTTCCTGTCGTCGACGACGGGAACGCCATATGGCTGGAAGTTGTGACGAGCTTTCTGCGGTCCTGAATCCCTATAGCCCGCAACCGATCTCCGAGGCGTGCCCAGGGATTGGTGAACGCGGGAAGGTTTGATAGAGAACATGCCTATGTCCCCAGTCTCCGTCGTGGTCTTTAGCATGCTCTCACAGGCCCGTGGTAGGTTGGTTGGGGACGGATTCTCGTTCTTTTGCCGAGGGCTGGCACCGCCTCGCAGGGTCTCTCTTCCACTTCCTGCTCGGGGACGCGTCGTCGATAGCGAGTCGGTACGGCCTGGGTCATGGCTTGCTCGCCGCACGGTAGGCTGGTGTGTCTCCATCGTGAGCAATGCCCGCCGATGCTCGCTGATACGGCGTGAATGTGGGAGAAGCGAGGCCGAGGAGGAGACAAGGCAGAGACCAAGTGCATGCGCCGATCAGAGATCCCCAGCCATGGCGCACCACGACCCAGGAATCGGTAGAATGTGGCGATGGAATGGAAAGGTTGGCAAAGACATCCACCGGGAAATCCTGGATGCAGATGGGTGATGGGAGACGGGAGATGGGAGATGGGAGATGAGAGATGGGAGACGGGAGACGGGAGAGTCAAAAGAAAGGTCGCTAGCGAGGCTCGTGAGGGGGAGACGCGAGGGCGATGGTGATAGGTGGTTGGGCCTGCTCCTCCCAATGAGGAAGTCGCGCCTGTGCGCCCTTGGTGGCTTCCAGATCCGGCATCCACGACCTTCACGACCAACATCGCGGCGTCCGGTACAGGAGCATTTCATTCGCGTCGCTACTCTCCAAGGCATATTTTCCCCTGGTACTGTACAATGCGGGCCAGCTGTGCTCGAGCAGCTCAAGTGGAGGGCAGGCGTGAGCTCAGCTCCGGACGGCCGTTTTAGCGAGGTGGGATTGTCCTGCAGTGCTCTCGCCGACTTGGGGTCTGGGAAGAGCTGAGGACAGACATCTTCTGCCCTGATGAGGTTGCGAAATGAAGCGAATGAGTGTGCGGAACAAGAAAAGACATGGAGGAGACCTTGCACGAGCTTCAGATTGTACTGTACCTACCTATGTAGATAGGGCTGACCACCAACTAACTGTGCTCTCCATCCGGCGTGGAGGCACGCAAGAAAGAGCTGGATGCAAGCGCGACTGTCGAATGCAGCAATGAGAGCAGAGCAGTGAGGGCAGAGCAGTCTCTCGACGTGGTAAGCTTGGGACCAAAGCTGGCAAAGCCTCGCAACTCGACGTGCTGATGTTGCGCTTCACCCCGAGCCAGAAGAGCCCGCGTCGATTCCAACCGCTTCCTCGCGACTCGGACTCGGGTGCAGGTGACGGGCCGTACAGGACAGGACAGTATGTGTGTACAGTACAGTAGCGTACTATACTATACTAGCAATATATACTATACATAGTACAGTACTATTCGGTACGTACTGTATAGATGCTGTACACAGTAAGTACAGGAAGAGGACGGAGTCATCGATCGGTTGGCATTACTTGCCAAGGGCCAAGATCCCGGCTTCATCTCCCGGTCCTGCAGCGCGAGCAGTCGAGCGCCGAGTGAGCGCCCGCTTTATAAGCTCGCATGGTTGCGTACGGAGTGCGATGTACGATGTACAGTGCGGTGCGGTACAAAGTTTTCCGAGCCTTCCTGAAGACACGGTTGCCCGTTGCCTGTTGCTCTGTCAGCACACAGGCGAGAGAAAGTGAATCGTGGTCAATTGTCTTAGTGCGGCCGCTCCTCGATAAGTACACCTTTGCCTCTTCTCCCCCCGGCCCCCTCCCTTCCTCACTTTTTCTCCTCGATCAATTCTCTTCATTCTCGACAACTCCGCCCCTCTTCCTCTGGATTTGCTTGACCACCGAAACCAGTCTCTTGCCGGTTCACTCCAGACATACACAAGTAAGAAGCGATCACTCTCCCCTGGGCCCGAATAGCTGCGGTCTTCGTCGCGTCGCTTACCTACCTACCTAGCTAACGCGCCGTCAGGTACAAGGCGACTACTACCGACCTATCTACGACCCCCTCACGCAGTCGACATGCGCACATTCACCACTCTGGCCCTGGCCCTTGGGCTGGCTGCGGTCGCATCAGCGTCCGATGTGGAGGCCCTCACGGAGGACACCTTCACAGATTACGTTAAGGAAAACGAGCTGGTCCTCGCAGAATGTAGGTTCTCCTCAGCCTCGGTGCATTGCCATGTTTGATCAGCAGCTAACATTTACCGTGTGCCTAGTCTATGCAGTATGTGCTCGTTGCCCCCTGCGAACCTGTTGACTTTGCTAATCTTGCCCTCTCTAATTCAGCCATGGTGGTACGTCTATTCGAGAAGAAGCAAAAACGCCTGTTCAAAAAGGGTTTACTAACTCCCGTCACAGTGGCCATTGCAAAGCTCTGGCGCCAGAGTACGAGGATGCCGCCACAGCCCTGAAGGAGAAGAACATCAAGTTGGCCAAGGTCGACTGCACCGAGCACGCCGACTTGTGCAAGACCTTTGGTGTTGAGGGATATCCCACCTTGAAAGTTTTCCGAGGCCCAGAAAACCCGGTCCCCTACGAGGGCGCACGAAAATCCCAAGCGTATGTCAATTCCGACCCGCAAACACCTTCTTAGAGAGACTAACGTGTGCTCTGAAAGTATCATTTCGTACATGACCAAGCAATCCCTGCCAGCCGTTTCGATTTTGAACCAGGAGACCCTGGAGGACTTCAAGACTGCTGACAAGGTGGTCTTGGTCGCATACATCGGCGCTGACGACAAGAAATCCAACACGACCTTCACCGCCGTCGCCGACAAGCTCCGTAACACGTTCCTCTTCGGTGCCGTCCATGACGCCGAGGTTGCCAAGGCTGAGGGTGTCACTGCCCCAGCTGTCGTTCTCTACAAGTCTTTTGACGAGGGCAAGACTATCTTCACCGAGACCTTTGACTCGGAGGCCATTGAGAAGTTCGCCACTACGGCATCCACTCCGTTGGTTGGAGAAGTTGGACCAGAGACCTATGCTGGCTACATGTCTGCTAAAATTCCTTTGGCATACATCTTCGCCGAGACCGAAGAAGAGCGAACCACCCTTGCCAAATCCCTCAAGGACGTCGCTGAACTTCACCGTGGCAAGATCAACTTTGCGACTATTGACGCTAAGCAATTTGGTGCGCACGCTGGCAACTTGAACCTCAAGGCCGATTCCTTCCCTTCTTTTGCCATTCAGGACGTCGCCAATAACAAGAAATTTCCATTCCTCCACGAGGATGAGCTTACCGCCGAGAAAATTGGCGCATTCGTCAGTGACTTCGTTGCTGGCAAGATTGAGCCAAGCATCAAGTCTGAACCCGTCCCAGAGACACAAGATGGTCCAGTTACTATCGTCGTTGCCCACAACTACGACGAAATCGTTCTTGAGGACGACAAGGATGTCTTGATTGAGTTCTACGCCCCGTGGTGTGGTCACTGCAAGGCTCTTGCCCCCAAGTATGACATTCTCGGCCAGCTGTACATCGATGGCGGCTTCAAGGACAAGGTGACTATCGCCAAGGTTGATGCTACTGCCAACGATGTTCCCGATGAGATTCAGGGCTTCCCTACTATCAAGCTCTACAAGGCTGGTGACAAGAAGAACCCGGTCACGTACGAGGGAGCCCGTACCGTCGAGGATCTCATCAAGTTCGTCAAGGAGAGTGGCAAGCACGGCGTTGAGGTTAGCTACGAGGGAGAGGCACCCGAGGCTCAGGAGCCAGATGCTGATGAGATGGCTGAGCAAGCTCCTGCTGCAACTGAGGCGGCGGACGAGGCCTCTGAGGAACACGATGAGTTGTAGAGGGTTGCAGTTGGAGTAAAGCTTTTTTGATCATCTGCATGGCTTCTCATCTCAAGGCGGAAAAAGGAACACGAAGGGGCTGTTTAGTTTTGGGTATACCTGATTGATAGCTAGTTTGCCGAGGGAAGCTTCTGAACACGTTGAATCAAATCTGCCACGTGGCGTGCGGCCTCAAGAGATGAAATGAAAGTGACGGTATGAAGCTGATAGTAGGTGATTTGGAAACATGCTCAAGTGCATATTCTCTATTTTCGTGACTGAATTCGGATTTCTTTTGTTCCGGACCTGGCCCATGATCCGGGAAAAGCTTCCCGAGCTGCTCTACAAACGAGAAGCCTCACAACAACAAGCGCGCGAGGCTGTACGCCAAAGAAGTCTTTTCCCCAACAATCGAGCACGATCCCACCTTCTGAACACACCAAGAGTTAACAAGCATAATGGCTTCGCTCATCCTCAGATTGACCATGCGCCAGCTCCCCTCCCGCTCAACACGAAGCTTTCAAACCTCTGCCCGCAGATTCGCAGATGCCACGCCTCTACCAGTACGGAAGCCGGTCGGCGCGTTCAGAGGAGGGTCAGTTTCTCTACTGTCTCCGTCCGGGATCGGGTTCTGCCAGATCTTAGACCCTTTGCTAATGTGATTGTTCTATCTAGGCTCTTTGGATTCCTGCTTGGGTCGACACTAGCTGGAGCGGGAGTCTACTACTATGTTCTGGACGAGTACAAGGTCTCGAACTCTCTCTTGACTGAAGATATCTACGTGCGTCCCCCACAGCTACTCTGTCCATTTCCTACCGCCGGCAGTGCCGCAAGGGCACTGGTGGGCATCTATACAAAGTGCATGAGATGTTGGCATAGGCTGACGAATATAAAACAGAGCCTGCAAGCCAGCGTGCAAAGAGTGCACACGTATGTGCAGACACTTGAGGAGAAGATTATCGAGTTGGAGAAAAAGAAGAAATGAATGGGAGGCATCGGGGCAAGCTATGTGACATAATGGAAGGTTATGCTCGTTGAATCTGGGTCACGATTGCGGCAGGGGAAGGGTCTCAAGCAGATTGTACAACAGTTCTCTCGATGTTACTGCTCTGTCGCTCTGAGCGTAGTGAGATACAGTACCACGCAGCAAAGTGTCGCAGATGGAAACGATAGAAATTCTCTCCTCTGTCCATCTTGCGCCACTTCCGAAGGCCGGTTGAGGTTGCCGAGCTGTAGCCTCGCCGACACGGTCGGTTTCGTCCCCATTGTGTTTAGAATTTCCCCTCCACAACGCAAAATCAGACATGACTTCATGACATTATGATCAATTTCGGCGTCAGAGAGGTCGCACACTCTAAGGTCAACGCGCCGGGCTGGTCCTACGTACCAGATACTGGAGTCACAGCTTCCGTCACAGCCTTGCAGCCTTCTCGAAAACGCGCGCGCAACCAGAACGTCGCCAGCAGCCACGAGACAACTGCGAGGCAAGATGCTAAGGTCCTCCGTGATCTTGCTGCCCTCGATCGCGAGAATTACAGAGATGTAGCGATCCCGGTGCCTACACGACATCGGGACAACGCTGGTCGAGGTGGGACTTTCTGTCGCTACCAACATCTGCGGAGCACACCACTGATGAGTGCGAGACAGTGAGCCATGGCAAAGTCACCTCGGGCGTGCGCAAGATTCTCCAGTCTCAAAAGACGTTCGCCAACCATCTTTCGGACTTCGAAGCCCTCGCCCATAACTCCTCCAGTCTCCCTCCGCCGGAAGCCTCCACACCCGCGGCGCCCATCCCACGAGCAGCAGCAGGCACCTTCGCTCACCTCACCAGCAAAGGGACCCGTTCGCATAAGAAGAAAGACCCCAAGGCTGTCGCGACGCCCACTCCCCTGCGGCACGTCTCCACCGCGAGCTCCGCGGCAGCAGCTGTCAAAGTCGAGCCTGGCATGGTGAACACGCCTATGCCAGACGTCCCCGTCCTCGCCGAAGGCAACATAGAACCACCCACCCCCCACCCCGGAGATACGGACATGCTGCTCGTGTCGAGGATTCCGCCGATCCCTTCACAAGCGGAGATAGAGAAGCTCTTGGCTGCCCCGCCGCTTACTTATAACGAGGCGAGGGGGGCGTGGGTGGAAGAGGATATGAGGAAGCCTGTCAGGCAGTTTTGTGAGGTTTGCGGCTATTGGGGGAGGGTCAAGTGTATGAGGTGTGGGGGAAAGGTGTGTGCTCTGGAATGCTTGACCCAACATCACCTGGACTGCTTTACTAGGTATGGAGCTTGAATACAGGTCTACTCGGGGTGTGGGCGTATTGGGAGCTGTTTGGATCTAGATGCATCTTCGGGGGAGGCATCTTTCTCCAGAAGAAGAAGGATTTAGATCGATAGGCTCTCTTCGGTTTCTAGACAGACAGACAGACTACCATGTCTTTACGAGAAACAGATACGGAAAATCTTGGGACAATCTTGAACTGTTATGTTGTTCGACTTTCGGCAACCTTTAATATCCTCTGATTGCTCAGATGTTGAACGAGACCGCGTGTCATTGATTATTTCATTTCCTCGCCATTACCTCTCCTTCGTACCGACTTTGCTGAGAGCCAACGATTACCAATTATGTAGCGCTAGCCAGCCATTCTCGATTCCAGCTCAAGGCCTAGTCTCGTTCACATCTCAAGCCTTCAATGTATCTATCCCCTTTCTCACCAAGCGCCTCATGGCTTCAACCGACCCCGGAACGGCCGTCTCAGCCATCTTCCTCTCCCTCTCCTTCGCTGCCTCCAGCTCTTTTCCTTCCATGTGAGGATGTCTCCACTCAAAGACGTATGTCAAGTACAGTTCTCCCTCTAAGCCCTCACTCTTCCCGGACACAGGTTGAGTCAGTAAGGCGAAATCAACAGTCCAGCTAGGCAAAGCACGTCGCCAGACCACGCCTAGATACGAGACGAAGAATGAAACACTCTACAAACAAGGGAGGTTTTGCTAGACTCCCTGACTGGCGCGGCTTACAATGATGTTGCTGATATGGCTCCCATCCGGCAGCACAAAGTCCACCTTGACGTCCGGGAACGCCGTACACACCTCCTTGAGCACCGTCGGTCTCTCGCGGAACGTGACTTCGCGGACCGTGACCTCGTTGCCCGTCGACGCGTCGGTCGTCCTCGACAGCACGCGGGTGGATGCAATGGCTTGCGGAACGTAGGTTTCGGCGACCGGATTTTGTGCTGCAGCATGCTCCAGACCTGGGAGCGTGTGAGCACGGGTTGGGCGCCGGCGGGGTTGACGGGACATGTCACGGCGACGACGTTGTTTGTTGTTGATGGGGCCATGTTTTTTTTGGCTTGGTCTTGAGACTGGAAATGGATGGTTGTTGGATCAGAAGAAAGGCGAGATGGCATGCTTGCTTGCTTGCACTTGTTGAGATGTGCTGCATGTCAGCTTACAATTAGTTGGTTATCTGCCTACTGTACAGTACTGTACTGTGCATACTGTACCCGAGCATATATCATGTCAGGGCGTGACGACGTGATGTTCTTCAGCACGTTGGTTCCGTGTAAACACACAGTACTGTACTGTACTGTTCATCCAAGCCCTGTACCCCACACTACAGCGACTCTACATACCTACCTACCCACCCATCGACGACTTTTCGTTCCACAACACGGCCTCTCGCAATGCCGTTGGGCTGGGAGAGGATAAATGCCAGGCAATCGCATCCCAATAAGAACATCGTCTTCATCAAGCCACTCCCAGGCCCGGACGAGAAGACCTCCAAGGACTATCTCGAACGCATAGCAGCGCAATGCCTCCCGATCATGAACACGCACCACCTGGCAGTCGCTTCTCTGGAGGAGTACGAGCCGAATCGCGAGTTCTGGGGTAAGAAACCTCCACGCTGCCTGCCCATGAATGACTAGCTGACAGTGGACAGGGCGCAATTTCAACAATGGCGAGGTCATACAGCTCGTCCTGAGATCCCCCTCGACAGGCCACTGGCTCCCCTTCCGCTTCGTCCAGATGGTCATGATGCACGAGCTGGCCCACAACAAGCAGATGAACCACTCCAAGGCCTTCTGGGCAGTGCGCAACCTGTTCTCCGCCGAGATGCGAGCGCTCTGGGAAAAGGGCTACGTCGGGGAAGGCCTGTGGGGCAGGGGAGTGCTCCTGGACAACGGAGCCTTTCAGCGCGAGACCCTGGAAGAGGGGGAGACGCTGCCAGAGCATATGTGTGGTGGTACCTTTCGGACGCGAGGCGGGAGGAAGAGGAAGGCCAAGCCGAAGATCTCGCACAAGGAACGGCAGGAGAGGAGAGTCAGGAAGAAGTTCGGCCTTGATGGGGTAGCGCTGGGCGCGGATGACGAGGTCAAGGCGAAGCTGGAGAAGTGGAACGGGAAGAAGCCATTGCAGAGACCGACGGTCGCTAGCAGCCTGAGGGGGAGGGAGTTGCGGGCTGCTGCTGCACTGGCACGGTTGGAGGTCGAGAAGGAGGAGCTGCAGACCAAAGACGAGGATGCGGTGACTGATAGCGAGACCGAGAGCGACGAGGATGGGGTCCAGATCATGCCGCAGCCCGGTGATGCTCTCGATATCAATGGCAAGCGACTCACGGATAGTCACGGGCGCGGAATGGTCAAGGTGTGCGAAGACGAGGACAACAATGACGATGATGCGAAGAGGGAACTGCTCGAGCTGCAAATCATACCCGGCAGCTCTCAGCAGTGCTTTTCGAAGGGTGCTGTTGGCGCTACGAAGCCGAAGCCAGCCCCGAAATCAGCAGTACCTTCACCGGAAACTTCGAAACCGGGGCAGGTTTTGAATCCCACGCGGTTGCTGACGACAGACAAATCGCTAGAGGAACTCGAGGAACCCACGGCTAAGATGCCCACGGCAAATTACGCTGATGGTACCTGCCCGGTCTGTTCAGTGCTCAACGACTCGCAAGCCTTGACGTGCATGGTCTGCGCCCACGTTCTCAAGCCAAACCTAGTCGCAGAGGTCTGGCGATGCAAGAGTTCGACCTGCGCAAATGGTGTTGTTTACTTGAACGCTGGAGATGTCGGCATTTGTGGTGTTTGTGGCGCAAGGAAGTAAGGTCTATCGGAAGTGCTCCAGAGATAGTGCCCGGCTTTGTTTTCAGGTCTGGCGTTCGGAGGGTTCGGCGCTAGGCACTCTCTACCTCTTGCTTTCGGTTTTGCTTTATGGACACGAATATCCTTACCACGGATAACGCTAGCTAGTAGTCGCTTGTTGAAGTTCCATGGCGTATCCATAGACAGCGTGCCTTCTCGCTACCGGACTCGCAGTCCGAGCATTGTTCAACCCATGTTGAGATACAGCCATCTTTCCTATTACTGAGTTGGAAACCACACGTGGTACGATAAAGAGACACGAGGAGGTAGTGCGCAAATCGAACAAATTTGCAACCCTTTCAATGACAAGTCCTGAGACAAGCGAACTGTCTAATAACTAGTTACCTTAGATATCCTCCACGAGCCACTCCCGAGCGTGGAAAGGGCCCAGAATCTAGCAGGAGAGGAGACGTTGCTCTGGTAGAGGGCACCACCACCGTCGGATAAACGCTCCTGCTTTTTAGGTTCGCCGCCTCGCTTAGCGAGCGCCATCAAAACATCGCAGGCTCGAATCACTACCCGGTCTCTTCTCAGCCATTGGGATTTCCCGAATCCAGCGCGATTCTCGTACCCTCCCTGGGGGCTTCGCAGGGTCTCTAGAGGGTGGGGTGGTCGTTCATGCCTCGTTGTCGCTGCTTTCTTACGTTCTGTATCCGTTCTGGTCGTGGTTTGCGATTCGACCTGGCGCCATCGGGTGCAGGCGAAGACTGGTCTCTTTGGAACGGTAGGTGTCTGTGCTGGATGGGTTTTCTCTGCTTGGCGATGAGGACGCTGTCGCGATGGGATTCTTCGTGGTTGAAATTGGTCGTAGGCTGGGAAGCTTCGGACGAAGGGGGGGGGCGGGGGGGGGCGGGGGACACGCTCCGTATCAACGCCATCGGTCTCTTTCTCGAGGTCTCTGTTTGTGAGATTCTACTCCCATTCGGTCGGTTAGCATCAGCCCAAATCACCTGAAAGCCGTCCGATCCAAAGCATAAATCCATTAATCCAAACGCCGTACTTGAGATCACTTGCACTGATGCTAGCTGGAATTTGCGAGCTTTGAACCCGAGTCTAAACACATGGCGATACCAGCCATTTCGGCTAGCAAGATCGTTGCCTACGAGCGAGTATCCTTCGGTACACATGAAAGCCAGCTGCGTAGCCGACACATTCCGCCACCGGAATGGTGTCGGCATCGTACCGACAGGGGCACCTGAGTGGACGACGTACTTTCCTTTCCGGCTGCGGGCTCCTCGGATCCCCTCTCACTCTAGCTAGCACCATCTATCAAGCGCCTATCAAGACACTTTCTCTCCTCTCCAAGGACTCGGGATGGATCGGCTCAGGCCGCTTCAGCCAGCGATAGCAACGCAAGTAGCTCGCTCTGTGACTCGACCAGGACAACCCGCACTCCGACGGAAGAGATAAATCGCGCAGATGCGACGGAGTCGTAAGCCCTCTCTCTCTCTCTATTGCACGTGCGAACGGGTCTGGCTGTGAGCTCAAGTGGCTTGCAGCTCGACCATCCGAGCATCTCTGATTGGGGGTGCTGGTTCCTCTCCTTGCGCCTATCAACGGGTGGCTTTCTGTCAAGTTCAGGAGCGCGGTCGGAGGTGGGTTCTGCTTAAGACCTCTTTACGCGCTCTATAGTCTCGCGATGAGTTCGGTGTACGGGAAGGTTTGTGGACTTGCGTTGCTCGCTATTCCTCTTCTGCCTTTCTTTCTAGAGCGCCTCTCCCCTTCTGCCTTTCTAGAGCGCCTTTCCTCGTGCGTGGCAGCTGCGTCCAAGATACGTTCCTCTCCGGGACCTCTGAATCCCCCAGGCTGTGCGTGTCATGGCGGCAGTGCCTATTGCCGATGCAGCTCATCCAATGACAGCCTTTGAGGGGGTGAGTTGACATTCTGCCTCTCTGCTGTTCGACGCGGAGGAAATGGGGAGTCGGGCTTTTGCACATCACCTACCCCGAAGTCAGAGGTCGGCGCACTGGCTAACGAGCAGTAGACAAGCAGCGCCCTCGCAGGTGGTGTTTATCCCATCAGAGACGAAGGACTCCCTTCTCTCGATCTGCGAAAGGCCAGGTCTCGTTCGGTTGAGCGGCGGGGGGTAAGAATCACCGACCGCGAAAAAACCGTGGAGGATGGAGAGGGACTCCGGCGAGATGGCGACTTCAAGAAGAAACAGGTATGGGCCGCAGCATGTTTTGTCCCGCTCACCAGATCTGACACCGTTACAGGTCTTCAGAGGGAGATATGTCTTTTGGCTCGCGTGAGTGCTTGTACCCAATGGTGCTATCCTCGCGCTCTCCCGAGACATTCCTCTTCTGGCAATTGCTAAATTCGCTATCTGTAGGTATCAGAGTATCGGTGTAAGAGACGCATCACCCAGATATCTACAGGACAAGATCTGATGTCAGATCAACAGGTTATCTATGGTGATATCGGCACTAGGTCAGTAGCTACCCACACCATTTGCTCCTATTCATTTTGCCATTGACAGAGATGTGCAGTCCGCTTTATGTCTACTCTTCTACTTTCTCCGACGAGCCCTCCCACGAAGACCTCATCGGCGTGCTATCGGTCATAATCTGGTCTCTCACGATGATGGTCACGGTGAGTACCACCCGACACTCTGTTCGGGACTGTTGCTCATCTGCCAGGTGAAATATATCCTCATCATCCTCTACTGTGACAATGAAGGAGAGGGCGGAACCTTCAGCACGTACTCGTTGCTCTCTCGGTTTGTAGGTAGGGTTCATGACCACGTCTTCCTGGCTGACCGGAATCCAGGCAAACATCACGCAGCGCGATCCGCGAGAGGCCTCGCTCATCAAGATGGAACGGTACGTAACGGGGGACATCGAGGGGGCCAATCTCCGCGTTCGTTCTCGAATTGAAAACAGCAAATTCGCACGGGGGCTTCTCAAGACGATCGGAGTTCTCGCCGTGTAAGTCACACCCCGGTCTCGCCAGGACGGAGGTCTGGGGAGCATCAACGTCTCCCAGGATGGCTCGATGTGCAGAACTGAGTATTGACAGCTCCATGGTGATGTCCGACGGGGTTCTCACTCCCGCACAGTCAGTCCTTGGAGCTGTCCAGGGACTGAGCGTGGTCCAGCCCGACATGGAGAAAGCCACCATCGTGGGCACCACCTGCGGGATTTTGGTATTCCTGTTCCTCATCCAGCCCTTCGGGACGACGAAGCTCGCGTCCAGCTTCGCTCCGATCGTCATCATCTGGCTCGGATTCAACGCCGGCTTCGGAATATACAACCTCGCCCAGTTCGACCACACGGTTTTGAAGGCGTTCTCGCCCGGCTTTGCGTTCGCGTTCCTGGCACGGAACAAGACAGAGGGCTGGAGGAAGCTCGGAGGCATTCTGTTGGCCTTCACGGGAGTTGAAGCCCTGTTCGCCGACCTGGGGGCTTTCAGCCGAAGAGCTATCCAGCTCTCTTGGCTCTGCTACGCCATGCCGTGTCTTCTTTTGGGATACATTGGACAAGCCGCTTATATCAGTGAGCACGAAGGCGCTTACGAGAATCCATTCTTCAATGCGGTGCCGCCTGGGATGTTGTACCCGAGTCTCATTGTGGCCATTCTGGCTGCCATCGTGGCATCTCAGGCCATCATCACGGCGACATTCCAGGTCAGTCGTACTCGAAAAGAGCCGTCCATGTGCGTTGCTTACCAGTGGGAAGCTGCTGTCTCAAGTCATGAAGCTATCCTACTTTCCCCAGATCAAGGTCGTCCACACCTCGAAGATCTTTCACGGTCAAGGTGAATGTGCGCGCTCTTCCGCATCCGGATCTCCCCACTAAGACTGCGGCCAGTGTATGTGCCGCTCTTGAACTGGCTTCTCATGATCGGAGCCGTGTTGGCTGCCGGGATCTACAACAACGTAAGGGCCTTCCGCAGCCATGTGTAGAAGTGTAGAAGCTGAAGCTGACTGGTCTCGAGACCACTTCACTTGGAAATGCTTACGGGTGAGACGCCCTCACAAGTCTTCTCTTTGCCGCGCCTAACCACGCCCCAACAGCGTCTGCGTTATGTTTGTCACGTTCTTCGATTCCTGCATGGTCTCTCTCGTCGCGTTGATCGTCTGGAGACTCCCATGCTACGTCGTGTTCCTCCCTTGGCTCATCTTCACCTGCCTGGACGGCGTCTACCTCTCTGCGGCGCTGGTCAAAATCCCGGAGGGAGCCTGGTTCACCCTCGTCTTGTCAGGTGTCCTCACATCCCTCTTGATCCTCTGGCGATTCGGCAAAGAACAGCAATGGCAGGCCGAAGCCGAGGACCGGTTCCCTCCCACGCACATCGTCGAACAGACAGCCCACGGCGCTGCGAAGCTCACCCCGTTGTATGGCGGCGACCATCTGAGCACGATCAAGGGCGTTGGCATCTTCTTTGACAAAGCGGGCGAGACGACGCCTTTGGTGTTTTCTCAATTCGTCAGCAAGCTGCGTGCTGCGCCGGAGGTAAGATGCCACCACCACCTACCTAGGTACCTAATGCTCACGCCGACGGGAACAGGTCACGGTCTTCTTCCACCTCCGGCCTCTCGAGACGCCTTCGGTGCTGGCCGGCCAGCGCTACACCGTCACCCGGATCGCGATCCCCCACGGCTACCGGCTCGTCGTCCGCCACGGCTACATGGACGACGTGATCACGCCCGACCTCGGGGCCCTGGTGTGCGAGCAGATCCGGCGCTCCATCGTCTGCCAGGCCCGCGCCAGAGCCAGCCAGGCCTCGGCCGCGTCGCACGCGATGGCGACGCAGCACGGCCTCGCCGCCGAGCTCGCGACGGTGCAGCGCGCCTTCGACCGGCAGGTCTTGTACATCGTGGGCCAGGAACAGATGAGGCTCAAACACGGCACGGGATTCGTGCGCAAGATGCTGCTGTAAGGCCCCGTCCCCTCGCCCCCGCGCCCAGCCGCGCTGATGTCGCGGCAGCACCACCTTCTTGTGGCTGCGGGACCACAGCCGCAGCAAGATGGCGAAGCTGAGGGTCCAGCCGGACCGGCTCATCGAGGTCGGCTTCGTCAAAGACGTGTGAGGAGATCGCGTGAGGGCAGTGGGTTCCCACACCGAACGTTCACATACCGTACGTGGACACATGAAGTTGCGCGTGTGTACCGGACAGAGACTCATTACAGCCGCCACATACCTCGCAGTTTTCAACGAATACATATCTACGATTCTCTACAACGATAGCATTTAAATGCAAAACAATACTTCAAGTTACAAAGCGCATATTATCAAGCTAAGGTTTCGTAATACCAGTATGAAATTAGGGCTTTTTTTCGCCGGATTTTAACCCGATCGGAAACTTATAAAAGATAATTTAAAACAACAATAATTGAGCTTAAATCAAAGCTCATAATTACAAAAAACAATAATGTAACACAGCGATTTTTTTTTTAATAATAAAAACTGTATGAAAAGCGTGAAAGCTTTGGAAAGATCAGTTGTTAAATAAACTAGCGGAAGGGGATGCAGAAGAGGATAAACGCTGTCAAGGCTGCAAATGGGTGGTATACTAAATACTGGTTGAAACCAAATATCCGTTTAATTCTCAGCTTTGATTTAAGCTATTTGTATTTAAAATCGACGAATTAATGGTGGAGTTATGAAGATGAAGTTGTACAAGTAGAAGAATTTCGTTGGGGTAACGACTATTTACTAACGCGCATCTTCATGTGTCCACCCACTCACTCACTGTACAGTACACCCAAGAAGATGCACGCCGCAGAACCGAGCGCACCCCAATCCTACAGTCCCATTCATTGCCTCTCGATCTGTGACCGAAGTACCGTAAGTAGCACCGTAAGTACAGCACAGTACGATATGGGTTATCAGTACAGTACAGTACACTATAGGCTATGTGATCCTCCACCTCTTCGCCATTCGCTTTCCCCGAGCGCTCGGTAGCGAGCCCCGAGCCAAACAGGGAGGTGGTGGACCAGCCGGGCTACAGTACACGTGAGCTGCGAGCTGTGAGCTCCTCCAGAGCGACAAACAAGACTTTCTTCCCCCCCCCCCCCCCCCCCCCCCCCCATTTTCTCATCCCCTGCTCTTTTCCTCGGTGTCTTCTGCCCCCGTGCGAGAGCGGAGTGGAGCCAGAAAGAGGAGAAGGGCGCCAAAAAAAGCAACGGAAAAAGCCCCGAGCGAGCGAGCGAGCGAGCGAGCAAGGAATGCCCGGATGTGACGCTCGACGTTCGACGTTTGCTCCATTTTTTTTGTACAGTACAGTATACGCCCTTTACCCCACAACCAAGCCCCGATCGCATGCGTCGTGGCGGTATGCATGTGGCAGATCCCCAAGAAGTCGCTCGGCTTTTTCGCTCTGCAGGAGATCCTGTGAAATGACATACTACACAGTACTACCGTACCGTGCTGTGCGGTGCGGTGCGGTGCTGTACCTACTGTACGCGTTGAGACAGGCCGGAGTTGCCCTTCACCAGGAAGATGCGGAAGCGGAAGAGCGATGGGGACGTCTGCTGGTACTGTAAGTAGATGCATATCCATCAGTGTGCCGCAATCGCGACTCGATGTGCGCGTGAACGCCGCATGTCCCTCCCATCCTAGACCAGGATAGGTAGTCAGTCAGTCAGTCGGGCTGTCAAGGGTCAGCCTGCCGGTATGGACCTGTGTCACCGAGCGAAAGAGAGGGGAGAGGAGGCCGGCTTGCTCTTCGGGAAGTCCTCAAGGCTCTTCGAAATGTGCTGTTTGCATGGGGTCTTCACGGCTTCGACACATGGGGTGTCCGTGGTCTGGGGATGGGATGTCGGGTCCTGACAACAACTGGCGGCTTCAACAGCTTGGACTATCGCTCTGTCACATCGAGGCTCGCCGCACAAAATCCATGGAGAGAGAACCTTCCCGCCGGTAGGGGAAGGGTTCACTTAGCGGACACGGGTCACACACACGTCTCTTTCATATCGTAGAACGGCTTTGTCGAGGCTCTCTCTCATGTGTGTAAACAACCCCCCCGCTTAGCACGTCTCCAATGTCCTGCGGGGGGCTTGAGGTTGCGCAGTTTCACTATCCCCTCCAGACAGTAAACAGACAGTAAACAGACAGTAAACAGACAGTAAACAGACAGTAAACAGACAGTAAACAGACAGTAAACAATATCATCATCATCATCATCATCATGATGGGATGTATGCGTGTGCCCACGTAAACGAACAGGCGAAGCGCGAGTTGAGGCCTCGCTTCAAGCTTCAAGCTTCAATGAGGGGCAGGCAACCGACAAACAGGAAACCCCCAGCTGTATGATTCAGGCAGGAGAAAGGATTTGTGGTCGAGGAGCCTCTCGAAGCGCAGCCGACGGTCCACATCCGGGGCCTTATCCGCGAAGCAGACCGGTCAACAGCTACTCGCTGACGATCCGAGCCACAGTACGAGGCGGGCCGTGTCATAAATATCGGCAACGTCAGCCAGCATACAGTAAGTACATCTACATACAACCTACAACCCACCAACCTCCTGTCTGTCGGCGAGTTTGGTAGATTCCACCACCACCACCATTGGGTAACCTGACCCGGAATTCACAAGACCCAAGATGTGTATCCACGTTGCGATCATTGGTACGTCAGGCTCCCCAACCCCGCCACCCTTCGAGCCCGCCAAGTGAGCATGGCCGTGTTGACGCCGCGTGAGTGAGCAGGCGGTGGCATCGGAGGTCTGAGCATGGCCATCGGCCTGCTGCACCAGCACATCTCATGCACCATCTATGAGGCTGCCCCGGCCTTTGCGGAGATCGGGGCCGGCGTCTCCTTCGGCCCCAACGCCGTGAGGGCCATGTCGCTGATAGACCCCGAGATCAGAGCCGGCTACGACAAGATCGCCACGTCCAACGCCGCGCCGGGAAAGAAGAAGATCTGGTTCGACTTCAGCCTCGGCCAGAAGGACTCCGCCTGGAAGGACCTGAAAGCGCCCGGCAAGGAAGGGACCTCGATTGCGCAGGTGGTGGCGGGGGATGTTGGGCAGAGCAGCGTGCATCGGGCCCATTTTCTCGATCAGCTGGTGAAGCTGGTTCCGGACGGAGTGGCCCAGTTCGGGAAGCGGCTGCAAAAGTTGCAGAAGGTCGGGGAGAAGATCAAGATGACGTTCCACGATGGGAGCACGGCCGAGGCAGACGCCGTCATTGGCTGCGATGGCGTGAAGTCCCGGACGAGACAGATCCTGCTGGGGGAAAATCACGAGGCGGTCAATCCGACTTTCACGGGCAAGTATGCCTACCGAGGCCTGATCCCTATGGAGAAGGCGGTTAATGCTCTGGGGCGGAGGCTGGCTGAGAACAGTCAGATGTACTTGGGGAGACACGGCCATGTCTTGACCTTCCCCATCCAGAAAGGGAAGACGATGAACGTCGTTGCGTTCCAGACGAAAGCAGATGGGAAATGGGAGGATGAGAGATGGGTCTTGCCCATGAAGAAAGAGGACATGTTCCGGGACTTTGACGGTTGGGGAGAAAGTGTGCAACAGATTCTCTCGGTCAGTGTCTCACGCCTTGGCAGTATGACTATGTACAAAGTATTGACGTCGAACGATAGTTGATGGAGAAACCGGATGTATGGGCCCTGTTTGATCACCCGCCCGCGCCTACTTACTTCAAAGGACGCATCGCGATCCTGGGAGATGCAGCACATGCATCAACTCCCCACCAAGGTGCCGGGGCCGGACAAGCAATTGAGGATGCCTTGGTGCTGTCCAATCTTCTTGGCAAAGTCAAGTCGGTGAACGAGATTGAGAAAGCCTTCTACGCCTATGACGCCGTCCGCCGACCGAGAAGTCAACGGGTCGTGACCACCTCGCGGGAGGCAGCCGCACTGTATGAATTTGAGGACGAGACCTTGGGAACGGATCTAGAGAAGGTTCGGGAAAGGTTGATGGAGCGCTATAACTGGATCTGGGACGAGGATCTATCTCGACAGTTGAAAGCAGCGCAGGATATCATGCTACCGAAAGCAAAATTGTAATTTAGCGAAGGTTTAATCCATCGTGTCGTCTCGAAGGGCGAAAAGCTCCTTCATGACTTGCTCATTCTTGCTGCGTACCGCATCGTGGTACATGGAATTAGTGATGAACCTGGATAATGTCAATTCTCGCACAGAATGACCAGTCTCGTTCCATGCTCTACTCGACACTTACTGCTTGCAGTTCTTCACTAACGTGGCGGTCTCTTGAGCAAGTTCGTAGGCCACGTACATATCATCAAGGTACGTTGCCGAGTATAATGGGACTTCATTTCGAGCCAGCTATGAATCGTGTAAACAGATCATCCCACTGCTCACAACAATAATTGTAGAATCACTCACCTGCCACTTGTCGTATAATTCTGGCCAGTCTGGGTACTTAGCAAGCAAATGTGCGACGGGAGCCAGCTTCTCCAGCTCGGGGAAGATGTCGAACAAGAACGGGTATATCATTTCTCCGGAGAAAAACAGTGGAGCCTCTCTGACTGCGTTCGGCGATTGAGGTGATTGGTTCAGCCATTGGTACTCTCGGAGTGTCTTGCCGACGCGCTCGGCAGCCCAGTTACTAGCCTCATTCTCACAGTAGATGGATTCGTGGAGAACGGCATACAGAACGTTGTTATCAAAGCTGAGTGCACCTTCCAGAGCTGAGAGTGTGCTGTGTGATGTGAGTCCCAGGTACGTTCAGGCCGGGGGTGGTACTTACGGTCGAGTGATAAACCGAACTTGTTCCAGGTCTGTCTTCATCCGGAGAATAAGATCGTGTACTGCGTCAAGACCCCCGTGAGCGCCAAACATTCTTCCCAGTGTCAAGAGACCTCGGACGGTAAGCACGCCGCCGGAGGGAAGTTGGAGGCCTTGTCTGCTTTTGATATGAAAAGCCAAGTCGTGGACGGAATCTACGTCTTCCGGAAACTTCTTGTAGTAGGCCTAGAAACCCTCATTAGCTTCAGTGCCAGGCAGCTTCGGGTTGATTCTTCGTACCTTGTTTCTTTCTATTACTTTCTTGAAAGTGGCCTGGTAGACTTGCTCTGGCGATTGACCAATCGGCGCCAACCCCCCCGCTGTAAAGGCCTCCCGGAGTCCTTGAGGGTACTTGGAAAGATATCTGGGTTCTTGTTAGATGTGCTCTTACATTGTCGTTGCTTCAAGCATTTCTCCAAGATTTTCCAGCATTTCGCCAAAGCACGTTATAAATCCCACAAAAACTATACTTACGTGAGAACACAAAAGCCACCAAAAGACTGACCAAAGACAGACCTTTTATCTATCAACATAAGCCTCGTGCCGAGATGGTGCAAAACTTACCACTTCTTCATCTCCGTCGGGTAGTCCTCAGTAAGCGTCTTCCTGATAGCTTCGCAATCTTTGACGATGCTATCAGCCCGAAACAGCTTGAGGTAATCCGCCTGTCTACTAGCATCGCCCTGCAAAGCAAGTGTCGCTGCTGAGATCGGCGAGCTCAGTCCCGTGCCTCGCTGGTCGAGAAACAAGATCTGGTAGCCTCTGTCCAGCACAGCATGTGTGATAGGCGAGTTCTGAGGAGGGGAGCACTGGAAACCTGGTCCGCCTTGCAGGTAGACGAACCATGGTATTTGAGATCTACAGGCCGTCAGATAATGGGCTCCTTGGAAACCAGGAGAAAGGCTCACTTCTTGCGTCGGTCTTCTTCGGAGATAAGGGTCGTCGGATTCTCGGTCCTGGCAACGGAACGGGCGAAGAGCTGAATCGTTCCTTTTTCTGGATTCGAATAGTCTTTGGGGACCTCGAACAAGAGTTCGGATACGATGAGTCTACCTGGAGGAGGTGTTAGTTATGCCTGTCTAGGTGACTGGGTATTCGCTCGTGTAAGGGAGTCTGTCTTTTCCAGAGAACGGTTGAGGTATTTAAGAGCCAAGATAACGAGTAGAGGGATATATACACGAGGGAGACATACATATCCCCCTCTACAGATACCTAAGCATCAATACGACCTGGCTCGATGCAGTGGTCTGCGCGCTTACCAGGAATGAAATGAGCTTTCGACTCGATGATCCGTGCAAGCGTCATCTTGTAAAGAAACGAGTTCCTCGCTCAGCTGTTCCTCATGCAGATTCGAAAGATTTGCGAGAGGACGAGGTTGTCGAGGTTGGAGGTCGAAATAAGGTAGAGGAGGGTGAGTTCGATTGTAATATAATAAGTGGGTCGGTGGTCGGTGCCTTAGCGCGGTTGTTTCATCTCATTGATTAAATATCTTGTGGTCACACAGATACATCTCAACCACGCTGGTTCCTCACTTACTCTTTGCGCGCCGTCATACATACCTGCGAGTAGGAACGGCTTCAAGTTGCTATAGAATGTTAAGACTGTAACAGCTTTGCGCCTGTATCCCAGGTAAGACCTCCTGACGTTCGCGACGGTACCTCCAGGCTTTTCCGCAGACATTTCTCCTTGCAGGGAGCCTTTGTGCTTTACGCTCCTAGGTCACCAGTCAAGCAGCTCCGGAAACGGCATACCCAGCACACATTCTCAGCTCAATTAAATACAGTAGCTTATAGTATGTAGACAACTTCTCCTGGTCTGAACCTCAGCAGGAGCTCGGGATCGGAAAGTGTGTGCAATCACGTGATGTAATCACTCTCGGCTAGCATGAGTACCTAGGCGAACTCTGCTAACTTCACAAGTCAACAAACCCACAACGCCTGCTCGAAGCTCCTGTCGCCAGAAACCGACAGATCCAAAGATCCAACATGGCCAAAGACAAGAAGGGCAGCGAGAGCAAGAAAGCCAAGAAAGCCGAGAAGAAGCTCAAGCAGGAGAAGAAAGGTGAGAAGAAGGAGAAGACCAAGGCGTCCAAGTCTTCGGCGGCCGACAGCGACGCCGAGGACGTCGACCTCGACGCCGTGCTCGCCGAGTACGCGCGCAAGCAGGAGCAGTTCCTCAAGGTCACCGAGGCGCCGTGTGAACCGCCGCGCGCGCGGGCCTCGTCGACGCTCCTGGCGAGTCCGGCGAACGACAACGAGCTGTTCCTGTTCGGCGGCGAGTACTTCAACGGTGCGCTGGCGGCGTTCTTCAATGACATGTATGTGTATCTTGTGAACAAGGATGAGTGGCGCGTGATCACGAGTCCGAATACGCCGTTGCCCCGGAGTGGACACGCGTGGTGTCGGGGTGGCAACGATAAAGGGATTTATCTTTTCGGGGGAGAGTTTAGCTCGCCTAAGCAGGGCACGTTTTACCACTATAATGATGTGGGTTTGCTTCAAATTCAGGACTCATACATGGCACATGCTAATGGACTTAGTTCTGGCGCTTCGAGCCCTCGAGCCGCGAGTGGACACGCCTCGAAACCAAAGGCAAGTCCCCCCCTGCCAGAAGCGGACACCGCATGACCTACTTCAAAAAGTACATCATCCTATTTGGCGGGTTCCAAGACACCTCCCAGACGACCAAGTACCTGGCCGATCTCTGGATCTACGACACGCATTCTTTCGTGTGGCACAACCCCGTCTTGCCCCTCGCCACACAAAAGCCCGACGCCCGCTCCTCATTTTCGTTCCTGCCGCACGATTCTGGTGCGGTGCTCTACGGCGGGTACTCCCGAGTCAAGGCGACGCTGTTGGGAAAACAGACGAAAGGGGGCGGACAGGCGCAGCGGAATGTCCTGAAGCCCAAGGTGCACGAAGACTGCTTTTTCTTGCGTATTGTGCCGCCGGCTTCGGACGCCCCACCCAACACGCTCCCAACCGTGCGATGGGAGCGCAGGAAGAAACCAGCCAATGCGCCGAATCCCGCGAGAGCGGGATCGACGATGGCGCACCACAAGGGGAGAGGCATCTCATTTGGAGGCGTCCACGACGTCGAGGAGAGCGAAGAGGGCATTGATAGCGAGTTCTTCAACACGCTGTTTGCGTGGAACATCGAACGGAACCGATACTTTCCTCTCGCATTGAGGAAGGTGCGGGTGCCGAGGAAGCAGCAGGATAATGTGCGCGGAGGGAGGCGTGGAAGAGGTCAGGCAAACGAGGACGAACTCTTGCGAAATCTCGCTGCGCTACAGACGGGGAAATCTTTGGACTACTCCGACGAAATAGAAATCGAGAAGCCCAAGGAAGTCGACACGGAGAACGAACTCCCGGCCAAGGAAGTTCTGTTCGAGTTCCCGCACCCGCGCTTCAACGCCCAACTCACCGTGCAGGACGACGTGCTGTACATCTACGGCGGCACTTTCGAGAAGGGCGACCGCGAGTTCACGTTCGACGACATGTACGCCGTCGATCTCGGCAAGCTGGACGGCGTCAAGCAGATATTCCGCCGGGAACCCGAGAACTGGCAAGGCAGCGAGGACGGGGAGAGCGAGGACGACGACGACGACGACAGCGAGGAAGACGAGGACGGGGAAAGCGAGGACGAGGACGGCGACGGCGACGTCAAGATGGATGATGCGAAGCCCCTGCACACGGAGAGCACGCGCAAGTCCAAACGCAAGGATAAGCTCGCCGCGGACTCCGCAAGCGAAGCGCCTTCTTCACCCGCCACGGCCGTGTTCGACGACTCGCCCGACACAAGCGCCTCCGCAACCCCGGCCGACGACGGCCTGCCCCACCCGCGACCCTTCGAATCGAGGAGAGAGTTCTTCCAGCGGTGCGGCAACGAGTGGCAGGAGGCGCTGATGACAAGCCTGCGGTGGAAAGGCATTCAGCCTGAGACGCTGAGCGTGAAGGAGATCAAGACGCGCGCGTTCGAGATGAGCGAGGAGAAGTGGTGGGATTGTCGCGAGGAGATCACAGCGTTGGAGGATGAGCAGGAGGCTGCGGGTATTGGGGAGGTGGTGACCCTCGCGGATAGGGCGGAGGGAGCGAGTGGTGGGACGGGGAGGAGACGATGACGCGTTTGGATGGCACACCTGCTTTTGGAGCAGAGCGTGCAATGAAAAAACGCGAGAAACTTGCCTGCGAGTGTGTTTGTTGCACGTCGCAGTCTTTTGTTTACTTCGGATTCAACACGGGTTGCCGAGTTACCAAGTGAAGAAGTTGCTTGCGAGTATGTCTGTTGCACGTCGCAATCTTGTTTACTTTGAATTACGCGAGCTACCGAGCTAAGCGAGAACCGCGAGGCTTTTGCCGCATATCAACAGCCTGTTCGTTATGCAGTGGGGACGCAAGCGGGTAGGTGGTTTTATACGATCAGGACTCTACAGTGTCTCAGTTCCGGCCCTTGGTACAGTATCTAGGAACTCTTACCACACATACATCTACAATACCCCTAAAGGTAGCACTATCTATCCTCCACGTCGCCCGTACCCAAGACCCTCCTCGCAACAGCAATAGCACCCTCTGGCAAGCCAGCTAACCGTGCAACCTTTAACGCATGGCTTCGTCTATTAACGCCTTCTCTCAGCCGATGCACATACCTAAACCCCTCTCCCTTTTCATCCTCCAACACATCCGTACACCAAAATCCCACCCCGTCCTTCATGCCCTCGGCCTCCACGCGATCAGCCAAGCCATGGAAATGCGTGGCAAAAAGAGCCCTGCACATATTCGTGTCACACAAGTGCTTTAACACAGCAAACGCCACCGCCTCGCCATCCCTCGGCGTCGTGCCCCGCCCAATTTCATCCATAATCACAAAGCTCCGCTTCGTGGCGCCCTTTAAAATCATGGCCGTCTCCAACATCTCAACCATAAATGTGCTCTGATCCCTAAACAGATCATCTGCAGACCCGACGCGGGAGTATAGGTGATCGACGATGCCGAGTTCAGCGTAAGAAGCAGGCACGTAGGAGCCGACTTGAGCCAAGATGGTGATGAGGGCATTCTGGCGAAGGAAGGTGGACTTGCCAGCCATGTTGGGACCGGTGATGAGCCAAACGTTCTGTGGAGTGCCTACAAAACAGTCGTTAGTTGTGAACGTCCTACCTTCTACTTCTAAGCCGCCTTCTACAGTCGGGTGTCGCCCTCCGACTATCTTGTGCGAAGTGCTGAGATTCATTGTTGGACGAGTCCAGCGTTTCTCTGCCGCGAGTGTTGCGAAGGAACAGGCTATGTCGAGTTCGTCGAGCACGGCCGCGTTACGGCGGAGCTTGATTATGTTAAGAATGGTTTCGGATCGAAGAGTGTGGAAAACTCGATTTTCTTCTGCCCGAATGTGTATTTTACATTGGTCTATCCGCTGGCCCAGAGCCGTCCATTCCGGGTGGTGAAAGGATCGGGTACTTTTGCTGGAGCTGACGCTACGGACTTCGTTAAAATCAAGTTTCGTGTCTTTGCCTTTAATATGGCAGATGTGGCCGAGGCCAGGACGGAATTGTAGAGTAAGTGTTGTAGCGCCGAAACGCTGGCAAAGAGATTCTGCTAAGGCAAACTTTTCAGAAGATAGAGAGGTGATCTCTTTGTGTAGACGTGTGAGTATTGGGCTAGCAGCGGGTTTCATGACCCAAGGTTCGTTATCGTCGGAGTAGTGCTCACGGAGGCTGGTCGGTTTCTTTTTGGTGGAAGCTGATTTGGGTAGGATGGAGGCGTCTGAAGGAGTCCCTTCTGTAGCGACGATTTCTTTGGCCAAAGCTTGCATGTCCCCTGCCTCGCCGTCTTCGAGGCGGTGTTGTTGCAAGATGCCTTCTTCGTCTATGGCTTCGCGGATACGGGTGGCGAGGGCACTAGGCCCGATCAAGTCGATACGGCTGGTCATTGCATAAACGCAGCTGTCTTTCGCACTATTCTGGGACAAGGACGCAACGATATCTTGTGTCGCATAGATGGTACTTGCAAGAGCTAGGAGATCATCTGGCTCACCTCGACCGAAGGCAAACTTTTGAAGTAATCGATGAGAATCGTAACTTCGTTTGAGGAAAACAGTAATGTTTTCCCGAAGCAGCTCATTTTCTAGCATGTGCGCCACAAGATCCAACCTGGAGTTGATGACATCTAACGATGTCGATGGAGAGCCTGTAACAAGTCTCAGTACAATCACTTCTCCAAATGACAGAAGAGAAGATTTTACTAAGCCAGTTATCCAACAGCCTAGCGCCACCCTGGGTGACAGTACGTCGGATTATATGCAAAAGACTGCCTGTAGTAACATCCTCCTTCATAGTCCTCTTGATCTCCAAAGCTCGCATGGTGTTTTTGTCAATTCCCATCATGTCAAGCTGTCGGGTTGGTGGCTGGAGCTTGACATTTGAGCCTTGTAAGCGAGTCTCCACATATTGAAGTAGCGAGCTTCCAGCGCCAACCTCCTCAGCTGTGTATTCTCCCATCGTCTTTGTAGGAATTGACGACTCCAGCATTGGCTCCCAATCAGCCAATTCCATGACATTCGACGGATTGGTGTATGTGATGAGATGATGATGATCGTCTGCTAGAACATGGAAGATCCCGTGGTCTTTTGATGCCTGTAGATTTTCATCCAAGACAATCTCTGTTGGGCAGACACGAGCCAGAAATGAAGGCAGAGCTGAAAGGGTGGTAGACTGAGTGAAGAAATGACCAGTCGAGAGATCCAGCCACGCAAGACCGATGAGAAGATCGGGACTACGATTTGCTCCCACCGGTTCTTGAGAAGGGTTAGAGGCAGATGGGCTTGGGACATGTACTGCCAGAACGTAATTGTTGGTGAAAGGATCCATGAAGTTCTCGTCAATCAGTGTGCCCGGGGTGATGATGCGAGTGACCTTCCGATCATGCATCAACCCCCCCGCTTTGACTTTGCCAGAAGCATCATTAGGAAACTCTTCCGCAATTGCAACGTAACGATTGAGATCCTGTACTAAGATCTTGAGATATCGATCAAGTTGAAAGAATGGAAAGCCTGCCTAACCGAGCATTAAATCGAGGCCGATGAGGCAAGGGACAAGCGTACCATTGAGACGATCGGCGCCCCAGGTCTCGACGGTCTCTTGGCACACTTGATATTCAACAGAGGGGCAAGTTCTTCGGCATGTTCAAAGTACAACTCGTAGAAGCCACCGACGCGCGTGAGCAGGACGCAGTTCTCGAACTTGCGCATGTTGGACCGGGCCTGCTGGACCACGGTCGAGTAGATGGGAGGGGCATCTTTCTCGAGCTCCAGTGGCTCTAAGGGGATGACGCCTTGCGGCAAGTCAAGCGGACTAAGCACCCCGCCGCGAGGCAAATCGTCGAGTTTGAGCGTGGCTTTCGATTTCTTGCCCCTATTCGGGACGCGCCAAGGACAGCTGAGCTGGTCCAGACGCACACGCGATGGCGCTCGGAAGTGGTGAGGGAGACATCGGGTCAGGGTACAAAGGGGGAGGTGAGGCGCAACAGCTCGAAGGGATATTGGCGGAGCGAGCATGAGGCATGCTTTGTGTTGGATTGCCTGTGAGAGATGTGGTGTGAATAGGGTCGCGTCACTTCGGAAGATGGGAGGTGAAGAGAATTTCAAATCCATCACGCGGTATCACGTGGTATCACGTTATCTGTCGGGACCTTCTCGGCTGTTCCTGCATCTGGCAGCGGATGACTAAGGCGTTGTACCGGACAAGACTGTAGATACAGGACAGGACTGTACTGTACTGACTGTACACAGTACAGTCAATGCTCGGAAATGCTTAGAGATCGATGATTAAGTTTCGGTCAGCCAGCCGCTACTGTACCGTAGACTGTTGAGATGCAACGCGACGCAGGGAGCCGGATCGGCAGCGGCAGTGTCACGAGAAAGGCGGGTAAAGAGCAGCTGCATGTGCAGCCAGCTACTGTAGGTATGTACAGTACTGTACAGTAACGTACCGTACATATAAGAGCTGCTCCCTTCCCCTCTCTCCATCCCACAACACCTCGTCTTCATCCCTACTTAGAGACTTACACTCGCACCCTTGACCACAGCAACAACAACAACAACACTCTCGAATTCACTCATCCCAAAAGTCTCGTCTCAAAATGGCTCCTAAAGTCGCTATCGTCTTTGTGAGTTACCCCGCCATCCTTACTTACCCAGGTACTGTACGATCGTGGTATGATGGCAGAGCTGACCAAGGACCACCCAGTACTCCATGTACGGCCATATCAAAACCCTCGCCGAAGCCGAGAAGGCTGGTCTATCCAAGGCCGGCATCGAAGCAGACATCTTCCAAGTCCCCGAGACCCTCCCTCAAGAAGTTCTCACCAAGGTATATTGTCATTCACACACACTCCTCTCCTGCCTCCCCGCTTTCGACGGCCATCTGTGTCTCGAGGCTCTAACACATCTCAGATGCACGCTCCCCCCAAGTCTGATTACCCCGTCATCGATGCCGCTACCCTCGCTACCTACGACGCCTTCCTCTTCGGCATCCCCACCCGTTACGGCAACTTCCCAGCCCAGTGGAAGACCTTCTGGGACACCACGGGAGGCCTGTGGGCAAGCGGTGGTCTCGCGGGCAAGTTCGCAGGTGTCTTCATCTCGAGTGCAAGCCCAGGTGGTGGACAAGAGTCTACTGCGATTGCGACCCTCTCGACTCTTACCCACCACGGCAGTAAGCTCCTCCACCTTGCATCAATGCTCAGCGCATTCGCTAACACAGATTAACCCAGTCATCTACGTTCCCCTCGGTTACGCTCACAGCTTCCCCCAGCTCACCAACTACTCCGAAGTCCGTGGTGGTTCTCCCTGGTAAGTCAGCTGCTCAAAGTGATGTTGCCCTCTGTGCGGTACCTCGGGACTTACCTGCACGTGTACTCCCAACACACTTCAGTAATCACCACGAGGTCTACAGAAGAAACTTGCTGACTGCGATATTCCCATACCCAGGGGCGCAGGTACTTTCGCCGGCTCCGACGGATCCCGCACCCCGTCCGCTCTCGAGCTCGAGGTTGCTACCATCCAAGGCGAGAAGTTCGGCGAGACCGTCAAGAAGGTCAGCTTCGCGTGACTAGATGGACCCAAGAAGGCGGAAGCAGCAAACACAAACGGAAACGCAAACGAAACCAGCAATACCCAGAACAACGCTAGTGCGGTGAAGGAAAAACCTACAGTGGAGAAGAAAGACAAAGAGGGACCGTGTGGGCTGCCTGCCAAATGCTCGATTTTGTGAGCGGCTTTGCATTTTGTGAAGGCGAGAAAACGGGGCAGCCCTCGTAATAAAATAAACTCACTGCAGCAATCTGTACATCTTCTAACCATGCAATTGTGACGTTAAAGATTCACTTCAATACACGATGGCTGAAGTCGTGTCAAGATGTTTCTTACGCGATAGCTGGTGTTCTTGAGAATATATATATATATATATTCAGCATTGGGCTTCCAGTAGACTCGGAGGATGCTTTTTTTTGGGATCGAGTAGTAGGCGCCATTGAGCGATGGAACGTGGTGGGCACAAATGCCAACTGAGAAGGAGTTGCTGCTAAAGAGAAAAGAGGTGTTTGATAAGTCTTGGCTGGTGTAGGAACGTAGGAGGCGAAGATAAAGTTTGTACGTGTGGCCAAGATGGACATGTAGGTGGGCGTGAGACAAGAGAAGGGTGAAAGGGACTTGTGAGAAGGTGAGAAGGTGCGTTGATTAAGAAATGCGCCCTTCTAGATGTAAGGAGTGGGATTTATTTGGATTCAAGGCTATCTATCACTAGTAGCACGACAGAACAAGAGCAAAGGTCACAAAAAAAAACGCAGTTTACACACACATGCGGAGTAGGCAATTCACATTTCTAGAATAACAAGAAACTCTCATCACGACTGCAAGTGGAAATCAACACTAGGGAAGGGATATCTGTAATGCGTCAGCATGATTTCTCGAAGTTTTGTAAGCAGGATTGGAAAGTGTGAGAGGCAGGAGCAAGTATTCAGGTGGATTTGTTGTTGTTGAGTTTTTTGTCTGCAAGGAGCAGGAGCCCCGTTCAGGGTTAAAAAGCTTTTGGTTCGTTCATCATGTTTGCTTGCTTGGGGAGTGTGAGAGGAGAATTGTGGGTACCCACCTTGGGGATGATTAAAGTTGGTGTTTTTCACGTGTGCGAGGAATATGGATTGGATTGAGTTGAATTGGGAGAACCTGTATGCCAGTGTCAGCACATGATACTTCGATACTCGACGACATAATAAGAAGTTAGAATGGTTATTTGGTAAGTAAAAAATTAGAATATTGCCTGCAAGGAATTGTGAATCCGTTAAGGGTTGAGTTTGTCATCATTCCAAAAAGGGCGGGGGACAGAGGAGGAGGAGGATAGAGTTGACCAACCTTTCACGTGGGTGATGTGGATACCCGTGCTGGATTAGCGTATCACTGCTACACAAAGTCACCATTGAAATGTTGCTTTCCCAAATGTGCTTCTCGTCAGCTACATTAAGTCTTATCTGCATCTATGTTGTGATTTCATGAATTCGTGTCGTTAAACCCTCCTCCATGAATCTCACCAATCTATGCGAGATGTTGCTGACCCGTTTAGTCGAACATGCTTCCGAAGCCCTCGTCGGCAGATTCCTCAGCCTCACTCTGAGGTTCAGGCTCAGCAGCGGCAGCTGCAGCTGGAGCAGAAGAGGTGGCAGCTGCACCACCGGCGGAAGCTGTTCATTTAGTCAGTGTGAAGTTCAAGATGAGAGAGAAAAGAGGTCAATAGCTTCAGGTTGTTGGGGGTATTTCGACTTA
Source organism: Blumeriella jaapii (assembly GCA_009599575.1). Classification (NCBI taxonomy): domain Eukaryota; kingdom Fungi; phylum Ascomycota; class Leotiomycetes; order Helotiales; family Drepanopezizaceae; genus Blumeriella; species Blumeriella jaapii. Next base: position 850,243 of record VWND01000076.1, on the reverse strand, counting down.
CCGTATTTCTCTGGGTTAGCAATACGGTCCTTGAGATCCTCAATCTCGGGCCAGCTGATATCAGTACTAATGGCAACCGCGAGGACCTTTTTGTAGCTGTTCACAACAGAGTGTATAACAGATGGGAGGGTAGGGTAGTTGGCAGCCAAGGAGATAGCAGCGATTGTAGCGATGGCGCTAGAGAACGACTTGAGCAACTGTGCCTCCTCAATGTCGAGAACGCTGGGCGGGAATGTGTTGCCTTGGTCGTAGACCTGAAAGATACCCATTCCATAGGTGAAGGGCGAGATGTTCAACATGTTGAGAAGGGTAGCCTCGGAAGCTCCGACCTTGCTACCGGCCTCGACGAGCTTCAAGTCGGTGGTGATTTCGATGGTACCACGGGCAATCTTGGTTGGGACACCGAGTGCCTGGAAGAAAGAGGTCTTTCCGGGTTCCATACCAGTGTTACCAGCGGGGACGTAGACATCATCGGGGGCAACGGCACCAGCTCTGGCGGGAGCGGCAACCTTGTTGGCGAGGATCTTGTCACGGATGGTCTTCAAATCGGAGTTGGTGAAGACAAATCCGACGTTGCCCTTGACGAAGGGGAGGAGGCGCTCGTACTCGGGGGTGTCGACTTGGAAGCCCTTGAGGGCACGACGGACCTGTTCACCTCCAAATCAGCCTCTGAACTCTTGCCTCGTTCGCACGCAGCCAGCCCGTACCATGGTGTTCTTTCCCATCAAGACGACACCTTCGCCGCGGAGCGACTGTCTGATCTCGTGCATCTGCTGGGAGCTGACATTGTCGACGCCGACGATGAAAATGCTTTGGTACTCCTCAAGAAGGGTCTTAAGCTTGTCGAAGTAGCCAGCCTTGTTCTCGGATCTGCCCCCCATATCTTCTTATGTTGAAGGCAGGGATGTTTTAAGGGTCAGATTAATGGGGTTGGTGAAATGGTCTCGATCGCGTGAGACTGGAAGTTGTTGATAGGGAAGAAGCTCAAAAGTTCGAGATGGTTTTCGCGATAATCACCGTGTGCGCCGTTAGCCTGGCGCTAGTCTGGATTTGGCAAGACCCGCTTTAAATATCGTGAGCTTTTTCCTCGCTTCCCTTTTCCAATGTATGAGTGTGATCACAAAGATCATCTATGAAAAGTAATTCGTGCTGAGTTCTTCAGGCTCAATCTTCTGTTAGTCTTACTTCACCTGAGGTACGGCACTTAGCAAATGAGAGGGTTTTCATTCACGTGGCTTTCTAGATCTTCGCTTCATCGTCCTGTTTACACTTGGCTCAATTACCAGGCCCAGGGCCAGTATTTAAGGATGTCCTCAACAAATGTTGCAAGCATGCCGTACCAGTGTGTGGTGAAGTGTGGCAGCAAGTTAGTTGCCGCCAGAGGATCCAGTATCGACTCATTCAACATCCGCACCGGGTTACTGCTCTCTTCATGGGAATGCCCAGCTCTGAAATCCACAGAAAAGGAGAATGGCACTTCCAAGCAACCCGAGGGGAAAGAAGTAATGGCCAAGTCAGAACTGAGAGAACAGGAGGGTGCTATCGAAGAGCCAGGACCTCCTGCAAAGAAGAGAAAACTATCCGACGACCCAGAACTGAAGGAAGAGCAAGAGCAAAGCAAGAAATCTGAAGCTAGAGGAGGGAAGAGAGAAAAAAGGGCAAATCAGAACAACAGATCCGTTGCTAAATCAAGCGGTCTGGAGGCTCCTGCTGTGATTGCACTGGCTGCTACGGAAGATGGCCGCCACGTGATTGCTGTTACTGGAGAGGACAAGAGTATCAGGGTATTCGAGAGCACTGAGGGGGACGGACTGCAAAAGCTCAATCAGATCAGCCAACGGTGAGTCTATCCAGCTCTCTTCAGCCCGGATGACCTGCTGATGAATCCAGTACCATGCCCAAACGCCCCTGCTCCATCACAATTTCCCTCGACGACAAAACCATCATCAGCGCCGACAAGTTCGGCGATGTCTACTCCCTGCCCCTAATACCCTCCCTCACTGCATCCAACCCCGAAACTAACACCCCCGAACCAACCCAAGTATCCAAACCTTTCGTCCCGGCCGCCAACGAGCTCACTATCCATTCCCAGCGCAACCGCCGAGCGCTCGAGAACCAAAAACGGCAAGCCGGCCAACGCGTCGAGAAAACCGAACCGACATTCGAGCACAAGCTCCTCCTCGGCCATGTCTCGATGCTCACGGACGTCGCTGTCGTTGCATTAGATGGACGCACCTACATCGTGACCGCGGACCGCGACGAGCACATCCGTGTCTCGAGGGGTATTCCGCAAGCCCACATCATTGAGGGCTTCTGTCTCGGACACACGGAATTCGTTACCAGGCTTTGCTTTCTGGAACGGAGAAGGGGGGTTTTGGTTTCGGGGGGCGGGGATGACGAGTTGTATGTGTGGGAGTGGCTATCCGGACGTCTGCTTTCGAAGGCGGATCTGAAGAGGCATGTTGAGGGCGTACGGAGCGGGTTGACCGTATTGGAGGGGAACGAGGTATCCATCGAGACCTTGAAGATTGTGGTTTCGGGAATCTTCTCTATGGCATTAGATGTGGGGCACGGGATGCAAGATACTCTTGTGATTACGTGTGAAGGGTAAATATTCCGTTCTCCTCGTTTTGAACGCTCAGACTGACCTCAAGGCAGTGTTCCGGCACTTTTCACATTTCTCCTCACAGACCAGAATACCCTAGAGCACCTCCAGACCCTGCAATTGCCAGGCAACGCCCTAGGGCTAGTCAGCACCACAGCCGAGGGGTCTGGTGCTGCTACGGGCGTTGTTGTGTCTATCGACACTATCCACCAGGCAGGAAGCACAACCGAGCAGAGAGAGGATAAGAATGAGGTCTTGAACTCTCTCCAGACTTACAATTTTGAACAAGGAAAGTTGGTACAAGGGGAAGTGACTTTCTTGCCAGCTGCACATGCGGCAGGAGATGGTGGCTCGGCTGGGCAATTGCGGAACTTGCTGTATAGCCTTGAGAATTTGCGGAAGAGGGAAGGGGAAAACGATGATTGAGGAAGGTGTAGCTAGTGGCGTTCAATGAAATCTGATACACAAACTTCGTCTTGCGCGCATGCCGTGTCAATTTGGTAAGGTACCTTAGGTAGCTAAGCACGTAATTATAGGTACGCCAGGGTGCACGAAGCGAGACACAACACAAGTGGGTGCGGAATCATCCTCAGGGGCATGGCTTTGCCATTTTAATCTAGTAGCTCCCTCTCAACACGTCTGATTCTCTCTTGATCTTCGAATCTTGCACCATGGTCTTATTAGCCACATCCTCATTCCACGTGGCAACCACTCGATCAACAGTCTTAGCGACTTCAGTACCTTCCGCCTGTTCAATCAGACTTAAGATCCACTTGACCCTCTCCTTCGATATCCAGGTCTTGTCCAGGATTTTTCGCGTGATACCAGCGTGCATGAGAGCTCTCGTCAGCTCAGGCGTTATTGGAACGTGATGCCTGCGTAGAAAGTGGATGCATTGCGTGACATTGCGAAAGGCGAATCTCGAGCTCCGATTTTCAAGATGGGCAAACTGGATCGCCATTTTCGTAACGACTTCTATGGTGGCAGAACTGAGAGGGGGCGTGTTAGGGTCAACGAATGCGTGTGTCGCTGGCGAGCCGGAGTAGTTGTGTTCGTAGACAGGTATTCCGAATGCATTCCATACTCGGTCAGAAGAGTTTGAAGCATCGTCAATCATGGAAGAGACGAAACTCGGGCAGAGCTCCAATTGCAACGGTTTTTTATAGGTGGGCATCTGTTGGAAGAAACCTAGGGTCACTTTGGCCAAATCGTAATGATTGTTTGCTGTCATCAACTCAAGCGTTTCGTCCATGATTTTTTCTGGGATATGCATTTCCAACCTCATCATGCGAGCGATTTGCTTGACGATGATCGTGTGATGATAGGAATGGCCTTGAACAGTCCTTCCACGACCGAGCATGTCAAGAAACTTGAAAAGAGACATTGTCCTGCCCCAGCTATCTTCGCCCGCAGAGTTAATTGCGAATAACAAGCTGCTGTAGTCTCGGCTGTTGTGCTTCTGAGCAATAACATCAAAAAGAACCCGGATCAATCCTGGCTGTTTGAAACAGCCTTGATTGACCCATAAATCTAAGATGACGTCGCTAGCAATATCTTCCTGGATAGCGCAAGTTGTTTGGAGACGTCTCCAAGCACTCAGAATTACGCTCGTCATGTTCGATGCGTTCGCAATGAAAGATAACCAATTATTCCGTACGAGTGCCATAGATAATCCCATGTATATTGGAGGGTTTGCGATTTGGAAAGAGCATGCCTTAATTACCTGTCGACGACGGTGTCCAGGAACGTGTCTCAGAAGAACAGCAAGAGATTTAAACCTCTGCCGCTGAGGAATAAGAAAATCGTCTGATTTTACGACAGCATCCGCAGCTTGACAGATTTTTTTTCTCGCCTGCTCCAAAGCTTTGCGCAATGCTTCCGAGTGTTTTGGAGCCAACGATTCCTTCTCGACTGTCGTAATCAAGTTCTGCAAGTCGAGAACAGAGCGCTCAGCAATCGTCGCAGCTCGTTCAGCCACTGCCAGTAGAGGCGCGCACGAACCCGTGCTCTTCAGATGTGACCAGCTGTGCATGCAGGAATTGACAAAAAGGATTATGCTTGGTATTATTTTCGTGACCTGATCCATACGTTTTGAAGATATAATGCTCTCCGCCAGATGCAGTACTTCTTCGCAAGTGCTCAGCTTGGAAAGTGTTTCTATCATCTGAGCCAAGATCTCATCGCTCAAGTCAGATGGTTGCATCACTTTGCAAGTTGAGATGCCTTCCCACATCGATTGAAAAAGTTTCAGGCATTGTCGGTTCGCTTCTTCGGAATCCGAGAAAGCCGTCCAGATTTCGCCAGGTATGATTTGCAACACACGGGAGACAATCTCTTCGGAGTCGAGGCCGAGGATGAGATTTTGCTTCAATATTCGACTGAACTCGTCGCATAGTCTTGACCTTTTCTCTTCGCAACAATATTTGATCGCCGTCCGGAACGTTCGTAACTCGTCAAAAAACGAACACGCTCTCCTCTCAGGCACCGGAGGTACCAGTGGGGCCACAACTGCTTCAGCTGCTTGTCCCCAGCCGGCCAACCACTTTGGCAACTTTGATACGGGCTCTTTTGCTTTCGAAGTTCGTGTTGTTGGCGCCTGCCACTGCAATCGCGTCCTATCGACCTCTCCAAAGGAACCCCACAAAGCCCCGAAGCCAATTGATGGTGTATGGGCAGCCTCAGATTGCAGGGCCATTTTCCTCTTGCCTGTCCTACTTCGGCTTTCCAGTGGTCCCGGTACGGAGCTTCCATAGCGTTTGTTGGTCTTCGAGACGGCAAAGAAACGCTGGTATACATGGCTGAGAGCTTCCTCAGATACCCATATTGACTCCGAACTTGTCTGTACCGGTCGCTGGAGTGCTCGGCGGCAGGTGGGAGCTTGGGCAAGCATAGGCTATAAGAGGTTGTTGATGCGCCGCATTGAGCTCCTGATGGTCGGTCGAATTGTCGTGGATGGGTCAAGATGGAATCATCGAGTGAGGCTCCTGCAGAGGGAATATTGGAAGATTGGATCGGATTGCTGTGCGGATTGCTGCGCAAAGGGTCGAGGCAGGCTGAGCGTTGTTGACATTTGAGGTTGGTTTTAGCTTGGGTCTCGCCCAGCTCTTTGGGGCTGGAATTCTAACGGAGCCGCCGCCGTCCCGCCCCCTGTTCATAGCTCAGGGACCAAAATGCGGGCAGCCTCGGCGGGGTACTTTTGTTCTCCTCGTCAACACTTCCAGACTATCACAATCCTTCTGTCAACAACATGGCTCACCAATTCGAGCCGTTACAGAATGATCTCATTCTGAGGGCTGCATGGGGTAGGATAGACCTACGCGCTCCATGACAGATCCACGCTGATTTCGAGAAGGCGAGAAAGTCGAGAGACCCCCCATGTGGGTGATGCGTCAAGGCATGATCAGAATCTGGGCAATGATGTTAGCAACATTTGATCTAACCTAAATACACAGCTGGTCGATATCTGCCTGAATACCATGAAGCCAAAGGCAATAACGACTTCTTCGCATGCTGCCGCTCCCCGGAAATCGCTTCCACTGACCCTCCAACCCATTGACCGTTTCGCCGGCCTGATCGACGCCGCCATCATCTTCTCCGATATCCTGGTCATACCCCAAGCCTTGGGTATGACCGTCGAGATGGTCGACAAGAAAGGCCCGCACTTCCCAGAGCCGCTGAAGTCCCCGGACGACGGGCAGTACCGCAAGGTCCTCGACAAGAAGGTTGATGTGGCAGCCGAGTTGGACTATGTGTACAAGGCTATCACAATGACGAGGCATAAGCTGAAGGGACGGGTTCCGCTGTTCGGGTTTTGTGGTGCGCCGTGGACCCTGTTGTGTTATATGGTTGAGGGTGGTGGGAGCAAGCTGTTCATTCAGACAAAGACTTGGATCTACAAGTACCCGCAGGCTTCCAAAGACATGTTGCAGAAGATCGCGGAGGTCTGTGTGGAGTATCTGGCGCTACAGGTCCAAGCTGGTGCTCAGGTATGTTACCTTTGATCCGTGGCCGCTGAGAAGTCCCTCGTTAACGTGATACAGCTCATTCAAGTCTTCGACTCTTGGGCCGCAGAACTCTCCCCAGATGCGTTTAAGAAGTTTTCTCAACCGTACCTAGCTTACATTTCCGCCAACCTCCCCAAGAGACTGAAGGAGCTAAAGCTGGACCCCGTCCCAATGGTTGTCTTCGCTAAAGGAGCCTGGTACGCGCTCGACTCGCTCTGTGATCTGGGATATCAGGTTGTCGGGCTAGACTGGCTGCAAGATCCCGCGGACGCCGTCAAGATCAGAGGGAACCGGCCCATCGTGTTCCAGGGAAACGCGGATCCGGGAATCCTGTACGGGACGAGGGAAAACATCACCTCGACTGTCGCGAAGATGGTCAAGGGCTTCGGAGGAGGGAAGCAAGGATGGATCTCTAATCTTGGCCATGGTAAGTCTTTCAAGTGGACTGCTGGTTGGACGTCCGACTAATTGTGCCCCTTTCTCATAGGCATAACACCTGGAGTCAATCCCGATGATCTGAAATTCTACTTTGAGGAACTCCACCGCCTTACTAGCTGTTGATGGTCACTCTCGGACAGATAGATGATGCCCTTGCCAAAGATCAGGGCAAATCATAAGTTTAATGAATGTAACGCGGATTGAGAACCTCCTCTTCGCTTCACCCGTTTCTAGTATCCTTCCCCAGCCAGCTCGCCCTACCCCGTCACATTCCATGGGGAAAGCAGTTTTTAATTTCAAAGGTGAATTTTCAATGCTATCTATCAGTCTGAACGCCATCGAAGTTTCTCCCCATGCGTTCTGCGCGCCAGCCACCCCATGAGACAGATAGAAATGACTCCACTCCCCCCCCCCCCCCCCCCCCCTCCCCGCAGAAGTTGTACCTGTCCACGTGCTCGGAATCCGAGACGAGACGACAGACAAACGCTCCGTCCCGCCCATGAACCGCGAGGACGCGTGCAGATTGGTTTTCGGCGTCGATTTCGTGTTCCGTGCCTCGTGAGTCTCAGACAACCATTTGCATTGCGGTAGGCAGATCTTCCATTGGAAACGATGCTCGCTGCGGATACAATAACAAACAACTACAAGCCTGATTCATGCAAAGATGCAAAAGACATGCTTTCCTGTGTTTCATCACCTCGCCTCACCGCCTCCCCCGGTCCCGAGGTTCGATTATTGCGACGCACACTGGACGCGTTCGCCGCCAGGATGTCCGTCTTCATCGTCTTCGTCCATGGCTGTCGCGCCGTGGGCTCGTGCTTGCTGCGAAGGGTCGACATCCTCGATGTCGACGGCCTCGGTCATGGTCTCTGCGGGAGGTACGACGGTGGCAATGTTGGAGGACGGGATGATCTTCTTGAGGGCCTCAAATTCGGCAGGGTCGGTGGTGAAGTTCTTCTCCGGGAACTTGACTTCGAATTGGACGTACAAGTTGCCGAAATCGTGGTGGCGGTAGGAAGGCATACCTTGGCCTCTGATCAACTTCAACGTACCTGATCTTGTTAGCATGCTAATCGGGTAAGGTGGGCAGATTGCAGCTTACCTGGCGAGATGACCTCTCCAGGTAGAATCTCAACGTTCAACCACCGCTCGTCTAAGTGCTCTATGAAGATGGTTCCTCCAGCAAGCGCAGTGACAAGGTCGATCTCGGCTTGGTAGAAGAGATCATCGTCTTTGCGCTGGAATCTAGGATGGGGCTTCTGCTCAATCTCGAAAATGACATCTCCAGGTTGGACCCCAGGGGTTTGATCACCCTCACCGCGGAATTCAATCTTGTGTCCGCTCCGAACACCTCGATCGACATGGACGTGGAGAACCTTCCTCTCGACAATGGTCTTCTTTCCGTTGCAAACCTTGCACTTGTCCTTCTCTCTGATGGTCTCTCCCTCACCATTGCATTCAGGGCAGACGGTCTGGAATCGTTGGATCATCGGGCCCATTTGGCGCATCATCGTCTTCATACCGTGACCATCACATCCAGCGCACTTCTTGACCGCACCCTCTTTGCCACCACGTCCGTCGCATTTCGTGCAAATGACGGATTTCTGGAGCGCCAGCTTGGATACCTTGCCGCGATAGATGTCCTCCAGCGCGACCTTGTGTACGTGGTGAATTGTCCGGGCTTTGGGAGGTCCACGTTGTTGCCCGCCGCCAAACATGCCTCCGAGTCCACCGCCATTGCCGAATGCACCTCCACCGCCAAAGAACTGGGAGAAGAGGTCCTCGGCGTTCATGCCACCTGCACCTCCGCCGCCTTCCAATCCCTCCTCGCCATATTGATCGTAGATTGAACGTTTTTGGGGGTCGGAGAGGACTTCGTAGGCGTGGGAAAGATCCTTGAATTTCTCTTCCGCATCGGGATTGTGTGCGTTTTTGTCTACGAGTCTTGTTAAAATCTCTGCTCCTCAGTGTAGATGGATCAGAGTCGGGAATCCTTACCAGGGTGATACTTCAGAGCCCCGACCTTGTATGCCTTCTTGAGCTCCGCCTCGGAACACGTTGGGGAGACCTGTATGTCATCATTAAGTGTTTGTCCCACCCCGAAAGTGCAATTGGGCTTACACCAAGAATATCGTAGTATTTCGTGCCCTTTGCCATTTTGGCAAGTTATGAGAAATAGCGGAGAGTCGGAGACTACTGTCTGGACGTCGAGCTTATTCGAAAGGGTGCGTTCCGACTCTCTCGAGACGCCTTACTTGAGGGGCGCTCTGTCTAGTGAGCTACGTCAGTCCAGATCCAGACGACGAGATCTAGGCAATCGCCGACGAGCGGTGCCTCGATTGCTCGAGTGGCGGGAAGGAGGGATACGGCACAGACTCTGCCAGGCCGCGGAGGGGGAGACTGACCGATTTGATGCTGAGGCTGAGAGGCCTTGCGCGCACGAGGGATGGCTCTTCGGCTTGCAGTCGCAATCGAGACAATTGGCCGTCAACCGACGCAGGATGGGAGAAGTTTTCCGGTAGAAGGGTTTGCAGGTGGTTAGAGAAAGGGAGGAATGTTGAAGTTGAAGATGCGACGGCTGGTTTTGTCTGGTGGGCAGAGAGCAGTAGGCATGGATCCTCCACGCAGTAAAAAAGAGCTTGCCGCGGGCGGGCTCTGGCAGCGAGCGAAAACCATGGATGTCGATAGAAGCCTCGTCCTAGTCAGCCCGAGGGGCGCACGAACCCGCCAAAAAATACGGTGCCAAACAAATCCTTCTCCGGGGCCGGATGACGTATTACGTGTCACGTGATGCGGACTCGTTTTATTTACTGTAATAGTGGCTCTTTTGTGGCTTGTTTTTTTGGTTCTCTATAATTTTGTTTTCTGCATGTTACAGTACAGAAGAGGCGATGCTAGAAACACTAGGCCGATATATACTGTACCTAGCTCGACGCAGAAGACAGTCAAAGGCATAACTTCCTATGCATCGACCTGCCATGCGGACTGGAAGGGTTTGGTCCAAGATATCTATCTCTACATACTATACATACATACATACTATACATACTATACATACTGTACGTACTGTACATACTGTACGTACTGTACATACTGTACTGTACAGTTCCGTACCTACCAGAGAGTGGGTTTCGGACGAACCCATCTATATACGTTAATCAAACTACAGTACTTGTTCCCTACCCGCATAATCAATCTGTCTCATCTAAACCACAGTTCTCCACCTCGAACGTCCCAGTGGCAACCGACGCATCCTCAGAGTCTTTCACCCCAGCCGAGACCAGAGCCTGTTGCTAACCACGGTACTGGACACGACTCGTCTTTCGCCTTCTCCCCCTGCTCTGGAGAATGAATGACCAACAAGCCCTCGCCATCGCCCTTGAAGAGGCAAGAATCAGCTACGAAGAAGGTGGCGTTCCTGTGAGAATCCCCCCCTCTCCCCACCCCGCTTTCCTACCAGTTTCCGCGGGAGGAATCATTAATGCTCCCGGAAGTTAATCGCCCGAGTGGCGTGGATGGTGTCTTGTTGTGTCTTGTAGGTACCTACCTAGGTAGTTAAGCGAAGCAGAATCGGGTTTGTTTTGTTTAGAACGAGCAACGATGCCACATCTCTCTTACCAACACAGCGCATCATCCATCACCGTGGGAAGCATAGGTAGGTATCAATGCCGCGAACGAATACGGATCACAAAACCACACGCCCCCAAAAACACCATCGCTGGATGATGGAATCTCTGCTAAACGCCTATCCCAGATTGGCGCAGCCCTCGTCTCCAAAGACGGCGAGCTCCTCGGCCGCGGCCACAACCAGCGCGTCCAGAAAGGCAGCGCCATCCACCACGGCGAGATGTCCGCGCTCGAGGACTCCGGCCGGCTCCCGGCCTCCGCCTACCGCGGCGCCACCATGTTCACTACGCTCTCGCCCTGCGACATGTGCACCGGGGCGTGCCTCCTGTACGGCATCGCGCGCGTGGTGATTGGCGAGAACAGGACCTTCGTCGGCGGAGAGGCGCAGTTGCGGAGGAGGGGCGTCGAGGTCGTGGTGCTGGAGAGTGAGGTGTGCAGGGCGCTGATGGAGGCCTTTATTAGGGAGAAGCCTGAGGTTTGGTAAGCTGTCTTGGTTGGGGGAAGGTGGTGGGGAGAAGGTGGTGAGCTGACTGGAACTTGTACAGGAACGAGGATATTGGGGAGGAGGAGACGGTTCACTCGAAGGAGTTGAAGCGGAATATAGCTAGAGCACCGTAGGTAGGTATCGTGAGAGATGATCTCGCTTTATATGGTGACTGAAGCAAGTGGAAGATTGGCATTCAACCTTTTACGAAACTGCATTTCATTACAGCAAACTAATTTGTAAACTCTGGTATCGGGGCTTTCCCCAAACGACTGCGCGTCAAGCTTTGTGTAGCAAACCGACAAGATCTTCAGGCCTAGAGTTGAGCTTTAAGCCAAAGTTTCGAAACTCCCCGGAACCTGGAACCCGGTGATCTCGGGCTCGGACTGCTGGTCGGGAGGAAATAGAGCATCAAAAGCATCCTGGATCTGATTTAGCAGGAGAAGAGAGATTGATCAGGTTCCATTTTATTTACCCAGTCGATGTCAGCCATAAGATCGTCGTGAGGCAGCCCAGCCGGTATCGAGTTCTCCACCACTTGGCCCGAGAAGCCCATCATCTCACGGGCTTCCGGAGAAGTGTTGGGCAAGGCCCATAAACTCTGGCCATCACTCACTCCAGCAAACTGCATGTCCTGTGCCAGGTCCACAGGCACTCTGCCTACTGTCGGACTAAATTCATGAGTAGAACTTGCTTGGGCAACCTGTCCGAATGATGGAACTTTGGGGTCGAGCTCTTGTCGCTGCTTTCCTGGGGTTGAAGCTTTCTGGGACCAATTGGTGTTCTTTTCAGAGACTCGTGGCTCCCGCTGTTCGACGTGTTTCTCCATTTCCACGGGTGCTCGCATGCCACGCATACTTTGATAGACAGCGGTCTTCTGTTGTAACTCCATAATGATTTTCTTACCCTTTTCACGAGGAGGTTGAGAAGCGTCTGTCTCGAAAATGTAGTCTAGGCAGTTCCACTGTGAGGTCTAAGTATATCTCCAAAGAATAAAGCACATGCTAGGGTAAGCCCATAACCAAACTTGAGGTAAGAGTTAATGAGCTAGAGTAAGGTGCTTACAATTCGATCGACCTCCTTCCTATGGGGGTATACATACACTTCCATGAGGAGAAGAAAAGCAGTATGGTATTGCTGGTAAGCACCAACATACCAAGACCAGGGCTGCAGTTCCGGGATTGTCTCCAGAGCGATAGCCGTCTCTAGAGTCGCTGTACCGGCGGAGAGCATCATAGTCCTAAGTCGATCTGGCATTGGAACGGAATTATGATATCGATGAAGAACCATAATATACATCCGAGAAATCAGGAGGGCCTAACGTGGTCAGAAAACCTCTCGAAAACTGGAGCTCGTGCCTGCTCCAGGGAGTAGAAACCAGAACTCCAAGACGCCCGAATCTCACGCAACCATTTGCTTCAAGCGGTGCTTGTCACGAGCTCCCACTTGACCTACGCACAAAAGAAAAGAGTTTGGAATGAGGGCAAGACCAAGAGGCTTACCACACTTGAGGATGAATGATCAAAGAAAGCGTGTCTATACCTTCACTAATTTTGCGCACTTCTGAAGCGGTATTTTATCATTAATGAGGTGATCGTACTTGGCTGCCATGTTTGATCGGAATGTCTCAATCTTGCTGAGAACGGCAGTCAAACTGATTTTCCGGCGCTCTATCCGTGGCCGATCGATCCAGATAGTTCGCAGCATCTCGGTGGCCTCGAAGCGAATGAGGGAAAATGTAGCATCAGTCCACCTGTCCACACCGGCAGGTGCCTCTCCAGTGGGACGAATATAGGCATCATCGATGTTCAGAGGCAGCTTCGTGTCAAACTCATCGCGTCGGATTGTCGGCCTGGGGCCTTGAGCTTCGCAAGTCCTTATATCGAGGAAGCACACTTGGTGCCAAACTAGCCTACGAATGTGAATTTCAAGAGGGTTCATACCGTAGGTGTGGCCGTCACGATGAAGCCCCATACACTCTGCCATCCTGATAACAGCGCCTACCAGGACTGAATGGGCTCGGGATATCTCCGCACGGCATAGGGGTATCTCGTTAGTGTTAGTCTAGTGAACATAACTTGGTGGTAGAACCTACCAGATACATGACAAACGCTTGAAGAGTTTCCATCTTGGTTGTACGGAAGAAGTTGGCTCTTGCGAGGGCTGTTTCGGTGCCTATCTTGAAGTTATCCGTAAGGCTGGCCTTTAATTTGTATTGTTCGAGTCAGTGACATAGATCAATGAACATCTTCCAATCCTCTATTCCGTCTTATCTCCAAGTACAAACGCATAAGAGAGTTAGGGGCACATACCTTAGAGACACCGAATTCTCGCATGATCTCAGTTTCCGCCATACTGACAACTCCTGAGAACATGGCAGCGAAAACAATCGCCTGTACGGAGCTAGAAGGCTCGATACCCAGAGTCACATCGTCCCAAAAGGCATCCCACTCTTGTTCGAAAGAGGGACGATGGACGATTTGGCATATAGGATGAACGCATGCAAAATACTGTCTGATGAGTTTGTCCGCTGCGAGTCGAGATGGGAGGAAGTCTACCAGAGAAGCCTGTGAACCGTTGCCACCGAAGAAGAAGCCAGAAGTTGGCAGGATGTAAGCAGGTCCTGGCTTCAACCATTCTGTGGCGGGTGAAAGTGGTATAGCTTGGTATTGGGGAGGTATCTTTCCCTCATCTTTGCTTTTATCGCCTGTCATAACTGTATTCGATATGGTATACTCCAGCTGCAATTTCTGGTTAGCAGATTTACACCCCCCCTCCCCCGCTCCGCAAAATACCGACAATGAAATGGCCCTTGGTTACAGCGAAAAAGCATAGTGCATGTATAGCACACAAGGCTAACGATGTCACAGATTTCATTGTGCACTTTCAACAATCTTTGCAGTCGCCGTCAATCACTCAGATAAGTTGAACTTGGAAGACAGAATTGTGTAGGGGAACAGACCTCTCTGGCTATCTGAGGCCTGAAGAAGCCCCCAATACGTTCGGTGATTCTCATCTTTCCAAGTTGTATTCCAAGGTCAAGGAGAGCATCATCATCGCCATCCACATCATAGGCAGCATCCACGACCGCAAGAGGAGTCACCTCAAGGTATTTTTCATCATCGTTCGCAGGTAAGTCATCTTCCGCATCATCTGGGAGCGCTCTGTCCTGGCTCGGGAACGACGTTGGATTTTGAGAAGTCTTCGCAACATCTCGTTCAAGTAGCCTCTCCAGAGACCCAACTTTCTCTTTGATTTCTGTGAGCTTGAGTTGACTCGCTTGATCAAGTGCTGGTGCCAGGAATACCTAGAGATTTCAACATGAATGGAAGGCTATGTTGTGTGGCAAGTGACTTACGCAGTCTCGTCTAACTTTGGTGCAATTGGTACAAGGATGGGATTTATCGCATTTGAGCTTACGACGTCGGCATTCTAGACAACTTGTTATCATGCGGTTTCTTCTCCTAATGCGTGGAGATGGCCCTTGATTAGACAACAATGGCGCTGCGTTTGAAGCTGGAATGCTAAGCAACGAAGCATCTGGAGAAGAACCGGTTTCCCCAGTAGCTCTAAGATCGGAAGCAGGAATACTAGACGCATTAGAAGGTGTTTGATTATTCTCTGAGGACTTTTGCTCTTGAGCAGCCGTGTTGCCGAAGCTAGTAGAGTAATCCATGTCTTCTGGGAGTAAGTCAAGCTCCGGCAAGAGAACGAACAAATGCAATCCTTGTGAGACCAGCCCAGGAAACAGACAGTTCGTAGAGCACCTTAGTGGAACATCAGTTTTAATAGACGTTGTGTTGCTGGATTCTGTTAGTCAGCCATAGTCCGCTGACCAATGAACATAGGCAGGTAGACAGTAGCCGTGGAGATGCTTGAGGACATCTTGATGAAGTTCCCTTTTGATCTTCTCGACTGGCAAGGCACATACTCAAAGTCCATCTCATATGATAACTTTGGGGGTCCATTCCAGCCTGGATCCAGGCGAAAGTAGACATTTTGACTAGCCTCATCCTTCGACTCTTATTAAATGCAAAATTTGTGCAATTTTTGTCAGCTGCTCATAACACAGACTGGAATTCTGCGCCATGCCTCTCAAGGAGAATGTTGTACATTTGATGCCTCTCTATCAAGCACCCTCTACGGCCTCATCTCTAAACATCCAGGTCCATCTTCTCTCCCAACTGCGCCTCGCCCCCCTTCAGCTCGTGTACGGTCACGTACTTGCTGATCTCCTCCCTTGTGATGATCTTCTCGTTCAAAACGGCAGTAGTACCTCTCTTGAATACGTAGCTCTTTTGCTTCTTGCTTCGCTCATTTGGCTTGACGTAACCTCTCTTTAGTGTGGTCTTCTCCTTCGTGATGACCGCAACGTCGACATTAGAACCCGAACCCAAATCGTTGAAGATACCCGCTTGGATAGCGTTGGACGCCAAGTCAATTGCCTCTTGCTCCGTCATCGTCGGCTTCCATTGGGTTTCGAAAATGGACATAGCCGCCAGCGAACCACTTCCCATGGTGACATACGGAAGCTTGTCCGTGCTACCATGTGCGTGGACAGTGAACAATCCGACACCGGTAGGATCAACACCAGCCACAACCAGGTACGCCCCAATGTGTCCTTGGTAACGGAACAGATGTTGCTTGAGCATGGTCATGCAGGTAACGACTCGAGGCTTGCGACCGGTGGAGAGGGAATGGAGCTCGAGTTGTGAAGAGATGAGGGCGGTTGTAAATTCGGTATCGGCAGCAGTGCCAGCTCCGGCACACCAGATCTGAGGGGCGATGTAATGGAGTTTCTCGCAATTCTGTTGATGTGAGGATCAGCTCTAACATCCAGTCTCACCTCTTAAGGCTTACCTTGTCAGCCACTATTGGACCACTTGTTGCTCTGGTATCCGCAGCAATCTAAACAAAGAACATCTGATCAGCATGCTATCCCGATATTTTAGGCTCTGAGGAAGCTCTCTTTCTCTTGCACCAGGCTGAATCGCCCTCATTCCAATCGCGGAAACCCAGCATCGACCTCGTAAAAGAGCATGAAAGCCGGCACATACCACAACACCTCCATCGAATATGCATCCTACAATTGTAGTTCCGGTACTGGTAGCCTTCGGGAGCGGGACACCTCTTGCGTGCAGCGCAGCATTGCGAGTGTGGTTGGAAAAGTCGAAGCCGGGCATGGTAGCAGATGGAGCACCGAGACTTTATTTCTGGTTTGAAACCGCAGTGGGTATGGTGGAAAAGGGATTGGGAGATCGCGCGGATGAGTTGTATTGACGGACGTTGTTCAGGAAGCCTGTTGTAAGTATGTCAAGCTCAAGCTCAAGGCAGCTCGCGCCTCGCGTCCCAAGAACCGACGTGGAGACCAGTGGAGCTTGTACGACACGTGACTTTGCGTTTTCTTAGTCGCTGAGAGTCATCTTCACTGCGCTTGAAACACAGCATTTCGCAACCAAGTCTTGACATTCGAGTCCAAACTACCCATTGTAGCTCTTTCACGAACCCATCTCGAACGCCAAGTGGATTGCACCCACCGACATCTCCTCGGTAGGCCGAGAAGGCACTCGTACTCCGCGCGTCGCGCTTCTTTACTTGGATCAACATTGACACTTTCAAATGCGCCGAAGTCTTTCGTAACTCGCAACCCCTTCTCACAGCTGGGTTATCTGCGACCGCTATGGCATTCAGCTTCGGAAACTCTGCGCCAGCAGCTGCATCTGCGGGGGGCAATCTGCAAGTCGGTCCCGATCTTCCAGATATTCAAACAGAGGTATGCAAGTCCAAAGGAAAGAGGTCCTGCCCGAGCTTGCTGGTTCCTTTGACACAATGCTCGAGCTCAATGCTAATGGTTCAGCAGAACATATATTTCCGAGCACTCTCTGGTTCTACAAAAATCCAGTTGCTCCCAACACCATGGCCCGCTGACCAACTGCCGCCTCCCACATCCTCTCTTATGAGCATAGCTTCGCGAAGAGGTCTCGTTGCCGCATCTGGGCCCGATGTGGTTATACTGGCAACCACCGAGTCCGTTCGTAAGGCCTTTGAAGGTCCAGCTGGGGGAGACGCAAAGCAGTTTGAACCGCAGTTGAAGATACATATGTCCATGCGTATATCACAGTTAGCTTTCACTGCAGACGAGCAGTACCTAGTCTTGTCGGCTGAAACTGGAGGGGGGCTTGCTGTTTACGAGGTTCAATCTTTACTGCAAGGCAACACGACTTCAGCCTTCCAAATATCCACCGAGCAGTTGTCACTAAGGGCCCTGGTGCCCAACCCTACACCCGAGAAAGGAGAGCTGATTGCTTTGGTGACGACTGATGGCAAGTTGATGATGGCGAATCTAAAGGATAAAATTATCATGGCTGGGCCTAATGGACCTATCTTGAAGGATGGTGTAAGTTGTATATCTTGGAGTGCAAAGGGTAAACAGCTGGTAGCTGGTCTTGGGGATGGTACCGCCTACCAAATGACTCCCGAAGGAGAGGGCAAGGCAGTCATTCCATTTCCGCCGGGTGGAAATAGCGGTGATTATAGTAAGCTGATCTCACTTGAATGGTATGAGATCTTCACTAACGAGCGCAGTCTCTTCCATTACATGGCTCGAGAACCATGTTTTCTTGGTAGTCCATACACCCTCTCAATACGATACCAATATGGCGCCAGCGTCGACTTTCAATATCGTTACTAGACAGCAAAAGCAGCAATCAAACTTCACGTTCCGGAAGATCCCCGATCCAGCCGGGCCTTTTGGGCTGAATCGCTCCCCTCCACACCACTTTTTACTACGGCTCAGAGACTTTCCGCCCAATCTTCAAGATCTGATCGTTGTAGCTTCGTCGGCCTCGGCAGATATTGGTTTGTTTAGCAGGTCTAAAGTACCCTTGGCGCCCAACAAGCCAGCGGACCAGATTACGGGGGTCTTCACGTTGACTGAAATGTCAGATGACTCTCGTCGAGCAGCTCTACCTATGACTGCGGATTTGACAGATACCTCACCAATTGGATTTGCCCTTGACCTATCCAGCAAGGAGACGGTGGAGAAGCCCATCGTAGGCGACGAGATGGACGAGTCGCCAACTCCAGTGCCTGCTCTTATGGCTTTGAATAATGAAGGAGTCTTGGCTGCTTGGTGGATCATATATCTGGATTCGATTCGACAAGGTACGGCGTATCCTGGTCTCGTGGTTGCCGAGGGCACTCAGACTACGCACACTCCAACCCCAAATTCAACACCGGCACCAGCCGCGGCTCCTGCCTTTGGTACACCTGCGCAGACTTCATTTGGATCGACTGCCTTTGGTTCGCCGAGTGCCCATTCTCCCTTCGGAGCCGCCCGGCCGACCACTGCGTTTGGAACACCAGCACTCTCTGCACCTTCAGCTGGTGCATTTGGTGCCACGTCTGAACTTGGGAAGAGCCAATCGCCTTGGGCAGCAAATACAACACCAGCGACTGCAAGCAATGGCCCCGCCTTTGGTTCGACATCATTTGGTACTACTCCCGCTGCGCCGAAGCCAGCATTTGGAACTCCCACTTTTGGTGCAACCAGCACACCTGCTCTAGGTAACCGAGCATCGCCGTGGGCAGCTGGAGGCAGTACGGCTCCTGCTGCAGCTTTCGGTCAATCCGGCGGATTAGGAAAACAATCGTCACCGTTCGGAGCCCCCACAAACCCCTCTAGTGCTGCCCCGTCCTCTTCTGGATTCGCTGCGTTTGCTTTAAAGGGAGGCTTTGGCAATACCACAGCAGCGGCGCCTGCAGGAGGAAGCATATTTGGTTCAGCATCTACTACTGCTCCTACAGCTTCGAATCCATTTTCGTCAGCTCCTACCAATGCAACGTTTGGAGCGACTCCCGCCACTACAGGGTCACCATTTGGGACTGCCCCTGCCAGTAACAATTCACTTTTTGGAAGCACCTCCACCAGCAAACCAGCAGGCGCTTTTGGTAGTGGATTTGTTCTAAATTCCTCCTTCAAGGCTGATACATCTGCTGAAGATGATAGCCAAGAAGCTCCAAGTCAATCGGGTGGGTTCTTTGGAAGGAACTTCAAGAATGCTTTGGGAGAAACTGCGAAATCATCAACAGCAGAAGTACCTGTATCGAAAGAGGCCGATATGGATGCAGATGACGATTCTAACAAAGAGGAGTCTGCAAAGCCTGATTCTACAACACCGGCATCTACCCCAGCACCGCCAAAAATGACCCTCTTCGGAACATCAACCCCCGCTAGAGGCAATACTTTTGGCGCTCCATCAGCCCAACCTTCCACAGGTATGTCTGCTGGGTTTGGATTCGGCCCATTATCCGACAGCAAGACCAATTCCAGCCCCTTCAACAGCTTCGGCAATTCGAACCAGAGTACAACGCCCGGTCCTAAGACATCTTCTCTCGCCCAATCTCAAACACCAGCCGCATTCCCGAACACCCCATCATCCCCTAAAGTCAAGCAAGAACCCATGCCGAACACACCAGCCGTCAGCAAAAAGATCCCCGAGGCTCCTCTACCACCCGATACCACTAGCAAGACCAGCTACGCCGCGGGCGACTCCTCTGTTTCCTCTGTCGCCACGGAAGCTCCTTTACCTCCAGACTTCCTGACATCGAAGCCCAAACAGGTAGCACCATCTTCAAGCCCCGCGATTCCCGCCCCCAAAGCAAGTCCCGCAGAGACTGTTCAGCCCAGTGATGTTCCAGGTGGCCCGGACGACGATGGCTCCGATTCAGGTTTCCTAACAGAAGAGGAGGGTGACGAGAGCGAAGGCAGCGGAGAGCCTAGCGAAGAGGGTAGCGGTGAAGATGTCGGCAAGGATCTAAGCCCAACCCCAGAAACCAACCAAACTCCAGCGTTATCCCCAGAGAGCTCCTTTGGCGGGTTCAAAAGCCGCAACCCTGAAGCAAGTATGTTCACCAAAATCTCTAAGCCGGATCAAGCAACTCAGCCACGTTCGGGTTTATTCGGCGAACTTGCTCTGAATGCTCCCACTCTTCCCCCACCCAAAGTACAGATCAGTCCTCGATCACCTAGCCCCGTCAGAACTGCTATACCTGGAAGACTACATCGTCCGGAAGCTTCAAGATCATCAAGCGCCCCCGGCTTTGCATCTCAATTGCTAGGTTCTCAACGCATGAGTGCTCGACCCAGTGGCCCATCTCAAGACACACTCAAACAAACTCAAGAGGAGATGCAAGCAGAACAGAAGCGTCGCCAAGATGTTAGGGCTCGACAGGAAGCCGAGGAAACGCAGTCATTGTACGACGAAGTAGATGCGAAGTTTCGTGCAGAAATGGACGCGCCAATTGTGCCTTCAAAAAAACTGGCAGACTTCGAAACGCATACCGATTATGATGGCAAGTCATTGATGGAGAACGTTCCAGCACAGATCGAGGCTGTTTTCCGAGATATTAACCGTATGATTGATACCTTAGGATGGAACGCTCGGTCCCTGAAATGTTTCATTAAGGCTCATGAAGACATGTACAAGGAAGCTGGCCGGGAAAAGGACGATCTCGAGGAAGATGACGACTGGTGCTTGGTGGAGATGGAACAGCTTCCGAAAATTATCGAGAATGATCTCACCAATGACCTCGAAACTGCACGTGTCAAAGACGCAAAAGCCAAACTCGAGGAATGCGAAACTCTCAAGAGAGATCTCAACAGACTACGCGCCAAGTCCGACGAAGTCAAGAAGATACTAGCTTCTCACCTCGACCCGGACACTGTTGCCATAGCTCGAGCACAACCATTAAGCGCTGATCAAGCCGCTCAGCAGAACGACCTCAGAAGAGACTTCACAAAGTTTCAAAGACTGCTCTCAGAGGCTGAGGAAGCCCTATCCGTCTTGAAGGCCAAGACTGTCTCGCACGCTTCTTCGAATGGTCGCAATGGCGGTTCCACCGGCCCCACCGTCGAAGCCGTCATGCGTACTATCACGAAGATGACCAGCATGGCCGAGAAGCGCAGCGGTGACATTGATGTACTCGAAGGCCAAATGCGCAAACTTCGCTTTGGCTCCGTCGGTGGTGGTAGCCGCGAAGGCTCTCCCTTTGCAACCCCGACCAATAATAGAGCGTCGGTACGCAACCTTGGCGCATCAAGCTTGTTTTACAGTCCCGAGAGTGTTAGGGACAGCCACGATCGTTTCCGGAATTCGTTGATGTCGTCTGTCAGTTCACGCGGAGTGAGCTCGCCGCCGCGGAAGAAGCTGAGTGGGTACTCGGCTGAGGAGAAAGGCGTTCTGATGGCGCAGATCGCGCGGAAGAAGGAGGTCACTGAGAAGTTGAAGGCGGCGCTCTTGAAAAACGGGACGAAAGTACGAGCAATGACCGATGATGAGGAGTAGGCAGGCAGGTGTTTGGAAACAGAGAAACATGGGCATTTTGTGGGCGTTGATAGAGCTATTGACTGACTGCCTCTTTTCGGGCGCTTTGGGCGTGGAAAAAATCAGAGGCGTGAGTTAGGCCTGCCTAAAGTAATAATGTACAAGATTGATGAAGAGCAGCGATAGCTAGCACTGTAGGTAGCCTTTGAATCCTTTGGATAATAAAGGCGAGACCGATTGAGCTTTAGTGATAAACCTTCAATCATGAGTTTTGTGACTGTGATACCATCCCAGTCATGTGCAACGGAAGCAAACAGCAAGCAGTGCGAATGGGCGCCCACAGTGCTGCTTTGGCTCTTCAGGAACCGGTGTTTTAGTTGGTTATTTTCGCTTGTGGGCCCTGCATCTGACTGACTACCCCACGATGTTTAAGAGCAGGCCTACCACCCCCTTAGATACTACATTCCAAGCCTCTTTTTCCAGCCCATAGCTCTACCCTACATCGTAGTGTGGTTTGGTTCTTCCCAGGACATCACCTGGCCACTTTCCTACCCACCGGTTTGTGGCTGTAGCCGTTTGGGTTCTGTGCCTGCGTTTACAGTGGGTGGAAGAGTGAGTGAGTGAGTGAGTGAGTGAGTGTAGAGCATCGCAAAGTGCCTAGGCAGCACCACACCTTTCCCGGATCATGGATTGAAATATGTACGCCTTTTTACTAACGATGCGGATGCGGAGATATGGGGTAGTGGTGCGCGCACGCTGATACTATACCACGTGATATACACGTGACTATTTATCGGGCTAATTCCACAAGCATCTACTCCCGTATTACCCAAAGTTTATGTATGATACCTGTACGGCGAAGCTCTTTCCCTATTTTTACTTCTACTTATATTCAAGAGAGGCTAACAAGTAAGAGTGGAAAAATCTTTCTCTTGAATGTATGTGTATGTATGCACATACAGTACTGTACCTACATACCTTAAAAGATCCACGCCGGGATCTGTAAAAGCTCCCTGAAAGAATTTGCTCGGCTCAACGAATGTCGATCTATCTCCATGGTCTCAGTGCATCACCATGCACTGCGGGCGAGGTGAACCATCCCGGAAGCAATCGGACCGGAGCGGCTCGAGCACAAGCCGAAAAAGGCCAAAGGAATCATGTTCGCAACACGATTGCTGCATGAACAAGATGGTTTTCTGTGTAGAAGTAGCGAGTAAATCACAGGCTACGGTTGTTTGCGCACAGTGCAATATCGGACGGGGCAGATGGGGCGGAAGTTTGGTTGTGGAGGTAGGTAGGTAGGTAGATACATCGTAGACTACTCCGGGCTGAGTGAGGAGGAGCTTCGGCTTGGGCAAAAGGACCCGGCGCGTGGTCACTGCGCTCGCTCCATGATTTACATGCCTCCTGAATGGTAAATGTCGGGTAAATGATTACTTAGGCCAGCAAAATCCCGTCAAGGGACAGTACATAGCGGTATCCACTCTATCCGTTTTCGGGTTTGCTGTCGTGTGTAGGTGCTCAATCAGGTAGGTACTCATGTATTTATTTACCTCCTCGCTTAAACCAAACTCAAACCCAAACTCAAACTCAAAAACCCTCGAAAACGGGAGAAACGAAGGCACGTATGTACTGTTGTACCTTGCACGGTATACCACTTCGTTAGCCAGGTGTTTTCTAACTGCCTACCTGCCTGCCTGCCTGCCTGCCTGGGTCACTCACACTCAACCAGTCTCTACTCAACTTGGTTCGGTGGGTGGAACGAACGGTTGGTGTATTATCGATTACCTTATTACTGTCTATTCATCTATCTATCGGCCTCTTCATGCTGGCTACTCAGTCAATCCTTACAAGTCGTGCGTGATTCGACGCTACGTCGCTAATTTCGCATACGTATACAGTGAAGATGCAGAACCTGAAGGCAAATCCGATCCGATGCGAGCAAATCGTGCCCAGTTCTGCAGATCAAAAACAGTCGCAAAAGCCCATTCCTTCCTTCCTTTCGCCCAGCAAGCCATCCACGCATTGCTAGTATTTACCAACAGTACTACCAAATGCACCGACTTAAAACGCCCAACGCAGGGATATCAATGTGTACACCAACAAAATGGCAAGCAAGCAGATCACTGCAACACGAGGGTAATTATTACTACGCAGCACCCATCTCGATCTTCTTGCCCTTGACGCTCTTCCATTCAACGACCAACGAGCCAATGATCGAGAAGGCGGCCATGATGGCAGCGACCTGGAAGGACTTCGTAAGGGCTTGGTTATACGCCATCTTCACGCCCGGGAGATCGGCCGCCGAGAGATCCTGCTGCAGTGAGGTGGCGCCGATGCGGAGCACCGCGTTGGGGTCGATGCTCGGGGCGTACTGGGCGAGCCCCTGGACGAGCTTGTTGGAGAAGACATTCTGGCCGATCGAGACGAAGAGGGCGCCGCCGAGAGTCTGCAGGAAGATGACGATCGAGGTGCCGATGGGGACCTGCGAGATGTCCAGCACGGCTTGCACGGCGATCATGGGCTGCTGCATGCCGAGACCAACGCCGATGCCAGCGATGCATTGGTAGCCGATCCACGCGCTGTGGTTGGTTTCGGGAGTGAATGTCGACAAAAGGCCGGCGCCCACGGCGGAAAAGACGCTGCCGGCCAGCATGAAAGGCGCGTAGTACCCGATGAGGGTTACGCCAATTCCGGAACCGATGGACACGATGACCAGGGACAGAACCATGGGGATGTTCATGATTCCCGACTTGACGGCTGACGCGCCCTTGACCGCCTGAAACCAGATGGGGAGGTAGTAGACGAGCAGGAGAAACATGGAGCCGATGGTGAAGGAGAACCAGGCCGCGGACCAGATGGAGCGCTTCTTCATGATCTGAGGGGGAACCGTGGCGGTGTCTTGCTTCCAGAATTGGATGGTGATGAACGCGGCGAGGAGGATGCCAAACATCACAAAGAGTAAGATGATTCTCCAGGAGCCCCAAGTGTACTTGGTTCCACCCCATTGAAGCGCTAAAAGAAGGGAAACGATGGCTGGGAGGAACACGGTGGTCCCGTAGATGTCGAAAGCCTTGATATCTTCCTTCCATCCTGCACTGACCGTCTGCTCTCTGTGAGGAGCCTTGAAAAAGAACAGGATGACGATCATGGTGATTGCTCCAATGGGAAGGTTGATGTAGAAGCACCATCTCCATGTCGCTTTGTCCGTAAAGGCGCCGCCGAGAAGGGGACCTGCGACGGAGGCTATGCCATACATACCACCGATAAAGCCGGAGTACATAGGTCTCTTGACGAGGGGAACACTGTACGCGACAATGATCAGAGCTCCAGAAAAGATACCAGCCGATCCCAGGCCGGCAATTGCTCTTCCCACAATGAGAGCGGTTGAGTTGGGAGCCACTCCGCAAACCAAGGACCCCAACTCGAAAATGCCGATGGCGACGAGGTAGACGTATTTGATCGAGAAGAAGGTGTAGAATTTGCCGAAGAGAAGTTGGAAGGAGGCGGTCGTCAGCAGGTACGCCGAGCCATACCAGCCAACATCTGGCAGAGAGTGAAATTCATCAGTGATCTTGGGAATAGCAGTAGCCTATGGAGTACGTTAGGATGTTGATAGAAGCAGGCAGGGTGCTATTGGAGGAGGAAGGAAAGAAAGAAAGAAAGAAAGAGAGAGAGAGAATGGAAAAGCCTACAATGATCGTATTGTCCAAGGCAACCAAAAAGACACTGCAGAGGTCGTCAGCATACCGCTCTACTTGGGCCGCGATACAAACCCACCTCAAGCACAATGCCAACGAGATCAGCGCCAGCTTGATACCCGTAGGATATTCAACGGTGCTTGCACTCGTATTGATCCTCGCCAGATCCACTCCGCGGGCGTTCTTCTCAGGATCGCTACGGCCTGTCGAGCCCCGAGCCGTCGAAGCATCAGGGCCACCGCTCGCCTTCTCGTCGGCCATCACGTTGACGATTGGGGGACTCTTCGACGTCTCGGACTTGGAAGTCGCACCGTCGCCGTCGACGGGCAGCTCGCGAACCTCGTGTGATTTGGACATGGTGACAGATGGAGATCGCAGGTGGTTCGGGAGAGACAGACGAGAAGGGTGCGATGCGCAAGAAAAGAAGGTCGAGGTTGAGAGATGTAGAAGTAGGTACAGGACTCTTCGGCGAGACCAGTCGAAGCTACTGGGTGCTTTTATGCCGAGCGGTGAAGAGGTCGGTCGCATAGGGGTCTGTCTCTATGGGGGCAGTCGCGTCGACCCGCCAAAGCTTTAGTTGCCTCCGATCCACGAGCTTCACGCCAGGTGGGAGATGTCAGCCAATACCATCGCCCGCACCGTAAAGACGGCACATGCGAATACGAGACAGGAGCCATCTCTGGAGCATGTACATATTGTACAGTATGGTTACACCAAGCTTGCAAGCTCGCTTGGACAAAGTGCTTACCTCCTACAGGTGACTTACTACTGTAGGATACTGTAGGGCAGATCACTCACGGATGTGGCGTCTCCGAGGCACAAAGGCAACAACACATTCACGGCACCGAAATGTCAGTGGGAGAACCGCGTGCAACTGTACAAATGTGTGTTCAGATGGTGGAAGTGAAGTGGCATCAGCGGTTAGAGAACATCTTGGCAGGCCAGTCCCAACTCACCCTCCGGGAACCTTGTGCATATGCTTAAATCCACATCAAAGCTTGTTCGAGCGACCATCGTGGTACCTGGCCAAAGCATCTCCATCCTTTAAGAAGCGTCCTCTCATTCATCTCATCGTAGCTTTTTGCCTCGCCATCTACCAACTCCCTATGCAAATCGTGCAGATGAAACAAACAGGTACAACCAACCGCCTCAAACGCTGGTGGGCGGCAGCTTCACCCCATTAGCAATGGTCGCCCACCCGATTAAACGCCAATGCTTTTCGATACGGCGAGACAACGCAACCTTCTCCCCAGAGTCCGTACAGGCGGGACTGGTCAGAAGAAGCTTCGCCGCATCTTGCTTGACAGCCAACACCTTCGCACCCGTCGCGGTAGATCCGATGTTGACCATCAGGACCTCGCCCTTCGACAGCTTGGCAACCTTGGCTTGCTTTCCGTCCGCCGTCTTGACACCCAGAAGTCGGCGGAGGAGGTAGTAGTTGACCTCGATCTCGATGTAGATATCTGGGAGGCGGCCCTTCAGTCCCAGGACGAATCCAACAAGACGGTCGGCTCTGCAGAGCGTGGGATCGATGCGAGTTCCAACACCGATCAGCCCCCCGGGCACTGCATACTTCAGCTCGTTGTTCTCCGAGTTCAAGGTGACGATTCTGCTGAAGATAGGCTTGCACTGGATGGTTCCCTTCTCATCCCTACTGACGATTCCGGGTCGGATCTCAATCTCATCACCAAGCTTGACAACACCGTGCAGGATACTTCCACCAGCGACACCTCCCTTGAGCTCCTCAATCTCGGCACCAGGCTTGTTAACGTCGAAGGACCGAATGACAATCATCTGAGGATCCTGAGTGAAGTCTCTCAGAGGTACAGGAATGGTGTTGACAATAGCCTCGTTGACAGAATCAATGTTGAACTTCAGCTGAGCAGAAATCGGGATGATGGGTGCTCCTCCGGCTACAGTTCCTCGGATGAACTTCAAGATGTCTTGGTAATGTGCAAATGCGCCCTCTTCTTTCATCAAATCGACCTTGTTCTGAAGAATGATGATCTTATCGAGCTTCATGATTTCGATGGCTGCAAGATGCTCGGAGGTTTGCGGTTGTGGGCACGATTCGTTGCCGGCGATCAACAGGAGCGCGGCGTCCATGACTGCTGCACCTGACAACATAGTGCTCATGAGAATATCGTGGCCGGGGCAGTCAACGAACCTATACACAAATTAGCCTTCTCCCTTTCCGATCGACAACGCCATACGCACGAGACATGTCTAAGCAATCTGTAGGTTCCAGAGCATCCATCGCGCTCGCAAGGTGGATCCACCTCCTTGTCGCTCTTGAAGCTCCTGAAGCACGTCGGTCTGGGGCACTCCTCGTTGTCACACTTGTAGATTTTGGCATTGGCGTAACCCAGCTTGATGGTAATGTTCCGCTCCAACTCGTTCTTGAATCGGACCGTCTGCACTCCTGAGATGGCCTTTACCACCGTCGACTTTCCGTGCGCCACATGTCCAATCGTGCCGATGTTTATCGTAGCTTGTCGGGCAATAATCTCTGCGGTCAAGGGAGTGAGCGTCTTCAGGTCGAGGTCTTTGGGCTCGGTTTGAGGAGGTAGGGTAGGGCGAATGATTTGCGGCGCGGGCTCCTTGTGTGACGATTTCTTCAGAGCAGACTTGATAGGCTTCTCGTCGAGATCCTCGACGTGATCATCGAAGTCGTTTTGCGCGTCGAGACCCGGGGAACCCGGGGCAGAATCCGAGTCGCTGTCCATGTCGTTGCCGTACCGATCTCCGTTGGCCGCCATGATGAAGGTACGGGGGCTCGATCAAAGGTCCTGAGTGAGGTTCTTTGATCTCAAAGTAGGTATGCTTGGTGGAAGTGTCGAAGGGACTGGGGTGGGGCTGTCGACACAGACACAACACTGAACAGTCATAAATATTTTAGTGGGCGGTGGGGCTGGCTGTCTCCCGATAAGGAGGGGAGTAGGGCACGTGACTTCGTTCTATCTCAACGTCGCGAGTAGACTGAAGCTCAGTCAACGCAATACGCCTCCTGATAGAACCTCCACTCATACAGTCTCATCAGCAGCTGCAATGGCGGCCGCGAGCGTGTCAAAAGCACTCCCAAGGTTCTTGCTACCTCAATTGAGCTGGCACGCATCGCCTATTCAACAACAAGCATACCGGGCATTCAGCACTCAGTCGAATCGCATCACGTCCTCCAGGCAAAGAGACGCCCCGTCTAGCAACTCTCCTACGCGCAGACACAATGGCATTCGGCGCCCAATGGCCTCTACGCTGCAAACCTCTCCTCGATACCGAGCCTTCCACGCCACAGCTCGCCAGTCGCGGGATCACCACTTCGACACGCTCAAGTTCGTGCAGAGGCTCCAAGAAGAAGGGTTCACGGAGGCACAGTCCGTAGCCATGATGAAGGTGCTTAGCGACGTCATAGAAGAGAGGTCAGTCCCTCTGCCCAAGGCCTCCGCTTCGAGAACATCCCGTCTGATCCCTTTACTATGTTAGCATCCAAAACCTCACCCGTACCATGGTCCTCCGCGAGGACCAAGCCAAAGCCACCTACGCGCAGAAAGTCGACTTCGCCAAGCTCCGCTCCGAGCTCCTCTCCGCAGACTCGACCGAAGCAGCGACTACGCGCGCCTCGCACGAGCGCCTGACGAACGACCTCGCGAAGCTGAACAGTCGCTTGCGGGACGAGGTGGGCCGCACGCAGGCCTCGGTGAGGCTGGACCTGAACTTGGAGAAGGGCCGGATCCGGGAGGAGGCCAACGTGCAGGATCTGAAGATCAAGGAGACGGAGACGAAGATCGAGCAGGAGGTTGGCGGCTTGCGGGAGAAGCTGGAGGCGGTCAAGTTCCAGACTTTGCAGTGGTATGTTTGACTCCTGCCCTGTCCCCGCCCGTACTCTCTGGTACCGAGATCACATTGTGCCCCTCTCTGGCTCTACTTGGTCGATGGAGTCATGTGCTAATGAGTCGAGCAGGCTCATGGGGGTGTGCACAGGTACTGCGGCTTTGATTCTTGGTGCCTGGAGATTGTTGATGTAGATACCACTCGCGGGCTTTACAATCTTTCCTTTCTCGTACCTACTTCTCATGTGGTGCCAGCTACCAGTCGTAGTATGGCAATCTTGCAAAGAGATTTCTTCGTTGACTTTGCCACGAGAATAAGCGAAGGCGCTGCTTCCAGGCTAGGAAAGTGCTCGCAGCCACCAACATGTTGCTTTCGGTGATTTTTTCTTTGCTCCAGATGCTTATTCTTTATGCTCACTTAGTTAACTCTTCGCTCCTCCTCAAACCCCGCTCTTTTCTTAAGCCAGCCAGCTAGCTATGCACACGCTTGTCTGTGGGTCACGCCGGTGCTTAATTTTGATTCGCATGCACAGTACACACACAGTAAGATCGTGTTGGACTTCGGAGCAGTCTTTTTTCTGGGGCAATGCATGCTTTGTGATCTAGAGCAGGGAGGAGGAGGCTGTTGTCAAGAAGCAAATCTCAAGTACAGGGGAAAGGCCTGTGTGTCTGCCCGCTTAGCCACAAGGTGCTGGAAACATAGCCCCTTCTCTCGTGTCTATTTTCCAAGCCTTTTCAAGTCAACGCATCACTTTCTGCTTTTGACGTGCCTTTCGGCCACGATGGAAAAACAACGCTTGCTTTATTTGGTTCTGCTACCTATGTGACCCAGTATGCCAGCCAACCTCCCGCGCGTAGCTCAAACCCGAAATGCCAGCTTGGTCAACGGATCAACCAAGTAAGACTCGGTGTATATAATTCTGCCATATTTCTTCTCTCTTATCTCCCTCGACCACCAAGCCGCGTGGAACTCCTCGAGCAGAGCAGACCGGAAGTCCTTCAGCTGCTTGAACTCTCGATGGTAGCGGAACCTAGTCGAACGGTAGGCCGATCGCTGAGCGGCGCTGAGCGTGCTGGTTCCACCTGCGCTGTCAGAATCATCATCATCGGCACCAACGCCGCCCACCTTGTGGATGTCCTGGCCGCGGTTGTAGAACTCGGCGTACGGTCGCAAGGCAGCCGTGACGAACAACGTGCGGACTCTGTGGCCCTCTCTCAGCTTCTCGAAGGCTGTGCGGATGTGAGGTCCTCCCAGGCATTGGTCGACGAGCAGAGCTTTGAGCTGGGTCATGAAGGGGGAGCTGTTACCTCCAAGGAGCAGGCCGACTCGATCCGCGAAGACGGCGAGATTGACGAGGGCGCTGACCTCCAGGGCCTTGGATGCTGCCTGGGACTTCTCTAGCCGTCCGTTGTGGCAGACGGCGTATTGCAACGCTAGATCGAAGGTGGCTTGGCTAACGCCAGGCATCTTGAGACTTTGATGCGCGGAGTTGGTTGTGGGGTTTGCCTCGAAGTAGGTGTTGAGGGAGGGGATCTTGCGGAGGAAGCGCTCTGGAATCTTGCACGGGTGCGGGCCGGAGTTGAGCATGATGTGGATCCCATCGTTTGCATGCAACGTGCTTCTGTGGCCGTTTAGCAAGTGCTTGGGAAGGTGGCATTGGCTCAATCGACTTACCTTACCCAGAGTGACGCAGACTCCAAACCCATTGCTTCTTCTTCCTCATCAGTCTCGGCAGCTTTGGGGAAACTCTTTCTCTTCGTATTACGACCCTCTTGCTGAACGCCCCATCAGTAAAGCAAACAGAAAATAAAAGTGGGCAAAAACTACTTACCATGTCTTCAGCCGGTCTCTTGAGAGTATGCTTGGGTTTCAGACCACTTGCGGTATCTTCAGCCCGGCTCTTAAGAGCAGGTTGAAGTTGCTCTGAAGACTTTGGCTGAGACTCGCCCGAGGTGTCCGAGCCATCGCTAGTATCGCTGAGTCCATCGTCCTCACTCAAGTCCGTATTATCTTCGTCAGAAGTGTCAGCATCGGCGCCTACATCGCTAGCAACATCTTCCTCGGAACTCTGACAAGCAGTCGGATTAGGTTCCTTCTTGACTCTGTCTGCCGGTCTCGCGTCCAGCAATCCACCCATACCAACGTCCTCATCACCAGGTCGCGATGAGTCTAGGAATGAGCCAAAGATTGATTTTTGTAGGCCACATTGGTCTGTGATTCTATCAGATTGTGTATTGGGATTGGGTGTCGGAGTGGCGCTCTTCTTGCTTTGAGGTGTTCCTGGTCGTCGATATCTTTCGCCGAAGTAAGGAGGGCTAGATGATGGCTTCGAACTCGTCTCGGGGCACACTTTGGTGGTCGTTGCAGGTGCGAAATTTGCTCGATTCAGATTTGAATCTTGTGATTCATGTGTGACGAGAAGAGGTTCGTTGGAAGCTAAGGATAAAGAGGGATCGGGGTTCATTTCATCGCTGGTAGATATGACCTCGAGCTTGATTTTTACGGGAGCCGCTGGAGAAGACGCTTGTGAGACTTGAACTAGGTCGTCAATCGCCGCAAGGAAATTGTAGTTCCGCTGCCTCAATACTTGATGGATCTGAGAAGCTGGGTGATTTGGAAGCATTTCGAGGACATAGAGAACATCCTTTCGTCGAGATTTGGTGATTCCGTTGAGGTAGATTTCGTCTTCTGCCTTCTTGCCCGGTTCCTGGATTCTCTGCTGAGTGGTGACTTCCGGGAGGACGCCTGGCTCTCTGGAAAGGCCGTCACTGGCTTTGTCTAGATCTCCGCCGGCCAACTCGAGTGCTGCTCTGTCCTCTTGCTCGTCCATAATTTCCCACACGTCACGAATCTTTTCAATATCTTCGTCCACTTGGTCCTTTATTGTTGGAAGATTTCGAATTTAATTTCTCTGAATCCTTATCAAATCGGCTAAAAGAAAGCAGGGTGTGTGTATGAATTTCTATGCAGATATTTTGTTAGTGGAATAAAGTAGAATATGACAAGTACAGATCGGGAAGAAGAAAAGAAACCAAAATTGATAAGCATCTGAAAGCTTCCCGTCTTCGCTGGATAGAGACAAGACCCGGTAGGGCTGGAGCGCACGTACTTTAGAAGACTGTGAAGTTCAGTCGAACTAATTTCGGGTGGAGGACGGAAGAGTAATTGTAAGGATGGTTCTTCCCTTTCGAAGGAAGCAAAACAAACTCTTTGAATTCTGCCTCGGGTGTTGCAAAAGAAGCTGCGAAAGATGAAGCTGGGGCGAGTGATTTGTATGTTCGAGGTATGTTCGAGGTATGTTCGAGGTGTGTTAAAGGTAAGTATTGTACCAATGCACCAGTAAATGCTGGTCGACTTCTGAAGATCAGTCGAGTCCGTGAGTTGTAAGTGTTGAAAGAGTATCCGAAGAAAGAAGAGGAGAGAAGAGTAACGTTGAAGTTGGGATAAGTGACTTTGTCTTTTCTAGGTACCTTGTATCAACGGGCCTTCAAATGCTAGTCGACTTCCGAAGAGCGATCGAAGTTGCGAGCTTCGAGGGTCGATGTGTTCAAGAAGAGAAGAAAAAGGAGGGGGGTCGGAGGAAGAGGTTGCGGTAGCTCTTATTCACTCTTTTATCTTCGAACAGCGTTTGCAAGAGCGGAAAGCGCGATCAACTCAAGGCCTTTAAGCGAAATGCTTGCATTCAAGTTCAAGATTGAAAAGAGACAAAGCTTCAAAACCTATTTAATAATGCTGCCATCTCCTCCATTTCACTACATTTTTATGCCGCCGCATCAAGAAGGCACGAGCCATCTTACCTGCCAATATCTCTAAGAGCCTAGAAGAGTTCAATCAACCTATTCAGTCTACCGATGTTGTTACTGGATAGGCCATGTAGGGTGCGCGTAGGCCAGACTCACCTCAATGGTCCAACACCTTCCAACCATAATAGAAGATGCAGTACCTGACTTCCCTTACAGTAAGATCCTCCTTTTTTGTGTTTCTCGTTCCACCACACATTCAATCAAGCAATAACCTAGCTATGTACTCAACTTTTCTTACGAACGAACATCTTGTTCTTCTCAAACCAACAGCCTACTCATGCCAAAAACCGATTATGTAAATGTCGTAATACCGTAGCGTCGCAGCGTTCTACTATGCTGCGATACATATCGCACCGTTTTCTTTATCCGCGGGTTAATCATTTGTTACATATCGTATCGTTTTCTTTATCCGCGGATCTATTTTTTGTTGCATATCGCACCATTTTCGGTATCCGCGGATTCATTATTTGTTGCATATCTTCACCTGAATCCATCCCACCTTTTTATCTATCTGAAGATCTCTCGTTGCATATCGCACGCTACCTTTGAATCGAGGATTTATTTTTTGTTGCACATCTGACTCCAAAGGTTTATTTTCTATTGCCTATCGCCAGTCTGTGTATCCAAATCTACGTTTCTTATTGCATGTAGCACGCCTTGTTTATCCGACCTTGTTTAGAGTTACACATCCTCCGTCAAATATGGTATGTTACATTCTTTCTGTAACCGACCTTACGTATAGGTATCTTGTTGCACATCGCACTTTTTCTATATCCGTGGATTCATCTTTCGATGGATATTGTACTCAAATCTTTTAATAATCCATTTTTAATCACTTTCACTGCCGTTTTCATCGGAGGGCATAAAACCTCCCTTCCATCCCATAAACCCAACCCGACCAGCACCATATCATACAGTAAGTCCACAACCAACCCTAAGATTTAGCCGACGGTCGACTTTCCATCGCAGTATCCCATCCGGATAGATCATCTACCCAGGTTGATTGATCCGGCCAGGCCAGACCAAACCAATCGCAGAACATCTGACTAGAGATCTACCGAGTTACCATTTATCTTACACAGGTAGGGCAGATACAGCACAGTACACATCAACCGCCAAACGCCCAAGAAAAAAATTCCATAGCACGCCGCTGTACATCAAATCGAGTAGGCATATTGTACGAAAGACCCAACCTTACCTTACCTTGCCTCGCCTCACCTACCTACCGTAGGTAAATTAAAGCCAACCAAAAACACCCGACTCGAGTCAGCTACAGTACAGTACTTCCATCAACCCGTTACTCTCAACAACAATCTACAGTACTGTAGCTCTCTCTCTCTCTTTCTCGCTCCAAGACCCGAAGCCCGAAGCCAACACCAACACCGGCACGGCACCGGCACCGAAACTGAAGACGCTGGACACAACATGGATGGCTACAGTACTAGAGAATCGCGCACAGGCTTGACGTACTGTAGGTGCATACATACACACGGTCGGTACCTATTGTCCTTACCGTATCTAAGATACACACAGTACCTGACCACGATCTTTTTCTTGAGAATGATACGGTACAATGCAACACGACTCTAGAGGTGGGAATGGAAGCGTTTCTTTTTGTCTGTGCGCTAAGCTAAGTGCGATCGCTAAGTGTACTGTACATTTCTTTCCCTACTACTGTACTGTACTGTACCTGCAATACTGTACACATATGTACAGTACTGTACAGTCCCCTCCACGGACTTCCCTGTAATCCTAACTTTTTCTGAGAGGAGAAAAAGAGATGATGACGAAAGTGGTGAAGCAAACCCCCCCCCCCCCCAAAAAAAAATCATACAGAGACAGTACATGGGTGTGTGACGACCGATGACGACCGATGATGCGACGGAGGCATTCCGCAGAAAAACATGGCCTTCGCTTGATTACGATGTACGAACTTAAAAGTAGATTCTTCGTAGTTCTATACTATACACAGTACAGTACTTCCTTTCCGTAACTCACACCTAGCCCTGGTCTGGAATATGTTACTTTCCTACCATGTACGATGTATAGAAGGAGGTGTTATGATGTGGAGACAACCTTGTTTGCTGAATGCAGATGAAACTGGATTGATTTTGAATAGAAAAATAATCGGTAAATGTCAAGAGAATAAGTAGCACTAGCTCGTTCGAAGATGATTGAATTAGAAACCGAGCAAGTGAATTAAATGTCAGAGCCACCTTTTTTGACGAGATGAATATGAAACAAACCGACTATTTTAAAGCTCGGTTTCTTTTTCTCCCCACGGAGTTCCCCATATTCCCCACTCCCCAGAAAAAAATTTTCATGCTATGACGATAACAATGACGACGATGTGTCAGAGGGTAGAGAGATGTACGGATTTTAGATTTGCTAGCGATAGTGTGGGTTAGATCGATCACCTTATGATAGATGTACTGTAGACATATGTGGAGTGCCAGAAATCGTATGCTAGGTACAGATCGGAGATTGCATTCTTGTCGAGAGAAAAGATGGAAGATGGAATCGTCCATAGCATACAGTAAGTAGATGTTGAAAGTGATCAAGAAACAGGCAGGGCCAATGGAGGGTCAGAATTATCTTCTTGCTCACCGTTTGTTCCGATAGATCCAATGAACAGTATGGGGTACATACAGATATTCACCGAACACTGTGGACAGAATGAAAGCCAACAGTGGAGCACTTGGATGTTCTCATAGCATCGGAACCGTGTTTGAGCAGCCGCGGAGACCCACCGGGACGCGCTCAAGATACTTACTATGTATATGAGGCTTTTTTCTCCCCCCGGAGCTGAGCTCCTCTTTGAGGAACGGTATTCGTCGTCGACCTGCGACAAGCAAAAAGCGATACCAATCATTTCGAATAGCCGAGCGCTTGGCAGATGCATGCAAAAACGGAGAAAGCCAAAATGCAACCGTCAATTCGACTCGGCCGAGTCGACGGAAATTGCAGGAGCTTCCCCGTAGCTTGTCGTGCTTCAGATCTCTCGAATCGGATTTGACGCTCAACGAAGTTTGTGTTTGCTCAGGTAGACTCGGCCAATCCACTGCTATCTCACGCACGTTTGGTGACAGCGACAGCGACAGCGATCCCACAACACGGAGACGAACCGAACAATCAATGCTGTGACCGGAGAACTGATTTGTCGAACGGTTCACTCGCTTACCAATGCTTGTTGTGGCCATCTGACATCTCGCAAGAGCTGTGACCCGTGGGGTCTTAAACTCAAACCAGACGATAACAGACTTTTGGCAGATGACGGTGCCGAGCGCCGGGATGTATGGAAGGACAAGGACTTCTATTCGCGCGGGCAAGCACAGAGTTGGCGGTAAAGTGCACCGCGTGGAAGCTGTGCTCGCCCACCTCCCGCCCTTTCATCTCGGTTCGCGCAGCTCGAGATAGATACTTTGGCCCTTGATCGCTGCGCTGAGGAGGGGAAGGGGAATGGGAGGCGGTCGTGACTCGTGAAGGTTTTGGTGACAGAATCGACGACACCTCTTGGCAACGGGGTCTTTCCCCAGCCTCCGTACGGAGGTCAGCACGATCCGAATTGGCGCTGCTGAGGGAAGTGGTGTAACGAACGGGTGTTGCAGGTCAGGAGCCATACCCGGGTAGGTAGGGCGCCGTCGTCACGGCACCGCCAATGCTCACCCGTGACGCAACAAACTGCCCGGGACACGAGAGCTGAGAGAGTCTTGTGCTGTACGGTATGTACAGTGCTGTACACAGTACAGCATTGTCAGTAGATCTTCCCGGCCTCGCATGATAGTGTCGACATCGGAACCTCGTCAAGTTGCTGTAGAGTGCAGTAGTGGTCGCAGCAGCATGGAAGGAGGTATTGATGTAAAGTACCTGTCCTGTACTGTACACAGTCTATCGGTTAAGTATTATTCCTGGTCAAGCAGGGATAATCTGACCTTAGCTCAATCAGGTAGTAACCCAACTTTCGGTCAGATTCCACGAAATACGACAAATTTGAAAAATATGAGATTCGGGCAAAACTTTGTATTATGTTCTGATTTCTTACGCAATACAACGCAACGCAACGCAATGGCTTCAGCTTCTACTTCAGCTTCTGTTTCAGCTTTTACATTAGCTTTTAAACGTTTAAAAGCTTCTGATTTAACTCGAGGTCAGCGACGTAATATTAGCTTGCTTTATTCAATCGGTGTCAAGCTGTGATTGACGCCGAAGACAGATTTACAGAATATTGAAATATTTTATATTATACGCCCGAAAGCAGTTCTCAAACTTCATATTTGTCGTAATTTGTTTACGTATACCTTGTAAAAGTCAATTTTATTGTTCCATGGAATACTACTTGATTAGGTCAAGTTTTGTCTCCACACCCCCACTGTTTTTAACCAGGAATAATACTTAACCGATAGACTGTGTACAGACCTACAGGATGTACTGCAAGGGAGTCCACAGACTGAGATAGTCATCAACAGTCCGTATTAGGCCATGATCGGTCTAGCAGTGACGGCCAAACTTCCCTCATGCACGCGATCATTGGCCCATCGGAATGTGATGGTGTGCGGGCAAAAGAGCATCTCTGGAGTGCTGATCGTGCCATGCATTTCCCCAAAGGTCAAGCAGTGACGGGGATGAGGGGAGGGATAGTTGTTGATCTCTGAAGAATTCCAAGGAAGAAGAAGCATTACCGCTGGATGATGATGTCACAGACGGGGAAGGGGTGGTGTCGGTGTCGGCGTCGGCGTCGGCGTCGATGTGACTGTTTCACGCTGCTGCGAGGGAGGGAGCCCATGGGTTTGGTTTTGGTTTTGATCTTGATTCTGATTTTGATTTTGGTTTTGGTTTTGGTTTTGGAAGAGCCGGTCGGGTTTGGGATTGGGGGCGGGGGCGGGGGTGTCGGAGGAGAAAAAGAATGGAGCGTACTCTGTATGTGCTGTGCTGTATGTACAGTACTGTACTGTAGATGAGGTCAGAGAGGAGTGCTCGAGTGGTGTGTCAAGGAGGAAGTATGTACAGTACAGTGCAGTACGAAGTAGAAACTTATTTGAAATCCGAGGAACAGCTTACCGTCTAGCTGCTGACAGATCAGCCGAACATAACCCGGCCTTGCCCGTGTTTGTTGGCGCCGCTGCACGCACGTGGCGGGTCCGCATGGGTGCGTTACCGTATATAGCAGAAGTCCTATTATGTGTGTAGGTGTAGACTGTGACGTTGCACTATGGTAATTGTGTGATATAATGCGAGTTTTATGTCCGTGCGAGGCTCCATCACAGCGGGGTATTTACCAGGGCACTCTCGAACAAGAATTCGTAGCATCGCCAAACATCTACGGTAATAAAGCAAGAATTTACGCACAGGTGTCGAGCTAACATCATGTCATCCAAGTACGAATTACCGTACCGTAGAAGTCAGTATCTGCAGGCAAGCTTTTTGATTGGCGTTGACGGTATGTTGGTATGTACAGCATGTATGTCAGTACCAAGTACTGTAATGAATGTACTGTACTGTACTATATGTACTGTACTGTACTATATGTACTGTACAGTACTACACATATATCCTGATTCAAGAGGGCTCCGATTTACTTTGTGGATTTTAGCATTTACGTACAGTAGCACTTGGTATCATCGTATTCACACACGGCCTCCCTCGTATCCCTCGATAACCACACGGGGACTTGAACCTCCAAGCTCTTCGATTCCTTCTTTCGATACAGCACCAGCACTCCGTATTACGCTCACCTTGGCTTGCTATTACTGTACTGTACACAGTACAGTACTGTACCATGACTGTACCGACTAGGATATTTGCCGTCTTTGGCCCCCCTCCCCCTCCCTCCCCCTCCCTCCCCTCCCCTCCCCCACTCTCAGTTCTCCCACTCCCGCCTGCCCATCAGGGGGTCAAGGAGGTGTTGCACGCAGTGAAGTGGAACCGCTGATTCATGCCGGCGGGCGGCGCGATGACCGGACAGGACAGGACAGGCCCGGATCCTTCCCAAACCCTAAAGGAGAATAGCGAGTATGTGTAGGCGAGTAAGCGATCATTACAGTACTGTAGCATGTTTGTATGAATGAATGTTTGAATGTATGATGCATGTATCTACTACTGAACATACTTTACTTCGACCTCTGGTACAGTGTGGACTGTACTGTACTACTACAACGCTGTACATAGGTACAGCACAGTACTCACTCCTACATAGTACGGGCTGCTATCAACATCTATCTTCGGCTCCACTCACGCTGACTTTCATATTACACATTCCACCTTCACATTCACATCTGCCCACTTGCAGTACACACAAACTCACCCATCGGACTTTTAAGTACTGCTGCTTTTATTCCCTAGCGTTGCCGCCCCCGCCGCTGCCGCCGCCGCCGTCGCCCGCTAAATCTAAATCTACATCCCCCTCGCCTCGCGACATCACCACATCACCACATCACCACACCCGCTCAGATCGTGGAAAGAGCTCTTCTTGTTCTCTGTGTTACCAACCAACCAACTAACTGCATTGCTCTCTCGCCCTCCCTCTCTCTCTCTACCCTTTCGACTTCTACTTGCCCTTCCCGATCAAGAACGACGCAAACACCAACTCCCACCCTGCTCCCGAGTCATCCTTCTCAGACGCAGTCAGCTATTGCCACACTAAGTACCGGTATCGCATAGCATCACAGAGCACTTCTACATAGTAGTGCGCTGGTCAGGCGGCACGAGTCTCATACCTACTGTATCTGCCGGCTTGTCTACACCTCCTCAGCTTTGCGCACCTCCCAACCCAACAAAACTCTCACATACACATAAACACACACACACACACACACACACACCGACGACTCACCATGTCTTCACCCCACTCTTGGTGCTCTTCCTCAGTCCATGAAGACAGCGACGCCATCAACGCGCACCCGCACCCCCAAGACATCACTGCCCAGCCAAAGCGTCCCCGCCTCCATTCGCGCAAGAGCAGCGGTACCATCATCGTGCCGCGCGAGCATCCACGAGTCGAGCTGAAAGAGGGCGACGAGACATTTGACGAAGACGATGCGAGGGCGATGAGTCCACGGAGGAGCAGCCAGGATCTGGAGAAGATGAGCGAGGATGCCAAGCTGCAATTGAATGAGTATGCCGCCTCTTCTCGCTGCCGCATGAGACCTAGCTAACCAGAATCGAAAACAGGCACGCCAAAATCCTCCAAAAGTCCCTGCTCGAGATCTTCAACCGCATCGAGGCCGTGAAAGAAGAGCATGACAAGTTGGATAGCAACAACAAGTTCCTGCAGAAGTACATTGGGGATCTGATGTCCACGTCCAAGATTACGGCAACGGGCGCTGTTGGGGGAAGGAAGAAATAATTCTTTCCAACCACCGACCAATACCAACCTCCTTTCCGGCACTCCAAGTCCAACCCCGGATTTGAACATTGTACGAAAGACAAGGAGGGGGTGACGAGACACCCTAGTCCTTCATCTGTACCAACAACATTTACTTCCACCTTGAAAGAACAGGAAAAAAAAAGGCAGAAACCAACGCCAATGCAACATTGGCGGCAGCAAGACGACGAACCATATCTCTCAATAGGTATATGAAGCGTCGTCTTGTTTACAGCACGGGTTATGCCTGTTTTTTACTTAGCTCACTTTTGTTTTTGTTTTCGGTCGCCGGGAACCGGGGACATGGGATTTTAGGCATACAGCGTCGGCGTCTTTTCTCCTGCTCTTCTACTCTTCTTCATCTTCTGTTCTCGCATCCCCATTACCAACCATCATGATCATCGATTTTTTCTCTCGACCAACCACTTTTTATCACTCACACATACCCGCACGATGCCGCAACCCGCACCGATGCATGCAAGAATCAATACTTAAGACGAAAACAAACACAGCTTCCGGTGGCAACGCCAGAAGGAAATGGGAATGGCAATGGGCTCGTTGGCAATTAGACCCCATGGAAGAAAAAGGAGGGGGGATAAGGGATCAGGGACAAGGGATATGGGATATGGATATCATGCTGTTGGGCAGGGCTTGTACGCTAGATATTCGATTTCCCAGAACCGAAAATTAACAAAGTTTTGTTACGGATGCCCTTCTCTGGTCCTGGATCTCGACCTACAGCAACCCACAGTAGGTATGTAGATACACATACATCAGAGAGATGGAAGTGGCTCAAGTACTCCGCCGCCTTCCACCTTTCATTGTCTCTCTCTCTCTCTCTCTCTCTCTCTCTCTCCAACTGCATACAGTACATACCTACCCGCCTATATTCTTCTCGACACCAGTTCAATTAAATTCACCGTAGAAGATCCCATCCCATCCCATCCCATCCCATCCCATCTCGTACATCACTCTAAAAAGCCCACTCTTATCACCCGAAACCAGCTCTGTCCTTCCTGCCTGCCTGCCTTCCTTCCATCCTCCCTTCCTTCCTTCCTCCCTTCCTTCTTGGAGCCTTCCATCCATCCATCTGTCGAAGCCAAGCCCAGCCAAGCCCGGCAAGGCCCGTCGTCGAAGCAGACTGCACTGTACTGTACTGTACTTGTACTGTACTTGTATTGTACAAACAGCGTGCGTGTACGGTTGTCGATGATGGTCCTCCCACTGCTTGGGTTATGCGGGTAGGTAGGTACTTGTGGTTTGTGGTCTGGTTTTGGTAGACTGCGAGATGGATGGACGGGGAGGAACGGTGGATGGATGGTGGATGGATGGATGGATGGATGGATGGATAGATCGATACGGAAGCAGCATTGGTTATTTATTCAATTAAGCGTATAGTACTGTACAGTAAAGAACAAGAACAGGACAGGACAGGGCTGGCTACTTTCTACTCTCTGATGATAAAGTCGAAGCCTGCCGCTACTGTTGGATATGCACTTCTCCTGCCTGGCATATGCCGAAAATGTGTGCACCAGGTAAACACTGAAGAGAGGGAGAGGAGAGGGAGGTGGGCTTGAATTCACGACGGATCAGCATCAGACTTCCCAAGGAAGAAAGAAAAAAAAAAAAAAAAAAAGAAGAAGGAAATATAGAAGCTGTCGAGATGAGACGGGGCAAACAGAATTCGGGGTTCACTTCACTCACTTCTTTACTTTACTTATGGGAATTCCATAGACGAAAGAGGGGTGTCGAACAAGGCGTGCGACAAAAGCCGATATCATTAAGAGAAATGGTGGGTGTGTCGATTTAAGACATGTCACAGCAGCCGCAGTTCATCTACTAAGCCGTATCATCTATCTCAAAGAAGAAGTGGAAGAAGCATGTTCCCTTGTAATCCAATAATGTTGATTTTACATTTCACTCACTTACTTGCATTACATGTAACACATCGGATTACCGGTACAGATAGCGGCCAGAGTCCCCACCCCCCCCTATTTGAGTCCAAGATTATCCCATATCCTGTAAATTACTTACTTTTAACAGGAGGCTATCCCGGATACGAACCTCAGCTTACCATTTTGTCCGTTACCTTTGTAGTATGTATGTACCTACATAGCTTGATGAAGATACGACATGCCACGGAGAGAAAGACAAAGTCGGCAAATCAGGCAAGCAGCTGGAGGCTCACCAACACCATCATAATGACAACGACGAGGGCAAAGACAGAACCACAAACCCGTAGCCCAGAAAGAAAAACAAAGAAAGAAAGGGGAAAATTTTCAGCTAGCGGGGTAGAAAGACGAAAAAGAAGAGGGGAGATAAGAAGAGTGATCACACACAGAGATACTTCCATCCAGCTACCTGCAAACCTACCTCCTCACAAACATCCCACTCTGTTTCTCCCTCTTTCTCCCCCTCTCTCCCTCTCCCTCCCTCTCCCCCCCCATATCCACTCCTCCACACCCTTCTCCTAGCTATCACTACCTACCTACATACATACACCATCCATCAATCCCACTTGAGACAAAACAATCCCGCCCCAAAGCAAAAACCAGCGTGCGTATCCCATCCGCCCACCTCGGTCCCCTCCCTCGAACACACCAAGGGCGCCATATGTGCTGTGCTGTGCTGTGCTCTGTGCTCTGTGCTCTGTGCTTCCAACCCGACCTCACTCTCCCTCACCATTACCTCACCTCTGTCTGTACAGCACAAATCCCCTCCCTTTTTGTCCCTCAGTCCCTCCCTTTCCCGTGACAAAATACCTACCTCCCTAGGTACCTCCCTACCGCCCCACCTGACGTACAGTGCCTACCGATCTAGAGATCTACACATGTAGAGACCGGCATCGTCACTCCACGTACCGTACCGTACGGCACTACACCAACCCATCCACAAAAACCGAATCAATCATGGTCGATGAACAAGAAAACCGACTCCCAAAAAATTGAATTCCCCCCGCTTCTTCGCAAAAGAAAAATTAAACAATTCACGTCTAACAGAGCAAAGAACGTAAGCAATCTCCTAGATCTCTCCTATCCTTCCCTCTCCTCTTCTTTCTTATGTTTTCCTTTCTCTTCATTCGATCTTGTAAAAATGATGATTACTATGAACATTATGTACAAAAATCGCCATTTCCAGCCCTAGCCCTTTCCTCTTCACTGTTCATGTATTCTCTTATTCGGTCTTTAGGTTTTCGGCTTCTTGACTCAAAAAGCGTGGCAGGCTTGGGGTCTCGACTGTACGAAGTACGATCGTTTGCCAAGACTTTTTGGGAATGGCTTCAAAGCAGCAAGCCAGCCCATCATCCACTTTGACAGCCATCATAGCTTCAATGAAATCGAAGCTTCAAAAGCCTGTTTCGGCTAAGTCGTCTTATGCAGAAGATCTTGTGTGGCAAGCAATCTTTCTAACTCCGATACACAGCGCTTGACTAGTCCCAAGTATCACAGAGACCTTTCGAAAAGGCTTAAAGGTAGTCTCATTTTCGCGCGATTGTGACTTGCTGATACCGATACAAATACTGTCCACCAATGCTTCGGATTCCAAATGATGCGATGTCAAGTAAGCTTATAATACACTTCAATACTGTCACCCTGATTAGACATTCTCAATGTCGCCCAAAACGATCCTCTCGTTCTCCTTGTTTTCCGCCGTTCGTGTGCTTGCTTGTGACGTCTTTCTCATCGAAATAGAAGTCGCTCTCGATGGCGAAGACCGGCCTGGCTCGTCCTCGTCATCGATCGCTTTCACCGCAGCGGGCGTGACCACTCGCTGCCTCTTGTTGCCACTGTGGGTTGTGGTGAAAGGTTGACTGACTCTACGTATGGGATTCTCTTGGCTGGCTGGGCCTGGCCCAGCTGCGG
Organism: Blumeriella jaapii; assembly: GCA_009599575.1. Classification (NCBI taxonomy): domain Eukaryota; kingdom Fungi; phylum Ascomycota; class Leotiomycetes; order Helotiales; family Drepanopezizaceae; genus Blumeriella; species Blumeriella jaapii. Next base: position 806,205 of record VWND01000076.1, on the reverse strand, counting down.
CTAATCCTGTACCAACCGGGTTGGTTTGAGAAGCCAACAGCAAGGTCGGCTTTTGGACAGGCGCTGTGGCCGTTTGGCCTGGGCTTTCTGTTATGAATGATAGGCCGACTTTCCGAGTGGCATTCTCGTTGCCGACGGGATTGATATCAGCGAACACCAAAGGCGAATCTTGGATATTTTCCTTTCTGCTCTTGACATCCGAGCCAGCTAGTTTTGGAACATTGTGAGCACTGGTATAGGGAGTCGCAAGACCGTTGTCTGGTGTGTTGACCGGAGCAGATGGGAGCAGTGCCTCGCAAAGAGATTCAAAGGCGCCAGGCATCTGTGCACGTTAGATTCGCATCCTTTTAATATACCCGGAAGCAGTTGGACAACGAGAGCAAAGGTATCCTCTGACCTGGATAGACTCGTAGCGCCCAGTTTTCTCATACTGCATTGGATCAGACACCTGCCGAATACTGGAAGCACGCGTAATAGAGTTTGTATAGTCAGGCATAGAGGTGTCAGACTTGGAAGTTTGACGCCAGCCAACAAAAGCAGGGTTGCTAGGTTCGACAAATGGGTCAAAGTCGGGCTGTTTGGGAAACACAGGTGGTGGTGGCATGGTACCTAGGGTCGGGATCGGGAACGCTGGCTTGTTGGCATTGAAAGGCTACTCAGCAATTCAGTATGTACTTGGAAAGCAAGGAAGCACAGCATTGACTTAAAATCTACCTTTGCGTGTCGTGGAGAGTGGCTGTGAGCCTCAATGTCACTTTCCGGTTGGGGGGAGAACTGTTGTCCAAAGTAAGGGCCCATGAGGGACACCTGACGCCACATGGCAGCGTTTGGCCATGCGATGGAAGAGGCTTCAAGGACGTCTGACATGGTCAGTATTGTGAATGTGACTGGTGTTTGTGGACTGACCAAGGGGGGCATGTTGAAACGAGAATGCAACTATGTTCTTGATGCGCTCGAAAGGATATGACATCTGCTCCCGGGAAAAGCCCTCTGAAATTATGATCTTGATACGGCCAAGATCGTCACCTGGGTTCCAGTAGCTCTGAGAGAGAAGCTCTTTGTGAAAGGTTGGAAACTTGAGCCGTTCAAAGTCGCCATTCTTGTCTAAATCTGTGAGGCGTCAGGAAACGGTCCGGCCGAATTTCAGATTGTCAGATAGCGGATTAACACTCAGCCATCATGGGACGGGATACCATACCCATACTAAGTTCGATAATAGTAGGCCACGGCCCTTGTTGGTGGAACCATTTAGACCCAGAAAGTCTCCCGTCTATGAAAAGCCTGGCTTCAAACATGACAGTATCGCTTAGCTTCTTCAAGGTCTGGACATAGCGGCTGATCTCCGGATTTTGCCAGCAGTGTATGGAGACACGGAAGGCGGCTCCTGCTTCGACGCCGGGAATGAAAGATGTGACCGTAGGAAGGAGAAGCGGGTTGGACTGCAAATTATGGGCCTCTGTCTTGATCAGTATGCAAAGCCGGATTGCGAGATTCCGGTGCCTGGTTTCGATTGAAAATCTTGGAGAAGGTAGACGGTAACATGCTTACCCGGATCCTGGATGACCTGGCACGAAGTCTTGAACTCCTGCAATGGGACCTTGTATTGGTCTGGGAATAAGAGAACATCCCAGTTTTGGTAACGCATTGTGGAGATGAATGCAAGTCTCCTTACATCAGCGATACGGAGAAGCAAGAGCTCTCAAAAGCTGTAGCGAGATTGAAGGACGGTTGTTGACCAGGACGTCGAGCGAGTCTGGGAATCGAAAGCTGCAGTTGACAGGATATGAAGACCAGGACTCGGGAGCCATAGGAAGCTACCACTGTTGCTGTTGGAAACAGCGAGGGGCAGAAAGAGCGAACACCGTAGGGTAGCAGGTGGCTTCTGGGCGACATGACAGACCAGGAAGCGGGAAGGAGTCACACTCACAGCCCGCAACAGATGCCACCTCAAGTGAGGTTTCTCGTAGAGCTCAAGACTCCCTGAACACAGTTCGATTCGATCGGGGATGAATGACCTGAGCTCGAACGGAAAAGTTGCATCTTGACCATCTTCCAGGATCCAGAACGCATTCTGCAAGACTTTCTCTTCTACAGTGCTTGTTGCCTCTTGATCCAAGTTTAGCATTAGCAATTTCTCAATCAAGGCACAGGTGCTCGAGTGGGTTGATGTCTCAAGAGGCTAGTTCAGCGATCGACTGCTTTGTGTAAACCGTCTTTCCATATCTACAAATTGACTACATCGTCTACTCATCGCCCGGAGCTCTCGCCTGTACACGAGTTAGTGATTGGATGATCGGGCTTTCACAAGATACACATACCCTGACCACAGTTGGCCCTCCCAATTCCCGCTCAAGTCCACCTTCAAACTCCCTCGGCACTGACTGTTTGTCCGGGTACAAAGATCCTACTACAGCACAGAGCCCAAGCACAGCTGCCACGAAGCATCCAATTTGGAATAGACCTTTTCCGGGCTTGGTGTGGGTATACTCCTCCGGGGAGAACATTCCCAAGATATCATTGTCCTCATGAACTGGCTCTCCGTAGTTTCGTCGTTCCTGCTTGTCCCACCAGTCCCCGTGTGGATCACGGAATTGTCTCTTGACGGGAGGTGGGTTGATGTATCCCCCATTCTGCAAGCCCAGTCAGTCAGATCCACGGCGGTTGTATTCCTCGATGACTGACCATTCCTGGATCCTCAGCATCGGTCTATAGATGGCAATCAGCAAGGGCTCCTCGAGGTATAGGCTATCGCACTGACCAATCTAGGATACTCTGGTCCAGAAGCTGCCTGTTGCGCAGCCCCTCGTTGTTGGAAAGCTGTTCGTCGGACAATCGAGGTGGCATTTCGCAGCTGGCGCGCTGTCGCAAATCGCCGGGAAAGCATCTGGGAGCAGCGTTAGATCACACCGTACCGTGCCGTACATACAAGATTCGTACCATTGATATTTGCTGCCGCAATGGACCAGTTCGTCGTCTCTTGGACCTCCGTGGCAGCTCGATTGAGGTTGGAGTGAAGTCGCGCTAGTTGCATTAGTCATCCAACTCTTGTGGATCGTGTCCCGCCCGTACATAGATGAAATTTATCGATGACTCCCGCCAATTCGACCGAAATCGACTTTTTCGTCAACGGAAGCCGCAAATAAGCCCTGGGCGTGTCCAAACTTCACCATAGGAATTCTGTAGAGACTGCGCGTCTTTCGAAGTAATTTTCATCTTCTCAGATGTGATACCCATGAAGTTCTCGATAGTGCCTCGCCCGCCTCCTAAGAAATCATGACCCTGAGCGCGTCTGATGCGCAGGAGGGACAAAAGTTAGAAGGTCTGTCACTCCACCATCAACGCGCAAAGTCGTGACTAACGTGGATGTTCAGACCCTCTTGTGAGCAACGGCGAACCATCGGCATCGACGGCGTCGAAAGAGCTCCAAGCAGGTGTTAGAGGAGATGGAGAGCCCCCGAGTAAACGGCAGCGAGTCGACGCGATAACGCCTCAGTCCAAACAAAAGCAAAAGGAGAAGTTTCCATCACCGCCATGGAGAGAGATTAAAGCCGAAGGCCCATCTTCCTTCACTCTGGATGGGAAGAGGAAATCCGGCCGTACAAACCATATACCTTTCGAGTTGCAGCCTGCCTCCGCGAAAAGGCAGACGAGAGGCGCGCAGAAGGAATACTCGGCCAAAGGCACATCACAGGGAAATGCTGAGTGGCAGAAGCCATCATTCGAGCCGCGGGAGACATCCACCCCATCAATCAATGGAACAAAGAGACCCAGCTCTTCCGGAGCTCCTTCTCACGCTTCACAGAAGGCTGGCAAACTTCCTTCGCCAAAGAGATCGCATCACCGCACGTCTCTGCCTAACGAACACGTCGCTGTCACAAAACGCTCGCACAAGAAGAAAGTCCCAAATCCAGATCCTCTACAACCCGTACCGCGTACTACAGCTACACCACAGCCTGCCGCGCAAGTTCGAACGGCCAAAGGCCGCCGCTCAGGGAGGGTGGCTGAGATCTTGGACAACGAGGATCCTGGTGAAACAACGCCTTTACAGGCTCAAGAGAAACATGTTTCTAGTTCAAAGAATCCATTTGCACGTATAAAGCTCAAAGTCAAATCTGTTACCATTCCACTTACACACCCTGGACTTGTACTGCCGCGGTCTAGGCAGTACCCAACACTGAGAGACTTTTTTGAGCATGGAGCAAATGTACCCATTGCGCATGGCGGCTTGTTCGACCCCGAGGAGCCGTCAGACTACAGTCATGACCAAATCGCCCGAGATACGGATATCCTTCTGCGAGCAGAGGAAGCTGTTGCCCCTGGTGGGATACTGAGCCCGGAAAAATGTTCAATCTATCAGCCTGAGGGTGGGGACGAAATCCCTCGACAATACGCACATGCAGACCACATGATCAGAGCCGCCATCGAGTTCAGACGACTGCTGTTGATAGAGCAAAAAAAACATAGAGCGACTGCCAAACGACTGGCAGATGCCTGCCAAGCGGAATGGCGACGAAGGCAACCCAAAACTCAGGCACAGATTGACGAGGAAAACTTTCAGGTCCGCAGGGCGCAGTGGATAAAATTAATCACTAGGCCTCTTGAGGCTATGTTTGAGAATGTCAAGGCAGAGGTCAATCGCCGAAGATTAGCGGAATGGGATGCACAAGAACAAGTCCGAGTGCGAAAAGCTCTAAGCCAAGCTGTGGATATATCGACGCAGAAATTACAAGCCCGGAGATCGCACATGGATTCCAATGTGGCTTCCGGCGAGGGATCCGATGACTCTGGTGGGTCAGACCCGGATTCTGAATCGGATGTTGGAACAAACGAAGGGTCGGAGCAAGAGGAGAGGGACAGCAATATGTCTTCTTCGGAGTCGGAAGCGGATGAAGATCAAACTCAGATGGATGTGGCAGATGATGAACATTTGACTGTGGACCAACTTCGAGAAAAATATGCTGCATTGCCTGCTGCAGAAACTGGAGACCTGCATGAAACACCTGACGATACTGACAGGCCGGCCAACGGCTTGGACCAAGGTTCAGATGTTGATATGGAAGAAAACTGCGACGATAGCGACGAATCGATTGACATGGACGACGACATGGGTTCTAGCGACGAGGATCGAGACAGTGAGGCCGAGGACGAATCCGATGAAGAGGATGACGAAGATGGAGGGGAAATATCTCTTCTTGGATTCCTGACTCCTTCGGAACTTAAAGCAGTAGAACTTGGTAGTGTCGTACCTGAATCCGACACGTTCGATACTGCGAAGGCTGTGGGTGAAGATGTCCAAGAATCTTCTGCTTCAGATGCCATGGAAATCAGAAACTCGCCTGATGTCCCTAATGGTACATCTAGAGTGTCTGTTGAGCCGGCACCAGAGGCCGATGGGCCTACAACGAAACCCGAAGAGCCAGCTGCGAAGTCACTCCAGATAAAAGCTGACGATTCTCGCCCTTCCAAGCCAACATCAACAGAGTTAGTGCCCATGAGTCCAGACCGTAGTAGTCAACCTACCCCGAGGACGATAGAAACAAGGCCCTCGGACATCGATTCAGCCTCTTCTGTTGAGCCTCATCACAGTAGCACTCAAGTCACTCGAAGTGCGTCGCCAGAATCTAGTAACAAAGCAAAGATCAAGATACCGTTCCTGCTTCGAGGCACACTACGAGAATATCAGCATTATGGTTTGGAGTGGTTGGCTGGTCTTTACGCTCAAAATACCAACGGTATCTTGGCCGATGAGATGGGTCTGGGTAAAACGATACAAACGATCGCTCTACTAGCCCATCTTGCTTGTGAGCATGAGGTCTGGGGCCCGCATTTGGTCATTGTACCCACTAGCGTGATGCTGAATTGGGAAATGGAATTTAAGAAATGGTGCCCAGGATTCAAGATCCTGACCTACTACGGCACGCAAGAGGAACGCAAAAGGAAGCGACTGGGTTGGAAGTCGGAAGATGCTTGGAACGTGTGTATCACTTCCTATCAACTCGTCATTCAAGATCAGCAAGTATTCAAACGACGTCGATGGCATTACATGATTCTCGACGAAGCCCACAATATCAAGAACTTCAACTCTTTGAGGTGGCAGACCATGCTGAACTTCAACACTCGAGCGCGCCTTTTGATCACTGGTACTCCTCTCCAAAATAACCTCACAGAATTGTGGTCTTTGTTGTACTTCTTAATGCCCTCGGACGGTACAGGGCAGGGGGTCGCGGGATTTGCTGATTTGAAGGAATTCCAAGACTGGTTCAAGAAGCCATCGGAGCAGATTCTCGAACATGGCCGAGAGCAAATGGACGACGAGTCGAAAGCAATCATTAGCAAACTACATAGGCTTTTGCGGCCATATCTTCTCCGGAGATTGAAAGCAGACGTCGAAAAGCAGATGCCGGCTAAATACGAGCACGTCGAATTTTGTCGCCTGTCAAAACGCCAGCGGGAGCTCTACGATGGCTTCTTGAGTCGCGGTGATACCAGGGACACTTTGGCAGGAGGGAATTACTTGTCAATTATCAATTGCTTGATGCAGCTGAGAAAAGTGTGCAACCACCCAGATCTTTTCGTGGAACGTGCAATTATGACTTCCTTTCCGATGGAAAAGTCAGCCCTTGCGGACTTTACCATCAAAGAGCTACTTGTTCGTAGACGACTTCTACGGGAAGATCCCATGGCCAAGGCGAGCTTGGAATTTCTCAATCTGGTCCCGACAAAACACGAGCGCTTCTCCGATGCCGCCGCGGCCCGGAGCGCTGCTCTCAGCGCGCAACGTGTGCTAATGGATCTGCGCGAAACTCAGCGCCTCAGAGCGCAGAATGCTCGTTCAAATCTTGATCCATCCACGGCAAAGTCGAACCTAGCCTACTTAGAGAGCGCCGCTAGGTGGGGCCGATTTGAGGAACTTCAGCATTGCGTGTACCTCAATGCTCTTCGACGGCAGCAAAAGCCAATGTACGGGACAAAACTTTTGAAGCTCCTCACGCTTGACATCCAAGACCGACCTTCCAGGATTCGGCCCGATGACAGGAGGAAGATGCTGACTTGGTTGGAGACTCGTTCTCCCGTCTTGATGTCAATGGTCCCAAGTCTGGAAGCCAGATCAGAATCCCTCAATACGACAATCCAGAAGTTTGCCTGTGTAACGCCCCCGGTCGTTGCAAGGGACCTCAATTCCACTATTTTGTCCCCCAAAACCTTGAGCGCAATTCAGAGTGAAGTCACGAGCTCGGAAACCGACCCTTTCCACGAAGCACGTATGAGACTTTCCGTACAATTTCCTGACAAGAGGTTACTCCAGTATGATTGTGGAAAGTTGCAGACTCTTGCGAAGCTTCTCCGCAAACTAGAAGCAGGTGGCCATCGGGCGTTGATATTCACGCAGATGACGAAAGTTCTTGATATTCTCGAACAATTCCTCAACATTCACAACTACAAGTATCTGCGTCTGGACGGATCGACCAAGATTGAACAACGTCAAGTTCTCACCGATCGCTTTAATAATGATAAGCGAATCCTTGCATTTATCCTATCTACTCGCTCTGGTGGGCTGGGCATCAACCTTACTGGAGCCGACACTGTCATCTTCTATGATCTTGACTGGAACCCTGCCATGGACAAACAATGCCAAGATCGTTGCCATCGTATTGGACAGACTCGCGATGTTCACATCTACCGACTAGTTTCGGAACACACTATTGAGGCGAACATTCTACGCAAGGCAAACCAGAAGCAAATGCTAGATGATGTGGTGATTCAAGAAGGAGAATTTACGACTGACCACTTCAACAAAATCCCTGCTCGAGAAGTGCTTGGGGCGGATCCGGACGTCCTGGACGGCGACGTAGCCGCCAATGCTGCAATGGATCGTGTCTTAGGAGGACCTGGTACGAACAAGAATGTTTCTCATGTTCTCGCACAAGCCGAGGACCAGGAGGATGTGGCAGCAGCGAAAGTCGCCGAGCGTGAAATAGTGCAGACAGACGCTGCGGATTTCGATGAAATTACGGCCTCGGCAACACCGGCAGGCGCTGGCACACCGCGAGATGGCGCGCCTACGCCTGGTGCTGATGTTGGCCCTGCTGTGGATGAGGCGATGCTTGATGATGATGAGAACAATGCCTGGGGAGAGCCCATCCAATCGACGGACGACTACCTGTTGAGATTGATAGCGGACCAGCTCAAGGACACGCCCTTGGAGCTTCCGAAAGATAAGAATAGGAGTAGGCGAAGGGACCGCTCTCACAGAGCGCGGTAGTGTACAATGGTTTTTGTATAACATTAACGTTTGTCCAAAGAATGTGTTGTTAGAATGAGCGATGTTGCATGAAGCATGGGTTGGGGTTGGGGCTTTGGCGTTGTTGTGATGATGCATCGAGGGTGGTTTTGAGCAGGGGACTGTTTCCTCATGTTGGTCGCCGGCTAGAAATGGCATTTCTGAAACGGGAAAGCAATGCTTTATGTACAGTATAAAAACCTCAAATCAGCATCGCTGCGTTGATGCTGTCTCAAACTTCTATTTTTCTTTCTGACCTGTGTACCTACCCGAGAGTTTGAGGTCAAATGTGAGAATTTCGGGGTGCTTGCCATCTAAACCTCCTCATTGTGACGGCTACTGAAGACGTACTTCTGTTTTATAGCTCGTTCTGTTACACCTCGTCATGAGACATACGACAATAGACGAACGACAGAAGGATGTACAGAGGGCATTGATACTCGATCGATTGCGGGTCACACGGTCATGTGACCATGTAGACAGGACCATATTGCTTCTGTAAATCTCACGATCGCAAAACTTCAAGTACTTTGGCATCCACCAACATTCGATAAATCCTCAACTATCCCTGTTTTACTTCCATGTCCTCCTACTGGTGATGTGACAATCACAAGAGCCGCATCAGAAATGGAGCAGCCATCCTCGAGCTCCAAAGTCACCGGTACTCCAGAGCACCTTCAGAGGAAGAGCAATCTTTAGGCTAACGCATTTCCCTGCAGTTGAATTTTCTGACCCATATGGCGTTTACCCTCTTTTATCGCCGGGTTTACTACCTCGACTTCCTCTCCGGAACCTCCATTGGGAATCACACGCTGGGCCTCTAAGATCCATCTCGTCCCTCCATATCGACCTTGTCCCCTCCGCCCAAAATCTGCGCCCGCTTACCTCCACAGACTCTGCAGCTGCAAGTGCTTCGAGTCTTGGGAACGTGAAAAGAAGTGAGGACTCGACTGCGAGTGGTGACGATGGATTCAGAACACAAGCACTGGGTCAAGCGACGGCGGAAAGACCAGAATCACAATCGGGGCCTGCAAAGCCTGCGATCAAGGAGCGCAGGCATCAGATCCCAGGATTGCGGCAGACACCATACTTGAAAGTTCTGTTTTTACGATGCGACGACAATGACACCTACAAGGCGCAGGCCCGGCGGCAGGTTCGAGAATGGATCAAGGAAAACACGCCACCGACACAAAGTACAACAAAGGTTACTGCACAGGAGAATCACGATGCATACGAATGGCTGATTGTTCATGTAATTGTACCCAATACTGCTGCGGCAACACAGCCTAGAACGAGTGGGAAAGGAGCAGAAGGAAGCTCAGGGTCTGCCTCGGATAAAACAACAGCACGGTGGAGGGGGGGCGGCTCGTCAACTATCCTGGAGAAGCTGCGAGCAGATTTCAATGGCTCTTCCAAGTCTTCGGTTGATCGCATTGCCCAGATCCGCATTGGTATCAACGATGTACCTTACGATATGCTCCCGAGAGTTGTCCCAGCTATTCCAGGGTCATACACGGAAACACCGCAAGAGAACGAGACTGCTTGGCTGGATCTCATCTCCAAGCTGAAATCTCAGATCCTTTCGTCATTTGATATGCGTGTTAGCCAGTATGAAGAAGACATTCGGGAAAAAGATGCCCAGAGGTCCCTGCCGGGGTGGAACTTCTGCACCTTTTTTGTGTTGAAAGAAGGTCTCGCGAGAGGCTTTGAAAGTGTTGGGCTTGTCGAGGATGGGCTTGTTGGGTACGATGAGCTTGCGGTTGGCCTCGATCTCATTATTAGGGAACAGTCTACTGCCGGGTCTAGCGCAGAGCATGGAGGAGCTTTCTTGCTATACACCGAGGATTTGAAGCAGCAGGCTGAGAGGGCAAGGATTGCTCTCTTGAGAGAGACGGGCTTGGACGGGACTGACGAAGCCGAGGATCCTATTGACTTGCAATACGTTGTCGATACGTCTAACAACGATGTCAATGAGATACCCCTTAGCGCGACCAAAAAACGATACCGAGAACTCATACTTTCAAACGATATCTCTATATTTGACTTTCGTTGTTACATTTTTGCGCGGCAACTCACGTTGTTACTTCGACTCGCAAATGCGTCTTCGTCGCAAGAAGAAATTCTCGCAAAACTAAAGGAACAGCGGGAGTCAAGCTTACAAGGCGTTGCTGCACGACTGCCCTCTTCAAACCCCTCTGAGGACGCTGAGGTTCTCTCGGTACTTGGCGAAGTGTGTCGGAGGGCTATGGATTTCATGTCCTCAATATCACGGATTATGCGAGATGATGTTCGGAACTCTCAGAGAAGTGACAAGAATGCTCGAGAGGGCGGTGACTCTGAATTTCTAGATCCTGTCATGAATCAAGTAATTGAAAATATGGTTTCTTCCTTTACATTTGCCATTGCTCAGCAAATACTCGCACAAACTTCGACCAAGGCGTTACCCATCCCTCCATCAACGTTAGCCTCTTCCAGTGGTAACATGGGTTCAGATGGGCAAGAACCCAAGACTGCTATACCCGAGCCGAAAACGATGATGCATCCTGCTAGAAGCAGCTCTCTGGCCCTAGGATCCAAATCCCGAGAACCAGCAGGCCCAGGAAATTTTCCTGTCATGCGTAGAGCAAGTGTACCAGATCAGGGAGCCTCTTCTTCTACGTTTCTGAAAGCTGGCTTGGAAGAACTCGCTGCACACCGAGCTGAACTTTACCTCCTGTCGAGGAGCATCCTAGTGCAAGTTGGCAAGCAACGTGGTTGGAGCGTTGGCTGGGCAGAGATAGCCCAATTTCAAGACCACGAGATTGGAGAAATGGAAGAAATTGACCTGGGTCAAGACTCATCCGAAAGTCAGACGACATCCGTTCTCCCACCCTCCGCCCACGGTATTGATAATAAGTTACTGAATACCGCGGTCGACAACAAGAATGACTTCTATCGGCTCTACGAGACCTTGACAGACAAGGCACTTCGACATTACACGGTGGCAAATCGTGTACAGTCTATTCAGGCAAGCATGGCGGATCTTGCTGTTCTCAAATACCACCTCGCCGATTACACTGCAGCAAGCTCATATCTGTACCGAACAACGGTGTTCTTCGGCGAGAGTGGCTGGACACAGGTCGAACTTTCGATGCTTATGATACATGCGACATGCCTGAAAAAGCTTCAGCGCAAAGAAGAGTACGTAAAGGTTGTATTGAAGTTACTCTCGAAAGCTGCGATGGTGGAACGTGATAGACTTCTGCGAAAATCCGCATTGAACTGGTCAGGGCAACAAATTCGGCCTGGATAATGTGCTAAACGCCTCTTACATCCCTGAGATGATGGAGATTGCCAAAGGATTGAAACATGAATTTCGTATTCCGTTGCAGAACTTCTGTGGTAACGTCGAAGTCGACAGCTCTGTTTGGTACCATCCTGAAAGGGACAGTTTTGGGCTCCTGCTTCGATTTCATTATTTGCTGACAGACGACTTACCAATCGAAAAAGCCAAGATTCGGATTACACCTTTGACCGGTGATCTGAGTAGAGAAATATGGCTGGAAATGGACGGGCAGGCCATCTTTAAGAAGGGGATTGTGAAATTGTCCGTGCAAAGTAATGTGAGTTGATTTCATGTTCCCAGATTTACCGACCACTGACCTGGTAAGGTCATCATCCCAGGCACGTATACCGTCAACCACATTATACTACAGACGAGCAATTTCACATTAGAGTATCAAGATGGCAGTACAAGCATTCTCCCCGCAACTTTTTTCAGATGTCCGAAGCTTCTCATCTATCAAAGGCCTGAGGCCTTCGATGTGAAGCTTTATGCTTCCAGATGCATGCACCTGGACCGCAACCGCAGTCTCGAGATCGAGCTCTCTTCTGGTTGGAACAAGATCAGCAGTGGTGAACTCCACGTCCGAGCTGCCACTGCTGGGCTACGAGTACAGACCAGCGAAGCGAAAGTTGCCAGCGGATCTCTTGAGCTTTCTGAGGAGACGGAAACCGGCATGGTGAGATTTGATGCGATGGACTCTGGCTCGTGTGCGAAGATCATCCTGCCATTCAATCTCGAGAACGAAGTAAATGATCTCTCTTTGAAGCTGGAGATATCTTACACCACGGAGAAAGGGACCTTCTTCTTCGCCATCACTCCGTCTGTATCCATCATGCTTCCTCTGGGTGTGAACGTCCAAGACGTCTTCAAACACAACGCGTTGTTCTCAAAGTTTACAATATCCTCGGCAACATCCAGCCCTCTGCGCTTATTGGCCACCAAACTGGAGGGATCTAGTGTGTACGATGCCCAATGTGGGGTCACAGTTTCGCGGCCTCAGATTGTATTCCCACGCCAGCCGACTTCGATGCTCTACAAGATCAACAAGTCGACCACACAGTCAGATCCCGTTGCTCACAGCGGACCGAAGTCGTCTCTGTCGCTTGTGCTTAACTACATATGTCTCAAGGAGGAGATCGAAGATGCCGTGGCTTTAGAGCTCAATCAACTACTGGCGACTGGCTCTCTCCGGCAATACAAGCGGCTCATCATACCGACTGTGATAGGCGAAGTGCGAGCCCAGATCTCAGCCTACGATCTTGAGCGAGCAGTCATTCTTAGCGAATTCTCAACGTCTGTCATCTCGTCTGTAAGATGGCGTGAGCGTTTTGGCGGCCTCGGGCGAAGTGTCGAACAGGATGAAGACGTCGCCACACTCATCGAACAGCGTCTGCAGCAATGGCAGGAACAGACACCAAGCATTCCATTGACACCTATCTCCATCACCGACGACGTGATTGAAAAGAGTCGATCGATCACCGTTTCTGTCGACATCCCTTCCCCCACGGTCGTTTACACAGCCGACCTCAAACTTCTCGAGCCATCTGTCCCCGCCAGCTCCATCGTGGCAGCCTCGAACCAACCTCTTCCTGCAATGCTGTGTATCAAGTACTCACGGATCTGGGACACTGCCCCAACCTCAAACAGCGCCGCTGCTAAAGACGAGGATCTAGAGTTCTTTTACGAGGTGTCGGCTGCTGCCGATACTTGGCTGATTGGTGGTAAGCGAAAGGGCCATTTCAAGATCGCGAGCAAATCCTCCGCCCAGGACCGGAAGCGAAGGCTGAAGTTCCCCATCGTACTGATTCCCCTGCGAGAAGGGCACCTGCCATTGCCACACGTAGATGTCAGGTCCGCGCCGCGCTTGTTCGGTCCGACGTCTGCTGAAACTGGCAGCGCGACGACGAAGACTGCGGCCGCCGTGAGCTGCGAGACGGACTACAGGAACGCGGCGGAGACGATCCGGGTCATTAGTGACTCGTGGAAGACGACTGTCAGTCTCGATGCAAGCGGGCCGCAGGGAGGTGCGTGGCTGCTTGAGAGTGAGAGGAGGAGCCGTGGGCACCATGGAGTTGCGCGTGGCCCATGAGGACCCCATGCATGTGCGAAGCGTTGTTGGATAGGTACTGTACTGCTGGTACGGTTGTTGGTCCATGAGGCCGTGTATGAAGGAATCAGTGGTCTTGGACGTGTTGGTTGGCTTGTGGTAGTAATCAGCGATGCCATCGTGACCTTCAATATATGCCCAGCCCCATCATTCGCATTGCGGTTTGCCACGTGATAGTCACGTGATTATATTTCTCACAACAACAACGACGACGACAAGTACCTCGTACGTATCTCAGAAGATGGTTCAATCGACTTTGATGGGAAGTAATTCCAAGGCGCAGACTTGCAAACCCGTTCGACGGAGCACACGGTCATCGACCTCCACTGGATCCAAATTAGTGATGCAGCCATCGCCCATCCGCACAATCTACAGCACAGTACTGTACTGTAGATCGACTCGAGGCGCGCTATCTCCACAACGTGTGGATAGAAAGCTGGTCCGAACGCCTTCGGGTCGTGACCGTGGCAGTCAATCACAGGAAGGACTTTACTCACCGGAGGCACGGTATTCTCTGTACTGAGAGGACTGTACAGTACGTCGACTGCGAACAAGTGCACGATCGGTACAGCACAAACGCAAACCAAACCTCACGACGGCTTCCTCGATCATCTCGTAGTGGCCAACCCGCTTTCTCAAGAAGAGTGGGCGTGGGGCATGGAGGCGGGGCCGAGATTGAGGTACATACACACACATACACATACATACTTACATACATACCTACATATAGGTATGGTACGACGCCGTGGAACGAATGAACTGTGCCGCGCTACTGCTGGGGGTGGCCACTGATAGATAGCAGATCTTTCTTCTGCTCACCTTGCTACACCAGACCCTTCGGGAGGCGAGTTGATTGCCCATATTCTGGTCCAGCACATACTTACATCCAGTACAGGCCAAGCCCTCGAAGCCTGTTCACGCCTTTGCCAGCCATTGATCCCAGATTGCTGTCACGTGTAGTACGAGATGGCGGAAATCAAGAGCGTGCCGAGGACCTCCTCCCCCGTCGAGAAGGACGCTCCTCTCTACGACGTGTCGGACGGGGAGGATGGGAATCTCGACGTCGACACCCCCCGGGGCCTCCACCGCAACCTGAGCGGCAGGCAGATTCAGATGATTACCATCGGAGGGTCGATTGGGACGGCACTGTTCGTCAGCATCGGCACTGGGCTCGTCCAGGGCGGTCCGGGATCTCTGCTCATTGCCTTCACGCTGTACTCGTGCTGGCTGGCTCTGGTCAACAACTGCATGGCTGAGATGGCCGTGTTCATGCCTGTCAGTGGCGGGTTCGTCCGGATGGGCAGCAAGTGGGTCGATGAGGCCTTCGGTTTCATGCTGGGCTGGAACTTCTTCTTATATGGTGAGCTTTCGCAACGCGTCACTCGTCCTTGGATCCTTTCTGACCTGCTGGCAGAGGCCGTTCTTATTCCCTGGGAAATCTCGGCTCTGAACCTCGTGTTGACTTTCTGGAGGGACGACATCCCGCTCGCTGCCGTCTGTGCGGGGTGCATCGTACTTTACGGGTACATGGTCCCTCCACGCGTGAATCGCACTGCGGTCCTGACTGAAATAGGATTATCAATCTCTTCGCTGTCAAGTGGTACGGAGAGTCGGAGTTCTGGCTTTCGGGTGGGAAGCTTGTGCTCATCGTCATGCTCTTTTGCTTCACGTTCATTACGATGGTCGGAGGTAATCCGAAACACGACGCTTACGGATTCCGATACTGGAGAGAGCCTGTAGGTATTCTCCTTGTACTGGAATGCTTGTGTCGAAGACGCTTCTTGCAGTCAACAGATGCGGAACCGGTGCAAGATGCTCATTTTCGAATGACTGACCGTATCTAAACAGGGGGCTTTTGCCGAGTATGTGACCACTGGAAGTTTAGGGAGGTTTGAAGGCTTCCTAGCCGCACTCTGGAAGGCTGCGTCTGTACATCGAATCACCCACTTCATGCCGTCGGCTGACATCGACACCCAGCTTCACAATCGTCGGGCCCGAGTACATCGCCATGATGGCCGGCGAAGCGTCTCACCCGCGCAAGAACCTCAAGCGGGCGTTCAAGACCATCTACCTCCGCTTCGGACTCTTTTTCATCGGAGGAGCCTTGGCGTGTGGAATCGTCATCCCTCACAATGACAAGAACCTCATCGACGCCCTGGGCGATGATCAGGCGTCTGGCACCGCTGCTGCGAGTCCGTATGTCATCGCGATGCAGAACCTCGGGATCGGGGTCCTTCCTCACATCACCAACGCGCTGCTCGTGACATCCATCTTCTCTGCTGGAAACTCCTATGTGTAGGTCGAGAGCTGGCAGGTCGCGTACGCCTACACTGACTCGGTACTTACCTGCGACAGGTACGCCGCTTCTCGAACCCTGTACAGCCTATCGCTGGACGGGCACGCGCCCAGGTTCCTCCGCAAATGCACCAAGAAGGGGGTGCCTATCTGGTGCTTCGCGGTCACGATGTTTTTCCCGCTGCTCAGCTTCCTCGCCGTGGGCTCTTCGTCCGGACAAGTCATCACGTGGCTCGCCAACCTCACGCAAGCCTCGCAGATCATCGACTACATCTGCATGTGCTGGATCTACCTCTCTTTCTACGGCGCGCTGAAGGCCCAGGGTTTCGACCGGACCGACCTGCCGTACGTCGGGTGGGCGCAGCCGTACTGTGCGTGGGCGGGTCTGGGGACGATGCTCTTCACCGTGTCGTGCTATGGGTACTCTACCTTCTTGCCTGGGTGTAGGTCCAAGCCTTCTCCGATTGGGACGTGTAGGGGTCGGTTGCTGACTGGCTGACTGACTGACCGACTCAGGGTGGGATGTCGGCACCTTCTTCTCTTACTACCTCATGGTTTTCGTCTGCCCGATCCTCTACGTGGGCTGGAAAGTCTACTGGAGGACTACACCCGTCAAGGCCGACGAAGCGGATCTGGTACGCACCCCGAATTCCCCCCCCCCTCCCGCCTGACCTCCGTTGGACGAGGTCTTGGACTGACGTTCTTGCGAAGGTCTGGGAGCGGCCGGCCATCGATGCCTACGAGGCCAGATTGCTGGAGAAGCACGTCTCCTTCTGGCAGGAGGTGAAGACGATTGGGTCTTGGCGCAAGAAGAACCAGCAGCGTACGGAGTAGAGGGAGGGCCGGTCCTGGTCGTGGCTGTCGCGGTGAGTTGGCGCGCCGCGGCGCTTAGATGATTTCCCTTACAGTAGATATGCGAGATAGGCGTGCGATGGTTGGGATTTGGCCGAGCCTGCTACTGTACTGCACACACTTGTCTCGTTTCGAGTGCAATGCCCGGCTTGAAGTTTCTCCTGCAGATGGTATGGCACCGACGGTCCGTTCTCCATTCCGGACCTTTCTCTGTCGAGGTCGGATTTCGATCTCGACCTGGATTGGGGTGCGGTACCTGTGTAGCTCGTTGGGTCAAGCTTTTTTCCTTTTTCCTTTATTTGCTGATAAATATATATATATATAAATCCAAAAAAAAAAAATTCACATAGATAAAGATACAAGAAAGTGTCTCTCCTGTCCGACATCGAGCCAGTTCAGGAAATGGTGAGAGCGAGGGTATCGTACATACTGTAGGTACTGTAGGTAGGTCCAGACTCTGAGTGCCACTGGTGTCATGTGGATTTTTCCGGTAGGTGGGTGGGGGGGGAGGGTGGTCGAGTGCAAGGGTCGGAGGTCGGAGTACTGGGGGCCGGGGATCTAGGGGGAAGACGCAAGATGCATGATATAAGGTAAGCTTTACTTGCAGATATGTACAGTTCAGTACTGTATATACAGTGAGTACAGAATATAATACAATATAATACAATATGATACATACGCGTGGCAGCGTGGATCAAAGGGCTCTGTCTCATGGGGGCCTACTGGGATCGAGGCATTGTTATATACATACAGAATAGTTCAGTTCGGTTCAGTTCAGTATACTACAGTGCTGCAAGTATATACAGCATACCTGGAAGAGGCGGGGGGATACCTATTGTACTGTACTGTACTGTACATATAATACAGCAAGAGATGGAATGGGTATTCGCAGGTAGGCATGATGGAATGACGCTCTTATCGTATGTATGTATGTATGTATGTATGTACAGTAGATAGGTAGTTAGGTAGTTGGGTGGTTTGTTAGTTAGTTACTGTAGTTAGTCACGGAGCTCAGGGTATGGATGAAGACTCGGGTTTCTTTTCGAGGACAACACTGGAATGGTTCAGATAGTATGTGAGTATTGTATGTACTGTATGTACTTACTTACAGCTGTGTTGTGCTGTACATGCTGTGGTGTGGTTGCAACGTCCCTCCTATGTACATACATACATACATACATACCTACCTAGGTACCTACCTACCTACCTATACTAAGGTATGCCTACTCGTCCCCTACCCACCCCCCACCCCCCCCGAAAAAAAAAGGTTCAGATCCTATCTACCTACATCTGTATGATCCTCCTTTCGATTCTATGAGTCCAGTATGATCGATCCCAGATCACAACCGATGCTTTGCCATCCACTCACCCACCCACCCACCCACTCACCTACTCACTCACCCACCCACTCACTCACTCACACCTCGCCTCGCCTCGCCTCGCCTCACGGCATCCACCCAAAGACCTCACGGCTCCCCGGTTGACCGATGGCTGGCTTGCATCATATGGCATTGTCCAATGGCTTCGCTCTCCACCGCAAACGCAAACAGGGTCGTGGTTTCGATCGACTCGGTGCTTGCTTGCTTGCTTATCCTAGATAGGTAGGTAGGTAGGTAGGTAGGTAGGTGTGTGGGGGGGGGGGGGGGGTTCGATTTCTGCGTGCGAGGGAGAGGGAGAGAGAGAGAGAGAGAGAGAGAGAGAGAGTAGCAGGTTTCCTAGCTATACTATATTACCTACCTAGGTATACAGTGGTATGTACTACTTACTTTACTGTACTGTATTGTATTGTATTGGGTAGTGTTGTACTGTATAGTACTGTACAGTACTGCACTGTATAGTATTGTATAGTTTAGTATAGTATTGTATAGTATAGCATTGTATAGTGGAGTATTGTTTTGTACTGTATTTAAGAAGAAGGGAAGAAGCGGTGGGAAGAAGCGGTGGGAATGCCGTGCTGTACTGAGCGAGCGAAGCAAGCGACCGGATTGATCCCGACACTCACTCACTGACTTGTGTATGTGCATACAGTACTTGCTGTACGTATGTACAGTACAACAAAGAATACATTTAACATGCTTGCGGATTATGTTATGGTCAACGCTTGTTTACAAATAATACATACATACAGGTACCTAGGTACATACAGTCCAGCCAGCACATCCAACATGCTTGTAGACCACTTCATGATCAAGGCTCACTGAATACAGTAGGTACATACAATTCAGTACATGCGTCCAATATGCTTGCAGATTATGTCATGATCAACGCTCACTGAATACAGTATGTACATACAATTCAGTACATGCATCCAACATGCTTGCAGACCACTTCGTGATCAACATTCACTTACATACTGTATATTATAAACAAACAGCACATACATCCAACATGCTTGCAGATCATTCACGAGGGACCCCACCAACCCAATCAACCACCGACCGCCCATGCCAGCCAACCCCCAAAGTACAGTACAGTAAGTCGAACCTCGCCCACGCCCAAGAACCTCAAATGCCAACACTCGACTTGAAAACCGGTACCCACCCTACCGCGGCAGAAAGCAAGATCCTTCCAAGAGCAACCTCCGTGCGCACAGTCAGAGGACGCCATGGCATCTACACCCTCACGCGCACGAACACGTCTTCTCTTGTCATAGCCCGAGGCCCCAATTCCCAAGCCCGGTTTTTTTCTTTTTCTGCATCACGTCCTGGCCGTGTGGTGAGGGTCTTTTCCGACACCCTTTTGCCCGACTGACTCGGGGTCTGTATATACCTTACCTACCTACTTTTTTTAGGACCTACCTAGGCTTGCAAATCACCGGTGGTGGGTTGGTTGGCACCTGGCTGCCGAGCTGCGATCGAGTAGCATCGTGGTTGCTGGCGGGGGACGATCGATCTCGCGCGTGGATGGGCGGGAAAGGGCGAGAAATGGCGAGACATATGGCGAAGGGAGAAAAGAGTGGTCTGGAGAGATGAGCGTGTGGCTCGGATGGCGCTGGGTACGGGCCGAGGTATAGGTACCTAGGTATGTACAGTACTGTAGTGTCGATGGTGGTCGAGCCGAGCTGTGCATCAGCACGGTGCGGGATGCCACGAAGGGTCACGCTGTCCCGTTACCGTGGCGACGTGTGCTGTGCTGTCGAGGGGGCAGTACTGTACATATTAGGAGGAGGGATGCGGGATGGTCAATGAAGGGCTTCTTAGGAATGACGCGCCTGGATCTGAGACGAGATGACGAGATGGCGCTGATCACGAGAGGGCAAGGTAGGTAGGTATGTACGGATGACGTGGAGACGGGAAGCTCGAATCGCAGACCGCTGGACGGTTCGGTTTCGCATGTATGTATTGCATGTATAGTTGTACTGTCGCGATGGGCGCCGATGGATGTGGGAGAGGGAGGGGGAGGGGGAGGGGGAAGGGGGAAACGGGGAATGGGGGAAAGATAAGATAGAGGAGGAGTTAGTGCGAAGAAGTCGGAGTCGAGGTATGTACAGGACAGGACAGGACAGGGCAGTAGGACAGTACGGTTATTAGAGCAAGAGATTAGAGCAAGAAGCTAGAGCAAGAGATTAGAGCAAGAAGCTAGAGCAAGAAGTTAGAGGAAGAAATCAAAGGGAGAGATTAGAGAAAGAAGTTAGAGGAAGAAATCAAAGAGAGAGATTAGAGTGAGAGATTAGAGTGAGAGATTAGAGTAAGAGATTAGAGTAAGAGATTAGAGCAAGAGATTAGAGCAAGAGGTGAGAGCAAGAATTCCAAGTGAGAATCCAAGTCAGGAATGAGAGTCAGGAACTAGAGCCAGGAAACAGAGTAATGAATTAGAGCGAGAAATTGAAGTGTGGATTTAAAGTATGAAATTAAAGCATAAATTTAAAGTATGAAATTAGATTAAGAAATTTGAGTACGGAGTTATTAAGCAACAGATCCTGGGCGGCCAAAGGCTTGTATGGGCGGGGGATGCACAGACGGGTCCCACCAGGCGAGTGGCACCACCTCTCGGGGTCATTTCCAGCATCTGGTCGGGTCAGGACTGCACGGGACTGGACGGGACTGGACGTGGACGGGACTGGACTGCACTACACTGGACTGCACGGGACTGGACCGGACTGGACGTGGACGGTATCTACGGTGCTGTGCTGGAAAGCCACCCACAGCCACAGCCACAGCCACAGCTACAGCTCCCCTGCCCCTTCCTCCGCGTCCGTCCAACTCAAGTCTTCCTCCCTCATTCGTCTCCCCGTCCCCTCGGGCCAATCACCGCCCTCGGCCCCGTCCCACCCCATCTCCCATGGCCCATGGCCCACGGTCCCGCTCCCTCCCCGTCTTGTCTTTTGATTCAGAATTCCCGCTCTCTTTCTCTCCCCCCTCCTGTCCCTTCCCTCTGCCTCTGCCTCTGCCTCCTCCTCCTCCTGCACTGCATTCCCTCCAACTCGAGACTTCACCCTCTCTGCCACATTCCTTTGGAACTGCGACGCGTACACCCCTACTCTATCACCCAACGACACCTCCACCCACAACAAGACCAACACCACCACCTCCTCCACCAACACCACCACCACCGCCAACTCCAACAACCACAAACAGCACAACACACAGCACACAACACAGCACAACACAACCCAACACCATCAACTGGCCTGCCATCCAATCTCCATCCAATCCCCATCCGGTTTCCATCCGAACCTACCCCCTACCCCTACCCCTACCCCCTACCCCTACCCGATACCTACAGTTCGGTACATCGTCAACAAACATCTATCATCCTACACCTCCACTCGTGTCAATCGGTCCCGTCACTTGTCACGCATTCAATGTACGTCCTTTCGTCCTGTCGCTTGCTCGTCCCGTTCTCCTCCATCTCGTGGGACGGTGTTGCGCCCACGTGGTACAGATGGAAGTGCTAACCCTCGTCAGCGGTCGATCGCGCCCATTCGAAAACCGTGACGGCTCCCCGGTCATCAGACGCGCTGGCATACACACGTGTGACAGGCCGGTCTCCAGTATCAATATCCTCCAGGAATTCGCTTCTTCACAATGAAGTTCTCCCGTGTCGCCATCCTCGGCGCGGCGACGCTCGCCGTCGCTGAGTCCCGCATCCACGCCCACAGGCACGCCGCGAGACACGGCTCTCCCGTCGAGAAGCGCGGCCCCAAGCTGGTCCAGCTCCCAGGGCCCGTCGTGACGGTGTACGAGCTGAACGGGCAATCCCTCTCCTGGGACGAGGTCGAGGCCGGTCTCAAGAACAACAAGTACGTCCTGGTGGGAGACCAGGCCGCTGCGACCGTGCCCCCAACCGTCCAGGCGAGCGCGCCTCCTGCACTTGCCGTCCCAGCTGCCAACCCTCCGGCCAAATTCCTGGAGCAAAAGCCCAGCAGCAGCAGCAGTAGCAGCAGTAGCAGCAGCAGCAGCAGCAGCAGCAGCAGCTCAGTCCCAAGCTCCACTGCATCACCAACACCGAAAGCCAAACCAAGCTCTTCGCCCGCGCCCGCGCCTGCCTCCGCCCCCGCGCCTGCCACGGCGTCCTATGCAGCGTCTTCCAAAAACAGCGCGGCATCGGGCGCCAGCAGCTCGGTCCAAGTGTCTGCCGGGCTCACGGCCGACTTCCCGAGCGGTAAGGTTGACTGTGACGACTTCGCCACGCTGGAGAAGTACGGCGCGGTGGCTGCCGACTGGCTGGGCTTCAGTGGGTACACCGGAATCCAGAAAACTTCGTCGTACAGCCTTGGCAGCGGTGCCATTGGCTCCATCGTGACTGCCATCTTCGGTGAGAGCTGCGAGGCGAACTGCTTCTGCTCTTATGCCTGCCCAGCTGGGTGGCAGAAGGCCCAATGGCCAGCGGACCAAGGATCCCAAGGTCAATCGGCGGGTGGGCTCTGGTGCAATGCCCAGGGCAAGCTTGAGCTGACCCGAGATGGCTACAAGACTCTCTGCCAAGAAGGTGCCGGCGGCGTCGAGGCGACGAACCACCTGAAGAAGAATGTTGCTGTTTGCCGCACTGACTACCCCGGGACCGAGAGCGAGACGGTCGCGGTGGATGTCGGCCCTGGAGACACGGTCCCGATCACCAATCCCGATTCCAACACTTACTACTCCTGGCAAGGAATGCCCACCACGGCGCAATACTACATCAACCCCTCCGGCTACACCAAGGAAAAAGCGTGTCTCTGGGGTTCGGCGGGAAGCGACCTCGGAAACTGGGCTCCTGTCAACATGGGGGTCGGAAAGAGCAAGGACGGGGAGACGTATCTGTCTCTCTTTCCCAACAAGCCAACCAACCCGGATGGTGTCCTGGACTTCAACATCCGGATCACCGGGGACGTGAGCGGCCGTTGCGAATACATTGATGGGGAGTATTACAGCAATGGAGCTGAGATGCCCACGGGGTGCACTGTAAGTTCTGCTTTGCTTGACGTCGCCCCCTTCCCCTTCCAGCACGAGTCTCACTGACGCAAATCACAGGTCGGAGTCACGGGTGAGGCGCTGGTTGAGTTCTACTAGACGCTCAACTCTACCCTCTCTCACGCGGTTTGTATTCTCTTCGTGCACACATCATTTGCTCGCGCACCTCCCTGGTTCACGACTGTCTTTGGCGTTCCTCTAAATCATGATGGATGTTCGAACAACCTCTGGACCCTAGCCCCCTCGCCAAGATCGAACGACCCAGTGCGTTTACTGGAACACCTGACGCTCTGTTCCACGAACACGCAGCACCCTTCTTCTTTGTATACACTGTTCTTAATGCTTGTTTTGTCGAATGCATGGTGGCTGCTGGGCGGGAACGTATGTTTACATCCTCTTCGAATGGTTGTGGTTCGGTGTGGGACGAGTCGTTGAAGCTTTGATGAAAAGTGGGTGTCTTTTGCGGATCGATGCTCTTCATGCGGAGGTGCCGGACTCTCCCGATGGAACATCTACTTTGGTTAGCCTGCATTCTTGCTCTTTCCAACATGTTACATGTCATCGGGGAAGGTGTCCTGGTGGTACTTCCTGGCATTCTTTTCCCTGTTTTACGGTGTTTTGATAGCTGCGGGTGGGTGTGCGTCCTTCCAAGACCTCACGGGGTGACGATACCCACGGGAGTATGGATTTGCTTCTGGCTGGACTGTGGGGGGGGAGGGGGTGGGGGGGTATCGCTCTCGTCATAGTCTATATCGATACAATAGCAGCTTTCGTGGACAGGAAGAAGAGCCATTCGATTCGTCGCATCGATCCTTTTTTGTTTTCATGCCCTGCCTCTTGATTTGGAGCTGTCCTTATGGCAGGCAACGCTGTTCCGTCACTTTTTTGTTTTTGGTTTACCTACCTACCTTCGATGATCCTCTCTTGCGCATAGCGCTCTTCCCAAATGAAGTTCGATTCTTGTAAATACTTTTTAGTCTCGAGTGGAGCTTTTTTAATTGATTGATGGTTGATTGGATCAACTTGAGAAATGCCAAATGCAATTGACATGAGACCCCTCAATCGACACACACGACTGACCTCAACTGTGGCGCGCACACCTCAACTTCTCTAGATCTCCGGCGTGGTTTGCATGGAACTGTGTCGTCCGTCGATCCGGCTGCGTTGCGTTGAGAGGAGGTTGTGCCGAGCCGATGCGCCAGCGGGGGGGTGTGCTGTGCTGTGCTGTGTGTGCTGTGCTTCCTTCCCGTCCACAAACAACCGCTCGCTCGCTCGCTACTCTGCCCGCAAGCGAGATGGCAGCCAGCCCGCTAGCCTCAGGCAGAGAGATCATGAATGGATGATGGATGGATGGGATGGATGGATGAAGTGTGCAAGAAAGAAGAAAGAAAGAGTTCGTTTCGAGCTGTCTGTCGGCCGAGTGAGTTACTAACTGCGACGTGCAACAGAAAATCAGGCTGGCTGCTCTGATTGGCGGAGCAGACAGCTCCCGAGTGAGGCTGGCTGGCTTCTCAGCCTCGTGGCGCTAGGTGGGTGGGAGAGACAGGTACTGTATTGTACTGTACAGTAAGGTAGGTAGGTACCTACTTACTGTAGGTCGGTAGGCGACACACCCTCACAGCTTGGTCCATCTCCTTGTTTGCGTCTCCAAGATCGCACATCTCCAACGAGCAGCGATATGATCGAGATGCTATCTCCCACCCAGCAAGTGCACACACACGATCACTGCTCACATGCCTGCTGGCGCTCGACCAATAGCATCAACCCAACCATGGATTGCACCTTTCGACGTTCGCATCACGGAGCCCACTCCCGCAGCGCTGGGGAGGAGGAGCCCGATGGAAGACTCATCTCCTAAAACTCACGTACACACACAGTCCAGCATTCATCCCTGGGCGTCGCCGCCACCAGAATGTCATGGCCAATCCGCCGAGACCCGCCCTTGCCCTCGTCTTCGCCTACGCGCCCCCACGCTGCCAAGTTGCGCGACAGCCCGACCGCGTCTCCGCGGCCGCGGATCGATAGCCTCCTGGACACCGCGCGCAGCCGCACGCTCACGATGGATTCCGCTGACGAGTTGGGCCCGGCGAGTCCGCGGGCCGCCGCGCTGAGGCGGAGGCATGGCGACCGCCGCGCCGCGAGCGGGAGCGAGAGCGAGAGCAGTGCGGACGAGGAGACGAGCATCGTCCGCGGCAGGAATGGCCGGCCGAGACCGAATCCGGACTACCAGAGCACGCAGATGGCGAAGCAGAAGATGGCCTCGCTGGAGCAGAACGGCGCGGGGCGGGCGAAGAGTGGCGGACGAGAGCCGGCGCTCGAGCAGACAGCGCAGCCGAATGGCGGCCTGGGAGACGACGGCGAAGAGGAATCCTGGTGGGCGAGCCTGTTCGCGAAGTACGGCAGTATCGAGCTGGAGAACAAGGGCAGCGTCGCTCGGGACCATCTGGCGCTGGGTGAGTTGCGTCCATTTCACCGACCCGGGGCGGTGCGCACCGTCGACGGCATGCATGCCGGGTGTCTCTTGCTCGTGCTCTGCTAACCACGCGCTCCGCCGCCGGCTGCAGAACGAACCTTCCTTGCCTGGCTCCGGACCTCCCTTGCGTTCGCCTCCATCGGCATCGCCATCACGCAGCTCTTCCGGCTGAACAGCAGCGCGGCCGGGGGCGCCGACGACGACCGGCACGGCCACGGCCCCCGGCACCTGCGGCACATGGGCAAGCCGCTCGGGGTGACGTTCCTCGGCATCAGCATCGTGATGCTGCTCGTGGGCTTCCACCGGTACTTCGAGTCGCAGCACTGGATTATACGTGGCAGGTTCCCCGCGAGCCGGGGGAGCATCGCGCTGGTGGCGCTGGTGACGTGTGCGCTGATGGTGACGAGCTTGGTCGTCGTGGTGTGATGGAGCCCAAGGCGCTTGGGCAGAGCTGACCGAACGCCCGAGGGACGGTCGTCATCTGGTCGGGGGCGAAGGGTTGGGCATGGCGTGGTACGGTACAGTACGAGATGGATCGAGATGGAGGCGTTGGGCAGCGCGGAAGGATAGGCGGGTCATTTCAGGATTCGCTCTATGTTGTAATCATCATCTTGACATCGTACATATCTACAGAATGAATGAATGGGTGTACTGCAATCCAGGACGGACCGAAATGCGGCGTGCGTGCATGTGTCATCACGGAATCAACAAGAAGCGAAGAGGAGGTCTCTGTGTCTGTTGACCTCTTTCGCTTGGTAGTATGTACTGTACTGTACAGGACAGGACAGGACGGGACCAGCGAAACAAACAAGCGAACCCGCTTCCCCGGTCAACCTCAAGAAAACAACATCCGTACATACACCTACCGTCCTCGAGATCTCGCATGCCAAGCTCCCCCGAACCAAACATGGCGCCCCCAGTCGCAACAGTCGACATCCCCTCCTTCTGCACCACGCAGCTCGCGCTCCTCGACGCCGAGCTCCAGGCCGAGCTCTCGGAGACCTCGTCCCTCGTCACGCACGCCTCGCCCGCATCCCTCCAACGGGCCGGCGTCGCCGTCACGACCTGGTGCTCGCCTCCCTGAGGACCGGTCTCGGCGGCAAGACCGTCGTCGAGCTCGCCCCGGACTCGGCCACGTCCGGCGGCGGCAGCAGCGGCAGCGGGAGCAAGAAACGCAAGGACGGCGGCGGCGGCGAGGGTGGCCTCCCCGAGCACGGGATCCGCGCCGGTGACATCGTCGCCGTGAGCGAGCAGCCGGCGGGCAGCGCGAAGAAGAGGGAGGTGAGGGCGCTGGAGGAGAGGGGCGCGCGGGGCGTCGTGACGAAGCTCACGAGCGGCGCGCTCTGGGTCGCCCTGGATCATGACGATGGGGATGGGACGGCGGACCATGTGCTGCGGGGGGAGAAGAGGATGTGGATCGTCAAGTTGGCGAACGACGTGACTTACAAGCGGTAAGCTTCTTCTGTCTTTGGCCCCCTCCCCCTCTTTCCTTGGGCGCCCGAGGCTCGTCGGGTTCGTGGGCTGACGTGACGGTCTGGCGGCGCAGGATGAATCAGACCTTGGCCCGGCTGCAGAAGATGAGGCCGGAGGAGTATTCGAGCTTCGTGCAGGTTCTCTTTGGGCTGGCCACCCCGTCGCCGCTGTCTACGGACCTGGCGGCGGGCGCGGCCGACCAGCTTGAATTTGTCGATCCGAGTCTCAACGACTCTCAGAAGCAGGCGATCCGCTTCGCCTTGGCTTCGAGGGAGGTCGCTCTCATCCATGGCCCGCCTGGGGTATGCCATCTCGGCTCCCTTCCGTCCCTCGCTGTCGGCTCTGAGATGTGGCTGACGCGCGCGACAGACGGGGAAGACTCACACGTTGATCGAGCTGATCTTGCAGATGCTGAAGCAGAACCTGCGCGTTCTCGTGTGTGGACCGTCGAACATCTCGGTTGACAACATCGTGGAACGCCTCGCTCCGCACAAGATCCCCATCGTGAGGCTCGGTCACCCAGGTAGGAGGCAATTCTCTATCTGATGCTCCCGTCTCGTTCTCTTCTTGTGACTCGTGCTCTAGAAGTCATGGGAAACTGTCCCGTCGTGATTCCTTCCAACACGAAAACGAGAAATGCAAAAGCAAAAGCACGAGTCGTCCCTTTCCGTGCCGTGACGACTTCTGTTGCACATGCTGATCTCTCCGTTGCCTAGCTCGGCTCTTACCGTCTATCCTCACCCATTCGCTGGACGTCCTCACCCACACCTCAGAAGCCGCTGCCATCGTCAAGGATGTCCGAAAGGAGATGGACTCGAAGCAGGCCTCGATCAAGAAGACGAAGAGTGGCCGGGAGCGAAAACAGATCTATGGAGAGCTGAAAGAGCTCCGAAAGGAGTTCAGGGAGAGGGAGAAAAAGTGCATCGGGAGCCTGATCAAGGGAAGTCGGGTTGTGCTCGCCACCCTCCACGGTGCGGGGGGGTTCCAGACGAAGGACGAGGTCTTTGACGTCGTCATCATCGACGAGGCGAGCCAGGCGCTGGAAGCGCAGTGCTGGGTGCCTCTCCTCCGCGCCAGCAAAGTTGTGCTTGCCGGCGACCATCTCCAGCTCCCGCCTACGATCAAGACGACGCGGCACTCGAAGCGCCAGACGGCCCAGACGGCGGGCACGAGCGACGACGGCATCATCGAGGGCATGACGCTGGAAACGACGCTGTTCGACCGGCTCCTCGCCCTCCACGGCCCGGGGATCAAGAGGATGCTGACCACGCAGTACCGCATGCACGAGAAGATCATGCGGTTCCCGTCGGACGCGCTGTACGAGTCGCAGCTCGTCGCCGCGGCGGGGGTGCGCGCCCGGCGGCTCCGGGACCTGGAGTACGAGGTGGCCGAGACCGAGGACACGATCGAGCCGTTGATCTTCTACGACACGCAGGGCGGTGACTTCCTCGAGAAGGACGAGGAGGGGGAGGAGGAGGCCGGAGTCCATCCGAAGGCTGGACGGGGCATGATGGGCGGTAGCAAGAGCAACGAGATGGAGGCCGCGCTGGTGCGGCAGCATGTCCAGCGCTTGGTCGAGGCTGGCGTCCGGCCTGAGGATGTCGCCGTCATCACGCCTTACAATGCCCAGGTAAGATGCTCGCGTGCTCTCGTTTCTGTCTGCTCTGGGACTTGGGGTGGTATTTGCATTCCTCGAACACATCTACAGTACAGTACGTCAGGATGGAGCGCTCACAGCGAGACCACACGCGGGCGTGGAAACCAGGGCTCCATCGATGCTCGGGCCACATTGGGGATACACACATCCACAATGGCTCGTCGCTCGGTGCTGCGCACTCTCGGCGATGTTTCATGAAACCGCGTTTGAAACGTTCACCGGCTCGCTACTGTAACTCTGGTCTCCAAACTCCCGAGATTGCGTTTTCTCTGCCCCTCCCTTACAGTCCCTACCTACTGTACCTACATACCGTACACTCGAAGGATTGGCACGCTTGGGACGAGCGACGGCATCAAACGCTAACACACCCTACAGCTTGCATTGATCAGAGGCTCTCTCAAGGAGACCTACCCAGGCATCGAACTGGGCAGCGTCGACGGCTTCCAGGGCAGAGAAAAGGAGGTCGTCATCGTGAGCCTGGTCAGGAGCAACGGCGAGAAGGAGATCGGATTCCTGGGCGAGAAACGCCGCCTCAATGGTACGAGAGTTTCCGTTTCCACTCTTTTCATCCTTTTTTTTGGGGGGGGGGGGGGGGGGGGGAGGACCCTGGAGGGCGAACCGTCACATACCGTAAACAAGCATGATGGACCCTGATCTACCAACACAGTCGCTATGACGAGGCCGAAGCGCTCGCTCGTCGTCGTGGGCGACTCCGAGACGCTGCAGTGAGTTTCCCCTTCTCCTTCTTCTCCTCCTCCTCTTCCTGGGACATCCCGAAACGAGACAACCCACTCGCACTAACGCGTCATGTGTTAACTTTTTCGGGGTTTGTTTGGTGGAAGGGGACGACGCACTGATTCTTTCCTCGCGCGATGGATGGCCTTTCTCGAGGAACACTCGGATCTGCGTTACCCCTCGGCCGCGGATCTCAACGCGCCGTGAGGGAGGGAGGGAGGGAGTCATTGGGGGATTGTCGCGGGGAGGTACAGCACTGTATGTGTGTGTGTATGTATGTATGTATGTCGCTGCGGGCAGAGCGAGCGCATCCTCACACCCATCGGGTTGTGAGCAGCTATAGCATGTACAGTACAGTACAGTGCACACTCGACCCTGCCAAAGGCGTGCTGAAGGTATTTAGCTAGGTAGCTATGTAGCTCGCCAGCTGGTAGTGTTTTGTTTTGTACAGTGCAGTACAGTACAGTACAGTATAATACAGTACAGTACTTACTCGGGGCACCCTCCTACATGCTATGCTGTGCTGTGCTGTGCTGTGTCCGTACAAGACAGTACATACATACCTACATACCTACATACATACATACATACATACATACCTACATACCTATAGTACATACCTACTGTACATACAAACCTACATACATCACAGACATAGTTCGCCCTCCGAGTCAGTGACTTCTTCTTCTTCTTCTTCTTCTTCTTTTTCTTTTTCTTTTTCTTCTTCTCCTCGTCCCCCGTCTCGCGCGCTACATACGGCATGGTACGGTATGGTTTGGCACGGCATGGTACGGTTTGGTATGGTATGTAGGGTATGGTTTGGTATGGTAGGGTACAGTAGGATATGTAGGTAGGGTATGTAGGTAGGGTATGGTAGGGTAGGGAGGGTATATAATCTCCGAGAGTCACGACGAACCTTGGGCGCCGTTTCATGTTTGTTTCCCGTGCGGCGCTGGGGTTTGCTGTTGTTGTGGGGGGGGGGGGGGGGGGGGGGGGGGGGGGGGGGGGGTGGGGGGGGGGGGGGGGGGGGGGGGGGGGTGGGTGTGCTTAAGGTAGGTATATAATGTATGTGTGTGTACTGTACTGTGTAGGTTTTGTCCTTTCCTTTTTGGTCGGTAAGTGGTAAGCAGAGTATGTACTGTACAGTACTGTACATAGGTAGGTACATAGGTATATATATGCAGACATGTACATACATATATGCATATACATATATACAGTACATATATACATACACACATATATACATACACACATATATACATACACACATATATACATACACACATATATACATACACACATATATACATACACACATATATACATACACACATATATACATATATACCTTACATATATACAGATGTACATACCATGTAGTTATATACATACACACACATACACACATATACATACCCATCTGTAGTATACATATGTGTACATACACACATACACACATACACACACACATGCATACATATATACATACCCACCTATAGTACTGTACACATCCAGTACACAGTACACTGCCTGCCCATGACCCACCACTTCACCTGCACGCAGGGCCCTCCCTGCGCCGCACGCGCCGTCCTCGATGGCTCCCCCAACACGAGTCGAGTCGAGGGCGGGAGGTGGCTTGGACGGCCGTCTCGCTCGCTTGTTTGTTTCGTTTCGGATGAGAGACCAGATCTGAGTACAGCACGGTGTTTGTATGTACTGTACAGTATGTATGTACATCACATACAGTACTGTGTACAGTACTACGTGTTGCTCTGCCTCCAAGTCTCGAGCGAGGGTCCGGGATGCGCCACAGATCACACCGGCCCCTGGCACGTCCCTCGCTCCCCCTTCCCCTTCCCCTTCCCCTTCCCCGTCCCCGTCCCCTCCCTCGATGTACCCAGTAACCCAGTATGTGTGAGACGACGAGTGAGGCTGGTCTGTCTGGCGGTCTGTCTGGCTGTCCCGCCCGCCAACCAGTCCAGGTCGCGTCCTCGCGGTGGTTCCTCCGTTCGCCAGGTCGCCTCGGTCAGGGATGGGTCGTCGACGGCTCCTCCTCGCTTACGTACAGGACGTGCTGGGCGATGGATCTCGAGAAGAGATTTCACCAGGCGCCGTGGTTTCATGGATGACTCCTTGTTTGCGGCGGCCATGTCCACCGGTGTCGCAGGACGGCCGGCCTGGTGGGCTGGTCGCGTCGGCGCCGCATAAACTAGTCCTTGCCCACCCGTTTCCCTCTTCTTCTGCTGCTGCTGCTGCTGCTGCTGCTGCTGCTACTGCTGATGCGGATGCTGGCGTCGTGGTGGCATGACATAGATGCGATTCGACGATCCCCGGCCCAGTGCGGTAGCATCAGAAGATCCCAATCCCCTCCGGCCGACGACGGCGTGCGGGACGCATCGCCTTCACCATGAGCCGACGCCGAACGTCGCGCGACCGCGCGAGAGCCTGGTGCGGGCCAGTCCAGCCGTCTCGGTGCGCGGCAAAGTCATCTCGCACCCGATCCCCATCCCGGGCCCGGACGACGACGAGTTTCCCATCCGGACGCCCGGCTCCGGCATCGCCCTGCCGCTGGACGCCGCCGAGATCGAGCGGCTGATGGTGTCGGCCGCGGCGGCCAGCGAGCGCGGCATCACCTCCTACCAGACGGGCATCGCCATCAGCGACTTTGGCGGCCCGCCGCAGCCGCCGCCGCCGCCGCCGACGGCGCGGGACGCGCCCCCGGACACGGCGACGGCGACGGCGAGCAGCGCGCCGAGAGACTCCGTCTCCAGCGTCACCAAGGCCGGCAGCCTGGGGCCGCCGGCGCGCCACCGCTCGTCGGTGCGGTGTGTCCTGGGGCGCATGTTGGCCGGCGGCGCAAGAATAGCACGCGCCCCGGGCGCGACGAGCGCGGCGCCAGCCACGGCGCGGTGCGCGCAGAACACCATCGCAGCGTGAGTGCTCCCGGTCGCATCCTCGTCGCCTGGCCGCTCTCTGACTGCTTGCTGACTGGCGCCCAGGACCCGTCCGCGCTGCGCGCGACGCCGCCCCGGACCTCGACGGGCGCGCGACAGCGATCGACCTCGCCGCCCGACGCGCTCGGCCGCCCACGGCGCTCCCACGGCCTGATGCCCGAGCCCGCCCCGCGCCCGCCGAGCCCCGCCGGGCCGCAGGCGCCGCCGGGCCCGCGCGAGAAGGAGACGCCGACGCCGGCGCCGGCGCGGCCCCGGCGGGCGACGACGCCCAGCCGTCTCGTGGCGCCCAGCACGGGACTCTCGCCGCGGCCGAGCAGCACGAATCCGCGCACGAGTCGCGTCATGGCGGAGGGGCCGGGGCGCGCGTCGCTCGCCGTCGCCGTGACGGCCAGCGGCCACGCCAACCGCCGCTCGAGGAGTGTCGGCGAGCTCCGGCAAGCGGCCGTCCAGAACGAGGCGGCGCGACGGCGGCGCAGCGACGAGATCCGCTATTGGCGCGAGAGCCACGAGGCCGAGATGCTGTCGCCGGTGTCCTCGCACGCGGCCGACATCGACAGCCTCCGCTCGCCCGTGACGGAGAAGGCCCAGCCGTTCAACTTCGGGCCCGTGGGCGACCTGGTCGGCATGAAGATCACCCAGGCCGTCAGCCTGGAGACGCGCATGCGGCAGCTGGAGGACCGCCTGAGCTCGGTGGAGCGCCGGGTCGACCGGGCGAGTCGCGACGCCCTCCTCCCGCTCAAGGAGCTTCCTCCTCTCCCGACCCCGCCGCGCGATGGCGACGGGCCGACGCGCGCGGGCCGACCGGCTCCCCAGCCGGCCAGCCAGACGCGCCCGCGCTCGCCGTCCCGCGCCGGCCGCCGGCCGCCCCGGCTCGCGACGACGCTCTCGCCGCGGACCAGCTCCGACGCGCTCCCGGCCCTGAAGCTGGCGTCGGCGGAGGTCGCGGCGGGCGCGCGCCCGCTCTCGACCTCGACGACGATCCGCTGGGTCCCGTCGTACTCGCCCACCCTGCAGATCGACAGCCCGCTGACGGGCGAGCACTTCAACGCCCTCACGAGCATGATCCTCGCCGAGCAGGCGTCGCGCCAGCAGCTCGAGGCCGCCGTCCTCGACCTGCAGCGCCAGCTCCAGGCCGTGCTCGCCGCGACCGTCGCGCCGCCGCCGCCGCCCCCACTCGGCCCCGGGCTCGCCGCCCTCGCCGCCGCCCCCGGCCCCGCCGCCCCCCCAGATCCGCATCGCCCACGGCGGCGGCGGGCCGACGGCGTCGCGCTTCGATCACGACGACGAGAGCAGCGACGACGGCCACAGCAGCAGCAGCAACGCGAACGACGAGATCTTCCGCACGCCGGCCGAGGAGCGCGCCGACTCCGGCCGCACCGACTTCTTTGGCGATTTCGCGGCGCGCGTCAACCGCGTCGATCTGCACCTGGAGCGCGACGACGAGGCCGGCATCGAGCACATGCCGCGTACGATGAGCGTCGGCCAGATCACGCTGGGGCGGGGTGCTGCTGCTGCGCAGCGTGTCTAGGTGGTCTCGGGGGGGGGGGGGGGGGTTCTTTTTTACGTTGTCGTCGTCATTGCACACATGCAGGAGGGAGGAGGTCTGGCTCTGGTTTTGGTTCGGGTGAGACCACGATCGCGAGCAGAATGGGCTCTCACGAGATTTCCCTCTCCTATGAAAGGGCGTTTGGTAGACTGGATCCCGCGAGAGGGCTGATTGGGCATTGGCATTGGGCTTGGGCATTTTTGTCTGTACCTATCTATGTCTGTATCTATGTCTCTATGTCTGTATCTATGTCTCTATGTATGTACCCATCATGTATGAATGGATATATGGATGGATAGGTGAATGGATGAATGGAGGGAAGGAGGCCGGACCACCGAGATCTTTTGTGTAATTTGCGTAACTCGCGTAATTTGTGTAATTTGGGTTGGGGTGGGAGGAAGAGCGTGATATACAAATGAACAAACAGATCAGTGAACTTGGGAGAAAAACGGCCTTGAGCTCTTGGTGTTTTGATCTCGTGAGCTGGGGTGATGTTGAGGATTTGCGTGCTGGATGGGTTGGATGTGTTGATGCGTGGGTTGGGTGTGTTGTGTGGAGGGGATGATGTGTGTGATGTGTTGATGTCTGATGTGTCTTCTATCGTGCCATGCCGTGCTGTCCTATCGTGCTGTGCTGTGATATGCTGTGCTGTTCTATCGTGCTGTTTTACCGTGCTATGCTGTGCTGTTCTGGCTCAGACTGTGTAACAAGATGCCTTCCTGCCTGCCTTCCTGCCTGCCTGCCTGCCTGCCTGCCTTCCTACCTGTTTACTCGCTTGCTGGAGTACTGTACATACTTTACATACTCTACATACTGTGCTGTGCTGTGCTGTACTTGAAGGAAATACATACTTGAAGGAAATACATACTCTACATACTGTGCTGTGCTGTACTGTACTCGAAGGAAATACATACTGCATATACTCTACATACTCCTGCGAGGCATGACGCAGGAAGGTGTGGATTGATTGATGGGTGGATGGGTGAATGGATGGTTTGATGGGTTCGCGACTTTCGCCGTCTACTTTTTTTACCCGTGTACCTGCCTTCCTGGCTGGCTGGCTGGTTGGATTGCTGGATTGCTGGATTGCTGGATTGCTGGATTGCTGGATTGCTGGCTGGATTGCTGGCTGGATTGCTGGCTGGTTGGCTGGTTGGATTGCCTCTTTCCTTCTGTGGGGAGAGACTCGCGTTTTCGGTTACTTGTTTACTCGCTTCTTTATTTACTTGTCTACTCACTTACTCGCTTTTTTATTTACTTATTTACTTGTTTACTCGCTTACTCACTTACTCACTTACTCACCTACTCACTTACTCACTTACTCACTTACTCACTTACTCACTTACTCACTTACTCACTTACTCACTTACTCACTTACTCACTTACTCACTTACTCACTTACTCACTTACTCACTTACTTACTTACTCACTTACTCACTTACTCACTTACTCACTTACTCACTTACTTTTCCCTTCCCCGAGGAGTTAATAGCGAAGGCCGGTGCGTGGGAAAGGCAAGCAAGCTCTTGAGCTGTTTTTATATGGCAAGAGAGGAGGGAGGGTGCGGGCTAACTGAAGCCAGAGAGTGAGATCTTGCTCTGGTCGCTTAGCATGAAATCCCCCCTCCCCCTTCAGAAAGAGGTGTAAAAAAAGGGGGGAGAGAAGGGGGCGAGAGGAAAGGGCGAGAGGAAGGTGCCAGCTAACAGTGGTACACGACGAAGGTCGAAGTGTCTGGGTTTCCGGCCAACCATGGCTCTTGTTCTCAACAGCTTCCGATCTGATATATTGAGGTTTCGATGTTGGTCTTCACAAAGCCGCCAGCTGTGCCATTTCCATCCGCCACACCTCCTGGGCCTCGTCTCTCGGGCTTGGAGGAAGCTTCGCGCGTCTTGCTTCTCCTGTGTCTGTGGCTCGTCGGCATCGCGCTGTTGCCGTGCTCTGTCGAGACCTCTCTTACGTGGGCATTTGAAGACCGCCTGTGACTCTGTCTTCGATGATGGCATCTACGTGGTGCGGTAGGGGACTAGGTATCAGCTGGTTCTGGTATGCTTGGGATGATCCTAGGGCGAGCACACCGTTCGCTGTTCAAATCTCTTCGTCTTCTGGTACAGTTGGCGATAGGCGAGATGTGACAGTACCGTTGGCAATTTCCAAATGCTACCGCTAGCCAGACCCCTGAGGGCGTTAGGAAACGACAACCGTCCTTCAACTGTCCCGTCCTCGCTCGATATGGACGCTTCTCGGGTGGAGAGTAGGCGCTCTTGTACAGATACATGAACTTTCCGAGGGAGTGTTGGTCAGTCCCGAGCTTGAAGTTGCGGATGCTAGAGAATCCTATGTAAGCGAAACCGTGAAAAGCCGAGTAAAACCTCGATTTCGAACTTCGCAAGAGGAAAGAGGTGCCTCGTCCCGATGTTCGCGGTAGAGTCTCTTGATCGAAAATAATACTTGTGCATATCCCACATACACCTCCGAGCCCTACCAATGATGGTCGATAAGCGAGAGTCTCTGGACGGAAGTGTTGTTTTTGGCGTCTTCTGCTTCTCGCTTAATTTGCAACGAGCACTTGACGAGGTGTTGCTTTCACGCCTGCTGATCCTTCGCACCTCGATCGCTCAGATTCGTACCTACGCGCCTACTCAATTGTTCAATTAACAAAAAAATACTTAATGAACGATACAAGTCATCACTTTCGCTGCTGCTGGTGCGTCGAATCAAGACCAATGTCGACAACATCCCCCCCCTATCCCCCCCCCCCGGATCATTAAATATTGAATCTTCGCGAGCAAACCGACTGCGAGCAATAGAGGCATCCGTCTCAACCGAGCTCGTCAAAATGATAGCGCTAATTTGCTATTCACGATACATTCTCATTCTAATGGGCTACCTGTGCTGGATATCCTGCTCTCTCAAAGACCCAGCTTCCTCCTCGTGTGCCAAAACAAATCTCCAGTCGCAACTTCCTTCACATCACCACACCGTCATCTTGCTAGTCCAAACCTCAAAGTGTCCAAGCAATTAGGAGCAACATCTACATGTCTGGAAGACGAAGCCAGCCCCCAGATACTCTCTTCTGCGCTCCGCTATTCCTAAGACCTACACCTACCTCGATCTTCCCTTTTCCATGTCCTCTCGATAGACGCGCAGCATAGATCAACTCCTAGCCTGTTCATGCCGCGGCCATACATGTCAAGGGAACCCGAGCGTCTTCGGAATGATTCTGGACCCCCTCTTGCGAGAGACCCTGTTCAACAACGCCTCCAACACCACAACGGGACACGATGACATCCCGTACGGTGCAGGGTACGGAGGCTTTCGAGCGGACGATATGGTATATATGATAGTAGCGCTGGCGGGAATCATCATCACGAATGCTTGTTGGGGTGAATTGTTTCTCCAAGAGCTCCCTCCTTCGAAGGTGGCCTCAACCTGTGAAGGCAATCTGCTAATGCGTCCACAGCAATACGCATTTCGTCCATCCGGAACTCGCATTCGCTGACCAAGCTGTCGGCCACTCATTGTATCGTGCTGCACACGTACTTCATCGGGAGTGTCTTCTGCGTTGGTACGGTACGCTACTCTGAAGTGGCAGAACCTTCAAACCAACAGCAAAGTTGCGTGCCTTACGAGATAGACTTCGACTCTACGCAACTAGCTTGGTTTTAGCATCCCCAAGTACTGCTCAGAGCTGACTGAACTTGTGACATAGTGTGTACTTTATTTCGGCCACAGGATCTACAGCATCACCTCTTGTCACGCCGCCATCATCCTCGGCTTGATACTGTATCTCGGACAGAAGTACTCCCTATACGTCTTCCTGGTGGAGCGCACGCACAGCGTCCAGGCAAGCAGACGGAGTCGACTAGACGACTACCCGTATCTCGCAGGGCACATTCTCGTCTTCTTTGGCTTCGGCTTGATCGGGATCGCGACGCTAGTGTTTCGCATCGCCACATTCGACAGCACAACTGGCACATGTTTGATCGGAATCCCAAGGCCAATCACCTCAATCTTCCTCGGGTGGGATCTACTCGTCAATGTGTTCCTCACGGTCGTCTTCCTCCGTCGTTGCCAGCCCTACATGGTCAAGGGGATGAAGGCCACCTTCATCTACCCGGCTCTGCGTGTGCTCGTGACCAAATTGACGTTTTGCGGAGTCAACGCCTTCAAGGACGAGGATGACTTCGGAATTTCGCAGGATGTGCTAGTTCGTGTGATTCGAAAAGCGTTCGTAAGTGATCCAGAGCTGGGCATCGAGTCTCATTCGCGACTCGGATGGGAGTATCTCATTCCTTGGTTTCATGCAAGCAACGCTGACTCTCGATCCTCCAGTGGGGTTGCGTAGGACTTCTGATCTCGACGGTGGCTAGTTTCTCGATCATGCTCTACTACGCTGGAAGGGAACCGGTATGGTTCTTTCTAACTTTCGGCACCCTTGATGGTATGCTTTCTGCAGCTTGTCTTGCCTAGTTTTTTTTTGAAGGCATGGCAGGGCAGTCGTACCACGCCCTGGCTGACGATCCGCAATAGTAACATGGACGATCATCATCATCCACTGGCTAACGAATGCACCGCAAGAAAAGAAGAAGAAGAGACCGAAGAAGCTGAAGGTAGCCGCCAAGGTCGTGGTTGGCATTTCGAAGACCAGCGAGCACACTAGCCCGCTGACGGGGGCCCAAGGCGAGACCGGTAGGTAGACACCGGAAAGCAGAACATATCTCAGCTTCCACATCAGGCAAGGAGCGCGATGAGGGAATGGCATCAAGAGACTTTCTCGAACTGCCATTGGGCATGAGGGATTGTGCTGGCAAGCAGGCAGCGAACTGGATGAGGAAGGGCTCTAGACGACGGAGAGAGACGCGAGAGGAAGTCCAAAGCTTTTGAAATATGTCAAAGCTGTAGACAGCCGGGGGCGGGGCAACAGAATGTCACAACCGGAGATAGAAAGAAGAGGCGAAGCCAGTATCTGAACACAAGCTGATTGCGATCGTACTATACATCTTTGCTCCCTCCCCTGTGCTGGCATTCAGACACGCGTCCGTCCCTCTCTCTAAATCCTCGGCCCAAAGCTAGAAGCCCTAAGGGAAAAGAGGTTCCTATGGAAGCCGCAAGGCTTCGCGATTGTGCGCTCCGTGAGAAATTCAACCCTCACTCAGGTAGTGGACGCGGCATCCACATACACCGGGCACGCAAGCATTCTTTCCCCCCTCCTCCGAACGTACGGAACACGGCTAGGAAGCACGAAAAGGCCTGTGAGAGCCGCGGCTCGCGAGATCCTGTGTAGATCTGGCAGAGTACGGACGCGGGCGGGTAAGTAAGTAGGGAGGGGCTGAGAGATGACGATGGTGATGATATTCATTAACGTCTGGAAGGGGGGCAGTGAAACTGGGCAACCTCAAGCCTCCTGCAGGGCATTGGAGACGTGCTACGCTGGGGATTTTTTACACACCAGAAGAGACGCTCGAGAAAGCAGTTAGATAAAAAAAAAAAAAAAAGTTGTGTGTGACAAAAGGTCCGCGATTTGAGCCCTTCCCCTCCCTGCAGGCGGGATGGGATGGTTCTCTATTGGGTTCGGGAAGCTACCTTCGACGAAGTGTCAGAGCTGTTGAAGCTGGGTGGGTGTTTGAGGAGGGGCTGAGAGAGAGAGAGAGAGAGAGAGAGAGAGAGAGGGAGAGAGAGAGAGGCTCACTACCCTGCTGGACCCCCTTTTTTTTAGACAGATAGACAGATAGACAGACAGACAGACAGACAGACAGACAGGCAGGCAGGCAGGCGAGCTAGGTACCGAGCCGCTTGAGGCAAAGCCAACGAAGCCGCAAAGGCCATACCAGCTAGCTACTGGGCAGTAGGGAGTCCAAGGCGAAGCGGGTGAGGGTGAGGGTGAGGGTGAGCATAGGGGCAGTTTAGTCGAGCACGTACTCTGCTTTGCTTGCTTAGCCCTGTCCTTCGCACTTTTGCTTCCTTGCTGTGCTGTACTACTCTTGACCGGAGTGAGCAGAGATCGGAGGACTCGGCTCTGGGGGGGGGGGGGGAGGGGGGGAGGATGGGCGATGGAGGAAGGACGACGATGTGTGATGGGGGGGAACTCTAGTGCGGTACTGTACAGTAGTAGGTAAGAGGTAGATACTGTAGGAGATAGGTACGTAGGAACTGTGTTTCTTAACCTCCTGTGTACGCGTTCCGGTGTCTGTGGCGTCGTACAGTACTGTACTGTAGGAACGTAGGTACAGTACCGTACTGTACAGCAAAGAGACGTAACGTATCGTACTGTACAGCAAAGAGACGTATCGTAACGTATCGTATCGTAACGTAACGTATCGTAACGTAACGTATCGTATCGTAACGTAACGTATCATATCGTATCGTAACAGCCTCAATCGAGCGCCGCGGTATGTGCTTTCTTGCATGCATATGTATGTATGTAAGTAAGTATGTATGTACGAGCGAGAGAGAGATAGAGAGATACCGAGGCGATGTTACTGTACGGCACAAGTTCATGCACGCTCGGCTCCTATCGCCTCACTCTGTTCCCTTGTTTCCTTTTGCAAGCTCGCTCTCACGCAATCAGCGGCGACTAGGTCCACATCACACCTACTGTACTGCACATACTCTACTGTATGTAGGTGCTGTACGTACGTATGTACCGAGCGAGCGAGCAGTAGCCGTGTTCGACGAACGACCCGGCGAAGCGAGCAGGAGCCCAAGCGGCTGGGATCTTTGCTGCTCGCTCCGTTTTGCGCGGGCCGACGAGGTGCGGGGTGGCTTTG
Organism: Blumeriella jaapii; assembly: GCA_009599575.1. NCBI lineage: Eukaryota > Fungi > Ascomycota > Leotiomycetes > Helotiales > Drepanopezizaceae > Blumeriella > Blumeriella jaapii. Next base: position 765,345 of record VWND01000076.1, on the reverse strand, counting down.
AGTTGAGTTGAGTTGAGGTGAGTTGAGTTGAGGTGACTTGAGTTGAGGTGAGGTGAGGTGAGTTGTCGCTTTGGCATGGGCCAAAGTTCTTGTTTTCTTTTTTCCTTCTTTTTTTCCTTTTGCTTCTTCTTCTTTTTTTCCTTTTGCTTCTTCTTTTCCTTTTGCTTCTTCTTTTCTTTTTCTTCTTCTTCTTCTTTCTTCCTATCTATGCTTCTTTTCGGGCGCGCATGTCCACCGCCGCCTTGCCCTGCCGCCGGGAGGGGAGGGGTGCCATAGATGGCCCTTCTCGCTCGTGTATTTTGTCCGCCTTTGCTTTCCGTCGTTGCTTTTCCGCCGGGGTTTCTCTTCTCGCCCTCGGCAATCGTGGTGTCGGTTCGTGCTTTTTCTTGCCTGTTCGTGCCTCGAGTCTGTTCTCACTTTTCAGTCGCTCGTTCGCGGGCTGACCGTCCGGTGGTGGGTGTTCTCTGCTTTCTTGATGTCTGCTCGTGCTTTTTTGACTTCAGGGTCCCTGCCAAATCTTGCGTTTTCCGAGAGGCAAGACGTGCGTGATAGCGAGCGATTGGACCCTCTCGCCAACGCCCGTGAGGATGATCGGCGTCGGATAGTGGTGAGGTCAAAGAGCACCCAAGCCGGCGGCGGCGGGCGAAGGCGTGGGCGGGAGTGCCGTGTGGTGGCGACACAGTGGGAGAGCCGGTCCCGTGGGTGAGTGTGTTGTACAGTCATGTACAGTCATGTACTGTACAGTAAACATGTACAGTCAACATGTACAGTCAACATGTACAGTCATGTACAGTCAACATGTACAGTCAACTTGTACAGTCAACATGTACAGATATCTGGCTGGGCCTGCTGTACTGACTGTACTGACTGTACTGTACATACATACATACATACATACATACATACACAGTCATTTCTAGCAGCCGTTGAGAACGTGGCTAGGAAAGCTGGCTGAGTTGTGACACTTCTTTTAGACCGTGGCTTCTTGAGACCGACTCAGATCGCGGGTAGAGAGAGACCTTGGCAGTGAGTGGTGAGTGAGGTCGAGCGTGATGTGTAGAGATCTCGAATCCGACCAGGGCTTGCGGGCGGGAGAAGATGACCATTACATTCATGAGACTCGCGATCACTATCGGCTTTGTGCTGAGATCAAGTCTCTGGAGAGGTAAGACGTTGACTCGGGAGGCATCACCGCTAGTGCATTTCGAGCTGGACGTCGTTCCAGAGGCAGACAGACACATTTGACACCGCTGTGAGACTCGACTCGGGACCACTGCTTCGACGGCCATGGAAAGATACTCCCACGCCCAAGTGAGGCTGCCTCCTCCCCAGCTGTGCTAGCGCATCTGATGATGAGGTAAAGTCCTATCTCATCATGACTTGCCGCGTGGCTGGATGCGATGGTCTCTCTGACGTACTCCATCTGCGTCGCCATGTGTTTCTACTATTCTGGGATCGATGTAAGACTGGCGTTGCCCGTAGAAGAACATTGGTCGACTCTCGCAGGCACCATCTGGCGATGAAGCTTGATGGGCACGTCGAATTGTTGGGGGGGCACAATCCGACGTCCAAGGTATGCATGCTCCTGCTGACGTTGAGCGCCACTACAGCATTGCTGTTCGATGGATCCTATGTACAGTACAGCCAGCACTGCGAGTTCGCCTTACGAGGAGTCTACTGGATCATAGTGTGTCCCTCTTCTCCTGCCTCACAAGCAACTGACGAGACACCAGACCTCGGGCCACGACAACTCTCAGCTTCATGTCGACGTAGCATTTCGACTCGAGGAAACCCTTCCTGTGTGCGCTAAGAGCAGGAACCGTGGGAAGGGTTGGGATCATTTGCCATGGCCTCAGTCCCGCGCGAGTGTGATAGCGATGATTCTGGAATGGAAAACAAGCAAAGAGGCACACGATCTCGATCCTCGAAACACTTGTGTGTCCGAGACGTCCTGGGAGCCTTTCCACACACGCCGAAACCAAAAGAAGAGAACATAGATAGATAGGTATGTATGTATGTACTGGCTAACCAAGGCCTAGCTAGATTGTCGAACGATCTTTGCAAGAAAAGAAAGTTCCATGCTGCCAGTCCCAGTCCTCGAATGCCACGCGCTGCGCTGCTCTGCTCTGCTCTGCTTCTGCGTTGGCCGCGCCGGCATGCACGAGGCACATCCCCCTCAAGCGGTTGTTTTACTCTGTTCATGCACGAGAGGCCTTTTCCGCATCATGGAACAACGTGATTCTGGATACGCCAGCTGGGTTGGCAAGATCTCGAAGAAGTAATCAACGTGCTCTGGCCAAAGCCATGAGCTGCTGGCTATGGCGACACCTCTGCACGGTACATGGGATGAACGTTTGGCCAGAGCCCCAGTCGAGGCGTAATATACTCGTCACTCCGAGGGCCAGTTTGTTTGACAGGAGGACCCTCGAGGAAGCAATGGACGTGGCCCTCGAAATAGACGTGATCTGGAATCGCTAGTCTATCGCAGACCCTATGCACGACACATCGTCATGACATGATGGGATGAACATTTGGCCAGATCCCCAAATGAGGCGTCATATACTCGTCACTCCAAGGACTTTGTTTGACAGAGCCCATGGGAAGCAATATCTCTCTTCCTGAAATAGAATCTCAGCCCAGGAAACACATGATCTCGAGTCGCGGAGCCATGACGACGTTGAAAGGGGCGATGATGGGGTAGCATCTTCTAAATGTGTTGGCTTCACAAGTATTGTTTCGTTCCCAGATAGACGACGAGTTGTTTATGCGAGAGCGTCACGAGTGCATAAACATTGGTTCTGTTTGAAACATCGACGCCCCTCGATCCCCAACCACCAGGGCCAGGGACCCTGCCGTCCGGGGCCGAGGACCGTCGATACAGATACCCGCGACTTCTCACGCTTATCAATGGCCTGAAAGTTTCGAGAGAGGCCTGTATAATAGGAGCTGGCGGCGGCGGTGGACGTGGCCATTTGAAGAAGCACGGCCGCCGGTGGAGCTAGTGGTATGCGAGCAGAGAATCCGTCACAGATCTACGCATAAGGCCGCTCTTCGTTTCCCAAGATTTGAGAAGTGCCAAATCCCGAGGATGTGCTCCCGAGTCAATCACTCTTGGATCGTCGAGGCCGAGTGAGTCCAGAGAGAGGATCTTCCCTGGCCTGAGGCCCATCGCTCGAGTGGGCTGGCTCATTTGGACAGGATCCGCTTTCAGACTATGCCAGGCTGGAGCAGAACGCAGCCCGCAGCTGTACAGTACTGTACTGTACAGTAGCAACAGGTACAGTATGTCAAGTACGGTAGTAATGTACGGGTAGGCTACGTACGGCCAGAGTGGTCGTAATAGCGCCAGGATATTGGGCCCGCTGAAGTTCATGGCCTCGAGATGAACAACTTCCGACATTTGAAGATGCTGGCCTGGCATCTGGGCCGCAATTAAAGTGCAAACTGTTGGAAAACGCCACACCATAGCACTCTGTACTCTGTACTTCTAAGTGTGTAGTTACAACTTGTCAACCTGCAGCCGTCCAAATCCAGCAGCATTGACAATATGCAGGCCCGAAAGAGTGCCCCCCCGACCAATTGCACTGCCGGTCTTGCTGCCTAGTCAGGACCGAGGAATCCGGGGGACCGGCCAGGGGGTTCAAATTTCGGGAAGAAACCAGCCTGGCCGTAGAAAGAAAGGCTATCTAAACCATCATTTTCTGGATTTTTTAGACACGGTCTGTATGTAGTAAATTACTATCGATACCGTTTGGGCATTGCTTTATTGATAACGGGAACGTCGCGGGCCGCCGATGGTGTTGTCAGTGAGACAAGTCATTTGTGTGAACGCTTTTGAGACTCTGCTTTTCTAGAGCGGAGCACCTGAGAAGAAACCCACAAGCAGAGCAAAAGCAGGCGGAAAAGTCGCACGTCGATGCGCGATGAGCTTCCAAGAAGCGGTGGCAGTGTTTGGCTCCGCGAGGTCTTTCAGCCGTCCAAACTCCCAGCCGACCAAGTTCCACTACTTCTAGAAGGTGAAGAAGTACCGCAATGAACGAACGAACGAACGAACGAACGAACGACGTTTGATTTCGGGGATCTGTATGATGGATAGAAAGCCCCGCCCGTCTTTCGAAAAAGTACGAAGTACTATGTACAATACATCGTACATATGTGCGTTTGACTTTGGCCTAGGAAGTCCCGCGCCCCATGGTAATTTGGGAGGCTGTGGCCCGGAAGCCGCGGGTGGAGTGCGTAAGCGATGTTGTTGACGTTGATGGTTCTCGGGTGGGCGGGACGGGATGGATTGGATTGGAATGGATGGATGGCTCTGCTGGTAAAGTCAAATCCAATTCCGAATCACCGAATCACCGAATCAGGGTCCTGACTGACTCTGGCTTAACCGGTTATCGATATCGATACGATACGATACAGAGCGGAGCGAGTCAGGACTTTGTCGGTTGAGTTTGAGAAAGAGGTCCTCTGACAGAGACCAGAGGCCTAAGTGCCACCACCTACGCATACTGTACAGATACTGTAAAGTCAGTACAGTACCGAGGGCGCGAGGTCCCTGTGAATGTTCCTGCGTTGAACATACAACAGTACCTGCGGCAGAGAGTCAACTTGAGCATTCTAACCTGCAATCCCGTATTGGTATAGACGGCGACACAGCGGGCCTACCAAACGGGCTGGCCAGTGCCCGATTCGCTCTACTCGAGCTGGACTGAAGACGGTCCATACCAGGACCCGCGCGTTCAATTTCGCCCCCAGTGGACCCTACCGAGTGATGCCCCTGCAGATGATGGTGGCTGCCATCCCACTCCGTACTACAGTACATACAGTACTGACTCCCAGCTCCCAGTCTTCTCCAGTGCCAGTGGACGTCGAGGTTGCCGTTCCTAGCTAGCGTCTCCCGAGGCCCAGATTGTGGCTCTCAGCTTTGCAGTTGCCTGTGCTTCTGGAAGTCCGACGAAGGCTGATCGTGAACTGGGTCAGTCGCGGAACCGAGGAGGTGTCTTCGGGCCGGAGGGGAGTCGAGTGGAGGTGGTACCGTACCGTCCCGTACCGTGGCCTTACCGTCCCGTACCGTACATACCGCAAGTGTCCTTGAGTATCGTAGAGTAGAGTAGCGAGTGATGTATGTGGTGATGGCAACAGAAGAAAAATGCTCCGTAGACTCGAGGGACCAAGTCGCCAGCCAAAGGTCAGCCAACGTCAACAAAGCTGGGCCAAGCGGCACTACGACGCTTCAGGACGGACGTACATGCACAGCACATCGTCCATGAGGGGCCTAATTTTGCAAAAAAGGTCTAAACCAGGTACGAGTAGTACGCACTACCGTTCCGGTAGACCGCGACCAGGCTGGCCTCGACGCAAAAGCAGCGGGTAGATCAAGCCGGAACCGACGTCGTTCGTACTACTACTTGTACGTTTCCTGACTCTCGAGTTGTACTGTGCGTCTAAACGTACAGTACAACGTACATTAGATTATGCCGTTTGCATCGGTACATGGAATAGACTGTTCCTGTACGGTCCGGCACATGCGGCCCGTCCGTGGGGAGCAGCTGATGCATACGGAGTTGTCCCATTCGCAGCCGGCCCAGCCTGATTCATGGTGATGGGCGGCGAGACGCTGTACCGTGTCTTGTCGGATGGGATTGTTTGAGTTCGGGCTGCGTGTTGTTTGGTGTGTTGGTCTGTCCTGTCCGTCTGTCTGAGCCAGCGTACTGGCTATGGCTATGACAGTATGGCTATGACTGTGGCTCGCTATGGTCTGATGACTGGCGCAAGCCTCGAGGGCTCGAACCGCTGCCCGGACTCCAAAGAGCTGCCAATACCACCACAAAACGGGATCCCGGGCAGTTATCGTCCTATCGATTAAGTGATAAAGAACCTAAGGACTGACTGTATGTACTGAACTGTAAGCACCAAGGAATCCAAGACTTCCCCACCATGGCCCAGGTCTGGGCAGATTCGCACTCGGGGCCCTCAGAGCGAGAACGGACGGACTAGGCGATGACTACCTCCTCGCTCGCTGAAGTCGCAGAGCCGCCCAAAGCGACTGTAACTCTCCGCTAGCATCGTGGAAAACGTCGGGCTGCACGACTCCTAGACGCGTCTGCATTCTGGACAGAGTGGAAAGTCGTGATCGTGATTAGTCAAAGTCCAAGTCTCCAACGCCTGCAAGACCGGAGGTATTCTGTAATTATGTCATGGAGGCGTTCCGGGCGCCGGCGAGACCATTTCTACTCGTCTGTCTCTTGAAAGCGTGGGAGCGGCTCGCCTCATCTCTCCGGTGAGTAGTTTCGGAGGTCCCAAGCCGTGTACAAGACCAATATTTTTTTGATTTTTTTTTGCGGGCTGTATGTAGCCCAAACGAGACGTTTTGTTCCTGCAGCCGGCCACCGGCAGCCGAGACACATGTGCGCGAATACCTCTGGCGACTGCGAGATACGATACATCTCCCCGAGTCGGCCTAGAATACCATCTGATGTCCTGGGCAAATGCGTGCGTGTACTGTAGGTTGTTACACTTCTCACGTCTGACCCGCGCGAAGCTATTCTGGACTAAAATCTCGGCCCTCTAGGCAGATCGACGGCCGTTTCATGTTTCATGGTTCGTGGCCCGAATGTTTTTTCTCCACACAGGCCGCAGATCCCGAGCGCAGGGCCAATGCTGGGAGGGAGGGCTCAAAATAAAAGTCTGATTGATAGGTATCGATAACCATGAGATGATGGCGGTCTCTTGAAGATTGCAGCGAAACTGGGGCCATCTCGTAGAGCTGGGAGGACTATTGGCGACGACACTTTGGATGAAGACGATTATTGCCCCGTCTGCTCGTTGAGGCTGTGGCCAATAAATCTGGCACCCCCCTTTGCGAGGAAGGGTGACTGCATCACTACCCGACCCGTGCACTGTGGTGCTGTCTTTGTTCATCCAAAGTGCGTTTTGGAGGGGGAACTCGAGGTGTGAGTGGCCACAGACGTGTTTTGCGTTTCGCGCTCAACTCCTGGAGCAGATTCCGGTATGCGTCGAATCACTCTGGAGTGTGAAATACCCGTCAGGATTTGCAGGCGCAAGAGCAGAGCTATGCAAAGCTTGTGATGTGTATGTGTATCCTGACTCTTGCAACTTCTTCAGCGACCACAGGTCGCCTTAGATACCGCATGCCACTCACTAGAAGTCACTCGATGATAAGCGTAAAGCATAGCTCCGCAAAAGAACTGTCTATAGTTAGTGCCCTTGACAATAATTGCCAAACAAACCCCGCGAAACAGAAGATTGTCCATATTGCAGAGTGCTGGGGCGTGCGGGAGGAGAACCCAAGGACTATTCTGTCGTCTGAATCGTCGATCGGCAGGTATTGCGGTTTTCAGATATAGTTCCAAGAGACTTTCACATATAGTTCTCGACGACGACGAGAGCCGAAGTTCAGGCTGCTGAGTGTGGAATTCTTCGGTCTTGGTACTGAATGTAGCACGAGGGCCACTGACGAAGGGCGACGCGTGCTGCCTTCCAGTGGTTTTGCAAGAGGATGGGAATGCTCATTTCTTCTGCGGGCTTATGCAGGCACGCACAGCATGCCGTGGTCGTCCACGTCCACATCTGTTGCTGCTTTTCGAGGCCGGAAAGCCGTCGTTTGACTACTGGTCCAGGGCGAGCACGACGATCTTCCTCTACCCCCCTCCCCACCCCCAGCCCCCGTTTCTCGTTTTCTCGTCCAGTGTGGCCGCTGGGGCCGCTACTGGAGCTCCCGGCAAATCCATCGTATCTCTCTGGCTGGAACGTAGCGGCGAGCGAGAGCGCCCGCCATCCCGCAGGCTTCGTCCGTCCAGGCCAGTGGAGGGCCGCAGGGCCGCTGGAATTAGAAAAGTGCACTCTAGTCAACACCACATTGCCTTTCCCGGCCGGTCGATCCCAGTCAGTCCCATCCCGAGCTTCATGCTAATCCCATCCCCTGCCGCAGCGTGGCGTGTACAGTAGGCAGGTGAGCATCCGCTACTCAGTAGACACTGTAAAGTAAACAGTTCGGTCGCTTCTCCTCGCTAGTCTCACCCCGAGAGGTGGTCACTGCTTCCGGTGCCTCCCCTGATGCCCACTTGCTAAAGCCACCCTGGCTTTTGGGCTATGTACCTGCAACTGTGCCCCTGCTGGACTGCCATGCCTGAGCCCCAGCTGGGCCGGCGTGTCTATCTTTGCCTCCGCTATCACACTCGTGAGATCGCACTATTTCATTCCAGGGTCCCCGTCATCACGGCCGGTTGGTTCTTCCTCAGGTTTTATATACCCACCACTGCCAGCCAGCTTTCCTCATATACCAACGACCGGTTTCCTTTTTGTATCTCACTTTCTTGGATCATCTTCGAACCTGCGCTACTTCACCCAGCCTCTTCGATCATCTTCCGTACCTTCCTTTCAAACAGCATCCTGCTATCACGCTGCGTTCCAGCTTCGCATACCACCAGCCGATTTCTCCACAACCACTTGGGCGATATCGACTATCCAGTAGCATATGTATAATCAACCACCATATCGAATCAACTAGTAGACAGGGTTGGACATCCCAATTACTGTTGTCTCATTCTCTTAAGCAGCAAACTTTCCTACTCGTTTCCAAGTCTCGACACTCGCCGTCCTTCACAACACACAACATCTTCGATCCGTTACTGTTAGAAACATAACCGACGAACATTCGAACACTGAAAGAAAGTCAATCGACAACTCGTATGTACCACACACGCACCAAGAGCTGGGCGGAGAAAGAGCGTAGAAAAGCGAACGGGGGACCCAGACGGACTCGACTGACACTTGACAGACCGTGCAGCTCATCTTTGGAAGTCCACGTCGAAATGGACTCCTCATACGCCCAACACCCACAGTCGATGGGCCAGTCGTCCTTCTTCTACTATTCTCCTGACTCCAAAGCCGACAACCGCCAACACGGTCATTTCTCGCAGCAGCCCAACAACATCCAGGTACCAGTGTACCACTCCAACATGACGCCCATGCCTTCGACTCCGATGTACTCGAGACCGAACTCGGCATGCTCGCAGCCAGCCATGCACCCGCAAATGTACAACAACGCATACGCCGTCAACATGACGCCCGTCGCCTCTCCTCGCCCGGTGTACCAGACCCCGAAGCCGATGATCATGGTCCAAGACCACGCGCCTCGCATGATGCTCGAGTCTGAGGTCCACGACGAGATGTACTACCTCCCGTCGACGCCGCCGATGTCCGCTTCTGGCAGCAGCTTCAGCAGCCCAGCTGGGTGCGACCTGGTGTCGGCTCCCATGAACCCCGTCTTCTTCGGACTCGATGGCTTCGAGGGCGTCAAGGCTGGCTGCCAGAGCGATGTGCAGGCCGAGAATCTCGCCGGCGGCGAGTGGTCGCGATGCGGGTCCCCTCCCATGACTCCAGGTACGTGTTTTGTGTTTCCGCGTCGAGAGTCTGCCGCGTCATCGCGAGGAGTTTTCGTCTTGGTGCAAGCAGCCAAGTGTCTGCTGTTCTGCACGCCCTGGTTCCGTGGGTTGGAACATAGTTTTCGGGTCGGGGGTTGCTCTCGGGTCGGGGGTTCCATGTAGATGAAGAACCGAAACTGACTTTGTCGGCCGCAGTGTTTATCCAGCCGAGCTCGCTTATCAGCACGGGGAACGCTAACGAGCTTCTGTCGGCGACGGCCTGCCCTTCTCTCTCTCCCTCGCCGTCGCCATACGCGCACTCCGTGATCTCGGAACAACAAGACTTCGACTTCTGCGACCCGCGCAACCTCATCGTCGGTCCTGCTGCCCTGGACGCCATCAAGGTCGAGTCCGTGGCCGGCGCCGAATTCCCTGCGCTGCCAACCCTGTGTGCGGGCGATGACGAGGAGCACACATACATGCTCGGAGGTGCACCAACCGCCCTGCCCATGCGCACATTCAACTTCTCCATGCCCTTGTCGCACCACGGTCTGCCTACATTCGACCAGCTCTCCGACCTGGATTCCGAGGAGGATTTCGTGAACGGCCTCGTCAACTTTCCTGCCACCGAGAACGCGCAGTTCTTTGGCACCAAGAGACAACGCACCTGCTCGGGCACCGAGCTTGGCCCCCTGGACAACGAACACTTCATCAGCGAGGACGACTTCCAAGACTTTGAAGAGTTCGACCACTCCCACCAATTCGCAGCCGCGTGCCTGCCGAGCCCCCCTTTTCTCGGTGTCCGAGCCCGAGCTGAAGAAGGACAAGAGAAGCAAGAGGTCCAAGAAGGTGCGCTGTGACTCAGACAGCACCGAATTCGACAACCTCGTCCGATCTCGCAAGTACACCGTCCCGATGAGTGCTGCCAGTGCCATCTCAGCTCAGGAGGGTGCCGCCGACCACAGCAACAGTCGGCGGCCTCCAGCCAATCTGGGTCCGAGGGCATCGCTGCCAGCAACGGAGGTCAAGACTTTGGTGCAGGCTCTGATGCAGGCAACAACGCCCACCAGCCATCAACCAACCGCCGAGGCCGCAAGCAATCTCTTACCGAGGACCCATCCAAGACGTTTGTCTGCGAGATTTGCAACCGCCGCTTCAGACGCCAAGAACACCTCAAGAGACACTACCGCTCTCTCCACACCCACGACAAACCTTTCGAGTGCCACGAATGTGGAAAGAAGTTCTCTCGCAGTGACAACCTCTCTCAACATGCTCGCACCCACGGCAGTGGCGCGATTGTTATGGGGGTCTTGGAAGATGGCGAGCTACCTGACGACCACCCTGAATCAGCCAGTGAAGGGGAACACATCGCCACGATGGGCAACATCCTTTACAGAATCTCCGCGGCCATTCCTGGTAGCGAGTCCGACTCATCCTCCGACGGCAGCATCGACAACGACAGTCAAGGCCGCAAGAAGCGCAAGCGTTCTGAGTAGAAACTCAGCTCGAGACTGTAACGTCACACATGAACTTACGATCAGGGATACAATTTTCATAATTGGCCACCGCTATCTTTCACGCGATCGGCCTCTACCTTAGGGAAGCTGGTGTCTTCAAAGATCACCATGATGTTGTCACGAGGATGGGGTGTTCTTATATCAAAAGCTTGCTTTGTTTTGCTTCTCTCACGATCATAACTTCTGTGTACCAAAATTTGTCTTTCAAAGATTTCGTGCGACGTTTTAGCGTGATGATGGGCCCTGGGAGGTACGGTGGAGGCGTGCGTGTCTTTGATAGAGGTGGTTCCATGGGTTGGTTGCTTTCTTCCTTTCGCTGTACACTAGGACGGAAGCTGGCTTGGCCGTCTCGCATGATCTTGGTCTGCCGCGTTGCGCATGATGGTTGCCTGCTTACACTGTGCCGGGCATCACTAGTTAGTAGCATTTTATGTACAGAATTCCTTCAACAGCATTCCTCCCAATCCCCTTCTCGTGTGCTGTGCCTGTGAAGCTGTGGTTCATCTGTGTACTTACAGTCACTTCCTGTACTGTGGAATTGTACTGTGGAGGTTGGGCAAACCGCTCTCGATTGGCCAACAAGGTAAGCAGTGGCATGAGTCTTCACAGCTCTGAATCCAGTGTATCTGCCCGTCGACAGCTAACTTTGTCTTGGCTCTTCCAACACCCATTATGCAGGGCAAGCCTTTGTCTCCACAACTGCCAGCGCTATCAGACTTCCCGCGGCAGATTTTGACGCATTCATGCATTTCTAAGAGTTTTTAACTAGCACAGGCGAAAGCAACGAGCATTCTGACTTGGGCTGGAGACATCGTATTATCCTTCACCGGAGCCCCTGCACTGCGTCTGCACGTCAGTGGAGCGAGTCGTATAACGAAAAACGTCGGTCGAGCACCCCGGAAAAAGAAAAAAAGAAAAGAAAAGAAAAAAAAGTAACCCAGCTGTGTTCCGCACCGCTGCAGCAGCGGCGTTCTTTTCAACGGCATGGCCGAAACTCTCAAGGTCATCGCCTTGATATCTGGCGGCAAGGACAGTTTCTTTTCCGTCCTCCACTGCATCCAGGCCGGGCACCATGTCGTCGCCCTCGGAAATCTCTACCCAGGCCCTGGCGGGCCGCCCAACACGGCCGCCGGTCACGTGACCGAGATCGAGCATGACCATGAGCATGATCTCGATAGCTTCATGTATCAGACGGTCGGCCACACGGTGATTCCTCTGTACGAGCAGGCCCTCGGTATCCCGCTGTATCGGCAGCAAATCGTCGGCCGCGCCGTGCAGACAGGCACCAGCTACGCATTTCCCCATCCCCATCCCCACGAAGCGGAAAGCTGGGCGAGTGAAGAGGAGGGCAGAGACGAGACGGAGTCTTTGGTCCCTCTCTTGAAGAAGATCCTGTCCGCGCATCCTACGGCCAACGCGCTCAGCACGGGTGCGATCCTCTCCACGTACCAACGCACACGTGTGGAATCCGTGGCATTGAGACTGGGCCTCACGCCTCTGTCTTATCTATGGCAATACCCAACCCTCACGCCGGGGGCCCCGACCTCGCTGCTGGAGGACATGCACTCTGTTGCTCTGGATGCGCGGATCGTCAAAGTCGCGAGTGGTGGCCTGGACGAGAGCTTCCTGTGGCAAAATGTCGCAAGTCCGCACGTCAGAGGGCGCATCGAGAGAGCGATGAAGAGGTTTGGCACCGATGGAGACGGTGCCGTCCTTGGGGAGGGCGGCGAATTCGAGACTCTGGTCGTGGACGGGCCGGCAAGCCTGTTCAAAGGGAGAATCGAGGTTCTGGAGAAGGATAGGAAGATCATCAGAGCGGGTGGAGGCTCGGCTTGGTTGAAGATCTTGGAAGCGCGAGTGGTGATGAAGGATTTCGAGGAACCTGGAGCGATTGAGTGTCGAGTTCCCGATATGCTCGAGCCGAGATTCAAGATGATGATGGCCTCGCTTGGAAAGGACGGCATCAACAACAATTGCTCCCCCAATTCAAGAAGTGTGCGTACGGAATCCAAAACATCGCAACAATCGCCCACCCTCCTTTCTCAGCAAGCCAGAGATAGCCACTTGCTTCGCTGGACCGTCACAGCCGCAAGAGCCGATTCAGCTGAATTCCGTCCGGATCTGGCCATCAAAGCAATAGGCGAGATCAGGGAGCGTCTACAGCTCGCTTCTCTCGAGCCAACTTCCATCATCTCTACAGTCATCATCCTCCGCTCGATGCAAGACTTCGCTTCCATAAACAAAGTAGGTACCTTGACATTGCTCTACACGTTTACGTCGCTAATTAGCTCTCCAGGCCTACGGCTCGCTCTTCGCCGAGCCCAACCCTCCCTCCCGCGTCACCATCTCCTGCGGCTCACTCCTCCCCGACGATATCTCTCTGGTTATTCACCTCACACTCCAACGCCCATCCACTCTCCCCGCCCAATCGCGTCAAGCCCTCCACGTACAGTCACGCTCCTACTGGGCACCGGCCAACATCGGCCCCTACTCCCAAGCGATCAGCATCCCCGTCCCATCCGCTCCCATGTCGGCGGAAACATCCACCGTCTCCATCGCCGGCCAGATCCCGCTCATCCCCCATACCATGGCCCTCCCTCCCTGCTCGCCCACCGCGGACAGCGAACACGCAGGCTTCCAACTCCAAGCAATCCTCGCCCTGCAGCACCTCGTCCGCGTAGCGAACGCAACACACGTCGCCTGGTTCACGCACTGCGTCGCCTTCCTCCCCTCCAGCCCCGCGTCTACCATCTCAGCGCAAGCGCGGCTCCTTGGCCACGCCTGGAGGCTTCTGCATGCCCCCGAAGACGCGGAAGGCGACGAGGACGAGGAGGCGGAGCGGGACCTGTGGGAAGAGAAGCACCATGGCGGCCTGGAAGTCCGCGGGATGGGCGCGGGGAAAGCCGCCCGCAGCGTACCGGACTGGGAGGCCTTGGGCGGTGTGGGGGGCACGGCGGATGCGTGGCCGCTGTTCTGGAGCGCTGAGGTTGAGGAGCTGCCTAGGGGTGCGGGCGTGGAGTGGGCGGCTGGCTTGGGGGTTACGCGTGGTCCTGTCACGGTAGGTGCCCCATCTAGTCCTCGATACCGGCTCGCTGCTGACGGAATGTAGTTGTTTGCTACGGGGGACGAGCAGGGATGGAGAGTGTACCAGTGCGCGTTTGGGATCACACTGGTGTCCGTCGTCATGATTGACCACTCCGAGCTCGCCTCGGCCTTCCGAGACAGACTGGGCAAGGCACTCCACACGCTGGGAACCGGACCTCGTGCAGAGAGGGCGAGTGTCGCGGCGTACGTGGATGTCTCTCTCCGAGGCGCACGAGAGGAAGGGGGGTTCGGGGGATGTGTGCCTTGCCGGAGCATCTGGGATGCGGACGGGAAGAGGCTAGCTGCCGTGATACTGTTTGACAGCCTCTAATCAACCGGCGTCTTAGCGAAGTGGTTCATCTCGTTTGTATCGTGCTCCTATCTGAAACAATCTACAGTCCACCACCGACCCTCCACGCGAACAGCCCCACGCGCAAAGGATCCAAAGAAAAGGCAGGTGGGTAGGTAGGTACAGTACTGTAGGTAGGTAGGCAGGTAGTAGAAGAGCAGCAGATTACGCGAGAGGGGTGGGTCGATCGTCTGTCTACTCGCCGTGTCCACCAGCCCACCTAGGGAGTGAAGAAGATACCCAAGCGAGGACAAGCGAGATCTCGACGACCTGGCTCTACAGCACGGCATTCCGCAACGCCTTTCGATCGAGTCTTCTCATCACCTCGAGCCCCTTGTCCTCCTCTTTGTCGTGTTCTCTCACGAGCTGCTCATCTCGTCAGATCCGGTATGCGAGTGTGTACAGGGCATGCGAAGTACAGTAAACAACCACTCCCAATGACCCGAAGAATCGAGAAGCCACGCATACATCTCAGCATGTCGCGCGCGACCTGATCGAATCATCTTGCCGCTTTGCAATCGGTGCCTTATACGGATTGGGTGGGTACTTCTGACTGAACTCAGACACCTACATAGCTACCTATCTACCTACAAACCTACCACCCGGCCCCTTTCCCCCCAAAAGTGCTGTCCTCGATCTTCTTCTGGCCGCCTCCGCCGCCGCTCCGCGCCGACTTCTGCTGCGCCGCCTCGTGCTTGCGCAGTTCCTCCGGCACGCGCGAGATGGAGCTCTTGCTCAGCATCTGCTTCAGGTCGTACATGACGTCCGCGTCCTCGTTGCCGAGGAAGGTGATCGCGACGCCTGAGTTGCCCGCACGACCGGTACGCTAGAAAGACTGTGTTAGTGTGCTGCGGCGGTAACGGTAGAGGATGAAAGAGAAGAGAAATAGTAGCAGGATGTGGAAATGGCAAGGGAGAGGGTAAAGAGCGAGGGAAATGGGATGGGGTAGGGGAATGGTACATACTCCCACGCGATGGGTGTAGCTCTCAATGTTGGTGGCCATGTTGAAATTGACGACCAGGCTGACGTCGGGGACGTCGATACCACGACCCGCGAGATCAGTCGCGACCAACACGTTGGTAGCGCCCGAGCGAATCGACGCCAGAGCCGCCTCACGTTGCTCTTGCGTCTTGCTACCGTGCAGCGTGACAGACGAGAAGCCCATGTGTTTGATGTCGCGCGCCACAGCGTCGCAGTTCCGCTTGATATTGACGAAGACGATGATGGGGGGTCGGAACTCGCCTGAGGCGAGGATCTCGTTGAGGCGCTTCTTCCGCTTGTCTTCGCCGGATACGAACTCGACACGCTGCTCGACCGTCTCGACGGCCTCGCCGATGTTGCCAATGGTCACGATGGCAGGGCGGCGCAGGTACTTCTTGGCGATCTTCTCAACGGCCGACGGCATGGTGGCCGTGTACATCATTGTCTGCCGGTACCTGTCTTTACCGCCAATGTGTCGGCTCATGGCTTGAGCATCCTCGGCGTCATCAGTATCGGGCTTTTCGTTGGTGACGGGGAGAGCATCGAGGATCTTGTTGACCGACTCCTCAAAGCCGAGATCGATCATGCGGTCGGCTTCGTCCATGATGATGTAGCAGCACTGACCCAGAACCAAGACTCGTCGCTCGATACAATCCACCAGGCGACCTGGGGTTGCAATGATAATCTCCGCACCGTTCCGCAGGTTGTAGGATTGCTCCTCGAGGGAATGTCCACCGACAATACTGACACAGGTAAAGCCAAGCGGCGTTGCAAACTTCTTCGCCTCGGTCTCGATTTGTTGAGCCAGCTCACGAGTTGGGGCAAGAATGATAGCGTAGGGTCCGTCATTCTTGGTCATGTCGTTCAACTGAGGAAGCTCGGAGATGTAGACCAGCAGTGGCAACAAGAACGCAGCAGTCTTTCCGGAACCCGTGACAGCAACACCAATCAAATCTCTGTTCTGCAGCGCAATAGGTATAGCAGCTCTTTGAACCGCAGACGGCTGATCATATCCAACCTGGGCGACGACATCGAGAAGTCGTTTGGGCAATTGCGATTCCTGCCAACTGCGCATCGGGTTCGGGATGCTTCCACCTTTCGTGCTAATGTTGAAATCTTCCTTGAAAATACGCCAGTCTCTCTCTCGCATGTGCTCCAGTTTCTTCTCGCTCCAGTGCTTGTCCAAGGAATTCCGACCTCCCGCATCTTCTTTTCGACGTCTCTCCATCTCCAATATCTCCCTCGCCCGAGCACCACCAGCTTCCGCGTCGCGTTCCTCCAATGCCTTGGCATACTTCACCACGCCGCTCTCGTTGATATCTTCCGCAAAACCACCCAGGCGTCCTCGCCCAAAGAAATTCGCCTCCGAGCGCTTGGAGTAGATGGGATTGTAGTCCGGGCTGGTATCCTCCTCCTCGTTCCACTCGAAGTTGAACTTTTTCTCAGTCGTGCGCCTCCTCTTCTTCGTCGCAGAGAACGTTGAGAGGTTTGTCTCGGCACCCATGTACCGCGTCCTGATCAGAGCAGCCTGTGTACTCTCCCCGTTGGCAGGTCGCTTCTCCCCGGCCAAGTGGACATTCTTCACCACAGGCGCAGCCTTCGTAGGCGCAGCGTTTCCGCTACCACCTCTGTTTCCATTCTGCCGGTCTCCTCCAGCCCTACCCGAGTCGTTGTTTCGCCCAGCAGCCGGTCCAGAAGGTGGTTCCCCGTTCCGCATCGCTCGAGGACCCGTAGGGACAGAAGACACATCTCGGCCTTTCGTCCCATTTTCCTTCCCATTCCTCGGGTTGTGGCCGTTCTCTACGAACAGACCCGCGCTGGCCTCGGCTTCCTTCTTGCGCCTCGCCTCCTCGACCTCCTTGGCCCGCTTCTCAAGCGCCAGCTTCTCGCGCGCAGCTTTGGACATGAACTTGGGCTGTGGAATCACACGGTCAGTACGCGTTGCGCTATGAACTAGACATGCTTTGTGAACATCGCTACCAGACAGTAGGTGGTGGGGGTGCGTAGCATACCTTTGCAGCCGCCTCATCGGCCTCCTTCTTCTTCTTGAGGATGTCTTCGATGCTGAGGGGTCCGCGGTCTCGGGATGCGCCCCATCCTTTCTTCTTTTTGGGGGGCTCTTCTGGAGGTGGTGGTAGCAGGTCTGTAGGCGGCGGTGGAGGCAGATCGCTGGGAGGTGGTGGTGCGCTCGAGGATGGAGGCGGAGGAGGGTCTATCGAGTCTGGAGGGGGTGGTGGAGGCAAGTCGCCTGGTGGAGGTGGAGGAATTAATGTCGCATTGCTGAAATTTGCCATCCTCGTAGAGAGAACAGCTTAAATGTCTCTTGAAGCGTGTGAGAGCAGTTAGTCCCGAGGTAAAATCAAAGTCGGGATGAATACGGATGTTTACTCAAGTTGACTTGTTCAACGATTGGGGATGTCAGTCAGGTAGAGTTGACAAGGCTGCAAGGCTCAACTTTAGCGCAAAATAATATTGTCGACGAACCACAGCGTTCAACGACCTGACTTCCACCTCCATTCATAATCCACCGCGGGGGCCATATCCACCATGGCCATGAACGGGAAACAGTACATCAAGCTCGCGGAGCAGCTGCCCCCTCGATTGATCCGGTTCTTCGCGCGCTACCCGCCACAAGCCATCGTCTCCTCGACCGCACCCACAAGCCGAGCCGACTCGACCACCGCATCTGCGTCTGCAGCCCAACCCCCCTCAGCAGCAGCAGAAGGACAAGACGGGCTGACGGTCCCCTCGCCATTTCGGTGGCAGAAGAACCCCATCACGGGCAAATGGCATGACCCGGTCTTCTCGCTGCGGCGCCAGGCGGACCTGCTGAAGCTGGCGCGGCAGCACGGCGTGGAGGAGCTGATGCCCTTCTCGGTCAAGAGCACGGAGGAGCGGCTGCGGCGGCGGGCGGAGAACGGGCTGCGGGTCAAGGGGACGGGCGTGGGCCAGAGGGTGAAGGGGAAGGAGTCGGAGAGGACGCTGAAGGGACGGTACGTTGCGTTGCGGATGTGCTTTGCGCGTCTTGCTGGGCTATTTGCTGGCTTTGACGTGAGGGGAAGAGTCTTTTACTGATGGTGAGGTGCTGTAGGTTGGAGAAGCGCAGACAGGCTATGTTGGAGATGCCGCAGATGATACAGACGTGGAAGGAGGTAAGTATTTTTCCGAGTCTGGAGCAACATACAGTTGCTGACTATCTTTGCAGAGAGGTCACGGCCGTGGATGGAAGAAGTGGCCGAAATAGACGCATTATATCGGAAGAGCAGCGTTTTGTACAAAATTCACCTTCAATGTACTATGTGTGGGAACCGGCGTTACAAGCTTACGCTGGAAGAATCGCTGTCCACGCCAAGCCAGACTTGCACTACAAGAGCTTTCTCAGATATGAGGTGTCTTTCGGTCTTCTTCATACATGACAATTCTTTTGCCTTGCGGGATATCTCTAAGCATCAATTCGATGGTAAGAAAGAGAAATCGTGGTAAGTATTGCTCCGTCTCGAGAACGGTCTCGCAATACAAAAGTCCACGCTAGGCTACTTATGAGCTCTCCTTTTGTTGAGCAGATGAAGTTCAGTACAGAGGAACATGTCGCTTTCCCAATTCATCATCTTGGCAGAATATCGAAAGACGTGATCCCGTCATCAAGCGAAATCTAAGATGCACGAACTGCCCAGAGCATCGCAAAACGCTGTTGATACCGCTGCTGCTCTCAACAAGTCATCTGTGGGCTTATGCACCACAGGCGGTACTTGGCTTGGAAGGCGATGAGCTAGCTCGATAGTGGAAATCTCCGACTAAGCATATTTTTGAAAGATAGCACCTGGAATTTCCATGTACTGCTGCTTGTTGCTACATGGCATGGTAGCCAGCGCTACCGAGATGGGCGCACAGCTGGGAGGAATCGATGGAAGCATGTGTATCGTTATGCTAGTGCAGCACGCATGGCGTGTCGGACACTGAGATGCTCACGCTCTGCACAGGTATGGGGTACACTCGACAATCTAGGCTCTCTCTTCTCAGGTCCAATCGAGAATGGATGGCAATCGCGGCCAAGTTGCGACTCGTGGGGGGGAAGGACTGAATCTTTCGGAAAGATGTCGTCTCCCCGGAGTTCCAACAAAGATGCGGGCAGATTCGCTGGCTTTGCAGTTGCGAAGTTCTTGCCTTCTGCCTTCCTGTCACACGGCACTTACCTACTTCCAGTTCGCCACTAGTCTGTATGACAAGCAAAGACGACTCTGTTGCGAGGAAACCACACGCAAGCAAAAGGAAGGTATCAGAGCATGGAGACCGGCTGCAGATACCGTACCGTCGTTGACATGTGCTTCTCGCGTGGGAAAGACGCGGTTGAAGCATGATGAGGTTGGAGGGGGCAGAAGCAGTGGAATGTGATCTCGCCGCGTGAAAGGTTCCAACATTCAACGCTCCCCGAGCATGGGAATCTCAGGATCTCAGTGGTCATGCGAAAGACACTTTGCACTATCGACAAAGGTCAGTAACGGTCGGTACTGTACTGTACCTACCCACCTCAGAACACCTCGACTGTCACAGAACTCACGATCCCATCTTTACTTGCAGTACTGTAACGGTACAGTACAGTACATACGTACTATACTGTCTGTACAGATGCACATTGTACAGTTCTGTACTGTAAGTAGTCGCCAACCTTTCTCAGAGGCATATGAAGCTTAGTGCACTTACCTAATAATCCTCCCCGTCCTCCCCCCACGACTTCCCCACAACCTCGGGCAGCGGAGGAAAAAGTGCCTCACGAGAACGTGGCTCTGCCCCAACCAAAGGCCCAAGAATTCCCAACAGAAAACAAGCGAGTGGCCGGACCGTCCCCCTGCCCCGGCCACGATTCGTTTGCCGGACTCTGACTGGTCGATCTAGACGTCACGTCTCGAGATCCCGGAATCTGCGGCCTGTGATAGGCCCGCATCGCCTGGTCCCCTAACTCTGTTCCTGGCAGATTGGCGTCGCCCTTGATGCGTATGGGAATCCCATGATGGGATCGTCGCCGCGGCTGAGTTTGGCATGTGAAGGTGAAGGTGAAGTGACCGTTGGAGAAGTACAGTACAGTAGCGGGGATGTGCACAGTACATCGGACCACATTGTACTGACAGAACTGTACGATGTACGATGTACTGTCCGTACTGTACTGTATGTACTGTACTGTGCACAGTACACCACCACATGCCAGCTCGGATCGGATAACAAGACCGGTGGCGGTGAGGGAGGAATGCGAGCGTGGAGCAGCCAAGGCTGGGGCTTGTCTGAAAAGGCCAGAGCCAAAAGGATGACTTCCGACGGTGACATGTGTCGCAAAAGTACAGTATTGTCTGTACTGTAAAGAGTACACACATTCGTAGAAGTAAGTACTGTACTGTACAGTAGAAGTCATGAACCGGCCTTCCCTCTGCAGGAGAGTCACATCCACCTTTTGAGTCGGTTGCATTCGCCTCCTTCAGGGTCGTCTGCCCGCCCGTCCGCCATTCTGCAAGCTCCCACTGGTGAGACTGGCGGTGCAATCAGGCGGGTGAATGCGAGACCGCGGCTGGAGGGACATCCGAAGCAGGAGATAATGCCATGTTGATCGAGGTGGCGAAACGGGGGGTCGAAGGGGTGCTACAGCACATGTACTACTGTAAATAGTACTTCTGTAAGTAAAAAAGATGGAAGTAGGTAGTGTGTTGTACAGTAGTACTGTCGAGTACAAGTGTGTGTGTACACCGTACTGTCATGCTGCTTATGTACAGTAAGTGAAGCTGGACGATAAAACCGATGGGACTAAAGCACACTAGACACCCCGAGCGCGCTAGCCAGAAGAAGTCTAGTCGCATAGCCGAAAACTCAAAGACCCCTTCCCTCGCTTTCAAGTCGCGGCCGGACACCAAGATATTAAAAGCCAACTCGCACTCCTCAGCCCCTCCTCAACCTCCTCGCATTCTCATCACTTCTCACCCTTTCCCCCCCGTTTCTTCCGGTAAGTGTCACTTTTAGCCCCATGTCCTTCTCGCAATTGAAGTGCACAAAACTGACAAGCTTCATATCCAGCTGCTCGAGGCCCTCCCAGCAAAACTCGCCTGGGTCCAAGAACCCGTCGATTGGCTTCTCAACAGATTTCTATCAGGGTCGCCAACTCGCTCCTTGGGTCACTCTACCACTCGCTTCGAAACACACTCAACCGAGAAACGTAGTTAAGACCTCCATTTGCACATAATTCGACTCGAGGCTTCTATATACTCCTCGCAATGTCTTCCACCGCGGTCCCGCAACAACAAAATGTCCTGAAACGGACGGTCACATCGACCACGAGTGAATCGTCCCCCTCCACTGCTGTGGGGTCGCCCAACGACACCCCAAGACAGTCACCATCCTCTACCTCGTTGTCGTCTATGTCGTCTATGGCAGATGTGAAAGATCAGGGTTACGGCATCCTCCTCGATACGTATGGCAACAAGTTCGAGCTCCCAGACTACACCGTCAACGACATTCGTAATGCAATCCCCAAGCACTGCTACGAGAGATCTGCTCTGAGAGGGCTGGGCTATGTGGCTCGGGATATTGTCAGCTTAGCCACCACTTTCTACCTGTTCAACCGATACCTCACCCCCGAGAATGTTCCCAGTACTCCTATCCGCGCTGTGCTCTGGTTCGTGTACACCGTGGTTCAAGGTCTTTTCGGCACTGGTCTATGGGTTCTCGCACACGAATGTGGTCATCAATCTTTTTCTCCCTCCAAGATTCTCAACGACACGACTGGATGGGTGTGCCACTCGGCTCTGCTCGTGCCTTACTTCTCCTGGAAGATCTCCCACGGCAAGCACCACAAGGCAACCGGCAACATGGAGCGTGATATGGTGTTCGTCCCCAAGACTCGGGAGCACTACGCCAGCCGCATTGGAAAATTCGTCCACGAGCTTGACGAGTTGACTGAGGAGACCCCAATTGCTACCCTGATCCACTCCATCGGACAACAACTTCTCGGCTGGCCTATGTACTTACTTGCCAACGTGACTGGGCACAACAACCACGAGAAGCAGCCCGAAGGCCGTGGAAAGGGCAAGGTTAATGGATACACCACTGGCGTCAATCACTTCAACCCAGCCAGTCCCCTTTACGAAGCCAAAGATGCCAAGCTTATTCTTCTGAGTGATCTTGGAATTGCCATTGTTGTTACTACTCTCATCCTGCTGTCAAAGACTTACGGATTCTCCAACATGGCTGTCTGGTACTTCGCTCCTTACCTTTGGGTCAACCATTGGCTCGGTATGATCTCTTCCGCCTTTTAAAAGCATATCTCAGTTACTAACTATTTTCAGTCGCCATCACCTTCCTCCAGCACACAGACCCATCTCTTCCTCACTACTCAGGCGAGAGCTGGAACTACGTTCGTGGTGCCGCTGCAACCATTGACCGCGAATTTGGTTTCATCGGCCGCACCCTCCTCCACGGCATTATTGAGACCCACGTTCTCCACCACTACGTCAGCACCATCCCCTTCTACCATGCCGACGAGGCCACCGAAGCCATCAAGCCTATCATGGGCAAGCACTACCGCTCTGACGTTCGTGGCGGCCCCATCGGATTCCTGCAGTCAATGTGGTCATCTGCCCGCTGGTGCCAATGGGTTGAGCCATCCGAGGGCGCAGTTGGTGAAGGCAAGGGCGTGTTCTTCTTCCGCAACCGAAATGGACTCGGCACCGCACCTTTGAAGATTCAGGCTGCCAAGTAAATCGATCAATGACTCTGCCTTCGTAACAGGGGCTTTACGACTTTCCTTGGTATCATTTGGTCTTTTCAACGTTGTGGAGGGTTGCATTATGGGTGTTCCGGCGTCGACATCCCCTTAACGTGTTTAAGGGTGAGGGTGCCAGGACGGGATTGTGTGTGTGGATGGATGTGATGTCGAATTCCGAAGATGCGCAGATATAACTGCAACAGATGATGGGCCGCCTTGGCATATGACACCGCAGAACAGGCTCGCGTTACCGTATGGACTCTGCTTCATATCCCTTACGCCAAACTAGAATAAAAACCAAAGCACAAAGTCATAAAAGATATTATCAACCCACTCTACTTTCTGTTTGCTGTCTTTCGATGTAGAAAGATTACCACGTTCGCATAGCATACATGCATGCAACACTTATACTGTACCTCCAAAAAAAAATTTGAACCCCCATCCCCCAACCCCGATCAGGCTCTACAATAATTCTCACTCGTTGAAACAAATGCTGGTTAGAATTAGTTTTGTAGGCTTGGCCGCACAGTACGTAAGCTGCTTCTCCATAGTCGAGTAATTCCCATTTTCGTTCATCAGACGACACCGGGAGGCAGACTGCCCACTTCCTCTGAAGGCCCGCCCTTCCTTGCTTGTGTCTTTGCGGCGTGTGTTCCATTCGGGTAAGTAGGTACTCCTACAGTACGTACGCTTTTGGGAAAGTGGAGAGAGAGGTGGGATTTAGGTGGGTAGGGGTAGGTACAGACAGTGCTGTCTGTGGATATGGTACTTGTGTACTTACAGTGTTGCTGTAGCTTAGCGCGTCTTTTGTTTCCTGTCTGCTTGCGTTTTTGCCGTTGTTCTTTTTTCCTTTTTTTTTTTGTGGTTTTTTTTTTTTTTTTTTCTTTTCTTCCTCTGGGGGGGAGAGGGGGAGGAGAGGGGGAGGAGAGGGGATGGGTGATGGGTTGAAGGGTGGTTTCGTGGCTGGCTAGGTGGAAATGGAAATGGAAATGGAAATGGAAATGGAAATGGAAATGGAAATGGAAATGGAAATGGAAATGGAAATGGAACGTACTTATCTATGTGTCTACCTATGTACCTGGGTATCTAGCCGGGAGCAGGCAGCAGACGGAGAGCAAGAGAGCAAGAGAGCAAGAGAGCAAGAGAGCAAGAGAGCAAGAGAGCAAGGGTCCTCAACCGACTGAAGAGGCTGAAAGTAGGTACATAGGTTTTATCCAGCGAACCGAGACGATCATAACAAATAAACACGTACCAAGCAAGGGAACACAGTATTTACGGACGAAGGACAGTAGTACTGTAGCTCCATCAGAAGTCAAGATAAGCGTGTGTGGCAGTGACAGCGAGAGGGAAACTACCGGCCTTTGACACGGAACCCTTCAAAGCTGCTAGGTGTACATACATACATACATACATACATACATACATACATACATACATACATACATACATACATAAATATGGCAGCAGTACAGTTCGAGTACTGTCTGACAGGCTCAGCAGGGGGGGGGGGGGAACGAGAGATAGGTAGTAGATGGAAGGGACTCGGAAAGTGAGAGAGCGGAGCAGCAAGCGAGAACTCGGAAGTTAAAAGCGGGGGAGAGAAGCCATCACGGAGGAGTACTTTGGATTAAGACGTTGTGCTGCGGCTTGATAGCTATGGGGGTTGGTGTTGGCTGGTTGGGTGGCCGGGTGGTGTGTATGATTGTGTTTATAAATGTGTACATACAAGTATGTCCAGGCTGACAGGAGCCCTGCTGTTTGGCGGGTGGATACAGTGCTATAGAAACGATCTTGGTGGTTGGTTGAGTGCGAGAGGTGGCGATTTTAACTGTGTTGTGTTGTGTTGTGCTGTGTAGTGTGGTGTTGACAGTCGATGCTGTAGATAGACACCAAGGTAGAGAGGTATACAGTCTTATGGCAATGCATGTATCGGAAGAGAGGAAATGCGAAAAGAAGGGCAGGGAGGGAAGGGTACCAAGAGATATGATTTAGGGGAACCGGGAAGTTCTAATTATCTCCCAAGGGTAGCTTTTCATGATCCTTCTTCATGTCTGGAATCGCCTATAAATCTCTTTTTCGATTTGAGAAATCATTTACCGTTTTCGGTACATGAGCCAACAATTCTCATGCGTCACTTGAAAACTATAGGCTTGTCAGACAAAGAAACATAACCCGACCGTTCAGTCCGTTTTACATGGCTCGACAGTCATATGGATTTCATGGTATTTCCCTACTTCCGACAACCTACTCAATTAGGTCTATAGACTGGAACCTCACAAAGTTCGCCCGCCCGTGGTGAGTTTCCAACTGAGTTTTGATGTTTCGCGAACTCCTTCCATTAAAGGAGAGGAGGGAGAAATGATAATCCTGCCGGGGGTTTGCTTTGTTGCTGCTGATTTGCTTGCTGGTCGCGCTCACGAGAACAAGGGGCGGCGTCTCTTGTGTACCTAGGTAGGTTTGTAAGAAGATAACGAAATCAAGTGCTAACGCCAACAATCACATCCATGATGTGAACGCCCAGTAGCACGGAATTGGCTAACATCTCACATTTGAAACTGCTTTTTCTTGCTTTGCTTTTCGAATCATCTATGCACGGCATCGCATCGCTCCGCCATCCTTCCGACTCGGTCCCGAGATAACCCCCCCACCCCTATCTTCCCATGTAGACAGTGAAGAGAGCAGCAAGATCTTACCAACTCCGATGGTCGTCGAGCAAGAACAGCAAGCCTTGATAGCGTCAAAAAGAAAAATTACAAAATTCTTTCCCAATTTCTTCTTCAAGGCATGATCTCCTCGGTCTCCTCTACAATCTCCTCCACAATCTCCTCGATGACCTGGTCCTCGCTCTCGTCCGTCCTAGGAAGCAGAGCTGCGATAGGATCAGCGGGCAAGCCCCGGGCTTCACGCTCCTCCGCCACGTCCTGGATGATTTCTTGTCTCCAGGCCAACCACTCGTTGAGAAGACGGCGGCGGTGCTCCACGACAGCAAGATCGGCAGATGCGAAACGGTCGAGATCCTCTTGGTCAAAGACTTTGCTGTACTCGCGGAGGTTCTTACGGATCTGCTTTTGCTCTTCCTTGCTGAGGAGGGATGGAGGGCGAGGGCGCCAAAGCCATTGCTTGAACTTCTCGACGGGCTCTTCGCGGAGTTGCTCGCCCTTGAAGTCGTACAAGTGGTAGCCGTTCTCCATCTACCCAAGTATTAGTAGATTAACTTTGATACATGAGAGGGAAACATACAGCGTGCTTCCAGATGGACGCACTGGTGGCAACGAAGCGACCAGTTGGGTCCCAGTCGATGTCAGTGACACCGTAGTGATCAGCAGTGTTCATGAGTTGCAAGTTGGCGGTCAAGTCCTTGTCACTCTCTGCCTTCTCACCCTCGAAATCCATGTCGAAGAACTCCATCTCGAAGCTTTGCTGTGAGTGAACGGTAGCAACGATGACGAATCGTCCCTTGGGCGACCAGTAGATGGAATTGCTGTTCTTCTTGTCATATGTTCGGATATGCTTGAAATTACCAACACCAGCACCCTTGACTTTTTCGGGGCAGTAGAATGCAACAGAGGTCTTCGGGGGGACAGCTGACGGCGCAACAACCTCAGCGGTGGTAATGATGACAAAACGGTCTCCTTTGGGCTCCCATGCGAAGTTGATGACGGTATCCTTGATGGAATCGACGACTTCAACGGGCACTCCTTTTTCTCGGACGCGGAATATCTCCAGACTGGTGGCCAGGGACTTCTTTGACTTAGAATGTCTGTCAACCTTGACACAGAGATAATCGGCGTTCGATTGCCAATGGAGTTTTGCATCAGTGACACTGAACAGATTAAGAGTTCTGACAATTTCCTTGGACGGAATGCTCATCAGACCGACCTTGGCAGGATTGCTACCGATTTCCGGGGTCCAGAAACAGAAAAGTTGTTCATAGGTCTTGACGCCTTCTCGGTGTGGTGTGGCTGGTGCCCAATCGAACTCCATAACACCGTCGATCTTGATAGATGTCTTGTCCAAGAGACCCATGCGAGGTAGCTCATAAACAGAGATTGAAGAACCTTGGGTCAAACGCGCAACGTACTTATCATCAGCCGACCACTTGAATGCTGGCCAGACAACCTTACGCTTCACCGGTTGACCAGCTTCGTCAACCGAGTTGCTGGGCAGATCAAGGTTGGCGAATGAACGGAGTGGCTTGCCTGTCTCAATGTCCCAAATAACATAGTTCTTTCCATCATCATCAACCGACAGCGCAGGGTGGCCTTCCTCTCCAATGACGATTGGGCGGTTCGACCATGTTGTGATATACTTCTCTCCGGGGGAGAAATCAACCAAGTTGACAAAGGGGTGGGGGAATCGCTTGTATCTTGTCCAAGATGGGCCGCCCCAGAGTTGGACACCCTGTTGATGCATGGATGTAAGATATGTACCTAGAGGAGACCATTGTACGAAAGATTCAGTCCAGTGTTGACGGTCGACAATGCTCTCGGGCGCATCCTTCTCATTGTTCCAGAAGACTTGGACTCGGTCATCCTTGTACATAACAAACTGGTCCCGTCCACGGCCGCTTGGGTCTGCAAGCCAAGAGCGCAGGTGCTCCTTCTCTTGGAATGGCTCGATCTTTGGGGGGGTATAGTTCTCATCGATACGTCCTTCACGGCCAAATCGCTCGATGTCCGTCAGCTTGTTCACCCTCAGGATGTGCTTCTTGTCGAGGGGCACTCCATCAAGTTGCTTGCATGCGGCGACGGCCTCAGCGGGGGAAGAATATTCAACAAACGCAAACCTGAGCAGCAATCAGCTTGGAACCATGCGCGCACAGTGTTAAGAAATACCTCTCCGATTTCCCTCCCGAAAGTGGCATATGAATCGACTCTTCCTTGATCTTTCCCACGGGCTCAAGCTTCCGCCTCAAGAACTTGATCAACTTGGGCTTGGTCTCCTCAGTAACCTCTGGCAGTCCATCGACGACGACGAAGGCGTCCAGCCCTGACTCCAGCTGAACCTCAAATTTCTCCCGTAGATCCGAAAAGTCCAGCTCATCCTCCTCATCGTAATCCTCCTCCTCGGGGTCTGGCAGATGGTCGAAGCTCGGCGCCATGATTGCGAATTACTGCGGCCTTCGATCTGGTCTCCGAGCGTGTTGTGTACTGTGTTGTGGGTGTGTCTTCTTTGTTTTTGGGAGGGTTTTAGTGGTGTCGTTGATCGGGTTGCGCCCTGTAGAACTCACCCCACTTATTTTTTTTTGATTTGTGCGCCGAAGGCAGATTGGCCGGATTAGGGTTTTCCCGGCAGTAGATTTCCGAAGAGAGACTCTTCAGATCCACCACAAGTCGAAGAAACGGTACGGTATTCGTGAGTCAAATCAAAGTGTGTTGTGTCAACGTCCCGGGCGCCGTTGGAGAAATTGATTTGTCGTGGTTCGTGGGCGGTGTGTTAGCGAGGATCTGGTAGCGTCGCGACCCTGCAAAATATTTGGACGCTCACGAACGCGACAACACAAGCTCCAAACCACAACCACCATGGCGTCCTTCAACCCTACCCAAATCTTTGACGATGGAACGACCGAGGAGAAGGGAGAGAATGCCCGTCTTTCTGCTTTTGGTATGCTCCTCCTCCCCCGCTCAAGATGCTCTGCCTTGGGCTCCTGTAGCTTGTGGATGAAGCTTCTCATCTACGGAGTCACAGAATTTACTGACTTACTTCTGTAGTGGGGGCTATTGCAGTTGGAGACTTGGTAAAATCTACCTTGGGACCGAAGTAAGAATCAGCGACGCAATTCCAAAGCCCAATGCTAAAACACTACAGGGGCATGGACAAGATCCTGCAAAGTGCTTCAACGGGCGAGATTATGGTTACGAATGACGGCGCTACAATCCTCAAATCTATAGCCCTGGACAATGCTGCTGCCAAAGTCCTAGTCAACATCTCAAAAGTTCAGGATGACGAGGTCGGAGATGGAACCACATCAGTCACGGTCTTAGCAGCAGAGCTATTGAGAGAGGCAGAGAAGTTGGTCGACAAAAAGATCCACCCCCAAACGATCATCGAAGGTTACAGAATAGCGAGCCATGCGGCCCTGGCAGCCTTGGAGAAGTCTGCGGTGGACCACAGCAACAACCCGGAGGCGTTCAAGAAAGACCTACTGGCTATCGCACGGACGACACTGAGCTCCAAAGTCCTGTCTCAAGATCGGAATCACTTTGCAGAGCTCGCCTGTGATGCTGTCTTGCGAATGAAGGGCTCCTCGGATCTCAGCCATATCCAGATCATCAAGAAGGCCGGCGGGAAGCTCCAAGACTCATACCTCGATGAGGGGTTCATTTTGGACAAGAAAATCGGTGTCAACCAGCCGAAGAGGTTAGAGAAAGCCAAGATCCTGGTAGCAAACACTTCTATGGATACGGACAAGATCAAGATCTTCGGTGCCAGGGTCAAGGTTACTTCAACAGGCAAGCTTGCTGAGCTGGAGAAAGCGGAGAAGGACAAGATGAAGGCCAAGGTTGAGAAGATCAAGGCTCACGGTATCAACTGCTTCATCAACCGACAACTCATCTACAACTGGCCCGAACAACTGTTCTCGGATGCCGGAATCATGTCGATCGAGCATGCCGACTTTGATGGGATAGAGAGGTTGGCTCTGGTCACGGGAGGAGAAATCACATCTACGTTTGATCACCCCGACCAAGTAAAGCTCGGTCACTGTGATCTCATCGAGGAAGTCATCATTGGAGAGGATACGCTGATCAGATTCTCCGGCGTGGCTGCCGGCCAAGCCTGCACCATTGTCCTTCGAGGAGCAACCGAACAGCTTCTGGATGAGGCTGAACGATCGCTTCACGACGCCCTTGCAGTTCTGTCACAAACGGTCAAAGAACCCAGAACCACGCTTGGAGGCGGCTGTGCTGAGATGCTGATGGCAAAGGCTGTCGAAGGAGCCGCACTCAAGGTGGACGGAAAGAAGCAGATCGCTGTTGGTGCATTCGCCATCGCCCTCCGTCAATTGCCTACCATTCTTGCCGACAACGCAGGCTATGATTCCAGCGACCTTGTTGCCAAGCTCCGAACCGCCATCTACGATGGCATGACCACGTACGGTCTGGACCTGCTCACCCCCGGCGGCGGGATCACGGACATGCGTGAGCTTGGCGTCATAGAGAGCTACAAGCTCAAGAAGGCTGTTGTTTCGTCTGCTTCAGAAGCTGCGGAGGTATGTTTTGTCCTGGGGCCTGTGCGAAGGTTTAAACTGATCTGTAATAGCTGCTACTGAGGGTGGACAATATCATCCGCAGCGCACCGCGGAGACGGGAGAGATGATGGATGAAGAAGGGCTTGGAGTTCAGTGTATTATGGAAGGGGAAAATAACCTGGGAGCGTTGTACAGTACCTTAGCATAGATGATGTTACAGCCTCCATAATGAATGGGATGATATCGATGTCCACCTCCTCCGTAAATGCGGACTCTTGGATGAACGTCCGGGGTTGCACAGTAGCTTAAATTGGATTAGCGGTGCTTGCCACGTCGCAGCTGTTGCTTTACTCTGTACCGTACCTGTACATTACCTTGGTACTGTACAGTGCCTGTTATCACCTCACTCCACAATCTCTTTCAAATGGCGATATGCCTATTGAGGGCTCCTTCGAGTCTTGTGTTTCTTTGCACCCGGTGAGCACATGTTTCGCGCTACCGTACCTATGTACGGACTTGGGTTGGTAGGCAGCTCAACTTGCTAGCAGCAGTTCGACGTTTACCGGAGGCAGGCTCCGTAATCGTCTCGATTGTTTGTTTCCACTATTGGATTCCCCAGGCCTGAATAAGATTGCTGGTACGCCGGGTAACCCTGGCACATGTTTCCAGAAAAAGTATGGCACAACTCTTTTTTCGAAAACAACAGTCCGCGTCGGGCGTCAAACTTTGCTCGCACTCAGGCGTTTGGAAACCAAAAGAACGCGACCAAGAACTTTGGAAGAGCTGAGAAAGCATCGTGACACAGGGCGAGTCGCGATCATCGGGCGTGAGCTGACGGACATCGGACCTGCGTTGCGATCCATCACGCCGTCACGGCTGCTGCGGATGCACCGTGCCGTACTGCAGCTCGGCAGATGTTTCCGTCCGCCGGCCAGAGAGCGACCGACCCTCTATTCTCATACAGGAGGAGTGTTGTGAATGTGTGGATGTGTGGGTTCGTGGGTTCGTGGGTTCGTGGGTTTGTGGGTTTGTGGGTTTGTTTTGCTGTGGCCAAGACTCGTTCTGCCCCCCGACCAAGGGCCCCAGGCCGCCTTCCACGTGCGCTAGTTCCCGCCGCGTGCATGCGCAGTGACCGCGAACTTCCTCGAAGGGCAAAGGTCTTCCAGACGGAACAGGCCCATCACCATCATAGCGTCCATCAGGTCGATTTTCTGAAACAATTTTCATCGCCGCAGCTCTTATTCCTCTTATCCCTAGACGAAGAGGTGGATAGCTTCGCCAAAATCGCACAGCACCATTTGTTGGCTATATCAACAGCCATCGGCCGACCCGTCTTTTTCGACCCCCCGGGTCCCACGCCTCCCACCTGCTCGAGATCGCCCTCGATCGCTTCCTCCAGGCAGACTTGCTCTGTCTGTCTCCCAGCCCGCAGCGACGTTGAAGGGCCACAATGCCGCGACGGCGGCCTCCGCAAGATGGTCACGTCAATGTCAATACCTTCATCATTGTGGCCTTGCTCCTCATCGGACTCGTCGGTGCTCAGCAGCAGCAACGACGCGCGGTCGATCGCGAGTCACCCCTCGAAGGCCACAATCTCGAGGCCACCACAGTCCCTCCACCCCACGCCGCGCCCGCCGCTGCCAGAAGAAAGAATGCGGCTGAGGCTGGCACGGGATCATCCAACGACTATCACAACAACGATGCGAGCGCCCTCGTAACTTTGGCTCCGGCAGATAGTGCCGTTGAAGCACCTCCTGCAAGGCGGCCCAGCTCTCCCAGGGCTGGGCTTACCTCGCCGCAGAAAAATGCGCGGAACCTTGAGGATTGGGAAGTAGAAGATTTTGTGCTTCTGGCGACCGTCGATGGAAAACTACACGCGAGGGGGAGAAAGACTGGCAAACAGAAGTGGGAAGTGGCATCTGAAAACCCCATGGTGAGGACGGAGTACCATCGTCCGAATCGGTCGTCGGTGGACGCCGACTACATTCCCAATTCGATCGACGAGTACCTGTGGATCGTTGAACCAAGTCCAGATGGTAGCTTGTTCATCTACCAGCCCAACGGGCCCAACCCTGGGTTGGTGGACACGGGCCTCACCATGAAAAAACTGGCTGGGGAGATGTCGCCATATTATGATCAGGAGAACGGCATCATTTACAATGGATTGAAAAAGACCAGCATGATCACAATCGACGCCAATTCTGGCGAAGTCCTCACCTATTTCGGTTCAGAAGGTGCCATCGATAACGGGAATTGCAAAGCGTCCAACGGGAAATTCGATTCTGACGAATGCAGAGCTGCGACCTTGGCTATTGGGAGACTGGAATACGAAGTTACGATTTCCGGAAAGAAAGACAACCGTCAAATTGCTACCTTGAGATTTTCCGAATGGATTCCCAACACCTACGACAACGATCTCCAGCGCCAATATCACAAGTCGATGGACAATAACTACATTTACACCGCACACGATGGAGGGGTGATCGGGTTCGATCTCGATGGGTCTGACTACAGCGAACCTGGTCGGAAGTTCAGATACAAGTTTTCCTCCCCGGTAGCACGAGTATTTGACGTAGCTCGACCCTGGGGAGTCGACAAGAATAATCCCGAGTTAATTCTTCTCCCTCAGCCACCACCACCGCTTGATGAAGATCTGGCTGCTCGGAGTCTCAGAGATAGCAGCATCTTCCTCAACCACACTGAAGATGGAAGCTGGTTTGCTATGTCTGGCAGGAAGTATCCGCTGGCTGTCCAGAATATTGGCAAAGCACAGTGTACTCAGCAAGGATGGCTACAACATCACCCACAGTGGGATATCACGGATAGTTCGCGGCTGTCTGAGGCACTCGTGGGACTCCACTCTATCGATGGAAAAACCGTGAAAACCGAAAGGCTGGCGATAGCCGGTCCGGAGCTTGTCACAGAAGTGGCACTGCCAGTCGATAATACCCTTGCTCTGCCGGTTGAGACGAGTGGTTGGAAATCAGCATCTCAGTACGCCCAGAGCTTCTGGGTGTATTATGTATGGGCCCTTTTCCGAAACCCGGTTATTTACGTTATGATAGCCGCAACTGTCCTTTCCAATCAGCGAGCAATCAGAGCGTGGATAGGAAGAGTATCGGCAGACACCAGCAAGGGTCGATCTTCCAAATCCAGGCTATTGGAAAAGGTGGTATGTATTCTAGTACTCCTAAAACCGATTTTTCCCAAATCCACGGAGATTTTTCTTGGGTAGGGTAATTGCTCACCTACCATGTCCAACAGATTCAAGTCGATAAATTGCCCGAGATCCCGGAAGACAAAGTACTCGAAACTCCCCCCCTCGACGGAGCATCTGACACTCCGATCGTGAATCTTGAATCTCTGCCATCTGGTCAGCAAAGTGTCCACAAACCGCCAGCTATTTCCGTTGAAAATGTCAACAATCTGGGAGCGCCCTTGAACCCAGCCCCCTCACCGGAAAAGACCAAAAAGGCACACCGCGGTCGCCGTGGAGGCGTCAAGCACAAGAAAGGACGAGCAAATTCCCAAGCCCGATCTGAAGATGGCAATTTGGCGCCTAAGCCTCCTCCCACCGTTGAAGATGCAGTCCGCAATGCGCAAAACCTGGGACAGCAAACAAAGCTTGAACCTGATATTCAAACGAAGCCCAGTCCCCCCGACGAGGTTTCTGGTCCAGTCATTCGTATCGGGGCTCTCGAAGTCAATACAGACAAACTCATTGGGACGGGAAGCAATGGTACCCTGGTCTTTGAGGGCAATTTTGACGGCCGCGACGTCGCCGTAAAGAGAATGCTTATCCAGTTCTTCGATATTGCGTCGCAAGAAACCAAGTTGTTGAGAGAAAGTGACGATCATCCCAACGTCATCCGATACTACGCCCAGCAGAGTGCTGGGGAGTTTCTCTACATCGCCCTGGAACTTTGCCCTGCCTCTCTAGCCGATGTTATCGATAAGCCACAGAAAAATAGGGATCTGGCTCATGCCGGCGAGAGAGACTTGCCCAATGTCCTTTACCAGATTACAAATGGTCTACAACATCTGCACAAGCTCAGAATCGTGCACAGAGATTTGAAGCCTCAAAACATTTTAGTTTCTATGGGCAAAGACGGCAAACCTCGATTACTTGTCTCCGATTTTGGGCTTTGTAAAAAGCTAGAGGGAGAGCAGTCATCGTTCCGCGCAACCACAGCTCACGCCGCTGGTACCTCTGGCTGGCGTGCGCCGGAACTTCTTCTGGATGATGATGCCAAGGACGGTCGTGCCCATCAAGCTATGGTAGACGCTAGCACCGATGGCAACTCTGGCTCTATGGTCTTGAACCCAGACTTGCTACCTAATCGCCGAGCTACTCGTGCGATTGATATCTTCTCCCTTGGTCTAGTGTTCTTCTACGTCCTCACTAAGGGCTCCCATCCTTTCGATTGTGGCGACAAATTCATGCGTGAAGTAAACATTCGCAAAGGCTTGCACAACCTGGAACCTCTCCAAGTTCTTGGAGATTACGCTTACGAAGCCAAAGACCTGATCAACTCTATGCTTATGGCGAACCCCAAAGCACGACCATCGGCACTCCACGTCATGGCCCATCCTTTTTTCTGGTCGGCGAAAAAGCGTCTCAATTTTCTCTGCGACGTATCCGACCATTTTGAAAAGGAGCCAAGGGACCCCCCATCGGATGCTCTTAGAGAGCTAGAAAGTCATGCCTCCGCTGTCTGCCGTCAGGACTTCTTGAAACACCTCGGCAAAGAATTTGTTGAGTCAATGGGCAAGCAGAGAAAGTACACTGGTACCCGACTGCTGGACTTGCTGAGGGCTCTGCGGAACAAGAAGAATCATTACGAAGATATGAGTGACAAGTTGAAGGAGCATGTGGGCCCATTGCCAGATGGATACTTGAGCTTTTGGACACGAAAGTTCCCAAATCTGCTTATCACTTGTTGGAATGTGGTGTATAATGTTGAGTGGGATGATACGGATCGCTTCAGGGATTATTACTCGCTGATTCGGGTTTTTGAGAGCTGGGTTTCACCATTGAAAGTAAAAGCGTTTTGTAAACTAGTAACTCATTTGAAGCTTAGCGAATCTAATCCTGCAGTGATTGTTCACTTGAGCCTGTTCGGCTTCTCATACTTCATGCCGACCCATTTAGAGCTCATGAAGTCTTCTTAAAGTCAGATCCGAGGGAACAGCTCCAAAGCCTGCCTCACGGGTTGACTGCCTATTTGGCGCAAGATCGTGAAGTGGCCGAGAACGAGAAAGTGGCTGAAAAGTGGCTGAAGAGCTGCGTTCAGCAGACAACCGAGCGTCATTGAAGACGGCTTCAGCTGCGTGCGACCTGACCTACATTACAACCTACCACCATACTATTCAACACTCCCATGATCCTGTTGTCTCTCGTTCTTTCTGCTGCGATTTCTCCCAGCCGTTTTTTGTGACCTTCCAATTTCACGACAAACCCTCCTGGTCAGAAAGAGCAGGTCTAGGCGCAAACCTCCTGGCCTATACAAAACAGCCCCCCCCCCCCCCCCCCTTCAAGACACAGACGGCGGCTACGCGCGCATCTTACAGTATATTGGGCCACACGACCAAGCTGCCGGTAAAGACTTGCTCTGCAAGCGACGAACAGAATCCCTGCGGTGTACCACTGGACTTTTGTTCCAGAGATGAAAGCTGAATTGCTCCTGCTGGACAAATCCTTCCACAAAGCCAGCAAGCCGACCCTCCCTTGAATTCGCTCTTGTATCAAAAGGGACGTTCATTGAGCTCTGCGAGATTTCTAAGAGGCTTCTCACCTTTGATTCTTTGCTCACTGCGTCGAAAAGGCTAATACCAGATCTGTTTCAACCAAGAGCGTCCTCTCGCATCGCCTCTACGAAACACTCTGGTCTCTTTAAAGGAACCACTCGCCCTCTCAATCTACACCTCAACTAGTTCTGCTACTTCTGCGAACCCCTACAGAGTGTATTGTCTCATTCCACAGATCCAAGATGTCTTGTAAGTGCCCCTCCAGCTTGCGGCGCAACACAAATCAAGGTCTAACCCAGATCAGTACTCCCAGCAGAACTCGCACAGTACACTGCGATCATAGACAAGATCCTCCGGAATAGCGACCTCGCGACCATCTCTGCGAAAAAGATCCGCAGAGGTTTACAAGAGGCGCTTGGCCAAGACATTTCCGACAAGAAGGTGAGCTTCTGGCCCTGCGACGACCTCTTCACCTCTGCCACGAGGATGGCTAATACCTGATCACAGGAGATAGTTAGCGCCCTGATTATGCAACGGTTTGACCACTTTGAAGCCCTCGCCCAGAACTTTTCCTCCACCGCGAACGGCAATGGCGCAGTCAAACCCGAGCCCATCAAGCAAGAAAGCACCCCCCCGAGCTCTATTCGCTCCCCCAAATCCGAGCCTCAGTCCGACTCTGAAGACGCCCCACCTCCAAAGAAAAAGCGGAAACAAGTTGCTACTGGTGAGACGGACGATGCAAAGTTAGCGGCAATGCTGCAGGCGCAGGAGAATCGGGGCGTTAGAGCTACGAGGGGCGGTGCAAGCAACAAGAAGGTGGTGAAGAAGGTGAAGAAGCCGCGGAAGAAGAGCGAGAAGAAGATTGCGAAGGATGAGGACAGTGATGTGGAGGTGGGCAGCGACGGAGAGGTGAAGGAGAAGCCAAAGAAGGGGGGCTTTCACAAACAGTACAATTTGAGTGCACCGTTGGCAGATCTGGTTGGCGAAACGACGGTACGTCTGCTCTCTACGTGCTGTTCAGGGCTCTTTAGCGATGGACATGTTGATGAGTGGGGACGTGTGCTAATGGACAGCAGCTCTCGAGACCACAAGTAGTCAAGAAGATCTGGGAGTATATCAAGGCGCGGGACCTACAGGACCAGTCTGACAAACGCCAAATCCTCTGCGACGAGAAGCTACAGCTGGTATTCAAGACGGACAAGGTGCACATGTTCACCATGAACAAGATATTGAGCAAGCAGCTTTACGACATCGAGGAGTAGGCTGCGTTTTGGGTATGTCGGGGAAAGTTTGAAACACGGGATAGGACTCAAAGGGAACATACGGCAAGGAGTTTTATGTTTAGGCGTGGTTATCTGGGAGCGTTGCATTCAGAAGGATGGGAGGAAATGCTTCACATGCTCTGCACGGGCTTGGCTATGGAGATGGAATTGCCAAGGATAGGACAGGCCATCTCGGAAAATGCTGCCTGGTAGACAATGCATCTTGAACTTAGATCAGTCTCTCCTGTTGAACAGCAAGAAATGCTGGTTGTGGATTCTGGAAAACTAGCTCCTGCCCAGTGCTGACACATTGTCAAAGTCATTAGCCGAGAAACAACATCGACAAGAACCGTCAAGTGCAGATTAGAAGGTTTGCTTTATTCTAGTACTGTATCATAGTGACTCAGTGTCAGTATGACTTCGATTGTGACTTTGTCAGCCTCGTTTGTGACTGTGTGCCCGAGCGGACTGTCAGCGTCCCTGGTGGGGGTGGGGTTCGTAGCTACGTACCTAGAGTACGAGCTGTACTGTACATAACCGAGTGTAAATTTGGCCTACACCACCACTTACTACGGAATGTACAACCTGCGATCTCCCAATTCTCATTCAACAATTTCTGCCTTGGCTCCTGACTTGTAATAACTCTTTCTTGTGCCAACCAAACTCCTTATCATAACCAAAGACGGTCTACAAGCACAATGGCCACCGAGATGCCTGTAGGAGTGGCCAACACGGATCTACCTTCAAGACCAAGGGGCGGAAGCAGAGGTAGAGGTCAAGGCAGGGGTCGGAGAAGTGGTCGAGGTGGGATCACGCATGATGGAGAGAACAATACCCAGCAGCAGCATGCTGGAGGCGCAAGGAGGGATGGACGCGGAGGCCAAAATCAAAACAGAGGCCAGAGGATGGGACCAGCAGTCACAGCTACGAATGCCAACCCGAGGCCAAGTCCCACAGATGCTGCCGAGCTGGCTGCGAGATACAAGCGACCTGAAGCCGCGAAGGAGAATGAGGAGGAGGAGGTCGGCGATGCAGAGGTATGCTTTATTTGCGCGAGCGATATCGAGCATGAGAGCATTGCGCCTTGCAACCATCGGACTTGCCATATCTGTTGCTTGCGAATGAGGGCACTTTACAAAGATCAGAACTGTGCTCATTGTCGGGTAAGTCCACTTCATGCGAGAGCCGCTTGTCATACTGATTCTTGGAATAGACGCCTGCTCCAACCGTGGTCTTTACGAATAACAGGACCAAACGGTATGAGGACTTCACCGAAGCTGATATTGCGAGCGTCGACAAGATAAACGGCATCCGGTACGAAAGTAGTGAGATCGAGGTTGATACTACGTTGCTGCTGCGTTTTAACTGTCCGGACGAGAGCTGCGACGTTGCTTGTATAAGCTGGCCTGATCTGCACCGACATGTTCGGGTTGCACACAAGAAGAAGATCTGTGATTTGTGCTCTAAGCATAAGAAGATATTTACCCATGAGCACGAACTTTACACAGATGCGGAATTGTCGAGGCACATGAAACACGGAGACGACAACCCAGGAGCTGTTGACCAGAGCGGATTCAAGGGACACCCTCTATGCTCGTTTTGTGGAACGAGATTCTACAGCGATGATGAGCTTTCGTTCATTGCAGAAACTCCCACGAGAAGTGCCACGTTTGTGACGAGCGGAGCGGCGGCGTACCGCAGTATTTCCTCAACTATGAGGCTGTTTATGCACACATGGTCAAGGACCATTTTGTGTGCAGAGAGCCGGAGTGCCTCGAAAAGAAATTCATTGCTTTTGGGTCCGAGATGGACTTGAAGGGTCATCAGTTGGAGGAGCATGCAAATTCGCTATCAAAGGATGTCCGGAGAGATGCTAGGATGGTCGACATATCATCTTTCGATTATAGGACACCATATGTCGAGCCGAGAAGAGGAGGTGGGAGTCAGCGAGAGCAGAGGGAAGGAAGGGGACGGGGTAGAGGAAGAGATCCGAATGCGGAGCCTATACCTGCGTCGAGTGCTCAACCCATGCGGAGGGACGAGCAAGCATTCCAGCGACAAATGGCCATCCAAAGTGCGCAGTCTATTACACAACGCACGTTTGGAGGCCAATTAACCGCCAATCCAACACCTGCTCAATCCCGATCATCTGCACCAGTAGCGATGACGGTGCCACAACCATCGGCGAACGTGGATGCCGCTACTCGTACAATCAGCACCCAAAGGACTGCTCCAGCTAGTATGACACCTCAAGAACACGCTCGTGCAGCTCGACACAGTGCTGTCGTCGAGCGAGCGTCACGTTTGGTCCAAAATGATGCCAAAAAACTGGCTGAGTTCCGCAACACCATCTCCTCGTTTCAGAAGAACTCCATCACCGCACCAGCTCTCGTCGAATCGTTCTTCGCCCTGTTCTCTGATACGCCACCATCTGCCCTCGGCACTCTCATTCGTGAAGTGGCAGATCTCTTCGAGGATCCTGCAAAGGCAAGCGCCCTACGTGCAGCGCACAGCAGTTGGCGCGCCACCAACGAGGACTATCCCTCCCTGCCAGCCGCAAGTAGCAGCAGCAGCGGCTCTATACCGCTCAATTGGGCCGTCACAACGCCCGGCACGTCCTCGTCCACCAGAGTTAAAACCAGCCGAGTCCTGAAGTTGAAATCCTCAACGGCTCAGTCTTCACGCTCCTCTGTCTCACAGAACCGCTCCTGGGGCACGGCGTCCAACGCCTCTTCCTCCCCGATAGCAGCTTCTGCTTCTGCCCCGAACCCGTTTCCTGGCTTGCCTTCAGCGACGTCGCGGTCAAGTGCGCGGGCGGGTAAGGTCTCGACTGTCTCGTGGGCAGCGTCATCTTCGTCGTCAAGCTCTGCGAGACCAACGCCGCCGACGAGCAGACGGTCAGTAGGAATGTTGGGAAGGGCGACAGTAGTGCGTTCCCTGCGCTGCCGGCTGCTGCTAAGCCCACGAGCTCGATTTTCGGATATGGCAGCGGGATGGTGAGGCGGGATGTCGGTGCAGGGGCTTCGAGTAATGCATGGAGTGCTGGTAGTGGCGCGGCTGAGAGCCCAAGTGGGAACGGGGATATGACCGAGACGGCGGAGGGCGAGGAGGGTGGTGGGAAGGGGAAGAAGAAGGGGAATAAGGGGAAGAAGGTGATGCTATATAACTGGGGTTGAAGGAGCCTAGGTGCATAGGTGCATGTACATTCGATACTTGGGATCGTCTAGAGTGGTGTAGTGACCAGAGATGCTCTGCCAGAAACTTGTAAGCATTCTAAGGTAATCAAGAGCTGCCAGAGTCGCGTGAATACGGACCCTTCAACAATGATTCGCAAGCGCTTTCTTCCTGTGCAATATCTGAGGATCGTTCTGTCTGCTCTGTTTCACAGCGGGTGCTCTTTTACATAGTAAGCTTTTGGGAGACAGATTCCAGAAACATGGTGTTCTTCTCACAGATGCGATACTACCTTAAGGTACCTCAGGCACGAGATTTTTCGCGGCCTTCTCGCTAAAGAGTACTTTCCGTTCTCGGCCAACCAGACGCGAATCAAAGGCACGAAGGCACCAAACACTACCTTCACACCTCCACCTCCCACCCAACAGTCCCCGGAACACCGAGTCATCCGAATCTACGAAGGAACAACACAAGAAAGAAGGCAGAACATTCGAACGGAATGGTAACTTAACTCTCCGTCTCCACACGTCGGAGGCACCGTACTCACCTCACCTCCCACAGGCGCCCAAGAACCTACCGCCGGCCGCAAAGCAGGCCAAGATCCTCACCTACTTCCAAGAGTCCATGTCGGTCTTCACGCTTAAGGAGCTCGAGAAGAACATCGCGACGGTGGCGTCCATCAACCAGATGCAGGTCAAGGACTACCTGCAGGCGATCCAGGACGAGAACCTGATCCGCGTCGAGAAGATTGGCAGCGGCAACTGGTACTGGTGCTTCACGTCCGACGCGAAGAAGGCCAAGGAGAACACGCTCGCGAAGCTGCAGGCGGAGGAGG
Organism: Blumeriella jaapii; assembly: GCA_009599575.1. NCBI lineage: Eukaryota > Fungi > Ascomycota > Leotiomycetes > Helotiales > Drepanopezizaceae > Blumeriella > Blumeriella jaapii. The sequence continues at coordinate 724,079 of VWND01000076.1, read as the reverse complement.
CCGCGGCGGCTCACGCGCTCCACGAGCTCGAGGACACCATTGAGAAGGAGATGCGCGCCCGCGAGAACAACGACGATGACGATGACCTCCTGGAGGGGGGCGGAGGCAAGGATCGCAAGACGCTGCTGGAGATGCATGCGAGGTTGATGGGCGAGAGGGAGCTGCTGGATATGGGGCTCGCGGCGTACAGTGATCATGACCCAGAGGAGGTGAGCCGCAAGGCGGACGAGGTCAAGCGATTGAGGGAAAGCACGCTGCGGTGGACGGACAACTTGGAGTCGGTGGAGTTGTTCTTGCATGGGCTTGCGGACCGCGAGAGCGTCGCTGCTATCATGGAGGCGGCGTGTGGTGCTGAGTATGTTGCTGGGGAGGGACTCACGGATCTGTGAGGCCATGTGCCTGTGGTCGTCACTTGCTCAACACGCGTCTTGCTGAATGATGGATTAAGAGGGGGACGCACGACTGGAGATGCGGTGGGCGATATGCGGTCTCTGACTTGCGATACCGGGCTTTTCTTGGGGCTGATCTGTTGCTACGGTGTACGGAATCTAATGGCTTACTCTCTGTCGTGACGGAAAGCTCAAGTCGGGAATCAAGCACCTGGACCGACACCAAGCTTTTCTTTCCTCGTCGGCCAAGCACCATACAGTAAGTTTCTCCCGTACAGTACAGTACATGTACCACTCACCACCTACAGTACAGCATACATACAGTACAGAGTACACAGGTGGATCTGCTTAGATCGGGACTCGGCCACGATGCCGATACTCAGTTTCGAGATTGGGCATCCGAGCGGACGAACAATGCCGCTGGACGCGATCGAAACTCGACGATTCGCAAGTTCACTTTTCCCTCGAGGATGAGTAGTACATGTATGTACTGTACTGTACGTACTGTACTGTACATTGTACATGCTGTAGTATGTTACAGTACAGTACAGTACCTACCTACAGTACAGTACCTACTGTACAGTACTGTACATGACTTACACCAGTACTGTACAGATACCTGTCCGCAAGGTTGACTGACACCCCCAGCCAGCAATCCCCGTCCGACGGTTGTTGCGGTAATCACTTGCGCTGCCGTTGCGCTTTCTACCTTACGATGTACGCTTTGACGATTCAGTTCGCTGGCGACCCGCCCGCTCAACTCTATCGCTCCCACGAACGACGTCGTCTCCGTTCTGTCTCGGAAGACGCGGGAAGCGTGCGCCAGTTTCACCAGCTCAGCACTGGCAGAGAGGCCAGCGTCGAGGTCCAGGGCTGCGCGGGCAGCTCCTCCCGTCGACAACAGAGTGTCCATTTCTAACTCTGCGTGAGTTCTTCGGCCTCTGCCATCTCTGTCTTTGGGCTCCTCCCGCCAGCACATCCTGGCTCAAGGTCGGCCCACAATCTTCTCTTTTTCTCTCACTCTCCTTCATACTTTCTTCTAAATTTACCGGCTCGTCTTCTTCGTCTTCTTCTCCCGCCTCCTCGGAACACTGCTGCCACCTGCGAGCGATATATAGCCGTCAAGGTACTGTACATTGTACTGTACATACTGTGTACAGTACATCCAGTACAAGTACAGACAGGACGGACGAGACGACGACGACGCGCATTGGATGCAGCTTGGCGCTGATCCATACCGACACCAGCAGCAGCTGGCCTGACCAGTCCCAGTCCCAGTCCCAGTCCCTTATTTTTACAGGTCGATATCGGGATCCTGTCGCACAAAGAACAAGCGGCCGCGCCTCATTCCGAAGCTCCCACCGCGTCTGCCAATACGGGCTTCTACATGTGGCCGCTGTCGAGTCTCCCGCGAGCACTTGGCGCTCCCGACGACCTCTTGGCGATTCTCAACACCACCACCACAACTCCTCCTTGACATGTGCGCGAGTGCCAACACCTCGACGTCCGTGTCGCCCTTAACATCGTCGAATTCGACTGCTCGCTCGCTGCTCGCGAGACTCACCGGGCCCTTGAAGGCGCGCTCGCGAAACCTCACCGACTTCCACATCCGTCCCGACGAACCCCACCGCAAGTACTCGCCCGGCGACCGGGTGAGTGGCGCTGTCGTGCTCACCGTCGTCAAACCGATTCGCCTGACCCATCTGACTGTCTGTCTCCATGGCTACGTGCGAGTCTTCAAAAGCCCCAACGGCGCGAACGATACGGCGCCGGACCCCGGGTTGACGGCGTCGAACAATCCCCGGAAATCGCAATACTTTGGCAATGGTCACGCCTCGCTATTTCAAGACGAGGTTGCCTTGTGTGGGGAGGGGCGGCTCGATAGTGGAGTGTATGAGTTTAAATTTGAGCTGGAATTTCCGGAGGAGGGACTTCCCTCCAGTGTCGATGTATGGCCTGCGTCCTGTCTTCGGCTTCCTCGGCTAACTTATGGTTGGTTTAGTTCGAGAGGGGAACGATCTCCTATCTGATCACGTCCACCATTACGCGCCCTACATCGATCTCTGCGACAATGAGTTGCGACCAAAAGCTCTCGCTGGTTGAGACGGTCGATGTGGGACCCATGCAGCTACCGAAGCCACAAAAGATATCGCTGGAGCCAATCTCGCGGCGTGTTAGGAAGAGGAAGACGATCAAGACGCAAGAGAACGAATTGCCGGAGAACACGGAAGCATGCACCGGGTCGGGAAACGATGCAATGCGCGTGCCGATTTCCCCTCTGCCCGACGAATCTGCGAGCCAATGCGAATCGGTGGACCCCCAAAACACAGGCCCGCGAAGTCCTGTCCCAAGCATAGGACCAAGCACCTTTTCAGCGGGAAACAGTGCTGGGAGTGTTGTGAGCAATAGCACAGGGCTCAGCTTCAGGCTGAGTGCCGCGCCCTCATCTATGATCTCGACGAAGGAGAGCCAAAAGGATAGCGGCAGATTGTCTCTCGCGGAACAGACCATAACTGCCACCATTGAACTCTTGAAGTCTGGCTGTTTGCCGGGCGATAACCTGCCACTCAAGATCTCCATAAAGCACACGAAGGCGCTCAAAAGCATGCACGGAATCATCATCACATTCTATCGACAGGGAAGGATTGACTCAGCACCTCCTCTATCTCTTTTTGCGGATGTCAACGAGAAGGAGGCCGAGAGATTGAAACACGAGGAATTCTACCCCAAGTCCAAAACGGGGCTTGGTGGACTCTCGTTCACATCCGCTGGATCGAGCAGTATATTCCGGAAGGACCTGGCCCAAACGTTTGCGCCGATCTTGGTTGATCCCACGACCTTGACAGCAGTAGTCAACGCTTCAGTCAGAGTTCCCGAGGACGTTTTCCCAACAATTTCGGGTGTGCCGGGACAGATGATAACCTTTAAATATCACGTTGAAGTTGTGGTTGATCTGGGTGGTAAGCTGGCCGGTCAACAACGTCATGTCCCTCGAGTTGGAGCCGTTGCCCTTCCTACCTCGAACGTTGCAAAACCCGCTTCGTCACCCAGAGATGGTAATTCCAATATGCTGGCCGCTTGGGGCGGCAGTATTGTTGACACCGCGAACATCAGGCGTGAAAAAAGTGTTGTTGAATGCCGTTTCGAGGTTGTTGTTGGCACGACAGACACGGCTCGCACGAGGGCGAGGGCAAACAGCTCAGTCAGAAGACAAATGAACGATTGGCCAGACGCAACGCATGAGCCTATATATGAGGAGTCTGTGGCAGCCAGTGAGGATCGGCACAACCCTCAGCAACATCCTTATCCATACCCTTACTATGACCGTCCTCCGGATCATCCGCACCCGTCTCTCAGTGACATTCGAGAGGACCACGACTATCAGAATCACTTTCCACCATCTCACCCCGGACAAATGTACGTTCCTCCTCCAGACTTACAGCCTGATGGTGCCGTTGGCGAGAAAGAGCGGCTACGTCGACACGAGGAAAGACTCCTTCCCAGCCAGCCACCTATTGACGAAGACGGTCCTTCGTCGTCAGGCGCCGTTGTCCCCCGGTTAGCACCATCAGCACCTCCCACAGAAGACGAGGAGCTGTACGATCCCAACGATGCAACTCCTCAGAGAGCGCCTATATGGAGTCCTACCCTCCCGTTCTCCATCCCATCAGAACCGCCTACTGCCCCATCCGCACCCGCAGCTCACGACTTTGGTCCCGGCGCTAGCGCCAACCCGAACGAGGACAAGCAGGAGCTCGAACGGCGACGTTTGATGGCCGAGGCGAGCGCCCCGTCCGAATTCCTCGCTGACGAAGACGATGATACCGGCGAGGGAAGCAGCAGTCGACCACTGCATGAGCCTTCTGCCCCGCTGATTCTCGAGGACGATCGCTACGGACAGCATGATTCGCATGCTGATGTCGTCCCCGGATCGTCGTCGCCACGGGAGATGCTGCCTAAGTATGAACGGTGAAGGTGAATGGAAGCGGATGCGCCGGCCGGTCGGGTCGAGCCGATGACAACACTTATGTTTATATGAGAAACGAACCAAAATGAGATACCCCTTTATTCTACTTATATCCCATTTGATGTGACGCATTTTCTACGACACAATGCCAATGTTAAATACATCTGGGAGACAACATGCTCACAGTCTGTGACCAGAAGGGCACCCATACGTCGACCGTAGCTCCCACAAATCAGGCAATGATGTTCTTACAATCAGCCTTCTCACTCCAGCTTCAAGATCTTGCTCTTGCCGCAAATCACCTTCGCCAAAGTCTCGATGGATCCACTCGACAACAACTCCAGCACCTGCAAGTTCGCCTCGAACTCCCTCGTGATGAAGTTCCGCACCTCGATCGCCACCAGCGAGTCCAGCGCGTACGACGTCAGCGGCCGCGTGATGTCCATGTCGTCCTTCTCGATCATGAGCACGGCCGGGATCTTGTCCAGCAGGCCGCGGCACACCACGTCCTGAGCCTCTTCGAGCGTCTTGCTCGCTTTGAGCGCGGCGTGGAACGAGACGGGGGCGTCAGCGTTCACGGCCGTCTCGGCCTTGGCGGCTTCCTCCTCGGCCGCGAGACGCAGGTGTTTGAATTTCGCGTCGGCGGTCCAGAAGGGCGTGTTGGGCGTGATGCGCACGCCGGTGATGGCGTGGCTGTTGCACGTCGACGCCAGGCGGCCGGTCATGGCCGCGCCGAGCAGCGCCAGCACTTCGGCGACGCAGATCGTGTCGCTGCCCAGGTTCTTCGCGGCTTCGGCGGCGGCGGCGGCGTTCTCGGCGAGGTACCCGGCGTCCGACACGGCTGTCAGGTCGAGAGAGGCGGCGGGCAGGCCGAGCTGCCTGCGGTGCTGCACGAATGCGTTAAGAAACGTGTTGGCTGCTGAGTAGGCGGCCTGGCCGCGGTTCCCGACGCAGCCTGCGGCGGAGGAGATGGCGACGAAGAAGTCGAGAGGCTGCTTCCGGAGCGAGTTGTGGAAGTTCCAGGCGCCGTGGACCTTGCTCGCGATGACGGTGGTGTATTCTTCGAATGTCATCTTCTCGAACAGGACGTCCTGTTTAGTTTTGTTAGTCAGCGTTGTTATTGCGGAAATCCCAGAACTTACCCGAAGCACCATGGCGCCGTGGACCACGCCTTTGACAGGAGGCAAGCCATCCAGCTCTTTCTCGATGAGATGGTTGACAGAGCTCGTATTTGCCACGTCGCAAGACCGCACAATCACGTTGGCTCCGAGAGCAGAAAGCTCTTTAATAAGCTCTTGGACTTTTGCACTTGCTGATCCACTTCTCGAGACGAGGACGAGGGTGCGAGCGCCCTTGCCAACCATCCACCTGGCCATGCTGCGACCAAGTCCTCCAGTGCCGCCGATTAGGATGTACGAAGCGTCTGGCTTGAGAAACAAAACCTTCTCCTTCGAGATAGTAGCCTTGTAGCCCTGTTAGCCAAGCTTCAAAAGAGCAAGAGAGACGTGACCAACCTTGACAGGATCGTTGGGTCCTGGTAAAACCACTAGCTTGCCACCCACATTGCCGCTTTGCAATACCTTGAAGGCATTCTCTACGTCCGATATTGGGACAGTGGTAACCAGTTGAGCGGGTCCGATTTTGCTAGTGTTCAGAAGCCCCGACACCGTGGACATGAGCCGCTCCATTATCGTTGGTCTCTGTGCCGCGATGGAGACCAAGTCAGCCGACATGAAGCTTGCGTTGTTGTCAACACGACTCGTGTCGAATTTCGAAGTCTTGTCGACGGCGACGAAGCGCCCAAAGCTGGCGAGGGACTGCCACAATGCTCGGGAGGTTTCGGCATTGGTAGCCGAGCAGTTCAACACAACATCCACGCCCTGGTTCGCGGTCCGCTGGCGGATTCCTTGGCCGAAGGACCCATGATGGTTGGAGAAGATGTGTTCGCTGGTGAGTTTGTGAGACTTCACGAGAATCTCTTTCTCCTCGGCAGTTGCCACTGTTGCGAATACCTCAGCGCCGGCACCCTGAGCCAAGGCGATGGCAGCTTGACCAACAGGGCTCGCGCCCTCGTAGATCAATACTGTCTCCTCTTGGCTCAGTCGTGCGAGATCGAAAAGACCGTAATATGCAGTGCACTGTGCAATCGGAATTGTCGCGGCATCCTCGTACGACAGGCTTTCGTTGAACTTGAGTGCAAAGGCGGCCTTGGTGCGAGTATAGCTCGAGTAAGTGCTGTGGGACACTGATATCGCGGCAACACTGTCGCCCCTTGAGAAGTTGGTAACTTTTGCTCCGACTTTGGTGACAACACCACTGCATTCCAGGCCAAAATCGTTGCCGTTCGTTTGGCCGTTCGCCACGGCAAGATCCTGGGAGTTCATGCCGATAGCTTTCACTTCAATCTCGATTCCATCTTCGGCAAGCGAGTTTTCAAGAGAGACATCCTCGACGAAATGGAGAGTATCGAGCGAGCCAGACTGTGGATTTCAAAGTAGTCAGAGTCGTGTGCTACTTTGCTTGGGGTCGAGTCTCCACGATGTTACTTACGGTTCCAATAGCCATCTTCAAAGCGCGTCCATCCCGGCAGAAGGGTGTTGGTTCGAGTACTGAAGTTCTTATCTGTTTGTGCACAAACGTGTTCATCTCCTCGTCATTAACGATCCGAGGGGTGAATAGCGAGCCGTTCCTTTCCATAAACTCTAGTTTACACTCTGGGTCTGCGTTGGAGCCAAAGGTGGAAGCGAGAACTTTCAAGACTGCTTGGACCACGAGCTCGTCGGGCATTTCGGATTTGGGATCCAGATCAAGAGTTGCGAACTTGAGCAGCGTCTCGGAACGAATGCTTCTGCTCAATCCCGTGACCATGTTGGCATCGGGGTTTTTGGACTCTGCATAGGCACCCCGGACGATCCAAAGGATACCTTGTACCTTTGCCAACAGCTTCTGCAGCTCTGTGAACTGCGTCGGTGTAAGTGATGACAGCATGGGCTGATCGAGCTCCGAGATGAAAATGCAAAGCTTTCCCTCAGCCTGGACGTTACCGAGAGTGCCAATGTCAGGCCTCTGTCCTGTTGTTTGCTCCAAAACATCGCCCAATTTTGTTGCAAGATTGACCTGTAAGTGAGATTCACTGTGTATGATCACTACTCTGGCCTTGACAATTTCCAAGTCGCAATTTGACGACAGTCCGTTGAATCCTGCACCGTTGACAATGCTGTGAGGATGTTCCATGGTCACTCCATCTGATAGTTGAGAATTCTCAAAGACAGGCTCCCATTGCAACTTGAAACAAAGTTCTCTGGGGGTTTCCTCGTCTGCCGCTGCATCTCGCTCTAGGATCGGGGAAATGGTCAGATTATCAATCTTGATGATTAGCTCGTCAGAGCCACTGGCCGTTGCAAACAAAGATATCTGTGCAGGCTTGGGACGCAATGGAGGCGCAAAATTGTGACAAAACCCTCGAAGGCGATCTCCAGGTCTACACGTAAGCTCAGTGACATTCCGAGAGACCGTCATGTGTTCGATGGAGGAGGGAAGGTAGACCGTGTCGAGAGACTTGTGCCCGGCGCCAAGAATCGGCCAATACATCTCGATGAGTTGCTCCAGGAATGCCGTATGTATGACTGTATCGGTCTGAAACCCTTCTGGCATCTCCTGCGATGTATCTTCCGTTATGATATTAGCAGCGGAGCACGTAGTGCCTGCCCGGCAATCGTTCATTCCCTGGAAGGTAGGGCCGTAGACGACTCCTAGATCAGCCAGAGAATTGTAAATACTAGATTTATCCACCTGGGTTGTGGCTTGGCTGTTGATTTCCGAGATCCTGGACTGTAGTAAGTTCCTCGAATCCTCGATGATTTTGGCACGATCAAAATCGTTCGAATCGTGCCCTTGGATACCAACGAAGCCTTTGCAGTGCTCTGTCCATCCTTTTCCATCGTCATAGGAGTGGATCCGAAATTCATCCCAAGTCTCTGATGAGGAAGAGGGAATGTCCTGAAGGGGCCGAAGCTGAATGGTCATCTCGACATCTTCATCCGTAATCATCAGCGGAACCGTGATAACGACGTCGCGGAGGATAAATTTCTCAAATTGTGATCCACGTGTAGCTGCTCTCTGAGAAGCAGCCTCGATAGCCATAGACAAAAAGCCAGACATTGGGAAAAGCGTGAGATCTTGAATTTTATGATGTCGAAGCCAGGGAAGATCGTCAATGCGAATGATATTTCTCCACGTTGGCTCCAAATCGTTCGAATAAGTAGCAACGGTACCAATTATATCACTTCGCGGCGTCGCTCGGTTTCGATGCTTTTGGATCAGTCTAGATGCGTGCCAGTATTTGGTCTGATGGTTCCACGGATAACGAGGCATGTCAACCAGCAACGTCGGGTTTTTCTTGAGGCGCGGGAAATTCACTGCCCCCATATTAAGAGTGGCTCCTTTGAGGTAGAGCGTAGCTGCTAGATCCATCACCGAATCAACGGCATCTCTGTTCCTCACCAAAGCTGACGCATATGGTATCGCTGCTATGGCTTTTCCACCTGCCTTCAAAACCTGCTTGACAGGACCTGCAAGTGCAGCAGCAGGACCGATCTCGATGATCATGTCAATACCGGTTTTGTGGCCATCATCAGATTTGCACATGCTTGCGAGGGCTTCTGAGAACCGTACTGCATTCGTAAGGTTGTCGACGAAGTAGGATGGTTGTAGCGCTGATCCCTCGAGAAGTTTGCCGAAGACAGAAGAGTAAAACAACACTTCGGTCTTCACGGGTTGATCGATAGAGTCCAGTGTTTCAGCGTATTCCTCAGCTATCAACTTCATATGCTGGGAATGGTAAGCGACGTCGACTTTGAGCTTCCGATTGAACATGCTCTTCGATTCGACCATCTTCTGGAGCTCATCTAAGGCTACTTCATCGCCCGAGATTGTTAGACTGGATGGACTATTGAAGCAGGCAATGTTGACTTCTTTCTCCTTGAGTTGGGCGATAAGCGGCGTGATTTCTTCCTCGCTTGCCCCGACGGCCATCATGGCTCCCTTCAAGCTGGGGAACTGGGCTTTCAAGCTCACTATGGCCATGCCTCGATAATACGAAATTGCCATACAAGATGCTAGCGGCAGTATACCCGCGGCGTAAGAGGCGGCAATCTCCCCACTAGGAAACATGATTCTTAGGGACTGATCATAAGATGGAAATTTCATGTGACAGCACTCCAAGAAAAAGCGAAGAAAAAAAACAATGGGAATTGCGCAGACGATCACCTACCTCGAATGACCTGCAACGGCTGTCGGAGAAATCCCCCAAGACCGCAACAAATCTGTTAAAGCCAATTGAATTGCCGTACAAGCAGGTTGGCTGACATGAGCTTCATTGATAGCCGATGTCTCTACGTCCTTCCTCAACTCGGCTAAGGGCGTTGTGAGCAAGAAAACCAGCAGTCAGATGTTTCTCAACTCACCGAGAAGCGAAAAATCCGCCCCAAACGAGACTAGCAAATTTTCGCAAGCGTCTATGGTCGCCTTGAAAACTGGATAATGGTCGTAAAGCTCACGGCCCATACCACTCCACTGTGCGCCTTGCCCAGAGAATATAAAGCCAAACTTTCCTAAGCCTGAGTGACGGGTAGGAGTAACTTTGCCACTATTCAAAGTTTCTATGAGCTCAAAGGAGTTTGATGTCGAAATGGCAACTCTCCATTGCATGTTAGATCGCCGTTGTCCAAGGGTGTAAGCAAGATTGCTCATTAAGTCATTTTGAAATATCTCAGGTCGTTGCTCGAGGTAAATACCTAAATTCTTCATCATGGCTTCTAAGGCGGTCTTATCGTTGGCCGAGAGAATGAAGAGTCTTTTGCCCAGGGCCAAGGGATCCTGTATCTCGGGGACATCGAGTTCGTTCTTCTTCAACAAGGGTGCCTTTTCCATGATTATATGGGCATTTGAGCCGCCGAAGCCAAACCCATTGACACTTGCGAACCGCTTGCCCCTTGGCCAGGGGCACTGACTGACAGGTACCTGAGCCGCATTAGAACTGATCATGCTATACCAGAGCCAGGTATCGATATTGTACGGTTTGGATTTACCTTCAAGTTCCATTTAGCCAGAGGAATTTTCTCGTTAGGTTTCTGAAAATCGTAATTGGGCAATATGAAACCTCTCTCGAGCATGAGTGCGGTCTTTATCACTGAAATTATACCCGCAGCTGCTTCTAAATGGCCTACGTTGGACTTCACAGAACCAACAAAAAGGGGCATCCTCGCGGTTCGACCTTCCCCAAAGACGTTTCGTAGCGAAGCTGCTTCGATAGGATCTCCTACCTTGGTGCCTGTACCGTGTGCTTCAACGTATCCAGTGTGTTTCGGATCGATGCCGGCTTTTTCATATACCGACCGGATGAGTGATTCTACCATCTGTTGAGTATGTCTTCGAGTAGCAGGAAACTTCTGACTTGCCTTGCGCGTCGCCACTTGGCATAGTTATCCCAGGTGTCCTGCCGTCTTGATTTGTTCCACTTGTTCAAAGTCAGGCATTCTCCAGCCCTGAAGGTGAGATGCTCCTGGTCGTGACAGGTGACGTACCTTCCGACTATCACAGCGCGAATGCTATCGTTGTCAATCAAAGCTTGCTCAAGGGTTTTCAAGACAATCATTCCACATCCTTCCCCACGACCATATCCAGTACCACGACTATCAAAGGAGAACGACCTCCCCTCGTCAGAGAATAATCTAAAGCTGAGATTAGTCAAAAGTCACCCAAGCAGTGAACTACATTCTAACCGTGACATCGACATCGATATCCAGAACTCCGGCGAAGCATTCAGATGACATCCGCCAACAAGTGCCACTTTTGATTCACCCGTGTGCAAACTTTGGCAGGCATGATGCAGCGCTACAAGAGTCGAAGAGCAAGCTGTATCCAGTGTGTAGCTAGGTCCTCGCAAATCAAAGAAGTGAGAAATCCTATTCGATTGCATAGAGAACGCACAGCCTTAGAACGTTAATTACCGTGACCATATACTCGGTAGAAGCAAATTTCTCTTTACCTGTAGCTTGATGCATCGGAATCGTTTCAGTATCCGTAAAAAGCTGCGACTCGTATTCTGAGAACGACCCGCCAATAAATACACCAACATTCTCCCCCACAATGGTGTGTTTTGGGATACCGGCACTATCGAGCGCTTCAAAAGTGCACTCGAGCAACATACGCTGTAGGGGATCCATCGATATGGCTTCTTGCGCAGTTAAAGAAAAAAAAGGGGCATCGAACAGACCAACATCTTCCTTGAGGAAGTTACCTCCAGACGCATTGAAGCATCCGCGCTTCCCTTGGTTGGGGTGGTAAAAGCTTGCACTTTGGAAACGTTCCTTGGGTACCTCTGTCCACCCAGTCCTGGAGCGAGAACATAACTCCCAGAACTCATCGGGCGTACTCACATTGCCCGGAAGGCGGCATGACATTCCAACAATCGCGATAGGTCTCTGCTTCGGTCCCTCCGGTTCTGAATAGGGAGAGAAATCAGCCTTTTGATAAGTTGTATTGCCGGGAGTGGAAATCAATGATTCAAGAGGCCCCCATGAAAACAATAAGGACATGAACTTACTGGCAACGCCAGCAATATAGCCTTGTGTGTAGCCATGAGTATATCCAGCCTTATACGGTTCAGCTATGTTAGTGTTGCCGACGTGTCGGCTGTAGCCATAATCAATGTCATTCTGGAGGTCGTTGGCAGTTCCGGACCCATCGAAGGTTCAGTCGCCATTGCGGATGTCATAGCAGCTCCCATGACGCTGCTGAATCAGATGGTCTGAACAACGTAGCATAAAGCGACCGCCCAGTCAAACGTAGAAATGGATAGGAGGGGCAAGAAGAAAAAAAGATCGTGTGGAAAAGTTGTCGGCATCTGAGTTGAGTTCATACGTACATATGGAAGTGCACGGCCATACTCCGTTAGCAGGACCGGCCAATTAGAGTGCCCGATGAGAGGATTTACCTTTCATTGAGTAGTTGAAACGAAACCAAGCAAGCATGTACGATGTACATAGGAGAAGCACGACACTGACGTTAGATGTTCTTGGGTAGAGCTAGAGCCATATCCGTACTGTGTAGAGTATCCTTAACACGCTGCGCGGAGTATGGTGAGCTCGGAGGAATCAGACCAGCTTTGCCGTACGGGGCTAGTTTCCGCTCTGCAGAATACATCGTACTGTACAGAGTAGATCATCAAGCCTGCAGGGAACGACTATTCCGAAGGCTTCTGCAAGATGCAAGTGCTTCCTTGCAGGCCAGATGCTGTAACACAACCACATGGGTCGAAAGTAGGGGTCAGAAGCAGACGTCTCATCAACACTCTGTACAGAGTGTGGATAAATAGTAAGAGCAGAGTTGAACAGGGAAGTATCTGATGCAGACATCCTTGGAAATGGTGCACCAAAGTATATCGTCCAAGCAGCTTTACCGTCGTAGAGAGTACTACGTAGAGGTACTCCGTACAGAGTACTTTGTAAGGTTTGTATTGTCGGAAAGTCAAATCCAATAGACGCCATTGAGCTGTACAGAGTACGGAGTAGCTATCAGGTAATCAAGATTGGATTTGGAAATTAATGTTAGAAGAGAACTGCTATCATGACAGCGTCAAACGTGTCACAAGTTGCTGTCAATTGTCATCGGCAACTAGTCCAAGGTGTGATGGCGGAGTGCAAGGATGTTCGAATTAAGGTCAAGGCCCCGGATGTCAGAATAGAGTTTTCTAAGGCTTACTCGTATCCGAGTAGATAGGGGTCGGGTACTGTGCTGTAGGTGAAGGCGATTGTATCTGTGTAGTAGTATAAACGGGGTAAGCGAGGTAATTGTACGATCACGATACCTCTCAAGTGGGCCTTCAAAAGGGACCCGTCCATACAATGCCTGGAGTTTTACACTTCAATATTACACAGCAGGTAACATGCTTGCTTCATAAAGCTTAAGAACCATCTAAGAATGCCAATTTCCCAATCCCTATCAAGCGCTATTTGCAATCAGCTTGGCTTGCGAGACTCAAACGTTGCACGTTCCACTGACAATAGTGGCGATCCTTCTTAGGTGTTGTTTCACGGGAAGTCGTTTGTCTTGCCCTGCACTCGATGGCAATTCAATCTTTCTCCATCCATCTTTTCTCTTCTCTCGCATTGCAAACTCAAATATCCAGTGCACACTCCCACGTATCAATCTCAAATACCTGGTGTGCAAGAAAGCAATCCCTCTTTCACAATAATGAAGTTTTTGTGTCTTCCTGGGGCCTATGGGAGCTCAGATGTGTGTGGCACCCTATCCTTCAACATCTCACACTTGCATTAACACTTGAAAACAGAAATTCAGGGTGCAGTTAGGTATGGGATCTCACATTTGAATGAGAACAGAGATCGTTCTAACAGGAGTTATAGGTCCTCTGGTGAATGAACTGGCAGCAGACAATACAGCGGAGCTTCACTTTATCCATGGTCCAGTGCAGGCCTACCCTCCAGAAGGGTTTGAAGAATTCTTTGGGCATGCCCCCTACTATCGCTTCATTGAACCTATCCAAAGTGATGAAGGCGGGGGAGAGGATGTTCTGGACCGGATTCGACATTTTCCTGAAGGAGCGACAGCAGAAGATCAGATGCGTGAGCTCTGGGGTTATGGGGCCGGGTCCGGTCCTAATGTGAGACCTGAGTCCACGGATGATGGCAGCGACTGCGACGACTTTTCAAACCCCAGCGCACAGAGAGCAATGGACTACTTATACCAGATCATGGAGAAAGAAGGTCCGTTCGATGGCATAATAGGATATTCAGAAGGTGCTGCTGTAGCAGCGACCCTCTTGCTACACGAGCAAAGACGATTTCTTCGTGAAGGAAGAAAGCCTATGCTGAAGTGTGCCTTATTCTTCGGTGGCTGGCCACCTATGACGCCCGAGCTCGATGGAATGGTGCTGGCAGATGAGAGTGACCTTACTATCACTATCCCGACCTGCCATGTCAGTAAGTCTTCGTCCTTGCGATAAACTTGATTGGTGTACTACGATGGCATTGTTACTGAACTACGCTCTAGTCGGATCCTTGGATCCATACTTGGCCGGATCTATTGCACTTTACAACGTTTGTGACATGGACACCGCCATACTTTTCGACCACGCGAAAGGCCATACTCTGCCACGGCATAAAGAAACTGTGCGGGAACTAGGCGATGTTATACGACAAATGGTATTGGACCTCTAGTTAAAGCTGCACCGGCTCGGCCCTGTGCGTTCTAGTATACATGTACATAGTTTCTTCTACATTCGGGTTCTTGGGATATATTCCCTCGGAGTTAATATGTATGTACATACGTGAACAGTACTTTGCCAACAACCTATGGCCTCCCTGCATGGCATATCCAGCTAGTCAGCGACGTAGGGACTGAAACTGTAGCGCTATGATAAGACACTCTATTTTCCTTTTCGAAATTTCCACTTCTGAAAGTTTTCCACTGACCATGACAATAATGGTTCTAATCTTTGTACAGTTGTGAGGATACTCCACCACACAGTACTACGTCGAGTTATATCTTTAATAATTTGTCAGAGTCTATGTCTCTGTGGTCTGATTCAGCGATATGCATTATGGAGGTTATTAACACAGGAAGTTTGTACAGAGATACAGCGGTTAAGTGTTGTCCCCGGTTAAGCAGGAACCAGACTGAGCTAGCCTAATCGGGTAGTACGTGATTATCGACGAACTTCTATCCAAGCTATCCAAACCGATAAAATCAACACAACACAACGCAACCACGCATTAATGGCTTCCAATCTAGGTATTACAAGGCTTCCGAGCTTAATATAACAATTATTCCTTGAAGTACAAATCCGAGTGCATACGAATGTCCAAAACATCACTACTCTTTTAGGATTACATAGAGCCTTGGCTTGACCGGGGACAAAACACTTAACCGCTGTACCTAATCGACAACGGTATGTTCATCCAAATCAAATCCATACTTATAATCCTAGTCTTATTTCCCAGATAAATAAAGCTGTCCAACGGCCGGTGGAATCAAATTCGAAGCCGCTTCGAATCGATTACTTGATGTTAGCTTTTCGGATGTCTTTCAAACCCAACAAAGGTTTTTCTGTCGCAGGAGAAAGAGATAAATTGCAATCGAAAATGCTAAAGGTTCGCATTAGGCACTACGTATCAGGTTTGAAGTCTAGCTCGTGTAATCATCGTCGCTGACGACCTCACACTCCCAGGGGCAAAAATCTTTTATTCACGCACACGTGACAACTATGGCTTCGTATCCAGCGCTTTATGGTATCAAAACTAATCACCGCTATTAGCCATTGATGTCTATTTTCTTCCTGATCACTGTGCGCTAGGAACTTCGCATAGAAACGTGCGCTTTCGCCCCTTTATGTGATGAACAGTAAAAAAACCTTTTCTTGCCGTTGACAAAACCAAAATTTTAATAAGTGGCTGGGGCAGCGTCGCCAATGTTGAACGCACGTATCGCCCTTATTATCACACTGTGCCAAATTCCAGTTGGCATCTTCTTGGTCGAACAAAACATTATCCGTACCAGAGCAGTAGTAAACCGTGTTTGGAGGTTGACCACAGTAAAAACCCGGTACAGT
Source organism: Blumeriella jaapii (assembly GCA_009599575.1). Lineage (NCBI taxonomy): Eukaryota > Fungi > Ascomycota > Leotiomycetes > Helotiales > Drepanopezizaceae > Blumeriella > Blumeriella jaapii. The sequence continues at coordinate 708,094 of VWND01000076.1, read as the reverse complement.
ACGAAACCACATTTAATGCATGCGCCAACGTTAGGTCGTTCAGGGCATTGCCCCGGTACGGAAGGGATACAAGTCAAAGCGACGGGGCAAAATGATAGATAGTATTGAAGCGCATAATTATGACTAGATGGATAACAATTGTATTAGTGGTGTTTAAGAATCGCCCGATCAAATAAATGTATACATACCATACTTCTAAGATAAGAAAATGAATGTGTTTTGAAGGAAATAATTATAGTAGTACATACTACACCTAAGTATTACCATTTGGAAAGGAAGCAACAAATTACTTATACTTGATCGTTCGAAACACACTTAGCTCTGTACACAAGTCCCTTGACCTCGTATTCGTAAGGAGTATACCTTAGTAGAGCCAGGGTGCACGCAGGGGCTGGAACTCTACATTCTTTACCCTAGTTCATGGTACGAAGTAAGTAACCGTTGGTTTCGCACTCGCGCTAGCCAGGTACATGTCATAGCGTGAATCGCAGCGCTCGGCTCGAAGCGCTGAGCCAGTTTGTGTTCATTCTGGTCTCATGATATATAGGGTAGCATAGCTCACTTCCAATGTTTAGCGAAGCTTACCACTTGTTACCTTTCGAATAATACTCCTTTTGTTGAGAACATTCGTGGCTTGTTGATATAAAAAAATAATGATGGAGAAGAAAAAACATATCAACAAAGACGGCATTGAGCTCGCATCGCCTATATCGCCTATATCTCCAGGATCTGACATACCAGGTTCAGATTCAGTAAATCAGAGGTTACTGCCAAAATCAGAGAGCAGCGATGCTTCGGTCCACGATGAAGAAAAAGGTTTCTGCGAGAAAAAGAGAAAAGCGCCTTCTCCTTCGGGAACTGCAACTCTGGGAACTTTTATAGCAAGCCACTTGATCTGCCTTTCTTGATTCGATGTCATGGCTAATAATGATTTCAGAGAATCTTCTCTTATTCAACATGGAGTGACAAAGTTCTTCTTACTCTAGCGACCAGTGCCTCGATCTGCACTGGTGTAACGATGCCTATCATGAATGTTATTTTCGGTAAATTTGATTGTGTTTGACACCATATGTCCGACTGATAGAATGCTAGCGCGACTCGTCGGGACATTTGGCGGCCTCTATAATCCACAGTCTGGTCGCACACCAAAGGACTTCTTGGACGATATTAATTTAATAGTGTACTGGCATATCTATCAAAGCCAAAAAAAGCTACAAGAAAGCTGACGTTAAAGTGCAGATTGGATTTGGTGTATTTATTTTTTGCTCGACTGGTGCTTGGATATGTCGCTATGGTATTCTATTCTAATGTTTGTGTCCCAGTTTGCAGGGTGCTTACCAATTGTTAGTTTGGCTACCGCATCGTCAGTCTTCGAATATCGGCTGCTATGCGCCTTGCATACATCAAAGCTCTTTTCGCTCAGCCGATCTCAACCTTAGATGTTCTTCCTGCAGGGCAGACCGCAGCCATTATCACCGCGACAGCGAACGTCTTGCAAGTCGGCATCTCGGAAAGACTCTCGATGTTGGTCCAGCATGTGGCTCTGATTATCACGGCTCTTGTCATAGCAATTGCCTATAACTGGCTTCTCACTATGGTAACAAGTTTTGGTCTTGTTTTTATTGCCGTTGTGTATTGGTTTACGATTCCTCGCCTCAAAAGCCTAGGAGAGATAGGGGCGGCAGACCGGATGTCGTCAGGGATAGCGAGCGAGATATTCGGCTCAATCAGAATGATTGCTGCTTGTGGAGCTGAAAACAAAGTGGCTCAGAAACATGCTGAATGGGTTGAAGAATCTCATCGTAGAGGTCTCCGGATGTCTCCATTGGTTGCGCTTCAACAAGCCCCCAGTACGTGAATCACCCCAAATAGCCAGGTTTGCATACTAATTCGAGTGCTAGTTTTCTTTGCGATACAGGCGTAAGTTATCTCGATTAGATATTTCAAAGTCCTGCTAACCAATTCAGAATATGTGCACTCTCATTTTGGTTCGCTGTCAGGTTATATGAGGAAGCTTACATAACGAGCGTAACTACTATAATCATGTAAATTCGAGAAAACACCGCTCAATAATATCTTTCGCTAACTTTGCAGTGTACTAATGTCTATTTTGATGATAATGACATCCCTAGGAGGCATTTTCACACCAGCCTCCGCTGCCATGCATGCCGCAAGCTCTGCCGGTATCTTCTTTACGATAATAGACGCTCCGCAACCCAAAACATATGGTGCCAAAGAGCCAGAAGTATCATCACAGGAAGATATAATTTTTGAAAATGTCAATTTCACCTATCCCTTGAGGGCGGATGTCAAAGTCCTGGACAACCTCAGCCTTCGCTTTCCCGCCGGGAAAACGACTGCGATAGTTGGGGCATCCGGGTCAGGCAAAAGCACGATCGTGGGCTTGGTAGAGAGGTGGTATGAACTTGACGGAAACGCTAATGATGACTTCCTGGTGAGCTCCCTACGGAAATCGAAGAGTTAGTTGTGGAAGGTCGCTAATTCTGCAAGACCGTGTATTTTCGGAATGGTATGATCAAAACTGGCGGCCGTAACTTGCACGAGATCGATCTTAAATGGTGGAGATCTCAGATTGGGCTGGTACAACAGGAACCCTTTCTGTTCAATGACACGATCTTCAAAAACATTGAATACGGTCTAATCGGAACTGAATGGGAGAATGAATCGTACCGAGTCAAGCGAGGCCTGGTGAAGCAAGCGTGCAAGGAAGCTTTCGCCGATGAATTCATCCAACGTCTCCCACAGGTAGGCTTAGCTTCTTGGGATTACCCCAACTTGCAAAACACAATAATAATGGCAATAGGGATACAATACCCCGGTCGGCGATGCTGGTATCAAGCTGAGTGGAGGTCAACGCCAAAGACTCGCTATTGCACGTAGTATCGTTAAGCAACCCAAAATCCTGATACTTGATGAAGCTACATCCGCGATTGATGTGCACGGAGAGAAAATTGTCCAAGCTGCACTAGATAAAGTTTCTCAAAACCGCACCACAATTGCAATTGCTCATCGCTTGTCGACGATTATGAAAGCAGACAATATCGTGGTTCTCAAGAAAGGCCGTGTTGTGCAGCAAGGCACGCACGAGGAACTGCTGGCAGACACTAAAGGGCCGTACTGGCACCTCGCAAATGCCCAACGACTGTCTCTAGGTGACGACCAAGAAACCAAGACAATTGAAGATGTGGAAGTTATGGATGGTAATGCTAGTCAGAGCTCAGATCAAGTAGTCCTCGATGAGCTGAGCCTCGATCCCGACGAAGAAATCGCCTTAGACGAAGATACCTCCATACCCAGAGGCTTTTTCGGAAGTTTTATGAGTCTTCTCTGGGAGCAGAAACCTCACTTCAAGTGGTATGCCGCCATGTTATTGGGTGCTTTGGGGGCTGGAGGTGAGTAATCTCGCTAAGAGATATGGCGAGTCTTGATTACTGATCTGCTTCAGCGGCATTCCCTCTACAATCATATCTATTCGCACATTTACTTTCGGTCTTCGGTCTCTATGGCGAAGAGCTGAGCAGGGCAACGGCTTGGTGGTGCCTCATGTATGCCGCGTTAGCAGTGTTTGTTGGACTGAGTTACTTTGTCCTCGGCTGGTCTGCCAACGCTATCTCATGCGTGAGTTACGCTGCGTTCACTCTCTTTCCCACGGGCTAAGAAAATCTAGCACATCACATCCACCTATCGCAAGGAGTATTTCAAGAATGCCCTGCTGAAACCGATATCCTTCTACGACAGCGAAGAGAACTCCACCGGCTCCTTAACATCCCGCATGGCCACAGATCCTATCCAGCTTCAACAACTTCTTGGCATCAACATGGCATTCATTTGTATCTCAGTTTTCAATCTCTTAGGCAGCCTCGCGCTAGCTTTCTATTTCGGCTGGGAGCTGGCGTTGCTGGCGGTCACCACCACCATGCCAATCATTCTCGCAGCCGGATTCTTCCGTTTTCGTTTTGAAATTGATTTCGAGAAAACGAACTGTGAGGTCTTTGCCGAAAGTTCGAAGTTTGCGACCGAGTCGATTGGCGCTTTCCGCACCGTGACCTCTTTGACGCTCGAGGACGAGATCTCCGGGAGGTATCAGAAACTTCTGCAGGGCCATATTCAGAACGCTTTCCGGCGAGTAGGGCTTTCCACATTTGCGTTCGCGCTGAGTGATAGTGTCTCTTTCCTCTGCATGGCCTTTATACTTTGGTGAGCTGCGAGTGAGATAGGAAATGGGCAAAGCTGACGAGTTTTAGGTATGGAGGGAAGCTCCTGGCGAGATTTGAATATGCACCTTTCAATTATCGTGAGCAGAAATATATCAATCTCTCTATCACCACCACTAACTTTCGTTCTCCAGTTGTTGTATATCTAGCGGTCATACAAGGAAGCATAAGTGCGGGCCAGTTTCTCAGCTTCGGACCAAGTAAGTCCTCACATTCGTTGGCGCATGATCTATTCTCAAAATATGTCCAGATATTTCCCAGGCTTCTGCGGCAGCAGATCGAATTCGTAGTATGAGACCGGTAGAGAAGTTCGAAGCCAAAGGCAAAAAGCTCGATTTCCGTGCGTCGGACGACGAAAAAGACATCCGAGGGGTCAAGATTGAGTTACGGGATGTTTGGTTCCGCTATCCTAGCCGAGATGTTCCAGTCTTGACAGGTCTTGATATGACCGTGGGTATAGATCCAGATAGCCCTTCTATATATGCTAATTCTTTATAGATTGAAGCTGGTCAATTTGCCGCTATTGTAGGGCCTTCAGGTATGGTTTAATCGAGCCCCTTGCTTGGTAGTAAGGATATCTTGAAGGATTTCGCTTACCAAATAAAACAAATAGGGTCCGGGAAAACAAGCATTATTTCATTGCTCGAAAGGTAAGGCTCCTCACTCCTGTAATAAACAACTTAGTTGAAAGATCTGACAATTTTCGTAGATTCTACCAGGCAGACCGAGGGTCGATCCACTTCCACAACACGAACATCAACAAACTCTCCCTTCCTTCCTACCGCTCAGCAATCTCGCTCGTTTCTCAAGAACCGTCTCTCTTCTCCGGTACCCTCCGCTCCAATATTCTCCTTGGCGTCGATTTGGACTCGACTTCGAACGACGCGATGATACTCGCATGCCAGCAAGCCGAGATTCACGACTTCATCACCTCGCTGCCGGACGGCTACTCTACCGATGTCGGCGTTCGCGGCATCGCGCTCTCGGGAGGACAGAAGCAGAGGATAGCTATTGCGAGAGCGCTGATCAGAGATCCGAGAGTTCTATTGCTAGATGAGGCGACGAGTAATCTGGATTCGAAGACGGAGAAGGAAGTGCAAAGGGTGCTTGAGCAAACGGGGAAAGGAAGAACGATGGTAGTCGTAGCGCATAGGTTGGCAACGGTGCAGAACGCCGATGTTATTTTTGTGGTTGAGAAGGGGAGAGTGGTGGAAAAAGGTAATCATGCAGACTTGTTGAGGCAGAAGGGGGTGTATTGGCAAATGGTAAGTCTTTCTCTTGCTGGGAGAAGAATCTGTGCTGACAATATCGACAGTGCCAATCTCAAGCGCTCGATAGGTAGGTAGGTAGTTGCTGTGTATCATAAGGCATTTATCGGATGAATCAACCTACCAGTAAAGTTTCTGTCTGATCTTATAACAACTGCATCAACACTCGAAAACACCCACCACATTTTCCTTACACACATCCCCGTTGAAAATGTATGTATTTTTTCATCAGACCAACATGAGTTTCTTGAACAAGCGCTATCAAAAGCATTGAAATGAAAAATCGAGATTACCAAGTTTTTGCTACTAGAGAGGAAATTGTTTCTGTCCTTCCAAGCCCTGAACCGATACTCATTGATAGCATCATTAACAACTCGGATACCTCAACCCATTTACCTCCTCAAGTCCCATATCGCTTGGCACCAGCGATCCACAGACCCGTGGATCCGCAGTAAGTGCCAGACTTCCCAACTACTCCTTGGAATACAATCCAAGTCAAAAGCATCATCCACACAACGCAACAAGACGTAAGTTTCTGCCTCGTTCAATTCCCAGAGGCCCACCTTATCTTCACTTCTGAGTCTTCCACTACCAAGCTTCCCCATTCAGTACCAGTAATCGCGGACCGCACGAACGTCTTTGGAACAACCCACATCGGCCACTGTTTCATATCATGCTTCAAAGTCGAAGAATAAGTGAGCATGAGATCATTAGCCGCGTCGTCCTTTTCCTCCCACGCGAGAATTGTCAACTCCTTCAATGCAGTGAAGTCCCTGATCTCGTTCCAAAACAGGTATCGGCGGTCATAGACTTCTTCGTCCAAGTCCAGGACCATGTACTGGACCTTTTCATGATCATCACCATCACCCCCGTAATACCCGCCAGCAAGAAATAGGTCCAGCCGGTAAGTTGATGGCCCAGCTGCGATCCACTCGGTGTCTCTGACGAGATAATCGGCTCCGTGCCCATTTCCGAATCGTAGCGTGTCTTTCGAGAAGTCGAAATATATCTTTGCTGGGTGGAAGTGAGAGCCAAAGGCTGGCTTGTACGATTTCAGAGCTTCTGCCCTTGACTCTCGAGAGACATGAAGGATCACTGGGACTGGATCAGGAGTTTTCCAGCCATCGAATCTGCTAATGTTTTTGCCCTTGTATTTGGTTGATTGACTACCGTAGGTGATGGTAACAATCCGAGGTTCTTGAGAAGCGAAACTGTATATTTTGATGCGGAGTTCGAAGGGAAGGGCAGGAAATAGAGTGAAGGTGGTGGGAAGACGGGTAGAACTCATGATAAAGTTGTCGATGACTATTTTCAGATCTTTGTCTCGGTATCTCAGACTGTCTTCTGGCTCGTCCGCAATGAGAATTGATTCGAGTGAGTGGTGTTGTGTGTAGCCTTGAGGCCTAAGGCAAGAGGTGGGCACGGACCAGCCTTGCCAAGTATTCTCGGCGCTCAAACCTTTCTAGAGAATACATCCCCCTTCTGCAGTACCAGAACCACCCCATCTACTTGACTGGTGACCTACCCAGAACAGAAAAAAGAGGTTCTGCAATCGTCTTAGTTTCGAAGATCAATTCGCCAAGCCCAAAGAAAGAGAAAAAAACTAGCTCAATACCCACGACAAAAAAGCAGGGAGAAAAGCACTTTGAGAGCTCTACAGGAAGAAAGTGGATGAATACCGGGCTTCTCTACATGGAAGAGAAAGTACGAAAGAAGAACGATTTGAAAAGATTTAAGGTTTTCGCATTTAGAAATAACAAAAAAGAAAAAAGGAAAAAAAAAATAACAACGTTATTACTCAAGACGCTTTAAAAGATCTTACGTGTATTCGGAAAAAGAAGATTAATCACAACAACAACAAAAGGAGAATCGAAAAGGCTGGTGTCAGCAGCTGCAAAAGACCTGGACGCAAAAATATCGATTTCCATCATACGAAATAACACAGAAAAAAGATCAACATAACCAAAAAAAAAAGCATTTATTATCACAATTCAAATTATTCATACTATCACCCACTATATCCGCCCTTATTATGTCGGCCTCAACCATGCTGTAACAGAGAAAGGTGAAGTCAAAGATGATTCATTGTTTGTGCCGTAAGGGCTGTTTATGTAGTATGAATGTTCTAATGCTATGGAAGGTGCGAGCCTTCTGATTATGAATGATGACGGTAATGACTTGTAGTCATGTCGTCATCATAGTTATTCCTGTATATTCTTGGGATGTTTTATACATACCCGTAATTGTGTAACACATGCCCAAGTTCGACAGGTCGAGTAATTTTACAAAAGATATATCGGCAAAAGAGTGGTTGGACAGACTAGACTACGACTTCGAGATACCAGAGTTCCCCAACCCTAAACCGTCATTATACCTGCGCGCAATAGCCATCTTGCTGAAGGGTGAACCCTCGAAGCTGTTCAGATCCAACCAAAAAATGAAAAGTATCCTGGCGAACAGATTGAAAAGCACTGAAGCTGAGAAGCAGGAAGTCATTGACTGTGCGCTAGATAACGGATCTGTATTTGGGTAATGTAGGCTGCAAAAGGCGGTGAATCGCGGCAATAAATGCTCGTCAGTGACGCGACTCAAATAAAAACAACGACGTCAACCAAAAGCTTCCACGTCCAGCAGCTACTCCGAATTTTATGGTAGCTCAAAACCTTTTCGCCCAATTTCATGTGCCAATGATCATTAGTGTAGTACCAGCTGTAAAATTGCGGCGTGGGTAATCGCCTACCTCCGTAAAACGAAGGCGACTTTTTTACTCCCGCGATACACAATCAACCTGAAAATAAAGGAGATTGATAGTCAAACTTGACTATAACAGAACATCTAAGAACCAGGCAAAATATCCGCGGAGCTGCATACCCCCTCTATTAACATGTCGCCCCTCAATTCATTTACCGTCTTTACACAACTACCATTTGAATTCCGATGTATGATATGAGAAGTAAGCTGCGTACCTCGAATCGTCGAATTCGAACACAGCGAAGAGGAAGGCTTCACACCACAAACTCCAGTCCCGTCAGCCCTATTATTGTGCCAGAAATCCCGAAAGCTGCTCATCGACCGTTAACCTCTGTGCTTCGGCTCTATCTTCCAACCCGCTAAGACGCAGTTCAATTTTGCCATTGATACTCCGTATCTTGACAACGAGTTTGAGGACCATGTGGCACACTTCTTCGCCACGTTTAGAGAGCGGGAGATATCTGGTTTACGATACATGGCGACAGGCGATGGGTTTCACGATCCAACATACGATCTCCCTGGGAATGTCCTCACCAACCTATCGAAAATGGTTACAAAGCTTCCGTCACTTCAGCTACTGCTGGTTGTTAATTTACGATGTTGAAGTAATGGCCCATCAGAGTCTGAGCTGCGAGAACCCGTATATGATGGAGTTCCACGATGAATTACCGGAGGAGCTTATACACCCGGGCGTACATGTTGCTCCGCTTCCAGAAGTCACGGACGAAGAAATGAACGAATTCAAGCGCTGGAAACTTTCAAAGTGCCGACCGGTGTATGGCTGGAGGCGTTGTCCTGATGGGAAGTTGTCTTCGTAAATAGATTTGGAACATGCAATGCCAGATGAAAATGTGCAAGGACTCATGTACGGCCCAACCTAGAGTGCTGCTTATCTCGAAAGGTTTATTGGTAAGCTGAAATGGTAACGCAAGAAGAGGAAGTCAAAGATGTTTCATTCTTGGTGCCCTAAAGGCTGTTTATGTAGTTATGGATGTTCTAATACTATGGAAGGTGCGAGCCTTCGAATATGGATGATGACGTTGATGACTTGTGGTCACCTCGTTATCATAGTTCTTTCTAAGTATCAGGTAAGCATGCGTTATGCATACCTGTATTTATGTAACATGAAACTTCTGTTCCGTCTTGCTGTTATTGTTGGTATCACAGGTGGTGATACAGATACGACTAGTCGTAGTAAATCGGGTTGAAACTGTATGCATTCTACTGGGTCTAGCTGGTGTGAGAATATGGGGTAGATGTGCGAGCGCTAGCGGGCGCTAGCGCTGCGCATTTACAACTGTGATCCCGCATCATCTGATCCTACGTGACCCTTATGGGTATTTTTATACTGGCAGTTTTCTTTTTTCAGTAGAATGCGTTTCTGGCTTGCAACGTGTTTGAACGCAATTGCAAGTTAGCCTTCTAAGTTAGCCCTTTTTTTTCCTGTTTATCCAGCTTTCCATTCTAATCGTCAGCTTGTTTTTCTCGATAAACGTCGTAAACGCTTTATTTGGGGCTGCTTTCGTTATAGCGTCCGCCAGGTTATCTTTGCCGTTAATCCAGCGAATTTCTGCTATTTCACGCCTTTCGTATGATTGGCGCAGCGCTATAATATCGACCATGAGCTTTTTTTCCTTTGTCGTTCCAAGTTTTACTAAGCATTCGTACAATGAGTAGGAGTCTGTGCAAACGATTAATGGAATTTTTGGTAGACTGAGCTGCTGAGTGATTTGTTCCAGGGTAGTTGCAATCGCAATGGCTAAGTCGGCTCCGGCTATTATTCCCAGAATTTCGCTAGCTAATACGCTTTTTGTGATACGTCGGCTTTTGGTAGAGCTGAAATGTATAACGTTGTTTTGCATGAAGAAGTCGTCGTTTTCGAATGAAATGTCTTTATTGCTAATAGCGATAACGTAACCAATCTGGCTATTTAAATCTTCGTTGTTGGCAAACGAGCCGTTTATAAAGACGTACAATTTTATGCGGTTCAGATCGAGGGGTATATAGGTCAATCTTCGGCCTTGGTTGTTTATTATTTATTTTATTCGTTTGTTTAGCTCGACAATCTTTTTTTGGTTTGGGTTTTTGAATTGCGCAGCCGTAGACAACGCGAATATGGTTTTTGGTTGGCAAGTTGACGCAATGTAAGCTTTTAGAGCTTTTTGGCTGGCGTATTTTTGCATTTGGGTGTTTGGGTTGTCTGAAACAAGTTTTAGATTTTTGCTTTGGTTTTTTTGTGTAAGGGTTATGTAGTCGCTTTTCAGGGTCAGGACGCATCCGTTGAAAGCTAGATTGTGCGAAGTTGTAAGCTTATTTATTGGTTTTGCCGTTAATTTGGCTTTTTCCAGTTTAGCTTTTTTTTTTGCAACAAAACGTTCGTTACTAAGGAAGTATGTATCGTCCGTTTGCATTTTAATTAGCCCAAAGGCGTTTTTTTTTTTCCAGTAGTAATCAGCAGGCAGGGATCGTAAGTTGACGTAACGGCCGATAGCTTTTTCTTGTGGTGAGTGTAATATGTTGTCTATTAAAATGTTTTTTGCTTTTGGAATTTTATATAACGCTTTTTTGATTCGCATAATCGTGCTTTCGGGGTACAGGTGGGCCATTTCCTTTGGTAGTTTTGCTAGGATTAGCCGGTTTAGCGGTTGTTTACTTTGTGTGTAAGCCTGGGTGATGTTTCGTAAATACAGGTGTATTTTTCGTTGCAGCAGCGAAGGGGCCAGGGCAGTGATCAATCTTTGGCTCGAACGCTGAATTGTGGGTGATTGCGTTAATATGACTTTTTTGCCTTGGTCCAGGAAGGTTTGTATCACAAGCTTTGACTTTTCGAACGGGGTGGGGGTCTTTTTCGCTTTTATTTTATTTATTAAACGTGATCCGAAGATTCGCACGCCATTGTGTTGGACTGGATCGTACTGTATGAATTCGAATACTTTTGTAGCTAGTAAATCTTCGATTTTACGACGTTGGGAGTTTTTAAACGCTTCGCTTTCCGTTGTAATTATTCCAGAAGCGCGCAATTTGGCTGAAAGCTTCCGGTCTGATTTTTTTTTGTGCGTTAGAAACGTACTGAGCTTTTCGCAAGAGGTTTTAGTAATCAGCTGCTCAAAGCATATATCGTCGTATCTGCGTGGGGCTCTTTTTGTTCGGCCTGTACGACGTGGTTCTGCTGGTTCGCCGTTTGCTGGTTCGCCGTTTGGGGGTTTTGGGGGGTTTTCCTGATTTTGTGCGCTCGGAAGGGCGTTTTGGGGTTTTTTTTTATCAGGTTCCGGTTCGTCGTTTTCCGAAGGTTTCTGATTGTATGGTTTTACAACTGTTATTTTCAATTGGACTGTTTTCTTTTTGATTTGAACGGTGTACGTTTGTTTTTTAATTGCGGAGAGAGAAGGGTGTAAGGGCTTTTCTATTGAGCTTTTTCGTTGCTTATTTTTTCGCGCTATATACGAACTTGCGATTGGAGAGGCAGGTTTAGCGTTTCGAGTGTATTCGGGCCATTGCGCGTGTGAAGTGTATTTTGCATTTGGCGAATTGCTTGCAATCGGCGGACTTCCGCTATTTTTTTTGCGTACAGCTTTCTTTCGCTTTGCAGTGTTTGCAGAAGGGGGGTTATTTTCGTGAATGCGGGGGTAAGCGCCGAATATAAGTAAAGTTGGAACAAGACCTGTTGGACCGGCTGTATCGTTGATAGCTTTCAGGGCTATTTGCAAGCGTTGTTTTTTGGAGGTATCGGTTTTTCTTTGAGTTTTAGCTGTAATAATCTTATAAATACGTCGCAGCGTGTGATGGTAGCGCTTAACTTTTTCTATATTGTTGTGTGCTTCGGTGGGCATTTGCTTGATGGTGATTGATATTGCTTTTGCCAGTTTTTTGAACTCTTTTGCGTTAAAATTGGTACTTGGATCGTGTATAATGATGTCGGGAGGTTTTAGATACGTATTCATCTAGCATTTCCGCAATTGATTGAAAGTTTCAAGTGCGGTTATATTTTTGAGAAACGCTGCCGAATTGAATGAGGTTGCAGAATCGATAACGTGTAATACTGGGCTTTTATTCAGGTATATTATATTAACAATGATAGAATAGTTGAATTTTTGGTCGTTTTTTAAGGTAAATTTGTATTTGCCAGGGCTTGCGCCGTGCATTTGGCATTGGTGACAGAACTTTTCAATTGTTTTTAAGGCCTTAAGAGAAACGTTTTCGTGGCCGGATAAATTAAGCACTTTTGCAAGGCGCGCTGCGGAAGGATGTTCGAATCGGCGATGTATTTGACGTAATTCTGTAGTTGTTAAATGGGCCAAAATAGCTTCTTTCGTGTGCAATATCAAGAACGGATGGCCCTATTTGCGAATAACTGGGATTTTTCTTTGGCCTTGAATAAGGATATCGGACAGGTTGTTATAATACATTTTTAAACGATCGAGATCCTGGAGAGAGATTAAAAATGGCGTATCCACGTTGACTAGGTGAAAGGTGATTAATCCTAGCGGTGTTGTTATATTTATGGAACCGGTAATTTTCGTTGTGTTGTCGCCAAATTTGATTTTGACTTTGCTTTCAGATCGATTTATATGCAAAGGGGTAGGAAGCAACTTTTGCAAAGCTTCGGCTTGTCGCTTTCCTGCAGTAGAGACTTTCGCTGCTTTTGTATCTGGGATGAAACTTTGAAATTTGTAGGAGGAGTAGCGTTCGAATACAAATTGGTCGAGGGGGATAATGGTCGGGGGGGGTGAATATGGGTTTTCATTCGTATACGCGTGATACGTAGCGTAATTACGTAGATTATTTATTAATTGTTGGCCGTTAATTGCTTTTAATTCAGTTGTGAATTGGGTTGCGGCCGTTGATTGTTAATTTTTACGTTTTTCGCTGGCTTCCGATACGCTTTCGCTTTCAATTTCAGTTAAAAACTGGCGATATTCGGCAGGAGTGTGGTCAACGCTTGTGAAGTGGTGAGATTCGTGTTTCCAGGCTTCGTAGGCTGCCTTTCGCTTTTTTGGCGTATGTTGAGTGGACCAATGGTTTGGCTTTTTGCATATATAGCAGAGCTTTTCACGGTTTGGGCCGGTTTTTTTCGGGTTGCTACGGAAAGGGGCCTTGTATCTTTCTCGGTATGAACCTTTTCGACTTTTGTTTTTTTTATTGCTTTTATATTTGCGATCGGTGTAATATGCGCCCGATGGGTTTTTTTATGTATTACCGGTGTTTTCGTTTTTGTTTTGAAAGATGCCGGTCTGGTATGAGTAGGCTCCGGAGGTTGGGTTTAGTTTTGAAATAACCGATATGGAACTTTTTAATTGTGTTAGGAGAGCAGTAGAGGACTCTGCTGGGTTGTACTGCGCATACGCGCATTTTGGCACATCTTTGATTGCACTTATTAATACGTCGCGAAGTGCTTTGTTTGTATGATATTCGGGGGTTAAGTTGCGCTGAATTATTATCAGCTTTTTGGCTATGATTGAGAGATATTCGGATTTGGTTTTGGTAGCGTTTTCAGGCATGGAAGCTATACGAGATAAATTTATGGATCGTTATTTTTCGAGGTATTTCTGGGCGGATTCGGGGATTTCGAACTGTTTTTTCATCAGGGCAATTATAGTCCAAAACTCGTAGTTTTGGCCGTACAACTTAGTTATGTAGAAGTCGTGGGCGTCGTTTTTTAGCATGAGTGAGAAAAACAATTGCGTAGCCAATTTCGTTTTTTTGCTGGATTCCAAGTTTTGAATAATTTTTATAGAAAATATTTAATTTGTCGTTCAGAATTTCGTATTCCGCATTTTTATATTTTTTTTTTTTTATTATTGTAAACCTTGGAAATATTTTCAATTTGACGAGAATAGTCGGGAACTTGCGTATGAGGTGGGGCCGGGAATTGCAGCTTTGGGTAGAACTGCTTTGGTCGAACGTATATGCGGTACTTTCGTTGGTGTTCGGGTTGGTGTTGAGAGAACTCTTTGATTTCGATGTTGCGTTGTGGGTCGTACGAGCCATATGGGTTATTGCGACCGGTACTTTTAGGGTTTTGGTTTTTGGGGTTATATTGAGATCTTACCGGCTGTGCAGAAGTATCGGAATCTTTTTTTGCTTTGTCAGATGATGGCCCATTTGGTTCTTTGATTTTGCGACTATACTTTCGGAATATTTCGTCGTATTTGATGCGCAACCGAATTTTCTTTTTCTGCAGAGCAGGGGTTTATTCGATTTTATTTGACTTTAATCGAGCTTGAATCACTGCCGCGTATGAGGTTTCTGCTATAGGTCTTATAGGAAGGCCTGCGATTAAGCAGGTTTCGCGGAATTTTTTCCAAGCTCGGGAATTAGGTTTTGCAAACGTATCGGGGGTTTATTTTTTAAAGTTTTCTCGAATAGTCTGTAGTAGCTCGTGAGGTGGGTCTAGTTTGTTATCTGTTTTGTAGATTTCGCAGCAAAGCGCAATGTGCCTATTTAAAGCCTCTTCGGAAGACGTTGCTGGATCCATTTTCTTATCCTAATCCTCGATATCGTATTTGATATGTGCAGGTATCGGGATTATTTTGAATGCTTGTTCTTGGTGGTGGAGCGATTTGTATTTGGGGTCCGGTACTTCGTAATTAGTGGCGGTAGTTGGGTTGGTGGCGTTTTTGATTGTTTTTGATTGGTGGTTGTCGCAGGATGTAGGCTGCAACAGGTTGGTGGGTGGGGCGTTTGTTTGTATTGCTGCTTGGTTTTTAGAATCTTTTTTCGAAATCGTAGGACTCGCCGAACAGCGGTGTTGATGGAACATAATCAGGTAGAAATTATCAAACCTGATCTTAGCTATCTTTTCTTTTCCTTGGTCGTTTTGCATAACAAAGGGAGATTGGTAGCCTTTAGCGCAGGTCGGAAGAAAAAGTCGTTTTGCATAACAAAATCTTTTGAACTTGCTTTTTTTATTGAACTTTGCGAATCTGTGGTTAGAAGTGAATTTAACCATTGATCAGTGTTGGTATTACAGGTGGTGATACAGATACGACTAGTCGTAGTAAATCGGGTTGAAACTGTATGCATTCTATTGGGTCTAGCTGGTGTGAGAATATGGGGTAGATGTGCGAGCGCTAGCGGGCGCTAGCGCTGCGCACCTACAACTGTGATCCCGCATCACCTGATCCTACGTGACCCCTATGGGTATTCCTACAGTTACAAAGTCCGAGGTTATCGTATAATACCGTCGAGCATATGCAAATGCATCGACAGAGCAGGGCTTGCACCCCGACGACGTTGAGCCCGACCGCGCGAGCGAGGACTTCGTTGGAGGTACGGAAGATGACTTTGAGGACATGGAATCTGAAGATGAGTATGAGGATGCAGAGGAGGAGTGAGCCAGTGTTGCATTTGTTAACTGGATGAGCTACTGTACAAGTATTTGTTGGACGAGGTGTAGCTTTGAGAGAGTTTCTTGCTTTCGCAAATTGGGTTCCTTCCCTGGCACAATACCGAAACAGTTCATTTCTCATACGCTCTGTTCTATCACAACAAATCCTCTTGTTGGAGCTTTTCATGATGGAGCAGATAGAAGAGAGTGGTCGGACTTCGGTCTAGTGTAACGTCAATTATGCCAGCTTCTCTCTACTTCGTTGCTGTTCCATTTCAGATACGTGGTCTATCTTCGTGTCCAATTTATTATTTCGGGTTTTAAAGAGAGAGTATTAGATAGGTGATAAAAGGCGAGGGTAATGGAAACAGAAGTGTCGTGGGTCCTCTTTGGAGGAGCCATGAACCAACCTACAATTGATTCAGTTACATCAATTAGAGTTCAGAGAACCGCTTTGCAAGTCACTACAACGATGACAACCATGACAATCAATCTCATCAATCTCATTCAAGGCTCTAGGTGCTAAATCAGAACTCCAACCATTTTAATCCCACGTGCGTAGTCCCGTCCTGACGCACAATCGAACGCGTCGCCTATTGTGTGCGCCCTAACTATCATTCGCCACATGTTGCCCACTAAGGGCATTCACATTATCTTAGCAAATAGAATCAAGTCGCTTGGCAAAAGAGCAAGTTTTTCAAGTAGTTGTTAGTACGCACAATGAATAATCTTTGCTAAAGCCCGACCCATGCTACTGATTGTACGGCTACACCTCAAGGTCGTCCTCCCAACGACAACATCACCACGTCAGCTTCAGTCTCTGCATACTTTGCGTTAGCAGGGTTGGGTATGGACAATTGTTGTTCGAGGTGTGTGTCTCAAGACTTTATTGCCCACTACCTGCTTTCATGGCCAGCTCTTCACGTT
Source organism: Blumeriella jaapii (assembly GCA_009599575.1). Taxonomy (NCBI): domain Eukaryota; kingdom Fungi; phylum Ascomycota; class Leotiomycetes; order Helotiales; family Drepanopezizaceae; genus Blumeriella; species Blumeriella jaapii. The sequence continues at coordinate 691,586 of VWND01000076.1, read as the reverse complement.
CTAACTCGTCCTGACAGGAGTACAGACACCACGCGGCATCTATCCTGAAGGTATCAGGATTTCCCAAATAGCATGTCGCTAAGATTACTGCCAACAGAGGTTCGCCTCATAATCTTTCACGAACTGTGCACAAACTGGAATGGACGAGTTCCCAATATTATCAAAGCTCTCAGGCCAGACAGTGAACTATACCACGAGGCATTAGAGGAGCTATATTGCCACAACGTCTTCGTTGCCCACAAGGGAAATGGATGGAGTTTTGGCGATATGACCAAAAATGCAGTCCTGAGTATCAGAAAGGCTAAGATCCTCGTCGAGTAAGTTTTCAGCTATACCATGCTCCAGGCTTATCCTAACACCGAACAGATCCGGAATCATGCACGAGGGACTTTGGGAAATTAAATCGTACTACGAAGACTATGACATCGTCGACCCTGCCTGTACTCCGGCCACTATCGCCGACGCTATCAACATCCGCGAGCTCGAAGTCAACTTCAAAGCCGAAAGAGAGAGCGAAGACGTCTTACCACATGTAATCTTTGGACGAACGACACCGATAACGTTTCCCCTCAACTTCTTAGCTGCGCCCTTCAAGTTCCTCAAAAGATTGGAGTTGGTACTTCCCAGGAGACCGGTCCCATCGGAACTGTATGTCTACTTGCTTCGGGAAAGGAAATTTAGCTTTGGAATCATGACGACCAACTCGATATTCAAGACGGCTGGGAAGCTGAAGACTGTCCCGGCTTTTCATTATCATCACGATGTTGAAGGCAGAGTGACTGCCTCAGAGCTTAATACAATCGCTGATTTAGAAGCGGCAGACAGGTGGTTTTGGGTCCCTGATGGAGATTGGTATCTGGGAGAGGATGGACCCCGACCTGAACAGGCTCATGTGGAATCTAAGATTTCCTGCCTCACGCTAAATGACAAGCAAGTGTGAAGGGCTTGAGTTTGGGAGGAGCCAGTTTGAGCCGCGACGAACAACATGTCATCGGCGGTACATCATTTGGACCACTTCAAAGTCCTCGCTGATGTCTATGTTCTAATTTTAACCCGAGAGTTTCCATCCACGAAGTCTTTCCGGTGGGCATTTTTAACGAGTCTCTCAAGGATTTATTGAAAACTTCCACTGTAGATCAAGACTTGGATCGTCGGGAAGACACCTCAAATGTATGGCTATAGAACTCGGAGATAGAAAGAAATATCATTATTTTGTCAATTAAACTCTGGTATCTGGTAAAATGGCGCGTAAGTCCTTCAGAAAAGTCATGTCTGTCTACAAGACTATTCCTACGATCAGGCCAAGAGCTCCCGCTACCCCATGAGCCTGGAGCACCATAGCAGCATTCGAGGTGGCAGAGGTAGGACCAGCAGACGCGATAGTCGCAGCACCCGCCGTCCCGGCGGTTCTTGTAGCAGGAACCGAAGTCGGGGAAGCAGCATTTGTCCGTCTTGAAGATAATGCCACCTCTGTTGCGATTTCTGCCGGGGTTCCAGTTCCAGTTTGCACCTGTCCTCCAGACGCTGTATACGTCCCGTCGACGAGAGAACCATTTCCTTCTTCGTCGTCGTGATAAAGGCCTGGGAAAGAACGTATCAGTCTGGTGTTCCGACGATTTGCGAAAACATCATCAGAGCTGCTTACCGGTATTCAGGTCAACACACAGAAGCGATCCATCCGTGTACTCATAGCACGTCTCGTCACTCGTACAGTCGAGCGTAGCACGCGCCTTTAATTTCTTGATAAAGTCATCGGCGAGGTTGCTGCCGCCTCCAGTACCGGCATCGTCATCAAGACCATCACATGCAGAGCCGCCAACGGCATTACATTGACCTTGCATAATGATATCGAGGCAGCCCGTAACGCAAGCCTGATCTTGTTTGCAGTAGCTCGCACATCCAGCAACGTCCTGAGCACCTCCGTATGCACTAGTACTGGATGTGAAAGGAGCGCCCGCAAAGTTGTTACCGACTGGCCAGGATTTTGCGCCCGAAGTTTTACAGGTGGTGGCCAGTACCGAAGGAAGGGTGGCCAGGACAACGCCGATCTTGGGATACAACATCATGTGTTTGTGTGTGCGTGCGTGCGTGTGGTTGAGGATAACAACCGAAAATCGAATCGCTCGAAAGTCTATGCTTAGAAAGTCATGCCCAGATCTAGAGGCATCTGCTCCTTTTATACTCCGTACATAGGTAAGTGGCTCAATCTACATAACACGGCCGATACCAACAGGCTGAGTCGGAATTATGAAGTGTTGAAGTGGTGACCTGTGTTTTGGTCAAGCCTGATCCGGGCACAAGCCTTTTCCGACTTGTACTTTCGCATCTGAGTCGTTCTTTTTTCAATTGGGCAGTTTACACAATGTCCGAGCAGAGCTGAAAATTTAGAGCCTGGACTCCAAATATTGTATCCCGAATCAGGCTCCAGCCTTCGACATGGCGTTTTTAAGCTTTGATCTTTCCGAATGGCGTACGTAGCCTATTCAGCACGTTATGTACATTTCGATGCAGAATATTTTGCGGTTTTCGTTTTCAGCCCTATTCGCTGAAGACGTTCTCATGGTGAGAGATGGAACAGGGCAGGGCTCGTTAATTCCACCTAGGTAGTTCTATGTTTGTGAACTCGCTGCTCTCCAGGATTGAGATGACGTAGGTATATTGTGAAGCACTCTGGAACGCCGATTGTCTGTTCAGTCCAACTTGTTGTTCTTTTCGTGTGCCACGGTCTAACATTCGTCTTGAAGTCTTGGCGATAGCTCCAGTTTGACGATGCCCAGCTTTCAGCTCTTAGCTCTCAGCTTTCAGCCCTAAGCCGCAGTGCCAGCGATTTGGAAGTTGCCCGCGTCAATTGAACTAGCCAGCCGAGCATTCCACGGTGTTGGTAGGTCGCAGTGAATCTCAGGTACAGAAAATCGAATGCCGTGCACACTGGTTGGTGTATTGGCCGTCGGTTGGCTTTCTCGTAGCTCCGCGAACACAACCCGATAAAATTGGCACACTCCTTTCCAATAAATTGTTCCATAAATGACTCGGAAAAGCTTTAAAAAGTCCAGCACCTTTTCGATTGCTTAATCTTTTGTCGTATCGATCAAATGTCGCCGAGTTGCCGTGTTCAACCACTCGCTCTATGTTGATCCAACGTCCAGATTATCCCCGAAAGGTAACAATCACGATGCTATCCGTGCCACTGGATATCAGAAGCTATTTCTGTTCCCTGGTATGAAGCTCTCGGATTATTTCACGCTCTGTCAGATGCAAAGCGAATAAACCAAGAGAAATTTGACGTCCTAGTGTCAAACGAAGAAAGGGGCTCGCTTAACTTTGGACTACAAACAATTGAGTATTGTTGACGCTTTTTCATTGCGATTGGTTGGGAAGGCGAAGAGTGCAATGGTACAAAACGACGGGAGAGAAAACCACGCTGATGATCAACCAGGCCTTGAAGGTCGCCCCGAGTCTCTGTCAACGCTCCTGTAACTATAGTCAAGCTAGGCTACGCAGCGCGCGAAAATAAATGAAACCACAACTTGTCAACGACATACTTTTCCTTTCAGTCGTATCCTGTATTCCTAGTAAGGCTGGTCCACCGGGAATATTTTTGAAAACTCCACATACAACTTTCATCTGCGGACCCAGTTGACTGTTCGCATTGGTCCCAGAGCAAGATCCATTAAAATACCTGTCAATTCTTTCTTATCCTCAGGACACATTCATCAGACGCGGCAAAAAACCCGGAATTTTCCGAGTCAGATCCGCCAACGATAGTAGCTGCTGGCAGCACCACGTTTTTGAGCGTCTTCTCCTCCTCCGCAACCAACCCAAGCATCTATGCCTTCAAATTATAAGGATATCTCGGACGGTGGTTCGAAGACAATTTTGCCAGATACGCATACACTCGGCCTGCAAGTCTTTGTGGGCCCTCAAAGCCTTGATCAATTCTGGTATTCTGGCATCCCATTCCGATTGTGGGCATACTCGAAGTATGGAATAAAGCAGGCCAGATATTCCTGAGATCTTTTTGACATCTCAAGTGTAAGATTAAAACGCCTCACATCAGGCTCGTCCGTCCCCCAACTTCCCTATTTCCCTCCCCGTTCTTCATCTCCCCATTTCTGCCTACCACAAACTCTCTGTAGATCTTCTCCAGCCTACCCCGCTCCTGCGCGCTGATACTCGCCCTCGTGCTCTTCAGACTGCGCTCCACGTGCTTCCAACCAATCACCACCTCCTGCTGCTCTTTCTCTTCCTTCGCCTCGCCCTTTTCCAACGCGTCCCCCCTCCTCCCCATCTTTGTCCTCCTCTTCGCATTTTTGATTTCCGCTAGCTTGAGCGCGATGGCTGCCCGCTCGGCGAGAAGTTTAGACTTGTTATGCCCGGCCTTAGACCGTGCTTCAGCCTCGACACGGTCAGCTTCTTCCCCGTAGCGGAACTGTATAAAGTTTTTCTGCCCAGCCGACGTCGTCCCGTTGGCACGTTTACTACCCGAGATTTCAGCGTGTTGCTGGTCGCCAAGAACATCGTGAATAGCATCCAAGTGGGCGTTGTACACTAGTGCTTGCAGATCTGCGCCAGAGTAGCCCTCCGTCCTTCTTGCAATCTCCGCGAGGTTGTCAAGGACTTCCTCACTGAGCTTGAGTTTCGTACCGAGGGCGCGCAGGATATCAATACGGTCTTCGCGTTCGGGGAGATCGCAGATGAGTGATTTGTCAAGCCGCCCGGGACGGAGGAGGGCAGGGTCAATGAGATCTGGGCGGGAGGTTGCGGCTAAGACGTAGACACCTGAAAGACCTTCTGCGCCGTCCATTTGGGTGAGGAGTTGATTTACAACGCGATCTGTGACGCCCGTGGAGTCGTGCCCGCGCTTCGGGGCGATTGAGTCAAATTCGTCGAAGAAGAGGACGCAGGGTCGTGCGGCTTCTGCGCGGTCGAAGAGGTCTCGTACGGACTTCTCAGAAGCGCCGATGTATTTGTTGAGAATTTCAGGGCCTTTGACTGAGATGAAGTTTAGACCACATTCGCCTGCTACAGCAGACGCAAGCATGGTTTTGCCACATCCTGGGTAGCCGTAAAGAAGCAGACCAGAACGTAGGCGTAGAGGACACTGTGCGAAGATGGGTGCGTAGGTTGTCGGATACTGAAGGGTTTCGAGGAGGATTTTCCGAGTTGAGTGTAGGCCACCAATTGATGCAAAGGTTGTCGTACTGGTTTGCAGAGTAACGTTACGAAGTGAAGCAGGCGTGAATCCTTTAAGAGCGCGGTCAAAGTCCTCCCGGCCGAGCTGGATCCCAACAGAGTCTGTTGCCTTCGCGGCTTGGGACACAGAGCGGATCAAGGCTTCGCTTCTAGCTCGGGCGGCAAGCAAAACCAGATCCCCAGGCATGTATCCGTCGGTTTCGCCTGCTAAATCCAAGAAGTCGAGATCTGGTGAAATAGTGAGCCCGTCAGATTTATCAGTTGCTTCGGGACGACTTGTGGGGCTGGAACTGTCCATCCAGCCATCATCATCTTCTTCTATGGCGTTGCCATCTGCTGTTGTTGGTCGACTGTTGGTATCTATTCTCCTTTCCGCGGGCGTATGCTCGGAAGCATTTTGTCGGATAACCATTTCGACGACTCTCCTTCTTCCCTCCTTGTTTGGTGCTTTCAAACCTACTATTTCACGTACAACATGTCCACCAACAATGACCTTGTGTAGAGATTCCTTGGCTTGAGCGGTAGCGAGCACCACAACACCACTGCCTCTTCCACAACACTGTTTCACCACGGCGCAAACTCCTTCGCTTATCTGTCTGCTCCGGCCATTTTCGCTACCGACTTCCAATTCGGTTTCGACAGGACACAGCCTATCCAAATCATCCAATACTACTAACGATTTGCCACCAAGTCGAGCTCCCCATGCTGCTCTCATGAAAACTCGGGTGAGCGTTTCTTTTATCGTCGAGACTCGAGCCTCATCGGTGACCAGTTTGCGGCAAGAAAAGTACGTAATATGAAAGAGAGATTTTGATCGTAATTGATGGGCAATGAGCTGTGCTATGCTTGATTTTCCGGATCCCAACGCTCCAGTGAGAAGAACAGAAGACATGTGCGACAAATGAGATTGGAGCTGCTCAATAAGACTGTCGATGCCAACCAGGACAGGAGCCTGCAGCGGAAGAGGCTCTCCAATTATAGGGGATATCGAAAGTAACGGCGATCGTGAAATGGCAGCCTGAACTTCCACTGCGAACTTCCGTTCTGAGCCAAGGAACCAGTTACAAGCTGGCTTTGCAGACTCTGAAGGTTGATGGTCAAATCGAATGATTCCGCCTTCCCACCCAGACACTTGGTCATCGGTAGGAGGGGATCCAATAATCAACCCATCGGTGATAGGGCCATGAAGTAACGCATCGGAAGCATCCCCTGAGCTATACATCTTCAAGATACGTCGACTGGCCTCATCACGTTCTGCTTTTGACTCGCCTCCAAATTTCAGGCCTTCGCTAGATCTTGCTGTGCCGGTTGAGAAGGGATAGACCTTGACTACTGGGCCACCAGCTTTCGGTGCTGGCTGCGACGAGTCTTTTGATGCTGATGAAGCACTTTTCGATACTTGCGGAGGGGCAGGCTCAAGCTTTACGATGCCACCAACCAAGCCTTCAACAGCCATTGCAGCACAAAGAGCAGACGAAAGAGCAATGTGTTGGCTGTCTGGTGGGTCATCCCATGCAATCAGCTTTGCAACAACTTTCGTTGCCACTTTTCCTGCTTCGCCTAAGCTATCGATTTCCTGCTGCTGTTTTTGGGGATCGATGGGCGGTTGCAAACTCGCTGGTTTGACCACAGTTACGCAAGCCCATGTGACGCCCTTCAATGCGTTAGAAAGTAGCACTTCTCGATCAACCCAAACTTTCAGACCCTGATCTTTGGACTCGGTGTTCTTGTCAAACCACTCCTCGCAAATACTCCGATCAAGACCCCTGAAGAACATAGCCGGCCGGGGTTCCTCGCGAGCACTCTTCCGTCTTACGGTACTTGCACCACTTCTAGCACCTACACTCTTCCTCGACGTGACACTACGAGCCTCGCCGGAAGAGCGCAAGGGCTTAGACCTTGACTTTGGGGCGACAATAACTTCGGCATCTGGAGATAATTTGGCAAATGGTATTGTGGAGAGTGGTTCGGGGGCGAGAGACGATATGATTATGCTGGCGGTCGAGGTGGGTGACAGGTGGAGAGTGAGGGGATGTGGTAGGGGTTTGGGTCCACTCGAGGGTGTGTAGTTTGGGTTGGGCAGAGCCCGTATCTGGGAGACAAAATTGAGCTCTAGAAAGTTCGCATGTAGTTCTATGATCTCCCAGTCTTCCGGGGTCAGAGGTTCGATATTAATCGTATGTGCGACTGGAGGGTCAACATGTATGCTGGCCGTAACCTTCTGGCCGTCTGAGAGCCCCAGACTCCGAGCAAATGTCGCATCAATTTCCACCAGAGGCACATCCTGCTCTCGACTAGATATGCTCCCCCTTGCGTCGCTAATTCCAGCTCTACTCACGATAGGGGCGAGTTTGCGCTTGCTCTGCATGCCCGTCCATCCTACGAATATGGATTTTGTTGGAGGGGCTCCATTGGTCTGACTTGAGCTGGACGGCTGGGGTGTTCGATAGGTGAGCTCGATGATAACATTCTGAGCTAGCTGGAGGGATCAATCAGCGGCCAGTCTTACAGAGAGATGGCGCAACGCACAGTGTTCACATTGACGAGGAGAGAAGACAGTGACGAAGGCAGGTTGACGAAGCAGTTCTTCAGATGTATTAGGGATATCTCAGCAGAAGTTGCCTGGCTACCACGTCTTCGGTCAGGGGCCATAATGGAGAGCGACCGGCGCAAATGGGGGTTGTATGTGTTGGCGCAAGAGCCTTTACTCCGAGCTCACCTGGAATCGCCTGTATGCCTCGGCCCGGACTGTCGTTAGAGCGGCTGTGGCGTCTATGCAGTAAGCGAGGCTCGCCTGTTGACCAATGAACTCGTGACTCCGAGAATGGGCGGCTAAACAGACGCGACGCGTCGCAGCTAGAGCTTCACGCGACTTCTGGCGTAGAGTGCCTTCCCAGCCTCCGCTTCCGCTCTAATTCTTCGCTTTGCGACCACTGCTTCGCCAGTAAACAATCACTACCACAACCCCACACTCACTGGCGCAATCTCTCACAGCTTGAAGACACACGGATTGAAGAGAAACAAACATTGGAAGCGACTCTGCTGCCCAATTCTACAATACTTGCGAAGCTCAGCGGCGTTGCGCAAGATGTCGCTCCTCACTTTCAGATCTCCTGTTAATTACGAGGAGCATCAGAGTAGGCAATGCTGGGAAACAAAACGTGCGCATCATGCTGACGAAACTCAGAGGCGTTCGAGGACTTCCTCTCCACCTTCAAGACGTCGCCGAAGACTGAGCTTGCCGGCGCGCTGCATGAGATGAACATTGACGAGGATGATTTCAGCGATGATGACGACTTTATGGATGATGACGACGAGGAGAGACAGAATGCGCGCAGACAAACACGGACCCAGGGCAAGACCCCGAAGCTGAAGTACATGGAGACACTCCAGAAGATTGCCGACCGATACGAGGAGGAAATCACGATTGATTTAGATGATTTAGCGAAGGTAGGAAACAGCTCTCAAGGAAATGCTCAGTTCTGATTTGCGATAGTATGATCAAATGCGAGAAGAAAGTGGAGACGCGTTGAACCTGGTCTCTTCGATCGAGATCAATGCCAAGCATTACCTCGATATTATGTCAAAAGCAGTGGACAAAGTTATGCCGGAAGCCACGATAGAAATTAAGTAGGGCTGCCATGTACATGAATCGACGCTTCTGCTAACAGCCTATACAGCTACAAGGACGACGTTCTAGATGTTCTTATGGCCCAACGAACAGCCAGAAACAAGGCCCTCGAGCGAGCTGCCGCAGATCAAGCCGAAGTGATAGTCGAGCCAGAGCTGTTCCCTGCCGAATTGACCCGCAGATATACCCTTAATTTTAAGCCCAGAATGAACAACGGCGAACCTTTGAAGGCCTTGGCTGTTCGCCAAGTTCGTGGAGAGCATCTGGGAGCTCTAATCACCGTTCGAGGAATCACGACTAGAGTTTCGGATGTCAAGCCAACTGTAGAGGTCAACGCATACACCTGTGACCGCTGTGGATGTGAAATATTTCAGCCTGTTGGATCCAAGACATTCGGACCCCTGACAGAATGCCCTTCGCAAGATTGCAAGACGAACCAGACCAAGGGACAGTTGCATCACTCCACCCGTGCGTCGAAGTTCCAACCATTTCAGGAGGTAAAAATCCAAGAAATGGCCGAGCAAGTACCAGTTGGTCACATTCCAAGAATGCTCACTGTTTTATGCCACGGTGCCCTCGTTCGTCGGATCAACCCAGGAGACATTGTTGACATTGCTGGTATCTTCTTGCCAACCCCATATACCGGATTCAAAGCCATCAGAGCCGGCCTCTTGACAGACACTTTTCTCGAGGCGCAACATGTCACCCAGCACAAGAAGGCCTACGAAGACTTGGCCGTCGATAACCGAGTTTTCAGGCGCATCGAGCAGTACCGAGCATCTGGCCATGTTTACGAATATCTGGCAAAGTCCATTGCGCCTGAGATTTACGGCCACTTAGACGTGAAAAAGGCTCTGCTGCTACTTCTCGTCGGAGGTGTTACAAAGGCTATGGGAGATGGTATGCGCATTAGAGGAGACATCAACATTTGCTTGATGGGTGACCCTGGTGTGGCCAAATCTCAATTACTGAAGTACATCACCAAGGTTGCCCCTCGTGGAGTCTACACAACCGGTCGCGGGAGCAGTGGTGTCGGTCTCACCGCAGCAGTTATGAAAGACCCAGTCACTGATGAGATGATTCTCGAAGGCGGTGCTCTCGTCTTGGCTGACAACGGAATCTGCTGTATCGATGAGTTCGATAAGATGGATGATAGCGATCGGACTGCCATTCATGAAGTTATGGAGCAGCAGACAATATCCATCTCTAAAGCTGGGATCTCGACGACTCTCAACGCACGCACATCCATTCTTGCAGCAGCCAACCCCCTCTACGGTCGCTACAATCCCCGCATATCTCCAGTGGAGAACATCAATCTTCCAGCAGCTCTCCTCTCCCGTTTCGATGTTCTCTTCTTGATCCTCGATACGCCTACCAGAGATACCGATGCCCTACTCGCTCGCCACGTCACCTTCGTTCACATGAACAGCAGGCATCCGGACTCTGACGGAGTCGTCTTCACTCCCAATGAGGTTCGCCAATATGTTGCTCAAGCCCGTACTTTCCGCCCTGTGGTCCCAACTCCAGTTTCGGAGTACATGGTGAAGGCGTATGTCAAGATGCGGGAACAACAATCCCGAGACGAGAAGAACAAAAAGCAATTCACACACACATCCCCGCGTACTCTTCTTGGTATACTGCGTCTTGCCCAAGCTCTCGCCCGTCTACGCTTCAGCGAGGAAGTTGTCAGGATGATGTGGACGAGGCTCTAAGACTGATCGAAGCCAGCAAGGAGTCTTTATACCAAGACCAAGGCGGCTCTGGCAAAGACATGAGCCCGAGCTCTAGGATTTACAACATGGTTCGCGCGCTTGCCGAGAGCGGTCAGTGCAGACCTGACGATGCTGACGAGGGCGATGACGACCTTGGCATGGAGCTGAGCATGCGTAAGGTGGAGGAGCGAGTTATCGCCAAGGGCTTCACAAGAGACCAATGGCAGACTGCTGTCATGGAGTACACCGAGCTGGACGTAAGTTTGCCCTCACTTTTCCACCATCGCCCACTGCATCTTGCTAACATGACAATCCAGATTTGGCAAACTGCTGGAAACGGGACTCGTCTCATCTTCATCGTCTCGGAAGCTGCGCACATGGCTCGGGACGCGGAGTACGAGATGGAGTAGATTTCATATCCGATTTGAGCGGGGTTGGGGTATTGGATGGTTGGGCGGGTTGGCTCCCACGATGTTGTTTTCTGGCGCTCCCGGCATTGATGTTTGTTTACCCGTCTTTTCTAAAACGAAGAGGGCGTTCGGATGTGGCACCGTCTTATAATAATGGAAGAGGCTTTGATCGTACTGACTGCTTCGTTCCTCTCTGTACACGTCCCCTTTCCGCGGGGCTCCACCTATCCTGAGAGTCGGTTGCTCTTCTCCCCAGGCGACTTGTTTCCGCGGACAGAGGCCATTCGGAGGCGACAAGGCGAAATGGGCGCCACAGTTGTGCCGTGAGAGTTGGGAAGAGCGCAGCTGAGTCCCGATCTTCCAAATGCGACTCTCACCAATCGGGAAGGAACTGCCGGCAGGGAACAGCGTCACGAACATCAGTCACATGACTGTGCCTGACGGTCTCTGCTAGCCAGTAGCATGCCCACTGCAGAGATTTCCATCTTCCATACCAGCCAGAGGAGCTGCTGATTCAGCGTGGTGGTGGCCTCCATGTTCGCTGGAAAACCTCAATTCGCGTGTTGGGAGCTAAGTGGGTCCTCCGAAGGCGCTAACAGTCACCCTCTTTCCTTCGGTGAAGACAGCTTCGTGCACCCCACGACCACCTCAACTGCGACAACTGACTCTTGACGCCGCAGCTGTGGAGATACAGGTGTGGTTATGGTTGCCCGCTTCACGGACTCGAGTTATCAAGCTCCGATGCTTCTCACGCGACCAAGGTGAGAGGTGCCCTCGTTCCCCTGCAGCGCGGCCCCCCTTCCTGCCTCGCACCCCCCGTTTTCCCCGTCCGCTCACAGCTTCCAAGCGGAAGCATTCTTTCCCTGCTGCACTCCCGTAGTGTTGGTCGCGTCTCTCGACGATCCAAGTATGCCTCCGCCGAGTTTTCAATGGGCGCCCATGCACCTCCAGTCCTGAAAAGCACTCGTCGATGGCAATATCCTCTCGTCGGCTTTGTGACGCCTCGCTCAAGAACGCAGCTAATGGGTGTCAGCCAAAACCAATGAACTTCAAAGCTCTGTGACAGCGGCGAATCTGTAGACTGGCCAACGCAGCGCCACTACGGGTGAGCTTGTATCACTTCGACCGAAACACTAGCATCTCTTTTGGCTTTGACCCGAGGTGAGCTCTTCGCGTACATGTAACGATAAGGCAGACACCATTAGAATTGCAGACTGACAAATCTTCTTCGCAGATGCGACCGTAGACCTTCTGCTGAGCAAAACCTCAGGGAGCCAATATGGGTCCTAAGTCGAATCAGAAGCCATCGAAAGCGAAGACGTTCTCTAAAGATGGTGAGATAGAAGCCACGCTTGCAGCTCTATCCAAGCATATTGAGAAATCCAAGAACAGAGCCAGCAAGATACAGTGAGTCCTATACTTGCTTTCAGAAGCCATGCTCATGCCAGCCATAGCCTTCCTTCGTCCGCAAACGACATCGACAACATCCTGGGCACAATCCGCGCTAGCGGGAAGGCGATCCCTCTGACCCCTGTGGTGACTATCATCACACAACTCGAAGAGTATGACGATGACATATGCAGCCGTCTGGATGCATCAGTGTTCTGCTTCATAGTGGAGGTGGCACTACGGATACAGTGCAAAGAGGCTGAGCGGGGATTGTATTTGCTTGCAGTGGGTTGCTTCGTGAAGCCTTGTATGTCCCGCAACTAATGAGATCACAGACCTCGCTATTTCGGAGTCCTCGTCCCTCTGGACCCGATAAAGAGCTGACACTGAGGAAAGAGACAATTGGAAGCCAGTGCCTATTGTCACTCTTGAAATTCTTCCTTGATAGCAAGGTTGATATCGGTATGCGTAGATCAGTAAGTTCATCATGCACAACGAGTTTGCTTTTTGCTTACATCCTCGAAAGGCCGGGTTTCTCTGTATACAACTTATAGCTGGATGTGAGAAAAACCGCATGGTGTTGGAGTTGGCCAAAGAGGACACGAGGTAAGACAGACCCCACCTCTATAACGAGAACAGATCCCTGACCCCATTTTCAGAAGGTGCATCGGTGCCAAAATATTTGAAGAGCCAAATGAGATCTTGAAAATCCTTTGCGCTTACATGATTCGGATTATGTCCAATGAAGGCACGCCCCTCGATACCCTCTTCCCCGTCGGTTGTGATGAAAGTTTGTACGCCAAGTTCCCAAAAGCTAGCCAGGGCAATGCTGGTTGGGGAGCACAGTTCCAGATGTACTTGGATAAATTGCCTGATATGGTTGAGAACATGCCAGAACAGTACGAGGATATCCTTCGCAGACTTAAAAATTGGCCCGCTAACCATTATGATTTTTGCAGGACTGGTAATCTGTTCTTTGCCAGTGCGGTGCAAGTAGCAACACCAAAGCGCCAGGTTGGAGCAAGCCATCATAATTCTGTTCTGTTTATAAATGGCTCTCATATGTCGTTTCTGGCTCTAGCGCAGGAAGGACATTTTAACTCAACTCTCGACATTCCTCTTAGCATCATCAAGACAATGACCAACACAAGAGACACAGCATCTCAAGTAGCCTCACAATGCGTTAATCTGGAGCTGCTGGACGATCCGAAGAGAAGATGCTATTTGGACTCTAGAGCCGCCGTTCTGAATAATGTATGGTTTTCGATCTGGGAAGAATCGTTGGACAATATTCGCGACTGTGTGAAGGGATACAATCCAGAGGTAAGGGTTCTTGATGGAGAACCATCAACTACGGGTCCAAGCCAGAACGCTTCACAATCACAAAGAAACAAGACATCATATACGAATTTGGAGCAGAGCCCGGAAAACCAAAGCTCAATCCAATCTGGTGGTCCAGACGCGGGATCTCTTAGGAGTCTGGCAAGCGAAGAGCACTTCCAAAAGGAGGGCCTCACTGTACTCAGTGAGAGTGACGACCTACCTGAGGCGAGCCACTTGGGGATGAAGCCCATGGAAGGTTCGATAGCTCCACTGAACCCTCTGGAGGATCTTGGAAGATCCGATGCAGTCTGCCAGGAAGATGAAGAGGCACCACAGAACTCCATCCACGACCCGCTGAAAGTCAGCTCCAAGAATGCACAGACCAAGGAGCTTGACACGCCAGCAAATGTCATTCCTGCTATTCCCCGCCCGAACAAAGTCAAACCGAAGGCAAAGAAACCCATTGTTCGACCTAGCATCGGCGCTATCGGCAAGGAAGTTGGTAGCCAATCCACTGAGACGAAGCTAGACGCATCCGCTGTCGATGTACTAAAGGCTAAAAGAAATGGCCAACTAAGACCGGCTGTTCCAGTTGCACCAGCGCTACCCCTGGTTCCGAATCCTGAATATCTGAACGACGTCTTCGAGTTGCCTATAGATGATGAGGAGTTAGGACCAACTAAGAAATCAAACAAGGGAGCCGCAAAGTCGAAACCAAAAGCCCCAGCGAAGGTGACTGGGAGACTTGGAGCTGCCAGAGTTGATACCAAGAAGCGCCAGTCGGCCATCAAACCTAAGCCGAAGGCTGCCCAAGGCAGTAAGGGAAGCATTCCGACTCCCGCGAACCCTTCAGCGAAGACGAGGCAGGCTGAACCCGAGCCCGGCGCCATTTCGGATGCCATTTCCGAGTATGACATTGACCAGCTGCAAGCTCAAGATGCTGATAAGCCAGATGTGTCCGATGCTGTAGCTAAGAAGGCAGACCAAGTCAATGATGATGATGATTTGTACAACGCTACACCTCAAAAGCCGGCACTCAAACCAGAATCTAACTTGGTTGCTTCCAAGGCAAAGACTCTTTTTACTGCTGGTCCAAACAAGACTAAAGACTCTGGTCTTGACCTTGCAAGCAAGCTTGATGGTATTCTAGAACATTTGGATAGTGACTCAGAAAAGCATTCGCCTCAGCAAGCTGTCTTGGAAACGTCGACGGTGGCCGAAAATTGCACGGTGCAAAGCAAATTCGAACAAGGCGAGAAGCAACGTGTTTCTCCAGCGGCGGGTGTCAGCAACAATTACGAGCCTGACGATGAGCCCGAAACCGAAGAAAAGATTGATCAAATTTCGTCGCCAGGAGATGCAAGCGATGGTCTTTCACTAACAGAATTGGATCTCCGTCCTGTCCCATCTTCAGTTGCTTCCAGGTCTAATACCACACCATCTCTGGTTGAAGATCCTAGTACCGAAGAGCGGAAGATTGCCCGAAAGCCTGGCCCGGCCGTCAACTTGAGCAAGCGTGAAACCTATCCAGACAAGCAGGCGTCTACCGGATTTTCCAAGAAAGCCTCAAAACTGATCTTGGGTCGCCAGAGCATCGGCGAGAGTGATGTAGCGACGAACGAGACCCCAGAGCAGCCAGCAAGCGATCATGAAGATGGGCGCATTGTGACTCAAGAACAAAAGAAGCGTAAGGTACTAGAGTTCAGAAATGTGCCTTCTAAGCGTCGTCGGTTGGACGAGGATGAGGTTGATGTCCAACAAGGTCAAGATGAGGCCTCGAACCCGGTCCCCGAGCCATATCACCATGAACGCAAGGCAGGTCTGGCCGAGAATCCCATGCAACCGGATCCAATATCGCTTGAATCGAGGCCCATGCCTGATCGTAATCTTGCGCGCGTGAGCGAGCCATCGATCGTATCAGATACACCTGCTCACGAGAGTTCTAACATCCGAAAGGATGTTGATCGCAAGCCTCGAGTCATCGGTTTCAGTAGTCGAGGGCCGCGAAACCAAGGTATTGGGAGCGTCAACAAGATACAAGCCGAAGAGGGGGTCGAGATCGATATCGAACATGCCACTCAAATCGCACACTTGAACGATAGGAAGCGAAAGCGAGTGAAGGCAACCTTGAAAGACCCAATGAATGCGCACAAGAAGAGGTACAGCAGCCCAGTAAGTGCAACAATGGCTGGTGTCTTCACAGAAGACAACTTGATCGATGTTGATCAGGCCGCAATCGAGAGTAGCCCTCCGGCTTCGGAGGTACAACACAAGCCCGTTCGCCATCAGAAAGGTCTTCCTAGGCAATTCTCTGCTTCGAGCTCACAGCCCTTGCGTATTAACAGGAACGGTAGCCCGATCGCAGGAGAGAGCCCAGTTGATCACATCAAGCTGCTGAAGGAGAGGTTGGCCGGTCCCGCGCCCAGCGAGGGAGCGCAGGCCCCAAAGCCAGCAGTTCATGACCCCTCTACACCTCTTCGAGAACGTCGACACTCGCAGATTTTTGGTCCGACCATAATCCTGGGTAAAAAGCTCAAGGCTCGACCTGCGTCACCTGGTGAAGCAGAAAGCCGTTACGTCCCCCATGAGAAGACGAACTATGGGGCTTACAATGCTATCGACTCGAAGAAAGTCATTGAGCCAAAACGGAACCTGGCTGATCCTTTCATCGAGCGAGCTCGAAAGTCAAATCGTTTTACTGAGCGTCTTCACAGTAGTGCTTCCAAAGAGAATGCTCAGACCGCCATGAGACACGAAATACAAGGCAACAATCGCGAATTACCAAGAACCTTGGTTCAGGGCTCGCCGACTGCTCGCGTCCGTAAAGTAGCCACACATCGCTACCAGGTCGATCAAATACCTGTTGAGTTTCCACGAGGAGCCGTCGAGCGCAACTCTACACAACAAACTCGGTACGAGAACTCCTTGACTTCAGGGACGTCATTAGATTCGGTTTCTAGCGAGTCAGCGAGAACTCCGCTGCAGGAAGTTATTACGCCAAACGAGAGGTGGAACGTAGTTCTCCGCCCTCACTATGACACGCTCGGCCAAGCAGTCCATCGTATTGCGGATGTGAGTTTTTCTACCACGGATTGTACTGCGCGGCCACTAACAATGAACAGGAGGTCATCATTCGCCTCTCGAGCGAGGAGGACAAGATGGGGCTTCTCGTCACCCAGTACCAGGAGAACGGTACCAAAATCATTGACAACTTGGCGAAGAAGCGGGAGAGCGAAAGAGGCGTGATCTTCCGCAAACTTGATGACCAAAAGTCAGAGATCGCTAAGACCTACTCGGAGGCAAGAGATGAGATTATGCATTCAGCCCAAGGTCTCCGGGACGAGGCGACCGATCAGATCGAGGAGGAATGGCGCCGAAAACAAGATGCAATCAGGAAGCAGATCCAGCTCGGTCAGGAAGCTCCACGCAAATGATTAGGGGTATCGGTGGTGGTGTATACTGTACAGTGCACCGCAGTTATTCCTGGGACACGCAAAGCGGCCTGGCCCGACAAGGAATTCGCATGTATTGAACTGAATAGATTGCTCGGTAGCGGGTATTTTGCTTGACGATGATGCGTGGTGGTTAGAGGCTTCGGAATGTTGTGCCGATTCCACAGTAGAGTGTCTGAGCTCAGGTGGGGGATGTGGACGGGGCAATGATAGTGTGATGTTGATCTGGCAGAGCTGTATGGATGAACGGTAGCATGATGGTATATAGCGGAGCAGATACCCTCAATGAGAGTCAAAACCATGCCACCAGTGCCACCAATGCCACCAATGCCCCCAATGAATGGAGTAAAGAAGAATGGGCGGTAGCCTTGCGTACCTTGCACCAAGAGCAAAGTGCGTGAGGGTCGTTGTTGTTGACCTGAGGCTGAAACGCACGGGCCCGAAGAGGCCGACGCACCTAGCCGCCCTGCATAAATACTTAACTTACTCCCTCGACTTCATCTCAGACTCGGACTCTGGGCAACAATCGAACAAACCCCATGCTCTCGACCCCGTCTCAGAACCGTGTTCCTTTCATTCTCGACAGTTCTTAGTTGTCTTGTCTCTGCCCGGTCGGTTTCTCCCTCACAACAAGTAACGTGGCCCAGCCAGCCTTACCCCGCCACGAAGTGTCGATCAGTCTGCGCCGAGCCACGCCGAGTGAATCGAAGCGCCGACACAAGGAAAGCGTTCGAGATTCACTACACACCCCAGTAGATCGACAAGACAACAATGGGACGCGACGGTTTCCATCCCTTTAAGGGTCGAGTGAGCAGGCGCTTTGGAGATTCGGTACGTGCTCCGCTGCTAGATCGCGTCCGTGATTTTCTTTGGGGACCTTCAGGCTCTCACATTCATGGGAAACCAAGAAGCAATGACATTCTCTACCTTGCAGCGGCTGACCAGGCGGATGGAACGGATGCAGTTGGCACCCGACGGTGCGTACCTGAGTTGTAAGTGCTTCCAAAAGCTATGCGATCTACGTCGACTAACTGTCCTGCCATAGATTACGATGTCCGCTGTAAGTAACAATTGGACACACATCAGCAGAAGGCTGGCCACTGATTGCGGGCTGTAGTAACGAAGGAGGACGTCGACACCTTGAAGAATGACTGGCTTACGGACAATGTACGTTGCTTCCGTGTGATTTCTGCACACGTACCGTGCTAACCATTTGGCTGGCAGACAATCGCATTCTGGGAGGAGTACAGCAGTCCACCCTAATACCGACTGGCAGATTCTGACAGGAAGCAGGTATCTCGAGCGCGAAGAACTGCGCAAATACCCAAACTCGCACATTGTGCTCCTTCGACCGTCCATGGCCTTTATGCTTATGCAAACACCCGACCCCCTCACACTCAAAGAGGCCCTACCCAACTTCACTCGCACCACCCACATCTTTCTCCCTATCAACGACGCGCGCAACGCGGCCGTTGCCGAAGGTGGCTCGCACTGGTCTTTGCTCCTCGTGTCCGTAATCGATGGGGTCGCCTTCCACTATGATTCGCTGTCCCCCTCGAACTTCAACGAAGCCCAGCTAGCTACGAACAAGATCAGCCATCTGCTAGGACGATTCCTGCGCTTCGTGAATCTGGAGGATAGCCCTCAGCAGGAGAACAGCAGCGATTGTGGGGTGTATGTCTGTATTCAGATGCGTCACTTGCTGCTGAAGAGGCTGCTGAGTGCGAATGCGAGGGAGAAGGTTAGCATGAGCATGGGTGGAAAATTGGTGGATGCGAATGGGGGCCGCAAGGAGATGCTGAAGACTATCGAGGGTTTCAGAAAGGAGGGAGAACGCAGAAGATCGTGAGTTTCCCTCTTCTTCTGTTGAGCTGGAGCTTGCAGCGTTGGCACTGTACCGGAGTGGCTTTCGATCTTGGTGACTGACATCCGTGACAGGACTGATGACTCGCGCTCCGCCTCTCCGTATGGAAAACGCAGAGACCCGAAGAGCCCTCCCCGCATCGACTCGTGATCATCCTGCTCTCCTGTGCAATGGGCGAGCACATGCAAGAAAGACATACATCATAGCGAGGCGTACGGCGTAATTTGAGGATGCGATGGATTTTGCCGTCTTGAAACTGGTTCACGTTGGGGAATGAGATACGAAGTTTTACGATAGCAAGACCTCTCAGGGTGAGATAGAATCAGCACAGGCATTGAGAGCAGGTTCAGGTCGGCATTTGCGGCTGGGAGAAAACGGCTAGAGATGTGAAGATAGTGGTGGCGTGAAATGGCTCGATCGAGGGCTCATTTAAGGGAACCCAGAATAGCATGACGGCAGCATGGCTTTCACGATGCAATGGAATTTCTTGCGATGAAGACTCTCCTGGCTCTGACTGTGGTTTTATTATGCCTGATTTTCGTCACTTGAGGTGTTGATCCCTTTTTGTTGACCGTGGCGATTGTGCTTTGTTATGGGATTGGTTTGCTTACTAACACTGAAAGAGGGGACAAGCTGCAATAACCCAGCTTCTGGTGTTGCTCTTGGGGGGAATTTCCAGATGCTTATTGCGTCTTTGTGGAAAGATATAGATAAAGGCGGTGGGTGGAATCGAAAGCGGTTTGAGGGATTCTGACGATAACTCTGACGAAGTGAGTAAGTACCTTAGGTAGTATTCACAAGTATTCACAAGTCGGCTTCCGAAAAAGCAACCAATTACAGTAGACTCCATCCAGATAGGGCACACTCTCCGGGTCGTCTCCCACAGTAGCCCGTGTCTCCCTCTGTGTAGAGAGACCGCTCCCATCGACACATCCATCCGCAGTGTCCGTCCGCACACCGATCCAAAAGCGTCCCCGGACTCTCCCGCGCACCACCACAGAAGTCCTCAACCCCATACTCCTCCCCCCTCCCACTCGGGGCCCCGTCGTCAAAGACCTCCTCGCTGAAGCAGCCCCTGGCGCCCGCCGGTCTCCAGCACGGCCTTCGCAGACTGCTCGCACTGGATCCGCCGCCATTGTACAGATACGGTCTGCAATCATGGCTCCTTAGCGGGCCGTCGGCCTCAGGCCGTCCACGACCGCGTCCTCGAGGGCCACGGGCGGCTTGTACGCGTCGCTCAGCTGCAGCGGCGCCCAGGTGCACGACGATGCCCGAGGGCGTGCACGGGTCGCCGAGGTCGCCGCCGGCGCTCTGGAAGGTGTCCAGGCAGAAGCCGCGGTGTTCAGCCGGTCGGCTTCTGCGATTGCGCGCTCGGGATGGGAGGAGGCTTAGGAGAGAAGGTGTGGGAAGAAGCCGGCTGGGCAACGGAGGAGGCGGTGTTAGCGTTTGTTGGTTGCGTTTGAAGTGAGGAACATGGCTTGGGCTTTGGCGGGGAGGATGGGTGTCACATAGGTAAGAAGAGGCTTTTGTACGCGGATCTGGAAAGAAACGAGGGAGGTGGGCATGCTACGTACTGTACGTACGTTTCGATTGCTGGGAACTCCGCTGAGGAGATGGCGTTGAGCTTTCTCTCGAGAGCGGATCCGACGGGTTACCCAATCGAGACGCTCGCGAACGAGGTCGCGATTGAGTTTAGCGGGGAGCGCGAGATGGGCTTTCTGGTTTGAGCTATGGCGAGTTGTATAGATAGATAGACCCCGCGGAATTCGACTGCAAGTTTACAGAAAGTAAGATCCGACTGGGGGGGACGCGAGAGCTATTGGTAAATCGAAAATCTTCCATTTGGAGAGATGACGTCGTGAGCTTGGAGGGGTAACACGTGCTTAGCACTATTTGCTTCCTGTCGCCGGTGCCATTGGGGAGGGACAAGAACGTCTGTCTACATTCGAATTAGACGCTAGAAGGTATGTGTTTCGCAGTATGTAGATTGACCTTATAATGGAAGCATGGGTCTTGTGTGGCTGAAAAGACCGACAAACAGGAACAACTTTTGGTTCCCCTTCCCTCGCCAAAACGCCAGAACATTAGACAGTAAAAGAACATACCGGCTGTTCACGGTGTCAGACCTCGCTCACTTCTTGTCCTCAAAAGCCGGGTGCTTCTCCATATTCGCGTTGACCCAAGCCCTGAGCGCCGCAAACCGGTTGACCGCCGGATTCGACGCCGGAACGCGAGGCGGCGGCGCACCGCTCTCAGCAGCCTTCGTCTCATCAACCTCCATTCCACTTTCAGCAGCGACCGCAAGACTGCCAGCAGAATCGCCCTCCTTCTCCCCGCCGGCCATGATAAGCGCCATGTTCTTCGCGAACCGCTCCCTCTCGAGCCGCTCCACTTTCTCCTTCCGCTTGCGCGCCCCCGGCCGGCTCTTCAAGCTCTGCATCTGCATCTTGCCGGCATCCAGCCTCTCTTTCCCCTTCACCAGCTCCTCGACGTCCGGCAGGGCGTCCGCGAGGCTCTCGAGCGTCGTCACCAGCTTCTTGTTCGGGCGCCGGCGCTTGAGCGGCTTCGTGTGCGCCTTCTCGATGCGGTTGAGGAAGGCCGACGACTTGATGGTGCGCTTGTCGCGCTTGGAGTTGATGAAGCTGTCGGAGATCTGGGCGCCTGGTCGGTGGACGGGGGGCGCGCGGGCGATGAGGCCGGAGCCTGCGTGGGACGATTTGGCGCGCATAGAGGGGCGCTTTTGGGGGGCTGTCGGGGCCTGCGGTTTGGAATTAGCTGTGATTCCGTGTGTCTTTTCAATGTGGAAGATTACCATGATTTCAGAGTCCGGTATGCAAGCGCTGGTACTGGATTTTCCCGCGAGCTCGAGGTAGGGTTTGGTGGTGACGGGAGTCGCTCAAGCGAACGATTGACATGCGAAATTGATCGAAGCGATTTTCAGGGTCCGGTCCGCACGGCTTTACAGTAATGTACGTTCGTAAATTCGTCACCCAACGCCAGAACCATGGATTCAGCTTCCGCGAGCGCAGATACGCTCAGAAAACAGATCGCGGATACGGAAAATGAACTCAAGGGGCTCAAAGAGCAGCTGGCTCGAGTGGAAGTCCAAGATGGGATCGCAGGCTTGGGAGTCAGTGAGGGGGATAACGTGACCGAGGGGTCGCCAGGTTCGAAATGGCCGTTGGCAGAGGAGGAGTATAGGAGATATGGGAGACAGATGATTGTTCCGAGCATAGGAATCCATGGTATTTATTCCTCTTCTTTGTGTGTCTTGAGTTTGGCTGACATGAGAAATAGGTCAAATGCGTCTCAAGGCTGCTTCTATTCTCATCGTCGGGGCAGGAGGTCTAGGCTGCCCTGCTGCTGCATATCTCGCCGGCGCTGGCGTGGGCACCATCGGCCTCGTAGACGGCGATGAAGTGGAGATGTCAAATCTGCATCGCCAGATCCTGCACAGCACGGCAAAAGTAGGCATGAAGAAAGTGGATAGTGCCATCTCATACCTGAAAGCGTACCTAGCCTCCCCCTTTCCAAACCACACCCGCACTGAAAATCCATGTACAGACTTAACCCAAATGTCATCTACAAAGCCCACACCTCTCATCTCACGCCCCAAAACTGCGCAGAGATCGTAACGCAGTACGACCTCCTCCTGGACTGCACAGACCATCCCACCTCCCGTTACCTCGTCTCCGACATCAGCGTTCTCCTCGGCAAACCCCTCGTCTCAGCCTCAGCACTGCGCACAGATGGCCAGCTCATAGCCCTCAACTCACCTCCACTTCCGCCTGGTGACCCGGCCGGTGGGCCATGTTACAGGTGCGTGTTTCCCAAGCCGCCGCCCGCCGAGAGCGTCGTCAGCTGCGGCGACGGCGGGATCCTAGGGCCGGTGGTTGGCGTGATGGGGGTGCTGCAGGCGCTGGAAGCCATCAAGTTGATTGTGAGTGGGAAGTTGAAGGCCGTGTCTGCTGTCCCTGAGCAGCAGCAGCCGGCGGCAGCGACCATGATGCTCTTCTCTGCGAACGGTGGCTCGGCGTTCAGGAATGTGAGGCTGAGATCCAGACGCTCCGGATGCTTTGCTTGCTCGTCCGAGGCGGGATTATCGCTGGATGGTATGACGAGCGGTAGTTTGGACTACGTGCTGTTCTGTGGTGGTGCCTCGCCAGTTCGTATTCTTGCTCCTGAGGAGAGGATCGAAGCGAAGCAGTATCGAGATCTAAAGGGGAAGGAGCACCTGTTGTTAGATGTTAGGGAAAAGGTGCAGTTTGATATCTGTAGTCTGGAGGGCTCGGTCAATGTTCCCTTTTCGACGCTGCAAGGGACCAGGGCACTTGCTTCTGAAGGCGAAGCCCCTGCTTGGATGCCAGAGGGCTTGCCAGCCGACGCACCGATATATGTCGTCTGTAGACTTGGCAATGATTCGCAAGTGGTAGCGCGGAAGCTAAAGAACAGCGGCCTAGCGAGTAAGGGGAGGTATATCGGTGATATCAGAGGTGGGTTAAAGGCTTGGAAAGAACAAGTCGATAAGGATTGGCCGGAGTACTGAACGTAGCCAGTATTCCATGACAGAAAGGGCATTTGGAGCTAAGAAAAGCGGATGTTGATTGATAATGTAGACCGTTGCTTAAGCACCACTCTGGTATGTATTGCAATCCATTGGTCTGTTACTACAAGGGAGAGGCTCGGAACGCCGGGTTCTGCAAATAGGATTTCTTGTCCTGCTTGTAGGCAATGCCTGACGAAAGTAAAACAAACATGCCTCTTCCTTCGGACGATCGTTATTTTTCAGACTCGGTCCAATTCATCCTGTGGGAGTAAGGCTCTCAGATGTATGATGTTCGCTTCTTGTTGAAAGCCCGTTGATCCTTGAGCCAGCGTCTATAGCCTGCTACGCTTGAGATTTTCTCGCCGTAGTAGTCTACCATTTGTTAGCACAAACTCTGCCGTTGACCTACATCAAGACACTCGTAGCTCAACACAAAGAAATGGGAAGCATACCAGGTACAGGGTTCGCAACACTGCTAGCCGAAGGATCGACTCTATACCTCTTCACCCTCCGGTAGAACTCCTTCTCCTTCTCATCCATCTGCCCCCTGAACTTTTTGTTCCTCCAGTTGAACGCCGCCGTCCCCAAGATGGGGCCAACAAGCCACCCCGTACCTCCGCATGCGAATGTAATCAAGCCCAGCGAAATGAAGGGATCCAGAGGAATCTGCGAGACTAGGGCATCCATATCCGACATCGTGAGGGCCTGCGCGCCCATTACGAACCCGCCCACTCCACTGCCGACCGATGAGCCCAGATGGTACCATCGGCGTGTCTTGCGCAGTTTGAAGAATGTGTTCCAGTCCAGTAACTCGCCTTTGGGCGCAGAGGCTATTGCTGAAGATGTGACTGTTGAGGCAGTAGTCGATGAGTGTCTATCAAACGAGGTGGAAGTTTTGAAAGCTACATGTTGTTTTCCGAGCTGCACTCTCCGCCTGGGAGCTTGGTTTTTGCGGAGGGAGGGTGAGGTTGTGGTATATGTGCAGCACGTGGATAGTGACGATTGTAATCTGTAGCCGACTGCCGCAGTTCGAAGCGTGGGTGTTGTCGCGAACATTTTGGATGTTGTTGGTGAAGAGATCTATCTGGGTGAGCTTGAGCATGAGCTGAGCTTAGCTTTGTGAAAGTGGAGTTTCGAAGATTCGGCGTGTAAATAAGCGCGGCGTGTAACTAAGCGCGTTTCGCTGACCAATCACGCTTCTGTATCTGGCGATGTCAACATGCCCAACTTCTCTCAAACCTCTTAATCACGTTGTCGAAAATCGACACAACTCTTTCAGGCATTTTTCTTTCTTGCGTAATCCTTTCGCAGCCGCAATCTTGAGACCTGCAAGGCACCGAGATTCTCTCAAAGCGATCGGAGCTTTCAAAGGGCGGGCTATTTCCACGCAAGTCGGTGGGCACCATTTGAGGAAGTGCCGACCTCATTTTCAACTTCTTCTTATTTCCTCTGCTTTTACATCAATTTTGCGACTTGGATTTTGAATGGAAGAGGAAGCTGAAGCTTCGCGCCTCAGGCAGGCAGAAAAGCGGGTCTTCGCGGCCGCACTTCGACGTCTCGAGGGTAAGAAGCTCCTCCTCGCCTTTTTTCAGCAGCGTATTTTTCCTATTTCTGTCTTTTTCTATCACAGTCCCAAATCTCGCTTTCTCGTCATGATGTTAACTCAAGACTTCGAAGGTGCCAGCCAGGTAGAAATCAACCTTCCAAACAAAAATCTGGCATTTTTCTAACTCCCGAGCAGGACGACAACGAGAACTTCTTGGACTTTGTTGTCGCTGAACGACCGGAATACCTAGTAGGTCTCTCCGTATCAGCATGCCCAGATATCTGATCCACTTTCGGGTTTTTCTTGACATGGGTCACGTTGATAGGCATAGACTAACCTCCCATTCAGCCCGGTTCTGGACCTCCCCTCGCGCCGATCAGCATCATGCCTGAACATGACTCCCACAAGACTGGCATGATTGTCAGTCACTTTCAGCATGAAAACCATCCACGTTATGTTGTCACCTATACCGATAAGCCCCAGCTCCGCGTTAGTGTCGCACCCGAAAACATTCTGAACTGGGTGTCGGCCAAGACATATGAAGAGTATGAGTGGAAGCGCAGTGAAGCAGAAGCTCAAGCAAAAGCGGCTGAAAGGCGCGGCAAGAGCCGCAACAGCGACCCAGCTCAACAGATCTTCGAAGCACGTGACGATGGCGAGCCAAAGGTCAAGGGCAAGCCAGGTCGCAAGCGGAAGCGTCCGCTCGAGCAAGATTCCAGGGTCATTGAAGCTGGTGGGAGTTCCATCAAGGGGGAATTGATTAGGCCATCATCTCGTGTTGGAAAGAAGGAGCCAGTTGTTGAAGAGCCCGATTTTACCTCGCCTCAACGACCCACCCTAGCTTCGCCCTCCGCGCAGCGCAGTCTAGCCAACATAGTTGACTCTGACGACGAGGTCAGTACACCCCGGCTTGTATCTTAATGAATCAGGGAGGCGTAGATTTAGCATGCTCTTCGCAATATGGGATACTTAGTTACAAAAAGCTAACGACCCGTTAGAGCGAAGACGATCAAGACAGCGAACTTCCTACAGAGATTGCCATCGAAACCCAGCTTCAAAGGTCAGCTCAATCTCGCCCTTAGAGTTTCAACGCCCGATTTATGCTTCCTCAAGCTTTGGAACATACGAAAACATACTAATACGCCGAGTAGCACAATGGCCTCGCGCTTCCGATCCCCTGTCGGTACAGACGCTTCTCTGTCTGCAAGTCCGTCTCCCGAGCCAATTAAAGTTAGAAGAGGCCCAATTCGAAATCCAAATCAACTACTATCCTCTCGTGATACCCGAAGCTCATCAAGACAGACTCGAGGATCCGTAAGTAGAAGTGCATCCGCGTCTACCGCCAACGGAGCCAAACGCCAAAGCTTCTCAACTCGCCAGGTTAGTGGTTCCGTTTTTTCCCGAGTTTCTTTCAGATCCTAGGATGAGGGTCCGAGTCTTTCTCGTCTCCTCTCACCTCTTGGGTCAGATGGAAATTTGCTTCAGGTAAGGTAAAGGATGCAACTAAAACGCTACTAGGATTCAAACACCCCTATCTCCAGCCGCGAAGCACGTCGTGTGTACGATGAACTTGAGCGCAAAGACAAGACTCCCAAGAAGTCCACGATCGTCTCCAGATACTCGACGCTCAAGAAAAGCGAGCCCGAGCTCGAGCCCGAGCCCGAGCCAGCTGAAGACCAGGACGAGTACCAAGTCGAAGAGATCCTAGGCGAGGAGACTATCAGCACCGGCAAAAAGGGCAAACCGACCATCTACTACCACATCAAGTGGCTTGGGTTTTCCGAGATCACGATGGAGCCTCACTTCAACGTTGGTGACGGTGCCGTTGCATCCTACGAGGCGAAGAAGAGAAAGGGCACACTTAGCAAGATGGCTTACAAAGTCACCAGACCGGATGGAGAGGTCGTGACGGTCGGTGGCAACCCCGAGCCGGTTCGAGCTCGCCGTCAGGTTGTCGATGATGAGGATGAGGATGAGGATCCGGATGATGATGACTATTGATTTCCTGGCTTGGCGTTCAGAGCGAGCGGAATGGCACGGTCAGTGGGCTCGACATCTGTAGATATTGTACTGTACTGTACGACACGACCTGATCTCTGCGCCCAGGGGCGCAGAGCTGATCGCTACTACAACATAGGTGCAGATGGGCACAGATCCCACCGTTGGTAGCGGTGCGTGAGAAGACGTCCTCATGGAATGAAGACGATTATTTATCGAAACATTTCCTTCTTTTTTATCTTTTCTTTCACATACATCTACATACATAGGTACCTAGGTACCTAAATTTAAAAGTTTTGTTTCTGCTGACTCGTCTCCTTCTTCTCGCAGACGCCTTTTCTTCAGCATCCAAGCCTTTTCTTTCTTTTTTTTTGCTTTTCTTCCCCCCCCCCTCCCCCCTCTTTCTCATGCCCATGATCTGCCGCTGCCGCGTCCCCCGTTGCTCTCTCTCTCTCTCTCTCTCTCCGACGCAGCAAGCCAACGCACTCGGCCAGTACAGTACTGCAAGTCTCAGACGCGGCGCCTCCCGAGAGGGCGCCCCGGTGCACGTTTCCTTTCCACTCGCTCGGTAGGTACCGTCTTTGGGCGGATGGGCGGCGTCTTTCTGCTGCATGCGACAAGGCCCGCAGCAACGCCACGCCACGCCGCTCGCTGAACGCGGGACGGCGCGGCTGGCTGGGCGTTCTCGCCCAATGGGGAGGACCCTCTCCACGCTTTCGGTCCCGGCCGACGAGTCTCGCCGTGGCCGATAACCACCCACCCACCCACCCACCAGCCCTCTCGACTCTCGAGCTGCGTCTCGAAGGCCCGCAGGAACAGGCGAGTCGGCGTACGCAGCCCCAAGGAGAGAGAACCTAGCGAGGGGGACGCCTGCCGACAATTCCGAGAAGGAGAAGTCGGGACTGTCGAGAAGAAGGAGAGAGGGGGGGGGGAAAGGGGTTTTTTTTTTTGCAATTGTGAGGTTGTCCCCAGGGATTGTCTAGGTACTCTCTCCGAGAAGCGAGGACTCGCTTAGCTCTCGCGCTCTCTCTCTCTGGCTCGAGAGGCAAGCAAGCAGACTTGCAAGCCCAAACAAACCAAACCAAACCAACCCAACCCAAACCAACCCAACCCAAACCAAACCTCGTGTCTTGTTCGACCGGCCTGCCGGAATGTAAGGCGTCAAGCTGCTGAGAGAGAGAGGGAGGGTATGCAGCAAGCAGTACACCGCGGAAAATGGGGGCACCTCGATGGTGCGGAGGTGCACGTGTAAGATGTGTAGATGGAAACTCCCCATGATCGCTCCGATGTGTGGCGCACCGGTGGATGATGTGTTCAATAGATGGCTGCTTCCTTCTTCAACTTCGTACGAGTGGGTAGTGTTCCGAACACGTACATACTGAGTACTGAGTACAAGACTGAAAATCCCTGGCGTCCATGGGAAACCCCCGCTGCGCCCAGATGATGAGTAGTGACCCTTTCAAGAACAACCTCACAGCCATGGTCCACTTCGATGCTGTCGATATCGTCTGTTCATGGTTCTAGACATGTCATCACGATGGGGTTGATGACCTGCTTCTCAAGCCTACTCCTAGCCTCCAATCCAGCCCTCCCGACCCAGAACTTCTTCACCCTCCAAGTCGAGCGCGACAACTCCGCCCTCAACAGGCAATTCATCTCCTTCGTTCCCGACCCCGAGACCGCGAAAGCCGTCCTTATCCCCCCTCACCACCCCCATCCACCGAACCCACTGACTAACCAACCATCCCCCAGGGCTGCCTCGGCATCCCGATCCGGAGCCCGGCGCCCAGCTCAGCCCGATCTTCGTGCAGGCGGGCGGCGAGCTCGAGTCCGCGGCCGCAGCGGGAGACGATGAGCGTGCTGGGGTTTGAGCCGCCGGGCTCGAGTTTAGGTGTGTTGTGTTTGCCGCTTCGTTTTCTTCGTTGTGATTTTTGGGGGCGGGTGGATGGGGGTTAACATTGCCCTTGGCTGCGTATGCGGGGGAGTCCCAGCACCGTGGGTACGGGACGTTGACTGTCGAGTTGAGGCGGGCTGGGCGCACGCTGGACGTCGATTGCACGGATCGGACATACAGTACAGTACCGTACAGTACAGTACTTGCTCGCCCGGTGCTTCGACGTCCCAGGCGCAGTGTCTGTCAGGACCGCCCCAGCAGGCGTGGCAGATGCCTTCGGGGTTGAGTTTGACGAAGGGGGTGGGGTGACGTGGTTGACGAGGCGACGCAGAGCATCGTGTACTGTCGAAGCGAAGCTTGTTGTGATTTCGTGCGACGAGCATTGATCGTCGCCGTGCTTGCTTTCCTTGCGCTCGCGGGGAAATCAGATGGCATGTATGCATGTGCCTGCTGAAGAGTGTACGTGTAAGTCAGTCAGTCAGTACTGTACTGTGTACTGTCAGTACCGTAGAATAGCAGCTCTGATACGACGATACCTGCCAGTGACAGGGAGCGAGCGCCCTCGAGCCTCACGCCCGCTGATGTGCCGAGCGCGCCGACCCCCGTCGAGTCGGGGCGCGAATCTTGTTCTCCTCCATCATCTCAGCTCGGCCCAATCAGCGCGTTGGCAGGGCGAATGGCCCATCTGGGTGCAGGCTGGGCGGGAGGGAGGGAGGGTTGTGGTTGTGGTTGTGCTGTAGTTGTAATTGTGTACTGTAAGGAAAAGAAGAAAAGAAGTGAGGGCGGCTCGAGACCGGAAGCAAAGTGACGTCGGGCGGTGGGAGACGGCCAGTTAGTCCTGTTGGTCGGTCGGTCTGTCTGTCCCGTACCGTCTTGTCCATTCTTGTCCCGACATCGACCCTCTCACCTTCTGCCTCTGCGACAAAAGCTCGTCGTCGTCGTCGTCGTCGCCGCCGTCGCCGTCGTCCTCGTCGTCGTCCTCCTCCTCCTCTTCCTCCTTGCCGTTGTTTACTTTCGCCCGCGTCGCACGAACTCGTCGCTTGCGCGCTGCTGGCTTGATCCGGTACAGTACTCGACAGCACAGTACGGTACAGACGGTACAGACGATACAGACGGTACAGACGGTACAGACGGTTCAGACGGTTCAGACGATACAGACATACAGTCTGGTTCTACCGCCCAGTACAGGATCAGATTACCCCGACAGTACTGTGCCGTACGGCATCTCCCACCCCAGACACACCACGCCGCCATGACGGGCCCCAAGGCGCCGTGGTGGGCGAGCATCTACGTCGTCGTGCCCATCTTCTCCGGCTGCGTCTGGCTGGCCATGCTGCTCGCCATGCTGCTGTGGTGGAGCGTCAAGAACGACTCGCCCCATTTCCCGACCATGGACGTCTCCCAGAAGATCGCGTACATCTCGGACGTGGCCTCGTACGGCCTGCAGCCGCTGTTCATCGCCATGGGCAGCCTCAGCGTCGTCGGCTTCACGACCTGCTTCATCACCGAGCGCTGGCTCCGCCACCGCGGCACCATCGCCCGCAACACGTCCGGCTTCCAGAAAGGGCTCAGCGTGCTGGCCATCCTGTTCGCCCTGTTCGGCATGGTCGGCCTCATCGTGCTGACCTGCCTGAACAACCGCGATCACAACACGGCCCATAACGTGGGCCTCGTCGTCTTCATGTTTGTCTTTCCCTTGCTTCCCACACGCTCCTCCTCCGCCTCCTCCTCCTCCCTCTGCACGCGCGCTTTCCACTGACGCAACAACCTCCCCCCCCCAACAGCGGCGGCTACATTCTGTCTTCCATCTTCGTGTGCTGGGAGTACCAGCGGCTCGGGATCCACTACCGCCAGCACCGCATCCTGCGCATCTCCTTCTGGGTGAAGCTGTTCTTCATCTTCGTCGAGCTGGGCCTGGCCATCGCGTTCGGCGTGCTGGGCAAGCGGAACCACTACGACGCCGCCGCCGTGTGCGAGTGGGTCATCTCGCTCATCTTCACCTTCTACGTGTGGAGCTATGCCATCGACTTCGTGCCCGCCGTGCGCACCCAGCACTACGCCTCCAAGGACACGACTGCCATCGACATGGCCGAGGGCATGGAGGCCGAGGCCCGCGTGCGGGGCTATCCGGGCGGCGTGCAGCAGGAGCAGGCCGCGTATGGGGCCGCGGGCGATCAGCCGATGAGAGACTTTTGATGGCGGAGTGCGAGGGCACGGAGGGGAGAAGTGGTAATCTAATAAACAATGTGGTGGTCTCTCGCGGTGGCACTGGCAGATACGGACAGATACGGGCCACCGACTTGGTGGGTGGTACAGTCCATGCTTGCATGTATCAAACGAATCTTGGCACGCTTCTACGCAGACCGGCATATGAGGGTTGGATTTGCACTGTACATAGTCGGTTGGCTTGGGTACTATGTCTGGTATTCCAGCATTTGGGCCGTTCGAACACCTAATTTATTGGTTAATCTACATGTCAACACCCACAATGCAAGGTGCGAGAGATACATACATAGGTACATACATACATACATACATATATACATACCTACACACATATATACATACAACATACAAACAGCACTTACTTACTTACTTACTTCCTTACCTACCTACTTACCTACCTACCTACTTACTCACGTACAGCCCAAGTCCTCTTAAGCTTGTCACGAGTCTTAAGCTTAAATCCTGCGCGCTTCGCGTCCATTCTTTCTTTCCGTCTTTCTTCCTTCCTTCCGTCTTTCTTTCCTTCTTCCTTCTTCCTTCTTTCCTTCTTTCTGTCTTCCTTCCGTCAGCTTGCCTGCTCTGCCTGCTCTGCCTGCTCTGCCTGCTCTGCCTGCTCTGCCTGCTGACTGTACTTGTGCTTGTGCTTCGCGACGGTATGCACGAGATGGGAAGGAGGATGGAGGATGGATGGATGCCGACGCGACACTACTAATAACAACAAGCAAGCAAGCAAGCAAGCAGAGGTCGAGAAAGATGGTGCCGCATACACGGAGAAAGAGATGGATGGCTTTGTTGGCTTTGTTTGGTTGGCTTTGTTTGGTTGGCTTTGTTTGGTTGGCTTTGTTTGGTTGGCTTTGTTCTATGTAAGGTAAGTATGTTTGTGTGTACTGTGTGTACGTACTGTGTGTATGTACTGTGTGTATGTACTGTGTGTGTGTGTGTGTGTGTGTGTGTATGTGTATATGTATGTATATACGTATGTATATATGTACCTATGTATGTATGTGTGTGTGTGTATGTAGCCTGCCTCGTCCGAGCTTACGCTTTCCACTGGCACTGGCCTGGCCGTCTGTCAGAGCGGCGCCTCCCTCGCCCTGTGCTCCTCCTCTTGCCGGAAATCCAGCACGACGGCGTTTCCTGGGCCCGCGACGATGATCATCGGCGTCGCTCTTTCGTCTCCATCCTCGCCCTCGGCCTCACCCTCGCTTCTCTTCTGTTGCTCCGAGAATCTGACCCTCTTCACCACCCTCTCGACCTCTCTCTCTACCCTCTCACCAGCACCAGTACCAGCAGCAGAACACGCCCTCTTCCCCTCCAACAACGCGCTCCTCTCACCCGCCTCCCCCCTCTTCCTCAAGATGCCCACCCTGACAACCAGCCCTTCCTCCCCCCTCTTCCTTCCCCCTTCTCTTCTCCTCCTCCTCCACTGCCCCCACGCGTCCACAAAGCCGTCCCTCGATCGCCACAGCCCCGCCAGAAGCAGCAGACCCACGAACGCGGCCAGCGCGAGCAGCACGTGATCCTCGTTCGCGGCGAGCCAGCGCTGGATGGACGCGCGGTTGGTGGGCCCGAGGTGGTGGTAGACGGGGTGCGGAAGGGCGTCGGGCTCGAGGCCGAGGCCGCGCTGATGTCGGCCGTTGCCGTTACTGCTGGGGAGCTGCTGCATGGCTGGCTGGCTGGCTGGCTGGTGGGGCGAGAAAAGCAGGATAGAGAGATGGGCTTGGGGTGCTTGGGGTTTGGCGATCGAAGACGACCTGCACAGACATGTAGGTGTGTGAAAGAAGGGCGACGCGCCGGCATGAAGAAGGTGGCTAGGTACCTAGCTGGCTGCCTGCCTGCCTGCCTGCCTGAGCGCGAGGGATATTTCACCGACGGAAATCCCTCACGTAAGGAGCGTCTGCGAAAGGTGAGGTGTACTGTACAAACAGAGTCGAATTCCCGAAACGGCGACTTTGGCCGGCGCATGCTATGCGACTTCGGTAGAAGAGCCAAAGCCAGAGCAGGTGTGTCGGCTGATGATGGTGGTGGTGGTGGCTAGACAGACGTTGGAAACCATGTCCATGCTGGGCGCGCTGCCGTGTGGGATCTGGAGGAGAATGTTTTGAAGTCTGTTACTGTAGAGAACGGACGGACGGACGGACGGACGGACGGACGGATGGATGGATGGATGGAGAGCGATTTGCCCTTTGCGGCAAGAGCGATTCGGGACGGGCCGTGGTGGGGCTGAGGGGCTTGGGGGAGTTGCTTGTTGGTTAGAAAGTACATCTGCGAGATCTACAACCAGTAACTGGGGACGAGGCGGAGGGGAGAAAGAAGAAGGCTTTGATTTGAGATGAAGAAGTATCATCAGGGAAAACTGTTTTGGTGAGAGGTACAGTAGGAGGAAGAGCAAGACGATAATGATGATCCAGACGCGGGCTCGCGGGTGGATTATCACGTGATTGAAACGGTCACGTACTTACTTACTTACTTACCTACCAGTACAGTACAGAACACACTACTTCCCTTCTTCTTCTTCTTCTTCTTCTTCTTCTATCCCAGAGCACTTCCGTGTGGGTCGCTAGACGAATTCAACATCGAGTCTTGGGTCAGCGAGGTATTCGTTCGTTTCGAACCGACGGTACGCCGATGATGCATGCCGCTGTTTGAAACAACGGGCTCTTGTTCCGTGCGATGGGGAGAGATGAGACGGAACAGAGAGATGTAAACTTCAAGAGAAAAGGGGAAGAGGGGGGGAAAGAGGAAGAGGAAGAGGAAGAGGAAGAAGAAGAACAAGAGACAGTTGAGAGAATCACAGTGTTTCTTGATCCGAAAGAGTGATTTGTAGGTCGGCGAAGTAAGGCTTCAGAATTACATCTCAGGCTAACTTAACGTTTGGGTATAGTACTGTACGAAGCGAGAAAACCTCTTGCTGTCCATCTCCATCTCCCCCCCCCCCCCCCCCCCCCCCCCTCCTCTTGAACCAATGCCTGGCGACTCTTCAGCATCATCCATCCCCCAAGCCATACCTTATGTACAGCAGCATTTCCACGAGTATGGGGGGATGGCCACTAAAAAAACCCAGCCCAATTCTTCGCCTCTGCTCCCATCCTATCACAAATGCCCATTGTACTCCCGCAAACATCACACCGTAAGCAATTCTCCTTGCCCACGTCCCGTCCCATCCCGTCATCCCATCAGACCTTCAACTCCGCACTGATCTCCTCGCGAACCTTGGCGCACCATTTCCAAATCGCGTCCTCGAAGCCCTTCAGAGCGACGCGGTCGGTGCCGCTCACGACGCCCATCACGTCCACCTTGAGAATGACTTCCCAGCGCAGCTCGGCGGCCTTGATCCAGTACCGTAGGTTCTCCGCGCAGCGATACGGCTTCGCGAAATCCGTGTGCCACTTGTCGATCGCGCCGAACGGGCGCTTGCTCTTCCGCACCACCGCATTGTGCAATTTTACTAATCTCAGCCCCGTCCTCATGTCAGCCAACCACGGCGTGGGTAAGCTATCATCGTTGGTCGCGTCATCAACGGATGTGAAAGCTGGGAGGGTCTCGGCGTCAGGATCCAGCGATTTCATGAACGCGTGTTCCCGGTCCGCGGCCTGCCCGTCCCAGGAATCATCGAGCCAGATCCAGCTCGCTCGTTGTTTCCGCTCCGCGTTCTCCATAGCTTCCTCCTGGCTTAGCATCTCGTAGACGCTCGCTACCCAGTTCTCCATCGTCATCCTCTCCTCGCTGCGTATCCCTCTCGCGAAATTCCGCGTCGCCATCCGCTTCAGCACTTCCATCACGGAAAGTAGCTCGGCCCGTATCTCGCGCTCGGACTTGATGACGGCCAGTCTGGCGGGCTGGTTATGCGCCGTGTAATACATCTTGGCGGCGCGGATGGCCAGCGTCATGATATCCAAGATGTGCACGCCCTGCAACTCGTGCCAGCCGCGGTTCTCGTCTGCGACGAGCACCGGCTCCTCCAGGTCGCCTTTCGTCTTCTGAGGTGAGGGAGGTGCGGAGGTGGGATTCTGTTTCACGTCTTCGAGCAGCTTGACCGCGTCATTGAGAGACTTCTGGAGGTCGTCTTTGAGTTCTTCCAAGGTAGGCGGGTGGAAGATCGGTTTGACGCGGGGGTTGTAGGTGCTGACGGTCGGCGGAAGCATGTGCGGGTGATCTGGATCCTCCTCCTCCTCCTCGCCACTGTAGTACTCGTCTTCCTGCGTCGGGCTCTCGACAAACATGCCTCCCAGGTGCGCGTGCAGCTCGGGACTGCTGCCCATCGACGCATACGACGAATCGACATCGGAAGCCGGGACCTTGGGCGTGAGAAACGAGGTGTCCAGAGCCGAGAGATCCAAGGTTTCCCGATTCTTGTTCTCCTTCCTCTTCGCCAGCCGGCCCCCCTTCCCATCCAACAGGCCGGTGCGTGCAAAGTAGTACTGCAGATGTGCAATGCTCCCCAGACTCAACACGCTCTCTCGCGATTGTGCCGACGCGGCGAAATTCGTCCCTTGCGGCCTCACGTAGCCACGTCGTTTCGGCTTCTCCGGTCCGAAGGAGGATTGGCGATTTGAAGAATAGCTCGCCGACGACGACCGTGACACCGACGTGTCGGCCGAGCTGACGCTGCCCAGTGAGTCCCTGCCCATGGTGCTCGAAAAGAGGGATGATGCGGTGGAGCCCGTCGACACGCTGCGGGACAGTTGTGGTAATGAGGTTCGGACTGCGGGAGAGGGGGAGGTCGACGGCGATGGCGACCTTCGGTGGAAGGAAGGCTGCTCGCCAAGCTCTGGTGTAGTTGCCATGGTGTGTGTGTGTGTGCAGTGCGTGCGGGCTCTTGTTCGGAGCTGTGTTTGTGTTTTGTTTGATCTGCTGCTGGTCGAGTGGCAGCGTTTGAACGGAAAGGTTGAAAGCTTGCTGGTGCCGTGCAGTGCAGTGTGTAGAGTACGATGTAGAGTACAGTACTGTAGCAATGCGAATCAGGGTCCTGTCCTAATGTTCCTGACACGGGGCCCGACAATCCCCTCAGCAGCCGTTAATGAACGAAGGTGGTTGCCGTGGACGCCGGCAATAGTGTAGAGTACGGGACTGTATCGTACTACCGTCCTGATGCTTAAAATGGTCTTTTCTATTGCTTCTAAGCATCACGGAGTCCGGCTGCACTGTTTTTGGCTGGGATGCTCCGCAGGGGGCGGGGGTCGGAGACGGCGACGGAAATGGAGGATCGCGATTCGCATGGGCAACACATAGTAATAGGACAGACATGCTGTATAGGACAGGACATACAGCACAGCACAGTCCTGTACTGCACTGCACTGTACATACACCACGGTGCAGTAGAAGCCGGTGTCACTTATTCTGGAATTCTTAATGAACCGCTCTACGGTAGGGACGAAGTGTCTCCCTCCGATCATGACTGATTGACTTTGCAATGTGCAGCGTCCAAACAAAGCCTATTGGCTTGCATGGGAATCCCGTCCCCGTCTCGAGAGTCTCGACCGAACGAGCCCCTGAAGATCATTATCTTGTGATTACGTCCCGTGTGTCGTATCTGTAGGAAGCCAAATCTTCCAAGGATAGTGTCGGTGGATGCTGGATCTCGATGAAGCACAAAGCGCCGAGCATTCCTGCAATTCGCGTGGAGATACCACCATGCGAAACAAACACTTTGTTGACAAACGCTAGGAGTCGTGCGGCTCGGAATGTCTTGCACGTATGTACACGACTGTACAGTACATACATACAGTACCTTGTGTAGGTAGGGACGTGTCTAGGATTCGCATTGTCCGCCTAGCTCTGCACAAGACATCAACCTAGGTACCTTCTTACAGAGTGCTATCTCTTTTTGCCTTCTCTGTCTCTTCTCTTGGGAGAGGCTCCTTGTACGTGTCTTCCGCTCAACCAAATGGAGAGCGAGTGCTGCTTTGCAATTTAATCATGTCTTCGAGATTTGTTGTGCTTCCACGCTTCGGATTGTCTATCCCGATCAAAATTGGCATGTCTCATGCTTCGTCAATGCTTTTCGAGTCTCTGCTTACATTGAAGCTACGTCCGTCTACCTTTCAGGACAAAAAACGTGAGTTGGCCAGAACGTTGCTTCCCGAAACACGAATCGAATTCAGGAAAGGGAAGGGCTTTTGGGATTCAGGTCGCCATATCCAACGTCAGTTCTGATGACACCGCCGTCATTCTCACTCCACCACAGAGTCTCACGCATCGCATCAGCCATCATCTGCCCATCCACCCTCCATCCACGACCAACACATGCCCACTCACGTAACTACTCGCCTTGCTCGCAAGATACACCACGCTCCCCTTGAAGTCCTCCGGCACGCCCCATCTCCCCGCCGGGATCCGCTCGCTGATGCTCCGCAGCCGCTCCGGGTTCGCCAACAGCGCGCTGTTCATCTCCGTCTCGATGTAGCCCGGCGCAATTGCGTTCACGGTGACGCCCTTCGAGGTCCACTCGTTCGCGAGGGACTTGGTAAGTTGGGCGACGGCGCCTTTGGAGGCGGCGTAGGCGGGGACGGTGAGTCCGCCTTGAAAGGTGAGGAGAGATGCGAAGTTGATGATGGCACCGCGGCGGCCGGAGGGCGATGCGGGCAGGGAGAGCATGTGCGCGCCGATGTCGCGGCAGAGGGTGAAGACGGTGGTGAGGTTTACTTGGATGACCTGTTGGTAAGAATGTCAACAGCTTTTTTCTCTCTTCTGTCTGTCTCTTCTCTTCTCTTCTCTTCTCTTCTTTCTCTCTCCGTCTCTCCGTCTCTCCTTCTGCTGTTTTCCTACAAAGGGCCATACCTCATTCCAATCATTATCCGGGAACTCCGCACACGGGTGCCGGCGTTGAATCCCCGCGCAGTTGACCAGAATCTGGATTTGGTGCCCGTCTTTCAAAATCGCCGGCGTCAGGGCTGCGACGTCTGCTTGCGAGGAGAGGTCCGCGGTGTAGATGGTGGCTTTCCTCCCCAGCGCTTCGATTGCTTGCAGCGTGGCGGTGTTAGTCCGGTCGCGCTGTGGTCAGTTTCATCTTGCGTTAGCCATTTTCTGTCAATTGCGAATGCTCAAGTGTGTTTGGAAGTATATATGTACCTGGATCAAAATGATATCTGCACCACACTCCGCCAGCGCAACAGCAGCAGCTTGCCCGATACCTCTCGTTCCGCCTGTCACCAGCGCCGTCTGGCCCTCGAGGGAAAACATGTTCAGAGTCGCTGAAGTCATGTTGTTTCTCTTCTCAGTCCTGCCTGAACTCTGGAGTTGTTCTTCCCTTGGATGGAATCATTCAGCAGAACGATTGAACAGAACCTCAACGTCAAGCGCCGGGCCGCATAGGTTCCACCAGAACGACGTCAGGTTACTTTTTCTCCAGTCGCCGCCCATGGAGGAAATTCCCGCTCCTGGCGGGCAGAACAGCCACATTCAGCCACCCGGCCGAGGGGTCGTAGTGGGGCAGGAAGCATTATCCACTGACGATGTTGCCGTCAGAGCCCGTTCGCCCAACATCTCTTCTGTCACCTGACGAGCTATTCATTACAGCTACACAGAACTCGGCATTTTCATCTTCGCTTCTCCTCAACTGCTCTCCAAAGAAAAACTCGAGATCAAAGAAAGATACGATGGCTGTTGAACGCCACAGTCACGTTGACGGAAGTCAAACCGAACAAGTCGTTGCTTCGGTTCTGCATGGAGTCAAGGATTTGCGCATTGTGAGTCCATGCGTCCTCGTACAGTAGTAATGATTTCAGAAGTACTTATATGTGAACGTAGGAACATCGCCAACTCGGTGCCCCAGAAGCATCGGAAGTCCAAGTTGCCGTGCAAAGCACAGGTCTCTGCGGCTCCGACCTGCATTATTTCAACCACTACCGCAACGGCGACATCATTGTCCGCGAGCCCTTGACTCTCGGCCACGAGTCCGCTGGCGTCGTAGTTGCCGCTGGGAGCGATGTCACGTCTCTCAAAGTAGGCGATCGGGTCGCCCTCGAAGTCGGAATCCCGTGTGTGGAATGCGGCTTTTGCAAAAGCGGAAGATACAACATCTGCAAAACGCTGAGATTCAGGAGCTCGGCGAAGAGCTTCCCGCACTTCCAAGGCACGTTGCAGGGCAAGATCAATCATCCAGCCGCGTATTGCCACAAGTACGCTCCCCGTCCTCGTCTCTGATCACCAATCCCAATCTTCTGAGGCAGGTGTTGACAGAGCCATAGACTACCTGATAACGTCTCCCTCACCACGGGCGCCATCCTCGAGCCCCTCGGCGTCGCAATCCACGGCCTCCGGCGCGCGGCTCTTCCCAAATCCAGCACCGTCCTCGTCTTCGGCGCCGGCGCCGTTGGCCTCCTCTGTGCCGCCATGTGCAAAGTGTACGGCGCCAAACACGTCATCATCGCCGACATCCAAGCCGAGCGGGTCGACTTCGCCGTCGCGCACCGCTTCGCCGACGCGAAGATCGTCGTGCCGATGAAGCGGCCGCAGGCCATCGAGGAGAAGCTCGCGTTCGCGAGGGAGGTCGCTGAGCTGGTCAAGGCGCAGGCCGGCGGAGAAGAGGTCGACGCCGTGTTTGAGTGTACGGGGGTGGAGAGCTGCTTGCAGGCTGCAATCTACGTTCGTCCCCCTTCCAAGAAAATTCCACCATCCCCTCCTTTCCTCTCCCTTCCCAATCCCTTTCTCGGTACAAGGGGTTTGCGGGCTGGAGGATTCACGCTGACGAGACGCAGTCCACCCGTCCCGCAGGCAGGGTGATGCTCATCGGCATGGGCTCGCCCATCCAGACCCTACCCATCTCGGCGGCGGCCCTGCGCGAGATTGACCTCGTGGGCGTCTTCCGCTATGCCGACACATACGCGGAGGCCATTGCGCTCGTGTCGAGCGGGAACCCGCTGCTGCCGGATCTCTCCGCTCTCGTGACGCAGACGTTCAGGGGCTTCGATGCGATCCCCGGCGCGTTCGCGATGGCGGGACAGGTGAGGGATGGTGAGGGGAAGCTGGTGCTGAAGGTCGTTGTGGATACTACTGACGGCTGAGTTCTTTCGTGTGGATCGAGAGAGAAAGACAAAAAGAGAAAGCGCGCGGAGGGTTAATGGGTCGTTTTGGCCAAAGCATCTCTCTCGAAATGGCATAGGCGAGACAGATGCCTTTCTTGTTGGCTACTTACCATTTCTGTGCTTGTGTCTATGGATGAGAGAGAGAGAGAAAAACTGTTGGTTTATGTGTAGGGGGGCGTTTTTATCAAATGAGCTAGGTAGCTTCAGGTCTCTTTCTCTTCCTTTGGGCGGGGGGGAGAGGGGGGGGGGGGGGGGGTTAGGGCAGTTGGTTCGATATGAGGAACATGAGGATTGATGAATGATTGGAAATGTACTTGCCTATCTTACCTATACATAGCACAGTCAATAATTTTTTCTCTTTCCCCCCACTTGTCAGTCAGGCTTGTACTGTAACTGCATTTAAGATATCACCTCAATTTTACTGCGTAGCTAGCTACTGTAGCGAAGTTCGTAGTTTGTATTTTCGCCTCTTTTTCTGAATGCTTCTTTTTGGGGGGGGGGGGGGGGGAGGGTGCCTGTTACTGTACAATTATCTAACATGAACAACAGTCGCTACCTATGGGCTCCAGGTCTCCCCTCAAGATGACATAATTCCTGCTACAGTACTCCGTGGCGGACTTTTATACTAGGTGCATGGGAAAGCAGTTGCGTAGCTGGGCTGGCGAGTGCGGTTACACCGTAGGTAGGTAAAGCCAGCGTGCCTGTGGACACCAAGTGATATAACACGACAATTCCGCGACATCCCATCGTCAGTTATAGCTGCCTTGTGGCTTTGATCTTTGGGTGTGAAGTCTGTTGGAAAGACGTTACGAACTGTAGACCAACAGTAGCGATTCCTGTGGTTGTCGACGAACATGGCGGAACTCGAGCGTCCCGGACTCGGTGTCATCGTATGTGTTTTGGGGAGGGGGGTAGGTGCGTTTTGGAGCTATCCCCCCCCTCCACCCCTCCCCTCCTATTGACATGTTTCGGGCCTGGGAGGAGGGTCGTTTTGGAAGAGAGGAGGGACAAGGGAAGTTTCGTTTTGGTGTGGGGATTGCGGAAGGGAAATTGGCGATGATATGGGATGTTGGGCTACTACGCGTCGATGGAGTATGGTAAGAGTTGGTAGTTAATTGGCTTCTCCCTAGGTACGTAGTCTTGGAGATCTGGTTCGCGATTGGGATTGTAGGATAGAGATGAGGGGTTGGGTGGGAAGAGACACGCATACGTGCTTTTTGAAAGAGTATGATAGGGTAGTTTATGGACAAATTGGGGTTAGGTGTACACACCGGCAGGAGTATTTGTGCTAGGTTCGAGAGTGGTTCTCGAGAGAGGGTGTGTCTGTTAATACAGGCGTTAAACGCGCTAGCTTTATTTGTCATTTAAGAGCATTTTCTTATGGATTGAAGCTTCTTACTACGTATAGCGCTCAAGCAAAACACCATCTAGACCACCTGTGTAGCCTTAGATTCAGAGCGCATATCTGGACTGATAAACCTCATACCTAGAGTTGGATGTGCTTCCAGGAGAGCCACTTGCCCCGTAGCCGATCTATCGAGCTACAGTAGATGATTTTACTAACAGTTAACAGATGGGTATTGCCTGCATCTGGGATGCCTTTCTTGGTCGATAAGCGGAAGTAAGTAAAGACAAATGGGTGGAAAAGTATTTAAAGAGGAGCAAAGCCCAAGAGGCGCTTTGATAGTGTAAGTAAGCATCGCGGGTTCTAAAGGTGGCGGTACTGATAGGAAGTGGAATTTAAGAAGAAGACCTTCCGCTAGTTATTAATGCCTACCTAGCTAGACTGATATTGGCCAGCACGAGCAAATCAGGGAGGTGGTCCGGCTATTCGCAGATTAGAGTTTCCAGAAAGAGGACGCAGCACGTGACGATTAATGTGTAAACCTTCAAAAGCATACCCATTGCTCATGAATTTCAGGCTTCAGTCAAACCATAATCCATAATGACTGTAAAGCATATCGCTATATCTTAGGCTTGTATTGGTTTTGGTAATTAAGTTCGAGGCGTGGTCTCGATCACGTTCCCATCCCCCGCCAACGCGCGGTTGCCAGGCGTACCACGTTAGCGCTAAGATAAGTCTATCGACCGCTAGTGTGCCGCGCCAAAAAAAAAAAAAAGGTTTCAATTGAAGAGGCTCCTCGTCGAGATTTCTCCGCTCTTCACTTCCCCAATCCCCAACAGTATTGTCTTCCACAGCAATATCTCCTCCACAAAGCCGTTCGATCGGACGCGTCTATCCGTTCAAGCCCACTGCGTTCAAGGATTCATCCTGAATTAGTCACAATGGCACTTCTTCCGGGTAAGTCGAAATGCGCCAAATCCTCGAGCTGCTCCGGAATTATCTAACATGAACAACAGTCGCTACCTATGGACTCCAGGTCTCCCCTCAAGATGACATAACTCCTGCTGCGACTGGTTTCCCCGCAACCGTAAGTCTTTGCGAGTCCTGCGTTTCGTCGGCCAGATCCTGGCGGGAAGTTTGCGCAGGTAGAATTCCAACTCGGATAGACCACAAGCTGATACCCGAAGCCTCAGTTCCGCATCACAATGGCTGCCATCGATCCCAGTGAGATTATAAACACTACAAACGCCAAAGATGTCCCTCTCCGCGCGACCTTGAAGCTCATCCGCCAAGAAGAATCCGACGATGATGATGACTCCGAGGAGTACATGCGCGCTCTGTTGGCCAGCGATGATTCCGACGAGGAGAGCGAGTCCGACGAGGAGGAGGCAAATGGTGGCCCCAGCGACCCAGCCAAGTCCAAGAAGGCTCGCAAGGCTGCCGCACTTAAACAGCTCATGGATATGCACGACAACTCCGAGTCCGACGAGGAGATGGCGGATGCTCCCAATGGCAAGGCTAGCAAGAAAGGAAAGGCCAAAGCTACCGGTGATGAGAAGGAGGAGGATGACGAGGATGGTGAAGATAGTGATGAGGACATCGTGGTCGAGGAGTTCGTTCTTTGCACGCTCGATCCAGAGAAGGTGAGTTTCATTCGTAATAGAACACCGAAACCAAAAAGACTGACGAGAGGACAACAGAACT
This sequence comes from Blumeriella jaapii, assembly GCA_009599575.1. Lineage (NCBI taxonomy): Eukaryota > Fungi > Ascomycota > Leotiomycetes > Helotiales > Drepanopezizaceae > Blumeriella > Blumeriella jaapii. Next base: position 648,327 of record VWND01000076.1, on the reverse strand, counting down.
TCCAACAGCCTCTTGACATCACCATCGGCGAGCACGAGCGCGTCTTCTTCAAGGTCTCCGGCACCCACACCATCTACCTCACTGGTAACTACGTTGTTCCCGAGGACGGACACAACCACCGCCACGAGGTCTATGATTCCGATGAGGAGGGCGATGAGTACGACTTGTCTCCCGATGAGGATGAGCTTGAGCTTGAGTTGGATGACGACGAGAGTGACGAATTGGATGGTCTAGAGAACCCCCGTATCGCCGAGATTGAGTCTGAGGATGAGGCCCCAAAGCTTGTCTCTGCCGATAAGAAAGGCAAGAATAAGCGCTCTGCTGATGAGATCGAGGAGGGCGCTTCGCTTGACGACATAATGGCCAAGAGCCTGAAGCCTGAAGCTGGTGAAGAGGCAAAGCTCAGCAAGAAGCAATTGAAGAAGCTAAAGAAGAACAACGGCGAGGCTGCTGCAGCTAAGACTGAGGAAGCCAAGAAGACCGAGAGTCCCGCTTCTAAGTCCGAGAGTGCTGACAAGAAGGTTCAATTCGCCAAGAATCTCGTCCAAGGTCCAACAGGAACCGCTGAAAAGGCTAAGGTTACTACTGTTGAGACCAAGGATACCAAGGGCAAACCCGCACTCGGTGTCAAGATGGTTAACGGTGTTAAGGTTGACGACAAGAAGCTTGGCAGCGGTCCAGCCTGCAAGAAGGGTAACAAGGTTAGCATGCGTTACATCGGCAAGCTCGAGAATGGCAAGGTCTTCGACTGTAAGTTCAATTTCAACAGCCAGAGTCGCAGAATGCTGACAGTGTGCAGCCAACAAGAGCGGCAAGCCTTTTTCTTTTAAGCTCGGTACCGGCGAGGTCATCAAGGGTTGGGATATCGGCGTTGCTGGCATGCAAGTCGGCGGCGAGCGCAGACTGACCATCCCAGCAAGCCTTGCGTACGGCAAGAAAGCTTTGCCCGACATCCCGGCAAACAGCACTCTTGTCTTCGACATAAAGCTGTTGGAGTCCAAGTAGATCTAATTGGCGACATCGTTCTGTGCTTTTGTTCTAAGTCGGCTTTGGAATAGACTGACTGGGCTGAAGCTTTACATGACGACTTCTCCTGCCTGTACAGTTTCCGGTACACCTCTCTTGCTGCGTTCTTTTTGCCCGTTTCGTTGCTCTCTGTCTCACATACTGTGCCATAATGCTTTTTTGCGTACATCTCCGGCCAACGCTGTTCCGTCGTTCTGTCTCGAGTGATGGGGGCAGAAGCACGGTAAAGGTTGACGAGGTTGCATGCATCTCTGAGGCGTCAAAAGTTGATTGCGAGCGTTCTGCTATTTGCAAGGTTGTGTTTAGGTAGTAAATACAAATGAAACTTGCCAGAATTCTTCTGTCTCAACCGCGAATGAGTAACCACTAAGTTTTCCCCCATTCTTCTTTTCATATCCGGGGCGCGCACGTGGTTTGCAGGCCAGCCACACACTATTCCAACATTACACCAAAATCGAAAGATGATTGCGCGCTTACCTCCCTAGAGATCATTCACAAGTGGTGTTGAATGTCCCTAGAAGATTTGGCCACTTTGTGAGGCCATTTGGTATTTCACCGCCCTTACCTTTCAGACTCAGACTGTAAGTTGAAACCCAGATACCAGTGAAAAGGTAACATTCCCATCCTGAAGTTGGACATTACAGCTGATGAAAGACTAGGAGGTACTTAGCTACTATAGTCTTGTAAGCCTAATAGCAATTATGATTCTAAGTTGTTCTCAGACGATCCCTGATCGCGACGGCCGCGTAAACCAGTTTCTAAAAACGGCAGGCACGCTGGACGGTGCTCACGATCCCATCGCAAGATACTTGTCTTGTCCTCTTTGCAACAACACAATCCATCATCATAATTAATCTTCGCGCCCGGCGCGTTAATACGGTCCACTTATCAATATTGGTCCAGTATCAATACTTCTCTTCTCATTGGCCTGGAACAATCATCCTCTCTTCCAGCATGAAGCGCACCTACAGTCTCACTGGCCGTCCACGGTCGGAGACACCCGACATCGAGATCGATGGTCTCGATGTGCCGTCAGAACATGGAACAGTCAAAAGGATTCAGAGTGCCTGCAATGTTTTGACGCCCCCACAATCACCCGAGTCCCCTGACGGTAGCGAACGTCCTTCCAAGCTCCGTAGGCATGGCTCGAAGCTCCTCTCTGCTTTGAAGTCGTCGTTCAGAAACAGCGGTAAGTCTTCACGTATACGACTCATATCCGGCTTTTACTGACCATTCTACAGTCTCCAACACGTCTACATCGGAAGCGCCACCATCCACACCCAATGCTCCCCCCCGCAGACTCTCTGCAGCCGTTCTCAAGAGCCAGCTGGAACCAACGGTCGTTCATCGCGCTGAGTTCAAAAATCGACCCAGCGTGATCTCAATTGACAAAGGTGCAATGGAGGTAACGCCTGACGGATCACCGTCCACCAGCGCTGAATCAGGCAGTAACAGTGGCAAGTCTTCTGCTCCTAGGCCAGGAGAATCCACGGGTAAGACATCCCTGGACTCCAAGTTCTCGGCCTCGAAGTACAAAATCGTCTCGCAGCATTCGTCCGAGAATAAGAGGATGGTCATCAAGCAGCATACGGGTGACCGTGGTAGCTCAAACGAGCTCCAAATCCTTGCCCCCATTGTGGAGAGTCTGGAAGCCCCTGAACCTACACCAAGTAAGCATTCCCTCCATCTCTAAAGTTATCTCTTGTGCACGTACTTAAAGCTTTCATCCATTCCCTTTCAAGTTCTTCTTTGGCTTCCAACTTTCTGAGCCAATCAGCCGAAGGCTCTTCACTACAGTGCCCGGGTACCCGGTTTTGACCTAGAAGACTGTTCAATTCAAACTCTTCTACTTTCTTGTGCATTTGACTTACTTATATAGCGATTGTGACCGTGGAGATGGCTGCGGCAGCCAAGGTATTCTTCGAGACTCATTACAATCAGGTAACCTCTGATAGCTTGACTCCTCGCTCGATTCGCAGACGGCAGTTGGAATATGCGCTCTATCATGAGCAATTCAATCTTTCTCCGATAGAACAGGAAGAATACCGACGTGCCTGGGCCAGAGATGAAAGCGACCATCTGCGAGAAACCCGGGCTATGAAAGTCCGGGCTGGCAACGCCCTTAGAAAAGGTAAGGACATCACTACCTCACGATATGAGGTCGTCAAAGTCCTAGGTAAAGGAAGTTTTGGAGTTGTCCGCCTGGTCCGAGAAAAGGTGGATAATAGGTGAGATCCTACCTTCCCAACGCCCCTCACCCCTCTACGCATATCGGCCTTCCAGCTTCTTACCAGCGTCTAGCCCCACTACCGAATCCAGTACTACACGAGAAATCTATGCCATGAAAGTCATCAGAAAGTCTGATATGCTCCGTAATAGTCAGGAAGGTCATCTTCGAGCCGAGCGTGACTTCCTTGTCTCCGCTGAGGGTTCTCGTTGGTGAGTCAAATCCCGTCTGCGTTCCCTTGATCAGAGGCCTAAACTATTGGTTTTCCCCGGTACTCTTCAGTGGTGTGCCAGGTTTTTAACTTATCGCAGGGTCGTACCCCTCATTGCAAGTTTCCAGGACCTCAACAACCTGTATCTCGTCATGGATTACATGCCAGGAGGTGACTTTCTGGGACTTCTGATCCGCGACAATGTTCTATCAGAATCTATCACTAAGTGGTACATTGCGGAGATGATTCTGTGCATCGAAGAGGCTCACGCCCTTCGCTGGATTCACCGTGACGTAAAGCCAGACAACTTCCTCATCTCTGCGTCAGGGCATCTGAAAATCTCCGATTTCGGACTTGCATTCGATGGTCACTGGTCCCACGACCAGGCATATTACAACAACCATCGATACTCTCTTCTGACCAAGCTAGGTATTGATGTTGCTGGGGACGCACAGGATATCCACGAGCGGGAGAGGGAGCGGGACTCTGCGGTGAGTGCTAGGAACCCTTGTTACTCATTGGAGAATACTACTAATATCCTGTAGAAGAAACTTGCCCCAATCATTTCTGGCAAGGAAAAACGACATGAACAGAACTCATCCAATACCGATGGCGATGGAATCTTGAACTGGCGCAACCGCTACGGCAACAGGACCATGGCTCGGTCTGTTGTAGGGACGAGTCAGTACATGGCCCCCGAAGTTGTTAGAGGCGATCTTTATGATGCTCGATGTGACTGGTGGAGTGTTGCAGTGATTCTGTACGAGGTCAGAGACACTTTTAGGCCCCCAACTTCAGACCTTTTGGACCTGACCGTGACCCAGTGTTTGTATGGTCATACACCTTTCCTTGCGGAAGAGGGAGGAAGACAGCAAACAAAGCAGAACATACTTGTAGGTTTTCATCGCAAATGGGTAGCATCGTTTAGTTACATGCCTTTTGATCCCAAATTTTCTCCGTTCACTGATCACTACAGGCACACAAAACTACTTTCTCGTTCCCGCATAAGCCTGTTGTCAGTAAGCGATGTCAGGACCTGATCCGAAACATCATCCAGGATAAGGATACTCGACTCTGCTCGAGGCGTTACAAGATCAAAGACAGTGCTTCTTACTATCCTCAAGACCATGCTGGACGTCATGTGTTTCCTAACGATGCCGAAGACATCAAGAGTCACAAGTGGTTCCGGGACATTCAATGGGATCGTCTGCACACCTCTGTGCCACCATTTGTCCCAGATATCAAATCCGTGGACGATACTCACTACTTTGTAAGTCATTTCGAGTGTCGCAAAATCTCACTGTAATGCTAACCACCTCACAGGACGAGGAGGATCCAATCTCGGATTTCTCTGAGTCCGTTTCCGACTGCACTGTACCTACGGCTGGGGATGTGACCACCGCGCTCCGTTCTTTCAACCGAGAGATTCAACGAGAGGCGACCCAGTTTGTGGCCAAGCCTCATGACTCCCTGAGGCTACGAAAGTTTGAACGTTGGGTAGATGAGTATGAGCTGGGCGAGGAGCAAAAGGTAAGGAATTTGAATGTCTCGTGTTCTCAACGACGTTGGCTAAGAATTTAGGAATATCTCAAGACTTTTGCTCGGAACTACGGACAGAAAGAGAAAAAGCGACCAAGGGATCGGCTGTTGAGGGATAAAGATACGGCGCCAAAGGTCATGGAGCTGCGCAAGAGAAGCGCGTTCTTGGGGTACACGTATCGTAGATTTCACCCTGTTGCTCGCAATGGGTCTATGAGAGGCTCTGTTGTCGGCTCGGTGGGAAAGAGGGCAATTTGGCACAGGGCTAGATTGAGTATCCATTAGGTGGATCGTGGTATAGAGTTGTAGTGATGAGGGACAAGAAGCTGTCAAACGCATTGTCACTTTGAAGTGAACAACTCGGACACTTGTTTGATAGAGTCAACTCACAAACTTGCTCGTAATGGTCCGGGTATCTTTCATTAAGCTGATTTGGAATGGACCGATTTCTTGCCAACTTCAGTCCGATTAGTACCCGGAATGATGATCATTTGGTTCTTGTTTGACCGTATTTGGAATCGTATTGCAGTATCTGTGATATTCAGAGCCTCGCAAATCACTGTCAGGACCACGATGATCTGTGCTGTGCCACATAGCAGCCAGCATACGAGATGGTCGTTCCACAATAGACTCAAGATGTCGTCATGCCCCGAGGGGGTGTCAACGAAGCTGGATTCCTTGCCGTACCACTGCTACGTATCAAAAGGCCTCTCACGCGGGAAATTTGCATCTACACAGAGATACATACATAGGTAGGCATAATACAATACACGACGTTGCCCTTGCCGGACCGAAGGTCTACCTACCTACCTAGGTACCTACAGCCTCATCCACAGCGCCGCCCTCTGGATCTCGCCAACCACGCCGTTGCCAGCAAGCGCCCACTTCTGCGCCACCGTCTCCTCGTCGACCTTGCAGCGGAGCACGCCGCTCTTGGCCCAGTACTCCATCAGGCCGCGCGCCTCGCGCTTGCTCAGGCCCTTCAGCTGCATGGCCTCCACGCTCGCCAGGACCGCGTCGGCGCGGGCATCGTACGCCTTCTCGAAGGGATCCCGGGGCGTGACGGCGCGGCCGGCGTGGCGGTCCCCGGCCCGCTGGATGGCGAGGTTCAGGGACTTGGAGACCGGGGCGTGCGAGCGGTTCGTCGCGGCGAGCACGGCGCCGCCGTTGGCCAGCGCGGACCCGCCAGAGAGGTGCTTCACGAAGTGCTGGATCACGGCTAGGTCGTGCGCGTGGATGGGGGCGAAGTCGGGCGCGCGGTAGAGCGAGTCCCGCATGGCGAAGCTGAGCCCGTCGAGACACATGAGAATCGGGGGCTGGCCGCGGGCCGTGAGTTCCGCCCAGAAGGCTTCGAAGATGGGCCAGGCGATGTCCGGGTCGCGCGCGCCGAGCTCGCAGACCCGGAAGAGGGAGGTGCCTTTGCTGATGGAGACGGGCGTCGTGAGGTCCTTGGAGAGGTTGAGCGCGGCGAGCACGGCGCTGTTAGCTTTCCCGATTTGGGAGAGCCAGTTGGCGATGTATGTGTTCTGAGTCCAGAGGGTCGGCTTCGTGTTGGGTATTGCTGCGTATGCCGTCATGGCATTGGTGACTTCTTGGGCTTTTTTGATTGTGTCAGTCCATTGCCTGTCACTCGCTGCAGGGCAGTTTTCGTGTACGTACCCTCAGCAATATTTAGCACCACCCAGCCCTTTGCAAATGCCTTAGCCATAGCGCTCAACAGCATCAGGCTCTTCCCCGTTCCCTTCTCCCCATCGAACACCATCCTGATCGTCTCCCCCTTCTCCTGTGCCTCCATCATCCTCCGTGCCACCACCACACTCTCCTCTCTAATCAACACCGCAGGCCTCCTGAAGATACCCCACCCCTGTGTCGTCTTGAACGCTTCCACAGCCCTCAAACTGTCAACCGTCACCCCATTCAACCCCACCACCTTGCCCGCAAACCGCGACCCGTTCTGCCCTAGCACCATCGCCGCCAACGAGTCCCTCCCCGGACGGTCCTCCGCATCATCCCGCTCCACAATCTCGTCTACCAGCTTCCCATCCAGATCCTTCAGATCCTCGACCTCCAACGCGTTCGTGTTGCTCAGCACGATCCGCTTCCGCAGCGCCTTGCGCTCGCCCGGCGCCGGCGCCTTGCCCGTCTTCACAACCGCCTTCTTCTTGATCCGCAGCGTCTTCGCGCCCTTGCCGTTCCCGGACACCATCTTAGCCGGCTTTTTCACCGGTGTAGCGGCCAGCACGGCCGTCGTCGTGAACTTTCGAGAAGGGGGCGCTGCTGCTGCTGCTGCAAGCCTCACAGCCAGCGTTGGGGCGAATGGGGTCGTGGCTGGCCGGGCCAGGCATTTCCAGCAGTTGGGAGACGCCATCTCGGTTTTATGGCGTGGGTGCTGGAGCTCAATGGCGGGTGCTGTGAAGCGTTCGTTGGTTGGATGTTGGCTTGTCGTCTACGATGTTGATGTAGATGTATGTACAACTAGAAATATATCCTTAGCTCCGCCGACTCGCGCTAAAATGCGGCCGCGTCAAGCTTCCCGAGAAAAAGTTCAACTCCGGCCCGGCTCGAAGACTTTCCTCAGCTTTGCGCCAACGTCAATTCTTCTCTCACCACCAAATAAGGCACAATGGCGACTACCACGACCACGACGACTACGACGAAACTCCCCGTCGTCGTCAACAAGCCCACGCCCTACACCTTCGACCTCGGCCTCCTCCTCGCCTCGGACCCGAATCCGCTCCTCCTGACGAGCCCCTCCAAGCTCGAAGATGACCTGGCAGCGACAGCGAGAGACGGCGCCCAAGCGCTGCTGAACCAGCTGCTCTCCACCTGCCCAATCGCCAGCACCCCAAACGGCGTGCTCTTGTCGCTCCCCGAAATCGAGACCCGGCTACCGCGTGAAAAGGTACCACATACCTTCCCCACCATCCCCCGCCCCGTTCGACGATGATGGCGGCTCAAGTGAAATGGGTACTAACGTGTGTGTCATCTACAGCCCCTCCCACCCCCCAAGGCGCAAACGACGTGGGAGAAATTCGCCGCCAAAAAGGGCATCAAGGCCAAGACGGCCGAGCAGCGCAAGAAGATGGTCTACGACGACGCCACGGGCGAGTGGGTGCCCAAGTGGGGCTACAAGGGCGCCAACAAGGCCGGTGAGAACGACTGGATCGTCGAGGTCGACCCGAAGAAGGAGGCCGAGCGCAAGGAGGGCACTGAGAGGCACGGCGATGGAAGGAGGGAGCGCAAGGAGAAGGTGAGAAGAAATGAGAGGCTGCAGAGGGCGAATGAGCGTAAGGCGAGGAAGAATGGTGCGAAGTAGAGAGAGAGAGAGAGAGAGAGGGAGAAAAGAAGGGCGCGCTGGATGGGAGAGAGCGTGATTGATGCAATGGGCTCGGCGTTGGAGGATGGTTGGGCTTGGCCGGGCGGCGTCTGGGCGCAACATTTGTTGATACGGAGGAAAAGCAATCGGGTTTGGCAAAGATGGGGATGGCTATGGCCCTTGCAGAGAAGCTTAAAAATGATTTCATTATCGTCGAGCTCACCAGTGGTCTCTTTGCGCAAGACAAAAGAAATGTAAATAGGTATCATACGTTTTCTGATCCATATCTCCAGCCAGTGGCCCCCTTGGATCGTTCCTTTCGCACTCCCAATATCGCATCGCCGTAATCGTACAGAAAGGCCCTACCGGCCAAAGCACGCATCTCCCCCGATTGTGTCGTGAAAGTCTTGCCCCCACATGCACTTCCCCCACAATCACAATCCAAGGAAACTTAGACCAAACAAACTCCTAACCTCCCACCCATCCCAGCATTACGGACCCCAGTATTTCCTCAACGTCATCACCACTCCTCTAATGCTAGATTGTGCACCACCCTCTCGGATGGCAACAAGCAAATGCATCTGCAGGCGAAACTCGAGGCGAAAGAGCGAATAACAGGAAGAAACGACTATGACATCATCCATGTGCAACGCTTGGGTATTCAACAATCTCAACCATGTGAACGTAGCCGATAAAAAGAATCGTATAAAGACAAAGCAGATGACGAGACGCAATGCGTTCTGGGGCAGCTGGGTTTGAGTACCAGTACCACTTGCTCGTTCCGGGAGTTTTCGAAGATTCTTACGCAGAAGACGTCTGGCCGTTCCGGCCTGGAGCGTTCTTTGCTGCTCCTGGAACGCATCCCGGGTAATGGTATTCTCTTCTAAGGGTTGCTTCATGCTCGACGAGTGAGCACGGGTGCTAGATTGCATCCGTTGCAATTGAGTGAGGTCCTGTCAAAAGCCGATCGGGCTTAACGGCTTGATAGGACTGAGGGGTCTCATATCGCTGCTTCGTTGAGGCGGCGGTGTAGTGGTACCCTCTTTGACTCCCGTAAGCGTGGGATTGGCAGTGCCACCGGCGCCTGAGATCTGGCTGGGAGGAAGCTTCTTGATGTGACTGCTGCCAGGTTTCTGCCCAACTTGGTCGATGCTGAGACTGCTTGGTTTGCTGCTGTCGGAGCTTGAGATGTTGCGCTCGCTCTCAACGGCGGTACTGTTTCGGCCTTCGGCAATCGAATTGGCGGCCATGTCAAACAGCATGTACTCCTGCTCAATGTAGAACTGCTCCGTCTTGCATCCCTTCCAGCATTCTCTCCAATTACAAACGAGGAATTTGAAGCAGACCGCATCGATCTTCATGCATGGCTGGAAGCAGATACACAGATTCCGGTAGTCCATCTTGTTCTTGTGCGAGTGAGCGAGGAGTAGCGAAAGGTGGCATGTAATGGCGAAGAGAAGGTAGTAGTTGAATGGCGACAGGTTGGAAAGCTCGTCGATGAGCAGTTGTGGAACTTCTTCTTGGTCCTTGTCGCAAACACGATTGATGCGATCTTGAGAGCTCTTGGGTAGAAGTTCGTCGGGCAGCTCGCGGAGCCAGGCTTTGAGCATCGATCCTATGATGTTGATGTCGTAGAGCTCGTCTTGCTCGAACAGGTCAATGTCGAATTCTGTGAAGCCGTGTCAGTCAGGGGAATACCTCCTCCACGTTGCCATCCTCTGAGCGACATACCCTGATCGAACCTCCTCTGCCACTTTTTGATCTGTGGCCCACTGCCGGGTACTCTGTACAGCCCCTCCACTTCGCTGCCCTTATAATTCAAATAGTCGATTGCTCTCCACGGGAAGGCCGGCATCCAGAACTCTGTCTTGTCCTTAGAATCCTCCAGTTTCTTCGATATCCGGGTGAGCCGCGTTTGCTCTATGAGAGGGAGAGTGAGGACCTTCAGCTGGTACTGGTCGTCGTCGGCCGGGGGATCTTTCTCGTACGAGCCTCCACTTCGTCCTCCCTTCCCCCACAGACCTTTGCTCAGAGCCCCTGCGCCCTTGCTGGCGGAGCTCTTGAGGTTGTTCAAAAACCCACTTCCTTCGCGGTAAGAGTTTTGGGCCGATGGCTGTAGGCGGCCGTTATCCTTGGACTCCTTCGTCGTTTGCGACCTCCCCTGCTCCTTCAGCTTGCTTCCCTCCTTTTGCTGTGACCCATCTCGGGATGCAGGGGGGTGTCGGTCCTCGGAGCGTTGTCGGACTGTGGAGCTCATCATCGACCTGAACGATCGATTGTCTGGTTGGTCAGCCGGCGAAGGGGTCGATCTCGAGGGGATGTCCTGTGTCGGTTGCTTCTCCGCCTCCACAGTCTTGCTCGTGGTAGGCGATAGTTGTTCACGGGGTGAGTGGTCGTCGTGGAGGGACCGGCTTCGAGACAGCATGCCGAATGTCTTGGGCTTGCTCTTCTTCCCCCCGGCATTGTTCGTCGATGACGGAGTGGCATCGCCGGTCAATTCGAGCGATACGTCTGAACGAGATGGCCCGCCCGCCGGTTTCCTCGCCAGCGACCTGTCCAGACTCGTCTCTGTTCGCAGCATTAGCATGTGTGCTCTGCTCTCGGTCGGGGAGGGGGGAGGCGGGAGGGGGGAGGGGGTCATGGTGCATCGGGGCTGGCCGAGTCGTTCATACCCGTTCGTGATTTCTCTTTCGAGTGGCCGCCCTTTCCCATCATGGCGGGCCTCTTGGTGTCTCTCGACATTCTGGTGTCGACCTGACTGGCGGAATGGGAGTGCGAATTCTGCAGACGGTTCGACGTCTTCGAGGCCTTGTAGTTAGCGAAGAAGCCGCTCCGGGCTGGCCGTTCCTGCTTCTGCCCTAGGCCGGGGTCTGACTGCAGCGTGGATAGGGAAGGTGAGGTCTGGGAGGAGGAGAGGGTGCGGGTGTTGGTGCTGGTGCTGGTGCTGGTGATGGTGTTGGTGTTGGTTCTGGGGTTGGTTCTGGTGTTGGTGGAGTCGGTGGAGTCGGTGGAGTTGGAGAGGAAGCTAGCGTTGGAATCTGGTTGCAAGGCCGACGCGGCAGCTTGCATCTTCGAACTGTGGAATCTGAAAGGCGAGCGCGGCGTCCGCGGCGTCTTGGAGCTCAGGGGAGACGGGGCGTGGTATGCGGGATCATTCTTCGAGGAGGTGGAATTGTGGTTGGGCAGCGTCAGCGACAGTGGCAGCGGGACGGATTTTCGCGCCATGCTTGCAAAGTCGCAAATGCCAATCGCGGCCACCCCCCCCCCCTTGGCAACGCTCGTCGTTCGTGCCCCGAGTCCCAGGGAGCGTCTGGAGCAGCCAGGTGTACTGTGCGGGAGGTCCTGTATGATTGCAGGGCAAGACTGGGCTTGCCGCAGGATCCCCGGTGTCTCGAGCTCGAGCTCGAGCTCCGCCTTTTTCCGGCGAGGTAGGTTAGTTGTGTGTCGCAGAATCCGAAGATAGAACGCGTAAGGCTTGTTGGCAGACTATTCGGGCGCCGGTTTGGATGGGATGTTTCGGAACAACGTTTTTATCGGGGGCTGGGTAGGGGGGGGGGTTGTTGTTTTGTTTTTGCGCCGCGCTGAAACGTGGGTGAGGGAGGAGAAGGTGAGGGAGGAGAAGAGGGTGATTGTGGACGTGAATGGGGGGGGGTAGGTAGAATGAGATGGGAAGAAATGTGGGTGGATGGAAGGATGGAGAGATGAAGAGGGGGGGAGGGGGGGAGGGGGAGGGAGAGGGAGAGGGAGAGAGGGAAAAGGGAGTGAGTGGAATGTGTTCTGCAGCAAAGCAGCAGCAGCAGCAGCAGCACCAACCAGCACAAGCACCAGCCGCAACAGGCGATGGGACGGACTATCGAAGCTTCGACGAGCGAAAGCAGCCGGGCGTTCGGCCCCTTCGACGCCGCTCGGCTGGTATGTAGATCTGCATGTAGGTGCTGGACTGTACAGTACTGTACTATACTGTATCTGACCGAGGGCAGA